>CM057464.1:3727500-4327500 GCA_030035585.1 Dugong dugon
TCTTTTTTTGTGAGTTAGAATTTTGTTCTACATTTTTCTCCAGCTCTGTCCGGGACCCTCTATTGTGATCCCTGTCAGAGCAGGAGGTGGTGGTAGCCGGGCACCATCTGGTTGTACTGAATTCAGTCTGGCGGAGGCCGTGGTAGTTGTGGTCCATTAGTCCTTTGGACTAATCTTTCCCTTATATCTTGTTTTCTTCATTCTCTCATGCTCTCAAAGGGGTGTCTCCTACATTTCTTAAAATAAAATTTGCACAGAATCAAATAAATAAAATAGATTCAAATAATTACAATTAGCCCCTTGGGCAGTTTATATAGTCATTGTTCAGCTATGAATAATATCTGGTTATTTTTGGATCCCTCTAGAAAAGGGCCTGAACATTCTAACCTAAAATCCCCTGGTTGAAGACAGTTTACGATGTTTAGACAACCCTCATCCTGTACTCTAGGAGAGCCGGCAAACCCCGGGTAAAGTAACTTTCTTGGAGTAAACAGACATATTAGGACAATAGTAGCCAGTACTTTTATGTAATATTAAAAAATCAGTTACTGTTGAGTCAACTCTGACCCACGGCGACTCCGTGTCTGTCAGGGTAGACCTGTGCTCCATAGTGTTACAATGGCTGATTTTTCAGAGGTAGATCTCTAGGCCTTTCTTCCTCTGAGTGGACTCAAACTTCCAACCTTTCAGTCCACTCAGAGGCAGCTGGTTCCAGGAGCTCAGCTTCCGGGACTGCTCTGATCCATGTTGTTCTCTTCCTTCTTGGAAAACCCTGTGTCATCAAGTCAATAGAGAACCCACATGCCCATTTGATTTCCCCGGGCCTGAGGACATTGTTGTTGCTGTTAGTTGCTGTCGAGCGAGTAGATTGCAACTCATGGCGACCCCATATGTGCAGAGTAGATCTGCTCCATAGGGTTTTCAAGGCTGTAGGACCTTTCAGAAGCAGATTGCCAGGCCTGTCCTCTGAGGCACCTCTGGGTCTGTCCAAACTGCCAACCGTTTGTGCCACCCAGGGACTCTGGCCAAGGGGTACAAACCCAAAACCCATTGCCACTGAGTCGATTCAGACTCATAGCGACCCTACAGGACAGAGTAGAACTGTGCCATAGGGTTTCCAACGAGTGGCTGGCGGATTTGAACTGCCAGCCTTTTGGTTAGCAGCTGAGCTCTTAACCACTGCGCCACCAGAGCCAGAGGTTAAGCTCCTGAAATTTGCCTGCTTATAATTGTTTTGAGAGTACTGGTTACACAGGATTTTCCAACCAGCCCTGGGCTTTGATTCCAGGCGCCCTCTGCCTCCCTCTGCCCATCAAAGGTGCTGCAGCTCTCAGTGTCAGCCACGAGAGGGCGCTCCTCTACACACTTTGTGCCCAGCCCCTGTTCCGTGCAGCACACGGATTACTCCAGCCTCTGGAAGTAGGGCAGGCTGGTTTATTTCCTCTCCGACACAGCCTGGGGCCATCCGAGCCTCTGATGTCAGGGTCCCTGCCGTGCAAGCTGCAGAATGAAAACACTGCAAAGAACAAAGTTCACTGCATCCGCTCTTCCCATTTTCTTCTCACCTGAAATCCTTGCTTCACCAGCAATGACCCAGCTGAGGCTCGGAATATGTTCCCAGTTCAGTATTCCAGCAGAAGGGGGCAAACCTGTGACGAATGGGTGCATGAGTGTGTGTTTACGGCTTACTGAGTCAGGTCCACAGCCCAGCCATGTGTCAAGGAAGGTTTCCACCCACCTTCCTCGGCCCTCGACCCCAGGTAGACTCTGACCAGGGTACTGATGTTCAGACTCGGTTCTGCTTTGGCTGCTGCTGGTTTTCTGCTAACGACGAGCTTGGCCTTTTCAAAGAGACGCTATCAAACGGGCCAGCCTTGAAGTGGAGGCTGTGGTCAGGTTGTACTGGAGAGATTTGAAAAACCAAACAATTGTCAGTCGAAGTTGACTCCAACTCATGGCGACCTCACGTGTGTCAGAGTAGGACTGTGCTCCATAGTTTTCAATGGCTGATTTTTTAGGGAGTAGACCGCCAGGCCTTTTTTCTGAGGCACCTCTGGGTAGACCCAAACCTGCAACGTTTGGTTAGCAGCTGAGCGCGTTAACCGTCTGCACCACCCAGGGGCTCCTTGAAGAGATTTGATCAGCATGATGGAGATAAGGAATCTTAACAGTATGAGGGAGCCCGGGAGGTCTGAGGACGAGGCCATGCCACAGGGGTTGGGGAAGAAGTGTAATCAGCACATTAGTCAGCTAGGGCTGTTGTAGCAAAGCTCCACAAAGTGGGTGACTTAAAACAACAACACTTTATTGGAAGTCCAAATCCAGGCTGTCAGCAGGGCCCTGCTGTCTCCAAAGGCTCCGGTGAAGACCCTTCTTGGCTCTCAGCTCTGGGAAGCCCCAGGCCTTCCTTGTCTTGCAGCTGCCGCTTAACTCCATCTTGGCCGACTTCCCTGTCTGCATCTCTGTGTCTCTTCTCCTCTTTTAGAAGGACACCTCTCAGATGGGCTTGGGAGTCCCTGGGTGGTGCAGTTCAAGGAGCCCTGGTGGCACAGAGGTTAAAGCAAAGGACTGCTAACTGAAAGGTTGGCGGTTTGAAACCGCCAGCACCTCTGCAGGAGAAAGATGCGGCCTTCTGCTTCCATAGAGATTTACAGCCTTGGAAACCCTACGGGGTAGCTACAAGTCAGAATTGACTCAACAGCAAAAGGCTGACAGTTTAAACCCACCCAGAGGCACCTTGGAAGAAAGTTATAGCAACCTACTTCCAAAAGCTCAGAGCCCTTGAAAACCCTATGGAGTGCAGTTCTATCCACAGACAACTGGTTTTGCTTTGGTTTGGTTTCAGATGGATTGAGACCCACTCTTCTCCAGCATAACTGTATTAACTGATAACATTTTCAAAGACCCTATTTCCAGATGAGATCACCTTCACAGGTGCAGGAGTTAGGACTTGAACATATCTCTTTGAGGGACACAACTCATTCCATAAGGATTCCTAAAGTATCACCGACCACACGTGCAGGAGGGCCTGGCGTGGCATCGCATTGGCTTTGCTTGAGCCAGAGTGATTGTAAAGGCTTGGCAAGTGAGTACGTTCGTCACAAAGATTCAAACAAATGCTCAGATATGGGGGAGAAAGCTAGCACAGAGCTTGGCTTGGAACAGCGACACTCTGAACCCCAAAGCCCTAAGCACAAGCTTTCTGGTCTGGGATAATTTGTTTCAAGATGGTCTTATTGGCAGCTTCTAAGTAGCATTCAGACACACTGGTGCACTTTAAAGGAAAGCTCAGTTTGCTCATGTATTCCATCCATCACCGCCACCACCATTGGAAGGATGTATTTATTAGTAGTCAGCTTGTTGTTAGCTGCTCTGTAGTTGGCCCTGGCTCGTGATGCCTGTATGGAGAGCAGAACAAACTGTGGCCCCATCCTGTGCCACCTTCGTGATCACTGTCTGTTTGAATCCAGTATTCACTAGTAGACACGGCATGACCATCTTGGGGGCCAGGCTGCCTGAGTGTGAATCACAGTTCTGACATTTTCTAGCCTTTAC
Organism: Dugong dugon; assembly: GCA_030035585.1. NCBI lineage: Eukaryota > Metazoa > Chordata > Mammalia > Sirenia > Dugongidae > Dugong > Dugong dugon. The sequence goes on from CM057464.1 coordinate 3,731,056, forward strand.
TTAGATTCTTGGTGCCTCAGATTCCTTATCTGTAAAATGGGACGACTGATAACAGCACCTTCCTCCTGGAGTTACTTATGAGGGTTAAATGTAAAGTGCCTAGAACAGCATCTGGCATATAGTAAGCACCTATGCAAATATAAGTTATTTATTATTATCATCCTTGTTATTATTTAACCTCACCAAATATACAGTAAAGCCCTCCTTTTTCAGGCCTGTGTCTGGAAGGAAGAATGGCAGAGGAATTTTCCAGAAGCACTGCCAATTTCATGCCTAGGGAATGTCGAGGCGACTGTCAGTCCAACAAGGCTCTCCTTTTCTACAGAGCCAAGCTGATATTGTCCTGAAGATATTTATTTTATCTTCATCCTCCTTCCCTTCAAATAACAGACCTAAAAACATAGATAAGAGCATATGCAGCCATTCATGCACTCAGCACATATTTCCCAACAGCCTGTGATGTACCGAGCCCTGTCACACACGCTGGGACACAGCAGTGAGACAACGGTCCTGCCCTCCTGAGGGCCACGTTCCAGTGGGTGGACATAGGAAGTCAATGAGGAAACAGAGACATAGACGGGGGAGTTTACATAGTGATGGGGGCTGGAGAGGAAATTAAGAGGGCGATGTGGCAGTCTCTGACTTGGAGGGTGTCGCTTACTTTAGCTGGGGCGATCAAGAAAAACTTGTCTGAAAAGGTGGTGCGTGGGCTAAGATCTAAAAGGCAAAAAGAATTAGACACACAAAGAGGCAGAGTATAGGCGTGGCGAGTTCTTAACAGCAACGGCAAAGACCCTGTGGTGGCAATGAGTTTTGCAGAATCCCGGGAACAGAAAGAAGGCATGGGGCTGGAGCCTAAAGTATAAGGGAAGAGAGGTATAGATGAGGAGAAGTTCGAGTCCACCCAGAGCTGCCTCGGAAGAAAGGCCTGGCAATCTACTTCCGAAAAAGCAGCCATTGAAAACCCTATGGAGCACAGTTCTACTCTGACACACACAGGGTCGCCACAAGTCAGGGTAGACTTGAAGACAGCTGGTGGTGGTGGTACGGGATGAATCTGGAGAGCTGGGCAATGGCCACATCATGGAAGGCTTTGCTCATGACAGTACGGGGTATAGGCTTTATTCCAAAAATGAGGAGAGGCTAGGGGACAGCCTAAGCAGAGCAGAGGCATGATCCAATTTATGTCCTAAAATGTGGGCACACAGCTCTTCAGAAAAAGATTAGACTGGACTATGGGACATAAAATGATACTCATGAAGTGTGTGCTTCTTAGCTCAAGTAGCTACAAGAGACTAAATGGGCAGCTTCTGTCTGGAGGTGAGATGAGAAGGCAGAGAGGGTCAGGAGCTGGTTGAACGGACATGGGGAATCGGGTGGAAAGGAGGAGTATGTTGTCACAGTATGGGGAGAGCAACTAGGGTCACATAACAACGTAGGTATAAATTTTTGTATGAGAAACTAACATGAATTATAAACTTCCACTTGAAGTACAACAGTAAAATAAAATTGCATAAATAAAAAAGGTACAAATGGTAAAAGAAAAAACAATGTGGGCACAAGAGTGGAAGTCACCAGAGCAGTGAGGAAAAAGGAAGTGATGGTGGTCTGCGTTAAGGTGGAAGCAGAGGAGGCAGAGTGAAGCAGATGGAGTTTAGATAGATTTATGAGTTAAAACACAGGATTACCCAGGGTCTGACGGTGGAGGTTGATGGAGGGGAAAGGTATGGACTGATTTTCAGGTTGTTGACTTGAGTACATGGTAGTAACATCTTACTAAGAAGCAGAAGACGGTGAAAGGAACAGACTATGCTGGAGGACGATGAGCTTGGTTTTGTACGTGTAATTACATTTGATGAGTGTATTAGATGTCCAAATGGTGATGTCAAATAGGCATTTGTATATACAAGTTTGGCACTCAGGAGAGCAGGCAGGCCTGGAGCTGGAAACCTGGGAGCCATCAGCAAATAGTCATCCAAAGCCAAAGTCATCTAAACAGTCAAATCAAATCGTCATCCAAAGCCAGAGAGCTGACTGAGTATTCTAGGGAGAGAGTGTGTTCTGGATATTTTACGCGGCCATTGGCCTGGAATGGAGACTTGATTGAGCCTATTAGTAAGAAAATCGCACAAAGGTTTTCCACTGGAATTAATCTCGCCCTAGCTGAGACGTTCTGTTTCCAGTTCTGTGGCACACTGAAGGAGAGGGCAGACGAAGTGGGGCGGGAGGACTCTCTCTCTCCCCTTTCCTCCCTTCTTTCAGTATCTTATTCACTGAAAAAGTTTTAACTGAATGCCAAAAGCAAATTAATAAAATTGCTTTCCTAGTTCCCACTCTGAGCATAGAAAACTCTGACTCCCAGCGACTCTCTAGGACAGAGTAGAACGGCCTCGTTAGGTTTCCAAGGCTGTGATCTTTACGGAAGCTGACTGCCACATCTTTCTCCTGCAGAGCAGCTGGTGGGTTCCTACTAGTGACCTTCAGGTTAGAAGCCAGCGCTTTAACCACTGCACCACCACGGCTCCTCTGCGCATCGAACTAGATTAGAAATTATGGGAGGCAGAGAAGAGAAATAAATACCTTTCCTCCCAGTAAGGAACTTATTAACTACTCAGAACAAAAGTTAATTGATGAGTCAGATAATTACAAGTAAAACATTATGTGAGTCCAGTGCAGGAAACAGAAATCACAATATTCTATTCAGAAAAAAAGGTTGATAAAGTGAACACGGTGCATAAAAACGGTGGAAGGGATAGCGTTCACTCACAGCTGGGCCTCAGGGACAGACGCCTAGAACATTACAGAACTGACCACCAGAAGGTGCTAGTACCTGATGCCTCTACTGGATCCTCTGAGTGAGTTCTACTCAGTGTGACAGCTGCCATCAGGAATCAGGAGGCTGGAATCAGGAAGCTGTCAGCACCTTGCTGTGGCAGAAACTGCCTCAGATGCTCAGAAGAGAGAGGAGCTCTGGAAACACAGAGGCCCGCCACACTTCCCCTCCCCAATCTTTCCCCTTGAGTATGCACACGTGTGCTCACAAACACACAACTCTCCCTCAACACCCAGGAGAATGGACATGGAATGTTGCTGCTGCAGAAACATCTTGTGTTTGCCATTTGAAAACAGACAAAGGTCAAGGAAAATGGTCCCTGCATCCCTTTATCCTTTCAAGTCTACCACAAATTCACCTACTTTTTAGAATCTATTTTCTGGCCAGAGCCTTAGCTGCAAAGGAAGCTGGGAAATGTAGTTTTCAGCTTTCTAGCCTCTGAGGCTCAGGGAGGTACCCTTGGAATGATTCGCCACTGGGGACAGTGTTGTCCTCCACCCACACACACCTCCCAGAGACATTTGATGATACTGTATGGAGACAGTGTTGGTTCTCACAACTGGGAGGTAGGTGCTACCAGCATCCAGAGGGCAGGGACCAGGAATGCTGCTAAACATCCTACAATGCACAGGACAGCCCCAAACAATTACCCAGCCCAGAATGTCAATAGTAACAAAAGGGAGAAAGAGGGTGAAGTAGAGATTGAATAAACCCATCTGCTGTGTCCAACGATGGCAAAGGGTTTCAATGAGTGATACAAACAGCAAGTCTTAAAATGACGTTTCATTTTGTTTTAAGGGAGCCAGGGAGGCTGGAGTGAGCAAAGAAGTTTTCATGAACGATGTGGGACTTGAATGGCCTTATGAAGAATGCGGAGGATTGTGAACATTGGGATGATAAAGAAGACGATAAAAAAATGACAGGAGGGGCGGGACTAAGATGGCGGGTAGTCAGAAGCCTTCAGTGGACCCTCTTACAACAAAGACCTGAAAAAACAAGTGATTTGATTATATATGGCAATCTGGGAGCCCTGAACATCGAAGGCAGAATTGAGGACCCAAACTGAGTGGCGGGGGAGGGAGAGACAGTTCAGAAGCAGTGAGGAGTTGCCAGACCTGAACGGGCAAGAGCCTGAGCCCTTCAGGTCTGATCAGCTCAGGGGTGAGTGGCAAGGCATGCAAGCAGCCGTGTTCGGGAGGCGTGTTTTCTCCACCAGGAGAGACCCACCCACTAAGAGTCTACTAGGCCATCCAGAACCAGCGAGAAGCAGCCCTCAACAGCAAAAGATAAGTACTTGTGTATGGCCTACCGCATGGATCAAAAACACCCCCTTTGGGAAAAACCTCTTTCCTGTTTACCTCCCCACTCCCTGCTCTTCACTGAGTCCCAGACTGGCTTCAGCAACTGCCAAGTCCCTTGGGCTGGAAGTAGGATCTGTCACACGCCTGGAGCCATTCTCCCTGCCTTGAAGCGTGAACAAATAAACAGGGGTAAAAATAAACTGCTGGCTCCCCTAAGCCAGGAACCCAGGGTAGGCACACTCCTTTGCCTAGACACAGGAGATAAGGGATCAATGGATTTTGTGTGCCTTTCCCCCTGCAGAGACTTGTGTGGGCCCATCTCAACAGCGTAGGTCCTCATTACTGCAGTACGACAGGGTATATACTGGAACTCTAACTTCAACTGTTTCAGCTATGAAATGGCAGGTTCTTGACATTTGACACTGCTCTGCCCATTAAGCAGTGTCTTCACCTACACATATCAGGGGCCTGAGGACTGGTGGCTCCACCCACACCACATAGACACCTGGGATAGGGACCCATGAATAAGAGGTGCCCCCCAACCCCTTACAGCCAACAGCATTAGCTGCCCATAGTTAGCTGCAAAACCCACCCAACTACACGCTGTGGGGAACAGGGATATGCCTTCCTCCTGGACACTCGGGGGCAGCCGTCAGCCCCCTCCGTTGCTCAGAGTTGGTCCCCTTGCTGCAGCCAGATGCCTGTGCCTACACCAATCACCCATGCCTGTCTAGGACTGTAAGTGATAGCCTACACCACACACTTGGTGGCTATCTACCTGGGCACCTGAGCTGAATCCATATAGGAGGACTGGGCAGACTCCTGAGCTCACGTATCTACTAACAGATCTAACCACCTGGTGACAGGACATTAGAGCTCCAAAGGTGCCAATAATCAAACTAGCTCACACAAGCAGCCTATTTGGGCATATCAAAACAAAACAAGAAGCTAGGACACAGTAAGCAAACATAAAATAAATAAATATAATAACTTATTGATAGTTTGGAGAAAACAGTCAATGTCAAATCACATAAAGAGGCAATCCATGATGGCTTCAGCAAGATCCCAAAATAATCTAGAAATTTTCCAGAGGAGGAAAATTTCTTGGAATTACTGGAGGCAGAATACAAAATATTAATATACAGAACTCTTCAAGAAATTAGGAAGGAAATTAATCAAAATGCAGAACATTCAATAGAGGAAATTAAAAATATTAGAGAAGAGCATAATGACAAATTTAACAGGCTGCAGGAATCCACAGAGAGACAGCAGTCAGAAATACAGAAGATTAAAAATAAAATTTCAGAATTAGGCAACTCAACAGAAAGTCATAGGAGCAGAATTGAGGCAATGGAAGTCAGAATTAGTGAGATTGAAGATAAAGCACTTGACACCAGCATCTTTGAGGAAAATCAGATAAAAGAATTTTTTTAAAATGAAGAAACCCTAAGAATTATGTGGGACGCTATCAAGAGGAATAACCTATGAGTGATTGGAGTACCAGAACGGGCGGGGATAACAGAAAATACAGAAAGAATTGTTGAGATTTGCTGGCAGAAAACTTCCCTGATATCCTGAAAGATGACAAGATATCTATCCAAGTTTCTCATCGAACCCAACATAAAGTAGATCCCAAAGGAAAGTCACCAAGACATATTATAACCAAATTTGCTAAAACCAAAGATAAACAGAGAATTTTAAGAGTGGCTAGGGAGAAACTAAAAGTTATCTACAAAGAAGAGTCAATAAGAATAAGCTTAGACTACTCAGCAGAAACCATGCAGGCAAGAAGGCAATGGGATGACATATATAAAGCCTTGAAGGAAAACAACTGCCAGCCAAGAGTTATATATCCAGCAAAACTGTCTCTCAAATATGATGGCGAAATTAGGGCATTTCCAGATAAACAGAAGTTTAGGGAATTTGCAAAAACCAAACCAAAATTACAGGAAATACTAAAGGGAGTCCTCTGGTTAGAAAATCAGTAACATCAGATAACAACCCAAGACTAGAACACAGGACAGAGGAACCAGATATCAACCCAGATAGGGAAGTCACAAAAGTAAATCAAAGCTAAAACACTGAAACTAGGGAAACAGATATGTCAATATGTAAAAATTGACAACATGAAAACAAAAAAGAGGGACTTAAAAAATGTAGACATAGATTTTTCATATGGAGAGGAAGTCAAGGCGATATAAAGAAATAAAAGACTGGTATAAACTTAGAAAAATAGGGGTAAATATTAAGGTAACCACAAAGGAAACTAACAATCTTACAAGTCAAAATAAAAAACTAGAAAAATATAAAGACTCAGCAAACACAAAATCAACAAGAATGAAAAAGATGAAAAGAAAATACATACATAAAAATGACTCAACACAGAAAATTAAGTGGAACAAAGAAACTATGAACAACACACAAAAAAAGACATCAAAATGACAGCACTAAACTCATACCTATCAATAATTACGCTGAAGGTAAATGGACTAAATGCACCAATAAAGAGACAGAGAGTGGCAGACTGGATAAAAAAACACAATCCATCTATAAGCTGCCTCCAAGAGACACACCTTAGACTTAAAGACACAAACAAACTAAAACTCAAAGGATGGAAAAAAATATATCAAGCAAACGACACTCAAAAAAGAGCAGGAGTGGCAATATTAATCTCTGACAAAATAGACTTTAAAGTAAAATCCATCACAAAGGATAAGGAAGGACACTATATAATGATTAAAATGTCAATACACTAGGAGGACTTAGCTATAATAAATATTTACACACCCAACGACAGGGCTCCAAAGTACATAGAACAAACTCTAACAGGACTGAAAAGAGAGATGGACAGATCCACAATAGTAGTAACAGACTTCAACACACCACTTTCATTGAAGGACAGAACATACAGAAAGAAGCTCAGCAAAGACACAGAAAAGCTAAATGCTACAATCAACCAACTTGATCTCATAGACATATACTGAACACTCCACCCAACAGCAGGCAAGTATGCTTTTTTTTCCAACGCACATGGAACGTTCTCCAGAATAGCCCAGATATTAGGCCATAAAGCAAGTCTTAACAAAATCCAAACCATCAAAATATTGCAAAGCATCTTTTCTGACCATAAAGCCACAAAAGTAGAAAGCAACAACAGAAAAAGCAAGGAAAAAAAATCAAAGACATGGAAACTGAACAACACCTTCCTCAAAAACTACTGGGTTATAGAATAAATTAAGGATGGAATAAAGAAATTCATAGAATCAAACAAGAATGAAAACACATCCTACCAGAACCTTTGGGACACAGCAAAAGCAGTGCTCAGAGGGCAGTTTATAGCAATAAACGCACACATCCAAAAAGAAGAAAGAGCCATAATCAAAACATTAACCCTACAACTGGAACAAGTAGAAAGAGAGCAGCAAAAGAAGCCCTCAGGTGCCAGAAGAAAGGAAATAATAAGAATTAGAGCAGAATTATATAAAATAGAGAATAGAAAAACAATTGAAAGAGTTAACAAGACCAAAAGCTGGTTCTTTGAAAAGATCAACAAAATTGATAAACCATTGGCCAAACTGACAAAAGAAAAACAGGAGAGGAAGCAGATAACTGGTATAAGAAATGAAATGGGTGATATCACAACAGACCCAACTGAAATTAAAAGAATCATAACAGAATACTATGAAAAATTGTACTCTAACAAATCTGAAAACCTAGAAGAAATGGACAAATGTCTAGAAACTCACTTCCTACCCAAACGAACACAAACAGAGGTAGAACAACTAAATAAACCCATAACAAAAGAAGAGATTGAAAAGGTAGTTTTAAAAGTCCCCCCCCCCAAAAAAAAAAAAAAAAAATCCCTGGCCCAGATAGTTTCACTGGAGAATTCTACCAAACTTTCAGAGAAGAGTTAACACCACTACTACTAAAGGTATTTCAGAGCATAGAAAACGATGGAACACTCCCAAACTCATTCTATGAAGCCAGCATAACCCTGATACCAAAACCAGGTAAAGACACCACAAAAAAAATTACAGACCAATACCCCTAATAACATTGATGCAACATCCCTCAACAAAATTCTAGCCAATAGCAACATATCAAAAAAAAAAAAAAATTCAGCAACATATCAAAAAAATAATTCATCATGATCAAGTGGGATTTATACCAGGTATGCAGGGATGGTTTAACATTAGAAAAACAATCAATGTAATCCATCACATAAATAAAACAAAAGACAAGAACCACATGATCTTATCAATTGGTGCAGAAAAGGCTTTTGACAAAGTCCAACATTCATTTATGATAAAAACTCTCAATAAAATATGAATAGAAGGGAAATTCCTCAATATAATTGAGGGCGTTTATACAAAGCCAACAGCCAGCATCATCCTAAATGAAGAGAGTTTGAAAACATTCCCCTCGAGAAAGGGAACCAAACAAGGATGCCCTTTGTCACCACTCTTGTTCAACATTGTGCTGGAGATTCTAGCCAGAGCAATTAGGCTAGAAAAAGAAATAAAGGGCATCCAAAATGGTAGAAAAGAAATCGAAGTATCTCTATTTGCAGATGATATGATCTTATACACAGAAAACCCCAAAGAATCTACAAGAAAACTGCTGGAACTAATGGAAGATTTCAGCAAAGTTTCAGGATACAAGATAAACATACAAAAATCAGTTGGATTCCTTTACACCAACAAAGAGAACCTTGAAGAGGAAATCACCAAATCAATACCATTTACAATGGCCCCCAAGAAGATAAAATACTTATGAATAAATCTAACCAGAGACGTAAAAGATCTATACAATGAAATCTACAAGGCACTACTACAAGAAAGCAAAAGAGACGTGCATAAGTAGAAAAACATACCTTGCTCATGAACCCAACATTGTGAAAATATCAATTGTACCCAAAGCGATCTACAGATACAATGCAATCCTGATCCAAATTCCACCAGCATTTTTTAATGAGATGGAGAAACCAATCACCAACTTCACATGGAAAGGGAAGAGGCCCTGAATAAATGAAGCATTACTCAAGAAGAAGAACAAAGTGGGAGGCCTCACACTACCTGGTTTTAGAATCTATTATACTGTCACAGTAGTCAAAACAGCCTGGTACTGGTACAACAACAGATACATAGACCAGTGGAACAGAATTAAGAATCCAGACATAAATTCATCCACCTATGAGCAGCTGCCATTTGACAAAGGCCCAAAGTCCATTAACTGGGGAAAAGACAGTCTCTTTAACAAATTGTGCTGGCATAACCGGATATCCATCTGCAAAAAACTGAAACAAGACCCATACCTCACACCACGCACAAAAACTAACTAAAAATGGATCAAAGACTTAAATATAAAATCAAAAACAATAAACATCATAGAAGAAAAAATAGGGACAACACTAGGAGCCTTAATACATGGCATAAACACAATACGAACCATAAGTAACAATGAACAAGCACCAGAAGAAAGACTAGATAAATGGGAGCTCCTAAAAATCAAAAACTTATGATCATCAAAAGACTTCACCAAAAGAGTCAAAAGACAACCTACAGACTGGGAAAAAATTTTTGGCTAGGACAAATCTTATCAGCATCTAATCTCTAAAATCTACAAGATACTGCAAAACCGCAACAACAAAAAGACAACCCAGTTAAAAAATGGGCCCCAAGGTTAGTAAGGACAGTGTTGACATGTAGTGGGGTTGTTAACCATTGTCATAGGGCAACGTGTACTAACCGTCTAATGAGAAACTATTTTGTTCTGTAAACCTTCATCTAAAGTGAGAATAACAGTACAACTGGAAGAACGTAATCAATGTCACTGAACTGTGCATGTAGAAATCTTTGAAATGGATGATGTATCTTTGGCTATGTATATTTTCACCAAAAGAAAAAAAAATGATCGAGAAGGGTGAGGGTTGGACATGTTGTGGGGTTGTTAACCAATGTCATAAAACAATATGTGTACTGACTGTTTAATGAGAAACTATTTGTTCTGTAAACCTTCACCTGAAGTATAATAAACAAAAAAATCATGAAAAAAATGGGCAAAATATATGAACAGGCACTTCACCAAAGAAGATATTCAGGTGGCTAACAAACACATGAAGAAATGCTCACAATCATTAGCTGTTAGAGAAATGCAGATCAAAACTACAATGAGATATTGTCTCACCCCAAGAAGACTAGCATTAATCAAAAATAATAATAATAATAATAATAAATGCTGGAGAGGTTGTGGAGAGACTGGAACATTTATACACTGTTGGTGGGAATGTAAAATGGTACAACCACTTTGGAAATCGATTTGGCACTTCCTTGAAAAGCTAGAGATAGAAGTACCATACAATATATCTATCCCACTCCTTGGAATATATCCTAGAGAAATAAGAGCCGTCACATGAATAGATATATGCATATCCATGTTCATCGCAGCACTGTTCACAATAGCAAAAAGATGGAAACAGCCTAGGTGCCCATCAACAGATGAATGGAGAAACAAATTATGGTATACCCACACAGTGGAATACTACACAATGATAAAGAACAACGATGAAGCTGTGAAACATCTTAGAACATAGAGGAAGCTGGAGGTCACTATGCTGAGTGAATTTAGTCAGTCACAGAAGGACAAATATTGTATAAGACCACTGTTGTAAGAACTCAAGAAAAGGTTTAAACACAGAAGAAAACATTCTTTGATGGTTACGAGGGTGAGGAGGGAGGTTAAGGGTTATTTACTAACTAGATAGCAGAAAAGAATTATCTTAGGTGAAGGGAAGAATAGCACACACTACAGGGGAAGTCAGCACAATTGGACTAAACCAAAGCTAATAAGTTTCCTGAATACATCAAACATTTTGAGGGACAGAGTAGCATGAGTAGGGGTCTGGGGAACATGCTTTCAGAGGACATCTAGGTCAACTGGCATAAGAAAGCTTATTAAGAATATGTTCTGCATTACTTTGATGAGTGGCATCTGGGGTCTTAAAAGCTTGCAAGCAGCCGTCTAAGATTCATTAATATTGGTCCCAACCACCTGGAGTAAAGGAGAAGGAAGAACACCAAAGACATAAGGAAAGTATTAGCTCAAGAGACAGAAAGGGCCACATAAACCAGAGACTTTCTCAGCCTGAGACCAGAAGAACTAGATGGTGCCCAGCTACCACCAATGACTGCCTTGACAGGGAACACAACAGAGAGTCCCGGATGGAGCAGGAGAAAGGTGGGGTGGAGAACTCAAATTCTAGTAAGTAGACCAGACTTAATGGTCTGACTGAGACTGAAGGAACCCCAGAAAGCATGGCCCCCAGATTCTCTATCAGCCCAGAACAAAAACAATTTCCCAGGCCAACTCTTCAGACAGGGATTGGACTGGACTGTGGGACATAAAGTGATACTCTTGAGGAGTGTGCCTCTTAGCTCAAGTAGATACAAGAGACTGAAGGGACAGCTTCTGTCTGGAGGTGAGATGGGAAGGCAGAGAGGGTTAGGAGCTGGTTGAATGGACATAGGGCATCAGGGGTAGAAAGGAGGAGTGTGCTGTCACAGTATGGGGAGAGCAATTAGAGTCACATAACAATGTATGTATAAATTTTTGTATGGGAAAAAATTTTTAAAAATGACAGGAGTAAGGAAGGGGAAATAGCATAAATAAAGGCTTGAAGTAGGAATAAAATGGCATGAAGAGTAACCAATAGCCATCTAGCTGTGTATTTCCTAACTTTCACAGAACTGCATCCTCTCCTCACCACCCAGACCTGATTCAAGAAGAGCAGGTCTGTCTCCTCTTGCTTTCTAAACTTGCTGATTCACCACCAAAAGAAAACCCATTGCCATCGAGCTGATTCTGAATCATGGTGATGCTATGTGTTAAACAGTGGAACTGGGCTCCATAGAGTCGTCTTGGCTGTAATCTTTACTGAAGTAGATCTCCTGACCTTTGTTTCATGAAACCTTTGGTGGGTTCAAACTGCCAACCTTTCAATTAGGAGTCAAGTGCAAACCATGTACGCCACCAGCCATCTCCAAATCTCACACCTTGAAGGCATACTCTCTGACTTGCTCCAACTCAGGCGTTTGTTTTACTAGACTGCTTTTCATTGCCCCATCTAGCTACCCTCATGTCCTCACACAATCCACTTCCCAGGTCGTAGAATGCATGACACTATGAATCCTTTTTCCCACGGTACTTCTTGCATGCAGGACCTGTTCCAAGGATTGACAAGAAGGCAAGTTTATCTTCAGTGTTCTCACTCTTCCTGGTAGAGTGAAGAATCGATTATTTTTTTTTAAATGTATTAAACTGAAGTGTATAACATCAACTTTTCAAACCCTAGATATTCTGCATTCCATTACTAGCATTTATTGAGTGGCCATTAGAGGCAAGACCTAGTTGTGGAAACAAACAAACAAACAAAAATTCTTGCCTTACATTATTTGGATTGAATCTGAACCAGGTGCTTATCTTGATTTTTCATTTACATCTTAGTCCTAAATTTCAAAGTTCATTTATACGTTCATCTTTATCTTCATCTAGTCATTTTTTCTTATATTTTCACAATGTTCATTTTGAATAAAACCAAACCAAACCTGTTGCTTTTGAGTCAATTCTGACTCATGGCAATCTTATAGGACAGAGTGGAACTGCCCCATAGGATTTCCAAAGAGCATCTGGAGGATTCAAACTGCTGACTTTTTGGTTAGCAGATGAAGCTCTTAACCACTGCACCACCAATAGATGAGTTAAAAAAAACTTTTAAAACACTTTCAAGGCAAAAGTTACATGAATTAATTAGATACACTGCATTAAAACAGTTCTCATTTGGTCAAGGTCACACACACACGTAAAAATGACCTGCTAAATTGTGGGACATATGATCCACCTTCTTCCTCCAATTTCACAGGTTATTCAATGACTTAATGTTTAGCACTAAATCTTTAATTCCAATCCATGGTCAAATTTCCACAGGACATTTTTTTTTTGAGTGGAGGCACTATACATGGTGTCTAAGAGCAAGGGCTTTTGAGTTGGATTTTAATTCTGATTTGCTCATTAATAGTAGTAATGCACCTAAAGTGAGAGATCCACATTCTCTGAGCTTCAGTTTCCTCGCAGGCAAAATGGGTACAATAATACCACCCTCACAGAGTTGTAAGAAACAAATGAGGAAAGCTGTGTAAAGATAATAAGCATAATGTAGTGCACATAGTAGATGCTTAAGAAGTGGTAGATATCATTACTTTTCTATAGGGAAATTTTATACAATAAAGTTCACCCTTTTTAATTGTATAGTTTGATGAGTTCTGACAATTGTATGTAGTCATGTAACCACCACCACAATGAAAACACAAAGCAATTCCATCACTTAAAAAAAAAAATTCTCTCCTGACTCTTTGCAGTGAATCCCCATCTCTTCCTAGCCCCAGGAAACCACTTATCCATTTTTTGTCCCTACAGTTCTATCTTTCCCAGACAGTCCCAGAAATGGAACTATACAATATGCTGTCTGTGGTGTCTGGGATAATTCACAAAGTATAATGCTTTTGAGATTCACTCATATGGTTGCCTGTATCAGTAACTTGTTTCTTTTATTGTTGTAGAGTATTCCGTTGTATGGATGTACCACAATTTGTTTATCCATTAACCGACATTTGGGTTGTTTGCAGTTTTTGGCTATTGTGTATAAAGCTGTTAGGAACATCTGAATACAGGTCTTTGTGTGGACAGATGCTTACATTTCTCTTGGAACTAGAATCACTCAGCCTACCTAGAACTGGAATCACTCAGCCATATGGTAAATATATGTTAACTTTATAAGAAACTTCCAAATAGTTTTCCAAAGTGGCTGTACCATTTTGCATTCCTACCATCAGTGTATGAGAGTTCCAGTTGCTTCTCATCCTGATCAACACTTGCCTATTTTAGGTCCTTTGCATTTCCTTGTAAATGTTAGAATCAGTTTGTTGGTTGCTTTAAAAAAAAAAAAAAAAAAAGCAAAGCCTGCTGCAATTTTGCAATTTTGATTGCATTGTATTTATAGATAAATCTGGGGAGATGTAACATGTTAACAATATTGACTCTCCCAATCAATGAGCATGGTATAGCTCCTGATTTACTTATGTCTTGCTTAATTTCTCTTAGAAATGTTTTATAGTTTTCAGTGTAAAGGTCCTGCACATATTTTGTTAATTTTTTCTAAGTATTTTATATTTTTTATGATATTTAAAAGATGTTTTAAAATTTCAGCATCCAATTGTTTGTCACTGGCATATGGGAATACAATTTTTTAATAATTATTTTGTATCCTGTGGCCTTTCTAAATTTTCTTATTAGTTCTAGTAGATTTTTTTCTGTATATTTATTACAATTATATAGACTATCATGTCTGCAAATAAAGAAAGTTTATGTCTTCCTTTCCAAACTGTATGCTTCTTATTTCTCATCTTTGTTTTATTGCTTTGGCTAGGACCTCCAGTGCAATGTCGAATAGAATTGGTAGAGTGGACATTTTTTCCTTGTTTCCAATCTGAGAGGCAAAGCACTCAGTCTTTCACTATTAAGTATGATGCTAGCCATATAGTTTTGATAGGTTCCATTGTTAGGCTGAGGTAGTTATTTTCTATCCATAGTTTGCTGAGAGTTGTTATGAATGGGTGTTGAAATCTGTCCAATATTTTTCTGCTTCAGTTGGAATGATTACATGATTTTTCGCCTTTAATCTGTTGATGTGATGAATTACACTGATTAATTTTTGAATGTTAAAACAATCTTGCATTTCCAGGATAAACCACACTTGGTCATGATATATTATTCTTTTTACATATTGGTGAATTTAATTTGCTAATATTTTGTTAAAGATTTTTGTATTTAAGTATATGAAGGATATTGGTCTGTGGAATTCTTTTCTCCCAATGACTGTGTCTGATATTGGTGTCAGGATAATGCTGACCTCATAAAGAGAGAAGTGTTCCCGCCTCTTTAATGTTCTGAAAGAATAAATGTAGAATTGTATTGTTTCTTCTTTAAATGCTTTGTATAATTTACTAGTGAAAATATGTGAGCCTAGAGTTTTCTTTTTGAGAAAAATTTTAATAGGTGTGGAATTATCCAAATTATGTATTTATTCTTGATTGAACTTTGGTAGTTTTGGACTTTCAACCAATTTCAAAAGTTATTTATAATATTTCCTTGTTTTCCTTTTAGTATCTATAGGTATGTAGTGATGGCTCATCTTTCATTCCTGATATTTGTAATTTTCCTCCCTCTTTTGTATTTTTTGTTTGTTTTTTCTTGTTCAGTCTGGTGAGAGGTTTATCAATTTTATTGAGTATTCAAAATAAAAAATTTTGGTTTTATTGGGTTTCTTTATTGTTTTTTGATTTTTAGTTGATTTTTGATCTTATTTTTATTATTTCTTCCCTTCTTACTTTGGGTTTACTTTGCTTCTTTTTTTCTAATTTCTTAAGGTGAAAACTTGGATTATTGATTTGAGACCTTTGAGATATATCTCTAATATAGATATTTCATATTGTAAATTTCTTTTAAACACTGTTTAGCTGTATATCACAAATTTTGATATGTGGCGTTTTTAATTGTTAAAAATATTTTCTAATTTCCTTATGATATCTTCTTTGACCTCTAGATTATATATAAGAGTGTTCTTTAATTTCCTAATATTTGGAGATTTTCCATATATATATTATTTTTTATTTTAAGTCCATTGTGGTCAGATAACCTTTTTTGTATGATTTTAATCCTTTTAAATGTATTGATATTTGCTTGTGTTTGGTAGTTTATGTCAAGATCAACTGTGAATTCTCTTGATAAATCATCCATGTGCACTTGAAAAGAATGTTTTATTCTGCTTATGTTAAGAATTCTATAAATGCTCATTAGATCAACTTTGATGGTATATTTTAAGTCTCCTTATTGATTTTTTTTTTTTTCTACTTGTTCTACCAATTACTGGGGAGGAGTGTTAAAAAGTTGAACTATAGTTCTGATTTTTCTATTTTTTTCTTGTATTTCTATCAGTTTTTTTCTTTATGTATTTTTAACTTCTGTTATTAGGTGCATACACATTTAGGATTTTTATGCTTTCTTGAAGAATTGATCCCTTTATCATTATGTAATAGCTCTCCTTATCTCTAGTAATATTTCTTGTTTGGAAGTCTACTTTGTCTGATATTAATATGACAACTCAAGCTTTCTTTTGATTAATAATGTCATGACATATCATTTTTCTGTCTTTGTACTTTGAAACTATGTCTTTATAGTTAAAATGAGTTTCTAGTAGACGGCATATATTTGGATTTTCCATTTTTATCTAAGCTCACAATTTCTCTTAATTGTAGTATTTGGACCATTTCTATTTAATTTAATTAATATATGGCTGGGTTTAAATCTATCATCTTGTTATTTGTTTTCTATGTGCCCCAAATTTTTTTTGTTCCTTTTTTTTTCTTTTCCTGCCTGCTGTTGTATTGATTTAACATATTTTATGATTCCAGTTTATCTTCGTTATTGGATTATTAGCTATACTTCTTTGTTTTATGTTTTAGTGGTTGCTCTAGAGTTTACAAAATACTTTTTTAATTTATTTTAGTCTAACTCCATATAATATTATAACACTTCACATATAGTGTAAGAAATTTATAAGCATATACTTACATTTTCTTCTTTTTACTTTTTTAAAAAATCTTGTCATGAATTTTACTCCTACATACGTATAAACCCAAAAATTAATTATTAAATTTTTTGCTTTAGACAGTCAATTATTATTCTAAAGTTTTTTAAAATAAAAAAATCTTTTACATTTATTCTCTTTTATAAATATAAATAATGCAAATATTTATATTTATTATATATATCTCTTATCTTTCGGGTGCTCTTTATTCCTTTGTAAGGATCTAGATTTCATCTTGTATCTTATTCCTTCTGCCTAAAGAACTTTAACATTTTTTTGGTTTTCAGTAGTTTGCATCTAACATGTCTGGGGTTTTTTTCCTATGTGTGTTTATGCTGCTTGGAATTCTCTGTATCTATAATTTTTTGTCTTTGATTAATTTTGGAAAAATTTTTATCATTATCTGTTGAAATATTTTTTCTATGTAGATTCTTTCTCTCTTCCCTTTCTGGATTCCAACTGTTATCAAGTTAGACCATTTTATAGTGTTTCACTGCTGTTGGATGTTCTGTTCTGGGTTTTCACACACACCTGCCTTGTTTTATTTGTTTATGTTTCACTTTGGATCATTTCCATCTACCTGTCTTCAGGTTCACTGATTATCTCCTCTGCTGTTTTTAGTCTTCTAATAAGGCCATCAGAGGAAATCTCCATCTCTAATATGATAGTTTTCGTGTCCAGGATTTCCCTTTACTTATTTTTATAGTTTCCATCTATATGTTGTTAATTCTCAACTATTTATATATTCGTCTGCCTTTTCCACTAGATCTTAAATCATTTTAATTAGTTATTTTAATCTCCTGCCTGATAGTTTCAAATCTGAGCCATCTCTTAATTCTGATAATGCGTTGTTTTTCTTGCTTTTTTGTGTGTGTCATGTAATTTTTTATTGAATGCTGGACATTATGTGTTAAAGAAAAGTAGAGAGTGAGGTAAATAACATTCATTCCCAGAAATGAGCATACTTTTTTTTTATGCACGTGTTGTGACAAGTTAAGTCAATCTAGTTAATAGCTGAACCAGGCTTGAGTTTTGTTGTTGCTATAGTTACCTTCAGTGTACTACAGGCTTTGCATTACTCCTGTGGTAGAGTTTGCTACTTTCTGCCTAGTGTAGGTCTTGGAGTGCTACAGGATTTTTCTCCATGTCCCTGTTCATCCTCAAATTTCAACAGGCCCTGCGCACTGAACCACAAAGTGGGTGGAGGTGTCTCCCTGTAGGCTTTTGCACTTTCTCCAGTGGTGGGCTACTGCTGTTTGTTATGCGATGATAAGCTTGTGGTGGAGGCAGGGAGGTTTTCTCTGTTCTCCTTCTCTAGTCTGTGCATTTGATTCTCAGGAATGGGGCTTCTCAGCATTTTTATCCCTCCTGTAGTGGAAGACCTTTTCCTCCTACTGAATACAGATGGGGTTTCTGCCCCTTCCTCCACAGCAGATGGACTCTGCCTTATATCGGTGGAGGTCCAGAGCACAAGCAAGTTTCTTTCCCCTCCAGTACAAAGTATCATCAAACTTCTGCTTGGTATTGGAAGGATCCTGGGCACAAATAGATGTCCTAATTCTCCCCAAGTGGCAGATCACTTTTGCCTACTGTCAATGCAAGGTGAGATGGCAGGTTTTGTACTTTTCTCCCCAAAACAGCCAGTCTTTGCCTGAGACTAGGGAGAAGGAAGGTTAGCCATGACCTTCCCCCAGAAGCTGGTAAGTTTTGGCTCTATACCTCCCTCTGGGGCAGCCAACATTTGTCTGTAGATTATCTAGTTCTTCTCATTGTTAGGGTGGGAACAACATTGTCTTGTGGCCCTCTACACCCTAAGGGGGAGCAGAATTCCTATTTGTATTATTTGTTGATAAAATTGTCCTAATTAACATTATGTTATACTGTATTCTTTGCTTTTGGTTTTAAGACAAAGAATGTCATTTTTAGTCCTTGTCCTGTTTATAATAATTTACTAGACCATAAATGTGATATATTCTGGAATTTGTAGCAAAGTTCCCCAGTTCAAGCAGAAACCAGCCAATATTTACATCCTGGAGGCTATTCCCTCAGTACAGCCACAGTGCTGAGGTGTCTGGCATTTTAGGAGTCAGCCAGGTAAAATAGTAAAGGAAACACATTATCTTTTGAACTACCTTGTCTTCTGTGGAACTCTAATTCTCATGTTGCTTTACCAACACTCATTCCCCAATATCCCCAAACAAATGTTGTCCATTGGCTATCTTCCCATATGGTCTACGTAAGCCTTTTTTCTCTGGATAGTGCTCCATTCTCCAGAAATATGTTTCTAAACTTGCCCTCACTGAAATCTTCATGCATCAAGACCTTTTTAAATATCCAGTTCTTTGCTATTGGCAGTGGGAAAGCACTGTATAAACTAATGTTGTTGGTGGTACCGTCCAGTTGATTCCGATTCACAGCAACCTTGTATGACAGAGTAGAACTGTCCCATAGGGTTTCCTAGGCTGTAATCTTTATGGGAGCAGACTGTCTGGCCTTTCTCTCATAGAGCCTCTGGGTAGGTTCAAACTACCAACATTTCACTTAGCAGCTGAGCGTTCAACTGTGCCATCGGTACTCCTTGAATAAACTAATGGGTACTTAGAATCCAGAGCACCTATTAATGAAATGTTTTGCCCTTTTCAGGATATGTTACACTTTACTAGTGGACTTTCAAAATTCCTTATTGCCTTTGTTCAAACACCTAACCTGCCAACTCTTTGAAGGAAGGGATTATGATTTATCATTCAACAAATATTTATGGAATGTATGAATGAATTACTATAATATCGTTCCAAGCATCTCAGCAATCAGATATGGGCAATACTCTGAGAAGAAGGGCCCTCTCTGAAGCATGGATTTATTATGTTAAATCAAATTAAAAGCTACTGAGAAATCAAAGCAGCAACCAGAAGAGTCTGGAACCAGCATTGAGGACACGGGTGACCTCTCACCAAGTGGTGGGCTCCCCACCATCCTAGAAGACAGTGTCACTGTCAGACACAGGGTTACAAAGAGCAACGGTTCTCCAAATAGCAACCACAGCTTCAAATCATATCATGACTGGGGCTTGTGAAATTTCTACATGACCTCCTGCAATATTGTTTATTCATCCTTCAGTTGCCAGTGAAGATTAGGAACAAGGTAAATAACAATCCATCCTTACCTTCACAGGAGAATGAATAATTCTTTCAAAGACTTTCAAAGTTCCCTATGTCATAAGATACAGAAGAGGCCATTTTTTTCCCTCAAAGCATTGCCTGATTTCTGTAATGTGCTTTCACAAAACTATTTTTCCAACACTATACTCAGTATTAGGGGTAAATTTATGTTTTATTTTAGAGAAGTTTATTGTTGGAATCTTGAAAGAGCTAGGTATGTCTCTGGTTAGTCGAAGATATTTTGATTTGGTGATGTAAACACAACAAATTAGAAAAGGTCTTTAATGTTGAAATTAGGGGAGATCAAATATTTAATGTTCAGCAGTCAACCAGCGGAGCAATTAATTTGCCAGGAATCTTTACACAAGGTAGCTAACCTCCAAGCACCATCATTCAAAACTAAAAACATGTATTATTATTTCAAATGTCTGCTAGCCCAGCCAACAAGCTAATTATGGAATTTTGTGTGTGTGTGTGTGTGTGTGTAAAATTACCAGCCATTTCTACTGACAGATTTAGAAGTTGCAAAACAACTACTGTTTTGCAAAAAGAAATTGAGTTAAAATTTTTTTGCTTATACTTGAATAAAGTTTTCTGACTTCACTTTAGTTGGCCACAAAATGTTAATAGAGTATTGAAAAAGTAAAGAATGATTGTTTTCATTTTACATTTCTTAAGTCCCAGTAGATGGAGCCCTGGTGGTGACGCAATGGTTCAACACTGGGCTGCTAACAGAAAGGTCAGCAGCTCAAACCCACCCAACAGCTCCGAGGGAGATAGACCTGGTGATCTACTTCAGTAAGTTTACAGTCAAGAAAACCCTAGGGGACAGTTCTACTCTGGCACCCAACAACAACAGGGGAAAGAACGGATGATGTGGGGGCAGGGCCAGAATCAGAAAGAGATGAGGAGCCTTCACCTTCTGATGACTGGATGGAGCTTCCCAGCACCTGGTGCCCTGGGGCTGAGGCAGTACCTGCGTTAATTTATTCACCTCTGTCTTCATTTATCAGGATTTCTCAATTTGGATACTCTTCTCATTTTAGACCAGATAATTCTCTGCTGTGGGGTGTGTCCTATGCATCGTAGGATGGCGAGCAGCATATCTGGCCTCTGTTCACTAGTTGCCCGTCACTCCCCCAAGTTGTGACAACCAAAAATATCTCCAGATATGACCAGATGTCCCCTGGGGGCATAATTGTCCCAGTTGAGAACCATTCGACCTAAATTCATTCAAACATACATGCCGTGCACGCTGGTGAAATGGACAAATATGCTTTCTGCCTTCAAAGACTTTGCAGTGTTGTTTTTTAGAAAATTAAATGCATGAATTTGGACATCAAATGAATGAATGAATCATTAATCCTTGTAAACCTTGGTTTTCTTCTTTGAAAAGCAGAGACCTTTGAAAGAAAAACAACAATGTGTATTGGGTTCTTCCTGGTGCCAAGCCTTACCTGTGAAAACTGTCTCTTTGGGTTGCAGTGAGGACCAAGTGAAATACTGTATGAAAGGTGTTCAGCGCAGTCCCTGACACATTATAAGTGTTCAATAAGTGTTTAACATTATAAATGCTTATCCTTCTTCTCATTATTATCATCAGCCTTTGTTTAAAGCTTTATGGTTTTTAAATGTTTATCTCCCTTAATTGTCATAATAACTTAAAAATTCTGACTCATAGCAAATCTGTAAGACAGAGCAGAACTGCCCCATAGGGTTTCCAAGGAGTGGCTGGAGATTCGAACTGCCAACCTTTTGGTTAGCAGCTTGAGCTCTTAACCACTGCGCCCATAATAACTTAGTGGGTAGTTATTGTTTGTGTTCTTGTTTTATAGATGAGGAAACAGGCTCAGAGAATGGATGTATCCCTTCTCTGGCAGGCCTGAGGTTGAATTTAGTTAAATCCACCTTTTTCCACCTCCTCCACATTGTCTGCTAAACAGAGAAGAACTGGCCGGATAAATGCTATAGAGTGGGGAATCCAGCGAGGTGCGCTTGGGATCAGCTGTGGACATCTCTCTCTTTCTTTCCTGATATAACTACTTGTAGACCATCATGTTCTACCATTGGAAAATGAACATCAGAACTCAGTGTGGCTAGTTTTTGTTTCTTCTAAAACAATGTGGTGCTCATATAAACATGGGCATCCTATCCCAACCTTTGTTCAAAGAGCCTTCATTAGCAGAAGTGTTACATCTCAAAACTCATCTGCCCATCGTGTGCACTGTACAATGTGCACCGTGCACATGGTAGGGGCTACTCCTGAGCCAATGATTTCCTATTCTGCATCATAGGCACTCAGTCATCGTCCAAGAAAACCTTTGATTCACTAAAACAGTGTCCTGGATCATTTCTAAGACCCCTCCAATCAAGGGACTCTTGTATTGTCATCTGTGCTTATGCACAAGGAAGAACTATTTCCTGGGCCATGCTATCAACAACCCCTTGTTCTTAGGCAGTCTGACGTTAGCAAAATGCAATTGATAATGGGAGGCCCTTGTCTGCCAAAGCCAAGTCCTCAAGATGTAGAGTTAACATAGGGAGGCCAAGGGAGAGGATGAAAGATGCTATTAGAAGGTGGAAAAACAGAAATCCCAGAGTGAAGAACTCTTCATTGTTCTATAAGGATATGACAGATGTTGAATTTGTTCTGAATGTCAAGTTTAGACTTGGGAAAATATTGGCATCTACCATGTGACCACCAGCAGTCATTTTCCCCTATACATTAGATGTGCTCTCAGTTCATTATCACCATTCTGCTCCCTCCACCTACACATACAGACCCAGACAACATTTACAGCTTGTGAATATTTCAACAGTGTGCTTTTAAAAGGTACATTACATTTCTTTTAGATGTTGTGCCTCTGATGTGAATAATGTTACATGATGGAATAAGGAGCTCCAAAGAGCTATACCTATTAATAAATTGGCAGATAAAATGTAAAAGTCAGACACCACTCCTGATTCTTAAAAAGGGACTCATATTATAATGATGGAAATTCTCCTAGGACAGTACCCGGAACTCTCTTGCCTAGAAGTAAAATGCATTTTTCTTTTTTAGGAATTCTAAGAAAGAAGGAACTGGAAAAAAAAATTAAACATACGTCTTGGGAAGTAAATAAGCGAAAATATCACTCAAAGCCTTTCATTTGGGAAACCTGGGAGAATTTTCTTGTTAATTGAAAATTCACTAGATAATAAAACACTATACATGAATTACAAATATGGTGTCATATTGTGTACTATACATACACATAGATGATATGTCTAGCAACCAGTTACTTGATATACCTGAACATGGTCCAAAATCTATGTGCATCCTGTATAAGAACTTTCAAAAAAATAAAAGAAAATAAATCATTGTTCTTGGGTCCTAAGTGGTAGAAGGGAAAATTTCAGATCTGGGATTTCTTTATCCCGTATAACCATGCAAAAGCTTAAGCGTATGCACGTGTGTAAAGAGGAAGTCACTGAGGGTTTCTAGAATAAATACTCTTCACTGGTAACAATGCCAATCCATTATTATAACTTGGACTTCCTGGAAAAAACCACATATCCTGAATTGACACCCATGAACATGTGAGATGAATTGGACAAACTTCTTTTTGACAAAATGGTATTTGAGCTATTTCAGTCTTAAAAGGTCTTCTCAGATGTTTCCAGCTGTTTCATCACAGAGAACCCATCATATATTGGGCTCTGGTTGATGTAACTTTAAAAGCACTTAGGAAGAAGCTTTGGGCAAGTCCCTTAACCTGTCCTAGTCTCAAATTTCTCATCTGCAAAATATGAGTGGTAATAACAGCTACCACCACTTGTCTGTCAGTCTGTCATACTGTGGTGGCTTGCATGTTGCTGTGATGCTGGAAGCTATGCCCCTGGTATTTTAAATACCAGCAAGGTCACCCATGGTGGACAGGGTTCAGTGGTGCTTCCAGACTAAGACAGACTCAGAAGAAAGGCCTGGAGATCTACTTCCAAAAATCAACCAATGAAAACTCTATGGAGTATGTCTTAGTTATCTAGTGCTGCTATAACAGAAATACAACAAGTGAATGGCTTTAACAAACAGAAATTTATTCTCTCACAGTCTAGGGGCTAAAAGTTTGAATTCAGGATGCCAGCTCCCGGCAAAGGCGTTCTCTCTCTGTTTTGGGGGTAGGTCCTCGTCATCAATCTTCTCCTGGTCTAGGAGCCTCTCAGCGCAGGGACCCTGGTGCTTCTTTCTTGGTGGTAGGAGGTCTCTCTCCTCTCTGCTCACTTCTGTGTCCTTGTATATCTTGCAAGATAAAAGGTGATGCAGGCCACACCCCAGGGAAATGCTCCTTACATCGGATCAGGGATGTGACCTGAGTAAGGGTGTTGCATCCCACCCTAATACTCTCTAACGTAACCTAATCCTGCCTCATTAACAACAAACAGTGATTAGGATTTATAACACACAGGAAAATTACATCACATCACAAAATGGAGGACAACCATCCAGTACTGAGAATCATGGCCTAGCTAAGTTGACACACATTTGTGGGGGACACAATTCAATCCATAATAGAGTACAACAGAATATTGTTCAATATAGTGTTGGAAGACGAGCCCCTTAGGTTGGAAGACACTCAAAACATACAGTGGTCACAACAATGGACTTGAGCAGACCAACTATCGTGAAGAGGTGGAGGACGGGGCAATCTTTTGATCTGTTGTACATTGGGTGCCATGAGTTGGAGCTGACGGTATCCACCAACAACAATAATAGCTAAAGCTTATTGAATATTTGCTGTATTTCCAAGCACTATGCTGTGTGCTATATATTCATTATCTTATCTAATCACTCCAACAACCTTTTAACATAGGTTTTATTATTATCTTCATTTTTCACATGCAAAACTGAGGCTTGTAGAGGTTAAGCAAATTGTTGAAGATCGCATACCGAATGAGTATACAAGTAGGAGTTCAAAGCCCGGTCTACGTCATTCCAGGTTTCTAGAATAAATACTTTCCACTAGTGACAATGCCCACACATAATCATTCTAGAGTTTGAACTGAGCCATAGTCTATAAAGTTAAATAAGTCTTAAAGTATACAGCAGTGTCTGGCATACGTAGCAGTAAAACGTAGCAATGGGTTTTAAAATAAAATATCTGTCTTCAGGCATCTTTGTTTACGATACAGGCTCTTAACTTTGCTGTATATTGGAATCCCAAGGGCAACCTTTTAAAATTAAAAAATAAAATAAACTGTTTCGCTCTTATACCACCCCATACAAATTAAATCAGAATCTTTCGGGCCGAGACCTAAGCATGTGTTATTTTTTTAAAGCTTCTGGAGTTCTGATTCCCAGTAAGATGGCGTAAGCAGATTTCACCCCATCTTTCCCAGGGAATGCAGTTATAAAACCTGAACAGAATGCCTGGGACAGCTATTTGAAGACCCTGAAGAGTAAAAAATAGCTCAGCTGCTAATCAAAAGGTCAGAGGGTCAAACTCACCAGCCACTCTACAGTAGAAAAGACCTGGTGATCTGCTGCTCCAAAGATTCAGCCTAGAAAACCCTATGGAGCAGTTCTACTCTGTCCTATAGGGTCGCTATGAATCAGAATTGATTCAACGGCACACAGCAACAACAACAGAGGTGGATTTTAGAAGAAGACCAGAATTGTAAGTACCACTAAACCATCAATGAGTTAGTTAATTTTCTTGTTTTTTTTTTTGACCTGGACTGAAGGCATCCTGTCATGGATTAAATTGTGTCCCCCAAAAATATCTGTCAACTTGGCTAGGTCATGATTTCCAGTATCGTATGATTGTCTACCATTTTACCATCTGATGTGATTTCCCTATGTGTTGTAAATTCTATCACAAAGACAGAATTTGGTACTGGGAGTGGGGTGCTGCTCTAACAGACACCTAAAATGTGGAATCAGTTTTGAAACTGGGAATGGAGAGAGGACCAGAAGCAGCAGAGAAGCGGCAGCAGCAGAACCAGGGGACCAGCATGAGATGGTGCTGGAGCCGACCCATGGAGCAAGAGAGCTGAGTGCCTTCTGGCCAAAGTTTACTGGCGGAGTAGCTACAGAGCTTCGGAACACTTGCCCCAGCAGGGCAGATGTGGGCATGAGGCCCGAGAGCCGAGAGGCCACAGGAAGTAGAAGCTGAAGAGACAAGGGACACAAGAAGCCGAGCTGCTTCAGTCTCAAAAGGTATGGCCATGACCACTGGGGTTTCAAAGGGTGGAGCCATGGCCTCTGGTGTTTCTAAGGGTGAAGTCGCCACTCAGATGGACTAGGAGGATGGTGCACCTAAAGCCAAGGGAGCAGAGTTCCTGTCCCAGTGGGCCTGGAAGGTGGAGCCGAAGCCCAGGGCCGAGGGGCCTCCACTCAGAATCCAGAGACTGTGGCCAATACCTAGATCTGGAGGGCAGGGCCACTGTGTAAATTGTCTCAGAGAACAGAGGTTTATTTTCAAAGCCTTGAGGGCTAATGTAATGTGTTCTGCTGACTTGCTTGGTGCCTGTTATCACTTCTTTCCCTCCAGTTTCTCCCATTTGTAATGGAAATGTCTAGCTTGTGCCTGTTCTGCCATTGTATGTTTGGAAGCAGATAACTTATATTCTAGACTTCACAGATGAAGAGGAATTTTTGGATTTTGAACTTGGAGTCAGGACTTTTGCTATAATATGATGGGGTGAATATTTTACATGTTGCAAGGATGTGATTTTTTCAGGTCCAAAAGGTAGAATGTCACGGATTGAATTGAGTCCTGCAATAATATCTGTCAACTTGGCTAGGTCATGATTCCCAGTATTGTATGATTGTCTACCATTTTTCCATTTGATGTGATTTCACTGTGTGTTATAAATTCTATCACTATAATGTAATAAGATGGATTAGTGGCAGTTATACTGATGAGGTCTTTAAGATTAGATAGTGTCTTAAGCCAATCTCTTTTGAGATATAAAAGAGAGAAGCAAGTAGAGAGACAGGGGACCTCATACCACCAAGAAAGCAGTGCCAGGAGCAGAACTCATCCTTTGGACCTGGGATCCCTGAGCAGAGAATCTCCTAGTCTAGGGGAACATTGATGAGAAGGCTGACAGAGAGAGAAAGTGTTCCCATGGAGCTGATGCCCTGATTTGGACTTGTAGCTTGCTTTACTGTGAAGAAATAAATTTCTCTTTGTTAAAGCCATCACTTGTGGAGTTTCTGTTATAGCAGCACTAGATGACTAAGACACATCCTAAATCCAGAAGTGGGCATCGGCACAGACGGAAGGAGCTCCTGGAGAAACCGTCTAGTTCTAGCAGAAGGAGCAATAAAGGGAGCTCCTGATATTCAGAGGGAGCGGAGGAAATCCCAGGTTTTATTTTTTATTTATTTTCTTTGTTCTGTTTGCTCAGTCCTCAGGCCCCTGTGGCTAATTGGCATCTAAAACTGTCAGGAAGGAGACTTTCCTCTCAAATAGGACGAACTGTGGTCCCAAGAGGCTGAGGCAAGCCCCCACTGTTGTTTTCTCTTTCGTTCCCCACTGCTTGGCCTTGGAATAGGGCGCCTCATGGGAAGAATGCAGCAGAGCGGGTAAATAAAGCCCTAGCGTCTGGCCAGAGAACCAAAAAGGGAGGCACTTCAGGGTACCGGAACGTATCACAGAGATAGCAAAGCTGGAGAACTTGGGAAAGGGACCCCATAAAGTTACTTATGAACCCTGACTGAGGTGGCGCCACCCGTGGTTAAGTGCTACGGCTGCTAACCAAAAGGTCAGCAGTTCGAATCTACCAGGCTCTCCTGGGAAACCCTATAGGGCAGTTCTACTCCATTCTGTAGGGTCGCTATGAGTCTGAATGGACTCCATGGCAACAGGTTTTGTTTTGGTTTTCATCTTGTGCCTAGATGTGATCCTAAACAGCATCCCTCAGACTTGGAAAGCGGAGCTATGGGACAGGTCACCGCCCAGGTCCCAGAATGGCCACTGGATGGTGCAAAGGTGGGACTGATCTGAGCAGCACCACAAAGCTTTGAAAACGGAATGGACATTTAAATTACAGAAGCCTTTTGGAACTCGTGGTCTGACTCAAGCTCAGTTGTTAGTCTGGTAAAACAAAAACAGCGATATTCTCCATAGGTTTAACTAAGACCCAGAGTATCATACCCTAATATTCAAATTGTCCAGGATACAATTCAAAATTCCTAAGTATATGAAGACAGAAACTATTAGATTGGGGGGGAAAAAAAATCCTTGACTCAACTATATGCTTTTTACAAGAAACTCACTTCGAATATAATGATATAAGTACCATTGCCGTGGAGTCTATTCCAGCTCATAGCGACCCTATAGGGACAGAGTGGAACGGCCCCATAGGGTTTCCTAGGAGCGGCTGGTGGATTTGAACTGCTGACATTTTTGGTAGCAGCCAAGCTCTAAACCACTGCACCAGGGCTCCAATATAATGAGATAGGAAGATTAAAAGTCAAAGGGTGGGAGCATATATATCACATCAACCCTAATCAAAAGAAATCTGAGGTGGCTATGTTAATAACCTGACAAAGTAGACTTCAGAGCAAAGACAATTATCAGGGAAAAAAAGGGACATTATGATAAACTCAGCAAGAAAACATAACAATCTTAAATTTGTATGCATCTTACAACAGAGTCTCAAAATACGTAAAGCAAAAAGCAACAAACCTAAAAGCCGAAGTTACACGTGCACAGTTATGGATTGCTGGGAGGTGCAAGCTGTTAAGAGCTCAGCTGCTAACTGAAGGGTTGGCAGTCCAAGTCCACCCAGAGGCACCTTGGAAGAAAGGCCTGGCCATCTACTTCCAAAAAAATCAACCACTGAAAACCCTATGGAGCATAGTTCTCTGCCACACATAGACTCATCATGGGTTGGAATTGACCACTTGACAGCAACGGGTTTTTTTGTTGTTGTTGTTACGTTTGTTTGTTTAATCAATTAAACAGGTAGAAAATCAACAAAGGAGAGTTAGAGAAAAGGTGAGAGAGTAAGATTAAAATAGAAAATGGAAGAAAAAGGAATTTGGAATATCAGAGATAAATATCACCCACCTTAGAGTGTTCGTTATGTACCCGGGTTTTAAAAATAAATAAAATCCATATCGTGCTTTTCACTAGAGAACCTTTTATACAAAACCACAGGCATTCCTCTAAAAGCATGTCCATGTGTTTCCCTAAAAGTGTGTGGCCTTAGGCAAGTCATTTCTCCTCTCTGGGACTCTTTTCTTCATCTCTAAAATGAGACAAGGCGGCCCTGCCCACTCACGCCATGCTCTGGCCAACAGAATCAGACTTTGTTAATGTCTCCTCCAGCTCGGGAACTTTCTCTTTGCTTTTACCCTTCAGCCAATTCTTTGCAAAGCTGCCGTTTTTTTCAAATCATTCCGTATGAATGGAGTCAATGTATCTTTCCCTCTTCCTATTGTTTAACTTGCAAAGAAAGTATTAAAGATAAGAGGGGGTGGGAACCTGACTCACTGGCACTCAGTCAAAAGGCTGTGGTCTGGGAATCTCCCCTCGGATGCAAATACTTTGAAAGAAAGGCAGAAACCAATATGGAAAAAACAAAAGTAGAGCCGGTTGCAACCAAATGTCTTGCTTTATTTTCTGCTGAAATCTTTCTTCCCTCCTTGTCATGTGGCCACAGGTTTTGGCAATGTTTAACCAAACATTAGTTCTGAGAAACATGGTTACATTGCATTTGGAAAGTTCTGTGTCACAAACAAAACCTGCCAAACCATTCAAAGGTTGATAACATGAGAAGAAACAGAACACATTAGACGGCAACCACATTCTTCTCAGCTTTCGGATGGGCTTTGTCCAAACAGCTCAAACAATTTCAAAATAGTATTCAGGTAATTTCCAGGCATTCTGTTGTTAGCATTTTAATCTGAGAAAAGTTTATTGAACTTTCACCGTATAACAGGTATGGTTCTCGACCCTCTGAAAGCCACAGTGATGAAAAAGATACGGGCATTATTTTCCAGTCATTGTGAGAACTTCTTGCTGGAGGGTAAATTCCCTGAAGGCAGAAGGTGTAGATGTTCAGCTTATTACTGTACAACTAGCACTTAGCCGTGCTTGGTACTTAGGGCGGCTCCAGTTATTGGGTGACGCATGACATTGCTCACAGAGTTCCTCTTATCTCCTTACTGAGAGGATGGATCTATATACAAAACGGTCATACGTAAAAATACGCATGTGTCGCTCTATGTATTAATATATGTCTAAACCTACGTCTTTTCAGACATAGACAGATGAGAAAGAAAGGCCTGGAGATCTACTTCCAAAAATTAGCCAGTAAAAACCCTATGGATCACAACAGAACATTGTCAGATATAGTGCTGGAAGATGACCCCCCTAGGTTGGAAGGCACTCAAAATAAAACAATGGCTGTAGCAATGGACTCGAGCAGACCGAGGATCGTGAAGATGGTGCAGGAATGGGCAACATTTCGTTCTGTCATACATGGGGTCACCATGAGTCAGAGCCAGCTAGACAGCAACTAACAACAAAAATATAAGTATGTATATAGATCCCTATATAGATCTAAGGAGCCCTGCTAGCACAGTGGTTAAAGCACTCGGGAGAAAGATGTGGCAGTCTGCTTCCATAAAGATTTACAGCCTTGGAAACCTTATGGGGCAGATCTACTTTGTCCTATAGGGTCCTTAGGAGTCGGAATCAAGTCGACCACAGTGGGGTTTTGGTATATAGATCTAGATAGCGCAACAAGCAGATTTTGTTAGTTTGTTTGTATTTACCTATCTAGACCCCAAAACACATAACAGCCTTGATCAAATTTTTCTGTTTCACAGCAGGTTTTCCGCGAATCCAATAAAGCAATGCTTTTAAAATTTAATGTCCCCACAAATCACCTGGGGATCTTGTCAAAATGTAGATTATGATTCAGTAAGTCTGGGATGGAGCCTGAAGCCCTGGTGGCACAGTGGTTAAGAGCTCGGTTGCTAACCAAAAGGTCAGCTATCGGAATCCACCAGCCGCTCTTTGGAAACCATATGGGGCAGTTCCACTCTGTCCTATAGGGTCACTATGAGTCAGAATCGACTCAACAGCAACAGGTTCGGGGATGGAGCCTGAGATTTGCATTTCTAACAAACTGATGGCAGTCCATGGACCACGCTTTTAGTAACAAGACAAAGTACACAGTGTCACGTGGAAGCAGTGCTCAGGCCCAGGTGGAATAAGCTATAATGACTGAAATGTGCAGGCTCGACAGGGTAATAAACACAGAATTTTAAACTGGAAATGACAGTAGAGATTATTTTGGAGGTGTTAACCCTGAGACATAAGAAGAGACAAGGTAACCTGATTAAGGCCCTACAGCTCATTAGTTTTGCTTCCCTTGGGACTGCATTTTGGGGCTCCTGGTTTCTGATCTGTTCTTCCCACAAATTGATGTGACTAATTTGGTCAAAAGAAGTTTAAGAGCAGCAACTGGGCTATCTATGGATGGTATTTCCAGCTGAGACACGAGCTGTGCTCTAGGCGAGCTATCTAGGTATGAATGAGTCTTGGGTCTTTGGAGCAGAAGAAGGAAGAGGGGAAGCAGTGGGGAGACACAGTGCTCAGGGCATTCCAGAAAATACTCTCTGCAGCCTGAATCAGTGTCTTTGCCTCTTTCCAATAGCCTGGCTGGGATGTTAAGATGGTTGTCAGTGGTTTGGGGTAGACCAGTTCAATTTCCACGCTGCCAGTCCCTGAGACTGGATTCATAGGGTCACCAGGACACCCCAGCTTCCCCAACCCTGCCTTGGAAAATGGCTAATTGCTCATTCTGCTTTCACAGCACTGGTAATGGTGGTGCTTTGATAACACCTGAGAGGTATTCTTACCCGGTTGTGTCTTCATCAGACTGGTCCTTGTGGATAAGGGGGGATGCGTTTGTAGGGGAGAAGGTAGTCATTGAGAAACATGAATGAAATCTACATTTTCCAATTTGGCCAGAAGTCACAAGCATTTTTCATAAAGGATTCATTCAGAGATTGTTTGCAAGGGAAAACTTTCACACTAATTAAGGCTAGGAGCCCTGGTGGCACAATGGTTAAGAGCTACGGACACCTATGAAATCTTGCCTCTCAGTTTGCAACATGTCCACTGTAATCAGGCCATTAGCTGTGTGTGTTTGGCTCACTGGGCTGAGGGGTGCGCAGACAGGAAACATCCATAAGAGTTTGTGCTGTGAGCTAAAGGAAACAGTAGTCTGGCATTATTGCTAAATGTTGGAGGGTCTTAGAAGTCTCTAGATCCGTGTATCCCTCTTAGCAGTGAAGATCACAGGATCTCTCCTAAGTGAGTATCTTATAATAAATTAGCTTCAACATCTACAAGCCATTGCCTTCTGAGAAACTGACTCCTTTTCAGGGGACTTTATCTCTGTAGGAGCCCTGGTGGGGCAGTGGTTAAGAGCTTGGCTACTAACCAAAAGGTCTGGAGTTTGAATCTACCAGTCACTCCTTGAAAACCCTGTGGGGCAGTTCTACTCTGTCCTATAGGGTCGCTATGAGTTAGAATCAACCCGACGGCAACAAGTTTGGTGTTGTGTTTTATTTTGTTTTTTGGGGTCTGTAACGTCTCTCTTTTCCCCATGCCCCACGACCTCCACCTCTTCAGCTGAAAGAGACAACGCAAAGACAGAAAGACAACCACGATCCTCTGTGGTCGAATGGCAAACACACGAGGGAGTCTGCATCTTGGTGACGACAGTAACTAGCTGCTTATTTCCTCTTTGGTTCAATTTCCGGTTATAAAATAAAGAAGTTGAATGAGATGATCTCAAAATATTGTTCTCAGTTGTAGAAGTTTACAACTCAGTTTCTTTCTAGAGTCCATAAACCCATCCATGGGATTCTGAATTATAAGACAAAAATTCATTAACAAAAATCGTGTCCTATTTAGTTTGACACTGGAATTCACTTTAAAAAATCAAGATTACCCAGGTGATTGAAACTATATTCTGTTTCCAGCAACATCAGGAGGAGATCACTGCTCAGCACATTATTACTTTTAAGCTCATCAACTTGGCAGTCTGTGGTTGATAATCCATTTCCAGGTCATTTTTCATCCTCCAAAACATTCTTCTCCTTCTCTTGTCCTCGGCTTCACCTGGAACCACTTTAACTAACACCTTGGTGGTAAATTTTTAGTGAGGACCACAGTGAGAGCACATGAGAGCACAGTGGTTAAGTCATCAGCTGCTAACCGAAAGATCAGTGGTTAGAACCCACCAGTTGCTCCACAGGAGAAAGATGTGGCAGGCTGCTGCTGTAAAAATATATAGTCCTGGAAACCCTATGGGGCAGATCTATAGGGTCCTACAGGGTCACTAAGAGTCAGAATCAACTCGAGGGCAATGGGTTTGGTTTCAGGCACTTGACCCACCCCACCCCTTCCTATCCCATCCCCGGGGACTCTAAGATAGAAACACAAAACTCTTTATCATTTAACAACAAAACACTGATTGTCACAAGAAGTAGATCTTGTTTTGTGTTAATAAAAACAGTCTTAGAGCCCATCCACACACGAACCACACATGGAAAAAGTGTCATTTGTACCTTTGCCTCAGAGAAAATGTTGACATTGTGCCACGGTGAATAGAAATTCAATTACCATTCGGTCTCTAAATGCTTGTTCTTTGCAAGTGGAAGAGGCACCCGGTTTAGTATTCAGAAGAGAAAGGCAGAAGAAACGTGACGGAAAGTGACTTGGCATTTCAGTTCACCAAGAACCAGAGAGCTGGGAATCAGATTTCAGGAAATAGAAGGGAGGGCTTGCAGGGTACCAACATGATTACAAGAGAGATAAGGGGCAGTTTCCATCAGAACCAGCTCAAACCTGCCACGAGGCCCAGTCACTCTTCATTAATAATGGTAATGCTGGCAAAAAGTGAATCGGATGCGCCAGAGGCCGTGAGTGAGCATTGCCTCAGCATGCTCTTTGCCAGACAAGTTTGCATGTGGCATGCTGCAGCTTGACTACTCAGAATCATGGAAGAGCTGGGCAGGATTCCCAGAACATTGCTAACTTTTCCTCTTTCTTCTGTGGTCCACAGATCATAATTGTATGGGTTGGTTTTTGTTTCCCCCAAGGCCATATTCAACTGTAGAAATGCAGAGAATATGCAATGCACGTGTTACCCAAGTTTAGACCGAGGTCCCTCCTGACAAGTTCTACTTGTCCATTTAGCTCCAGTGGGAACAGTAGTGGTTTAGAGAGTGTCAGAATGATGGCCTGCCTTGGTCAGAGATGAAAGGATGCTGGTACTGCAACTGGATTCAGACTCTAAAATTCCAGGAGGTTTTGATTAGCTAAGGACTTCTAAGTCCTGGACCCCAACCCAGCTCCCGTCATCCTCAATGGTGATCTCGGCAGGATGGAAGCTATCAGCCAACTCGACTTCTTTCGCTACACCTCAAAAGGTCTGAGGATTATCATCCATCCTCATCTCCTGTTACGGATTGAATTGCATCCCCCCAAAATATGTGTTCTAAATCCTCTGCCTGTGGATGGAATCCCATTTGAGAAGAGGAGTTTCTTTGTTATGTTCATGAGAGCACATCAGTGTAGAGTGTGTCTTAAGTCAATCACTTTTGAGATATAAAAAGAACAGATTAGGCACAGAGAAGGAAGCACAAAAGGAGGGGAAGATACACACCACATGAAGATTACCAAGGAACTGAGGAACAGAACCTGAAAAGAGACAAGGACCTTCCCCCAGATGCGTCAGAGACAGAAAGCCTTCCCCCAGAACCGGTGCCCTGAATTCGAAATTCTAGCCTCCTAAGCTGTGAGAAAATAAATTTCTGCTTGTTCAAGATGCCCACCTGTGGTATTTCTGTTATAGCAGCACTAAGAAACTTAGACACCTTCCTTCCTCCATCTCAGAGAAAAAAATATCTCTCGTCTCCTCCAAGTCACATGCACCATTTATGTCCTGAATAATCCCATCTCCTTCTTCTTGAATCTGCACTCTTATGCTCCTCTGAGTTGCTCCTCTCAGTCTTTAAGCTATCTTCCTAACTTATCCTTCTGTCCATCTGCCTCCCTACCCATGTACTATCGTGCTGTCTTCTTTTTCTCTTCAAGCTCCTTGAAAACATACTTTTCCATGTATACTGAGACTCCATTTCTGGCACAGCAGGATAATCCCATCACAGTCTACCTCTCCCTCTGATTACAACTAAAGACTCCGAACAAAAATAACAAAAAGCAACTGCATGAGGACTCTGAAAATTAGGTAAAAGCAGGCAGATTGTAGAGGGAAGTTGAAACTTGACGTGACCTGCAAAGGAATGAATTTCCCAGGTTTCCTTCTTTCTTTTTTTCTTTTCTCACAGCATTGCCCTGAGGTCAGGTCCCAGTCACAGAGCTGGGGAAAAGGGCAGTAGTGTAAACTGCAAAAACTCAGATAGTAATCCCACCTTCCTGGCCTGAAGAACTGGGGAAAGGGAGTCTGTGACCAGATAATGTAAAAAGAAAAGCACTGGAGTAGGGGACTTCACATTCTGTTTATGAACCCACACGAGTGCATGCGTGCATCAGACCCCAGCCAGCACAGAGAAAGCTTTGAGAACTGAACTGCCATTTAAACCACAGCCTGACTCTCAGCCTAGAACTGAGCTGAGATTAGAACCACTGCCCACACAAGGCAAACGGAACTTTCAGTCTGAATCTAACTAATTAGGTTGATCTCTTGATAAAATAAACAAACACAAAACCAACAGTCTCCAGAGACGTATAACGGTAATGTTCAGGAGACAATTCAAAATTACTCACGTGCATAGAACCAGGAAAATGGGACAAATTCTCAAGGGAAAACACACCCAACATATGTTGACCCTGAGATGACCCAGATGTGGAGATAATAAAATAGATATTTAAAGTAGCTATTATAACTATGAGCCATGAGCTAATGATTAAAACACCCAAAATGAATGAACAGATAGAGATTCTCAACAGAGAAATAGAAGCTAAAAAATTTTAACAAGACTAATTGGAACTCTTTGAACTGAAAAATACAATACAAAAAAGAAAAAAACCAAACCCATTGCCATCAAGTCAATTCTAACTTATACCAATGCTATAGGGCAGAGTAGAACTGCCCCACAGGGTTTCCAAGGAGTGGCTGGTGGATTCGGTCTGCCAATCTTTTGGTTAACAGGCTGACCTCTTAACCAATGCACCACCAGGGCTCCAAAAAATACAATACCTAGAAAAAAAAATGTATTAGGTAGAATCAACAGCAGAATAGATGATAGAAAAAAGAACCAGTAAATTTGAAGATAGATCAAGAGAAATGATTTAATCTGATGAACAGAGAGGGAAAATATAAAATAAAAATAGAGCCTCAGGCACCTGTAGGACATTATCAAAAGGTCTAACATACATGTCATTGGAGTTCCAGAAAGAGAGGAAAAAGAGATTGGGGCTGAAAACTTCCAAAATTGAAGAAAGACATAAATTTAAAAATTAAAGCATTTCAGTGAAACTCAAGCAAGATAAACTCAGAGAAAAACACACCAGACACATTATAATCAAGCTGCTTAAAACCAAAGAGAGAGCAAAAAAAAAAAAAAAAAGATCTTGAAAGGTGCTAGGGGAAAATGACACCTCAGGCACAGAGGGACTATGATTCAAATGACTGTAAATGTCTCAGCAGAAGCCATAGTGCTCAGAAGACTGTAAAGTGCTAAAGGGCCAAGAACCAGGCAGAGCTTATCTCTGAGAGAGACACGAGTAGAGGCTGATCACTAAACGTGGGTTCAGGTCCAGGAAATGGGACAGAGATCTAGAGATCAGAACTGTGATGGGGCTCAGCAGCAAGACAAGATCTGGTTGACAATCAAGGCTTGAATGGCACCTGGATGTCAGACTCAAGACTCAGCCACACACCCCCATACACATACAAACACGAACTAACACACACACACGCATACGTACACACAGCATCAGAGTGGGTCCCTGTGATCATCATGAGGCTGACAGGAGAGGTCAAATGACCACACCAGAAGGGCAAGACCACCCAGGCTGACTCTCGGACCTGTCGGGACTTTTCCATACATGCTCAAAATGTTTCACCTTTCTCCTCACTAGTCCCTCTGCCTCAGTCTCCTACTCTCTCAGCTCAAGTTGACTAATTCCTGCTTATCCTCAATGGCCTGGTTCACATGCAGCCTCATTCATTCTGTAGCAACAATCTATTGAATGTCTACGATGTGCCAAGAGCTGAACTTCCCTATAAAGACTTCCTACATCCTCCTCCTGAAAGTAATTTTCCCTGCTCTGAATTTCCATAGCAATGCATTGCAGTTATTTTATACTTTGTTTATAATGAGCCATGTATGTGTACTCTGTGGATTACAGGAGGGTAGAGGTTGTATGTTACTCTTCTTTGTGTTGTCTATTATGATGATTTAAAGGCATTCACTACTGAATGAATGAATGAAGCCAACAGATGCCTTTTTCTCCTTTGAAAGAATTCGAGAACTACAGGTCATTAAGAGTAGCATGAATTGCTTATATATCTATATATTTTTTTAATTTATTGATAAAATGATTGTCTTTAGCTAGCAAAGGATACAAAAATCAGAAGACAAAAGGAACAGTGATATTTCTTACAATTATTTCTCCTATATTTGTGGCATTTACTCATCTTCAGAAAACTCACCAAATGTAGCTAGCAGAGAACTTAGAAACGAAAGACTAAATCCTTTATTTACACTACAGAACACCAAGACGTGAAGAGGCTGCCCAGAATCTCACGCTAATTCACAATGGAGTCAGGACTAGAATCCAGGTCCTCTAGCTTCCTCTAACTCACTGCTACAAGCTACAGATTCACTCCTGAAAGAACAGAAGACCAGAGATGGGGTTGAGTGCATGGTTGGTTAACAACATCGAAGAGACTGGGCATCTCCTCCCACAAGATGAAGGAGTGATTGGGGAGGTTGTCCCCACCTTCAGCTAGCTCTTCCTGTGTGTCTAAGACTGAATACAACAGGCACTTCAGCCTCACCAACTAGTTCTTCTACTCACTGTTTACAACCTGTCGCTTACAGGATTGGAGAGTTCAGAGGGAGCTAGGTATGAACCAAGGGGAAAAGCATGGTTGGAAAGAAAAGCTCTACATTTTATTTCAATTCTTTCAAAAACTGAATTGAGGCCACTGCCAAACCCTGCGTTGCCTTTGGAGCCTCAGCGTTCACGCTTGCAAAATGATGTAGAAGATGCCAGGATCTCTGAACACAGAAATGGGGGATACACCTCCTGGTCACCAAGGAAGACACATTTTTGGATACAAACAGAAACAAAAAGCTGGGGAAGTATAGAGTTTTAAAAAACAGGAGTTTAACTATGTAAGAAAAAAAAACATCAAAAGATAATTCTTTTAAGAAGATTTTTTTCATAGTCATTCCCAAAGTAAGAGGGCCAGGAGGATACTGCCAACGCTCAACTCCAAAATAGATAAAAGGCTTAAAAAAAAAAAAAAAAAGGCAGCTCTATTGGGGAAAAAGTCCTGAAATAACCCATCACTGGTGTTCAAAAGTCAAAGGGTTATCATTCATCTTCACAAAAAGAGATGCCAAACAAAGACCTACAAAGTAAAGGGCTGACTTTTACATAATGCCAGGCCAGGCAGAAGAAACAGCTACAATTCACCAGACCTTGGGCATGACAGCAGAATTGAAAGCTTTAGGAAATACTCGATGAAATGCTGTATTTCTGGCTCCAACAAATGCTTGGAGACATCATGAAAAGTCCTTTTGATATGGACAGAAAATTGTGTTCATCATTTTTTTTAAAAAAAATCCTTAACAAATACATCTTTTCAAAATCCTAGGTTCTAGTCTCTATTTTGACCTAAGGTCAGTCAAGGGCAAACAAAGCATAGCTTTGGAAACTTACACTTAATTGTACTCCCCTGCTGTTGTTAGTTGCCACTGAGTCGATTGTGACTCATGACGACCCCAAGTGTGCACAGTAGAACTGCTCCACAGGGTTTTCAAGGCTGTGACCTTTGGGAAGCAGATCGCCAGGCTTTACTTCCAAGGTACCTCTGGGTGAGTTTGAACCACCGACCTTTCAGGTAGTAATCCAGCACTTAACAATTTGCAACAGTCTATTTTACTACCCTAGACCTTAAAATGTAAAATCTTCAATGGAGAATAATGCGTTACCCTAAGGATAGTTAGCACCGTCACTTTCATAAGCTCTCCCTTTGCGTCCTTGAATATAATTGCCTTGGTGGTGTTCCTTTAAATCTGTCTGTACACATTCACACAGACACACATTCTTACACAATTAATTAAAAGTGGGAGGACAAATCCATGTATTCACTCACTGAAACCCTGACTGAGAAAAACCACTAACTGCAGAAGTCAGTGTGTAGGAAATCAGCGTCATAGGCTGGTCTGTAGGAAGAATAAAGTTTCTTCAAAATGTTCTGTTTATCTAAAAATATATGTAAATTTAAAATTCTGTACCATTAGATAGACAGGTTTCTTTTAATAGAAAAAGATTATTTTCCCCCAAATTTCCTAGTGAAATGCATACTCCAGCTCAGTGAAACATAGAAAGAAAACCCATAGCATTTGTGGTTCTATGTTAACGTGCTTGGTTGCTAACTGAAAAGGTTGGAGGTTCAAGTCCACCCAGAGGTGCCTTGGAAGAAAGGCCTGGCAAACTACTTCCAAAAAATCAGCCATTGAAAACCCTATGGAGCACAGTTCTACTCTGACACACAGGGGGTCTCCATGAGTCAGAGTCGACCCAATGGCCACTGGTACAGGGTAAGACTATTTTAAGGCAAAATGTGCTTTGTTTTCTCTTTTCAGTTATTCAAATCTTCATGCCAGCTATGAACAATACTTTGCAAAAAGTGCAGTACTAAGAAACTTTATAATTTTTTGTTAAGTTGGCAGTTTTTCCGGGTAGGAATATTGTTAATGTTAAAGGGAGAAAGCACAGGACGGGGGTGTTTCTCTCTGCGTCTTCAACTATGGTGTAGAGTGAATGCAAAATCAGCGCTCACTTAGATCTTCTTGGCTAGTTGTGAGCAGAAAATGGTTTTAATTATTCTGCCCATGCAACCGGGATAGTCTGGGACAGTCCCAATTTCATTCTTTTCAATAAATGTGATTTTCTATTACACTTGTAGAAAATTGCCCCGCTCATACACTCATGTAGGTGATTAAAGCACATTATAGAAAGCTATTCATTGCAGCAACATTGGCAACAGTAAACAACTGGAAACAAGTTAAATATCCCTCAGTGGGGGGACAGTGTAAGAAATTTTCATACATCCATATAAAGTAACTCCAAGAAGAATAAGGTAGGAGGAAGACCTGGCGATCTGGTTCCGTAAAGATCACAGCAGAGAAAGACCTAGGGGGCAATTCCGCTCTGCCACACGGGGTCACCACCTGGAATCAACTCTAGGGCACACAACAACTGGTATGGAAAAATATACAAGATACATTGTTTGTTGAAAAGTATCAAGATGCAGAGTAGCTGTTTGGTGCATTCCTATTTGTGTGACACTTACAAAACTTCTACCATGTAGGTTTGTATTGTTGCTATTGCTGCTATGTGTGGGCAAGCCGATTCCAACTCATGGCAACACCACGCGTGCAGAGTAGAACTGCTCCATTGGGTTTTTGAGGCTGTGACCTTTCAGAAGCAGATTATCAGGGCCTGTCTTCCAAGGTGCCTCTGGGTGGGTTCAAAACGACAACTTTTCAGCTAGTAGTCGAGCGCTTAACCATTTGTTCTCCCCAGGATCTCCCTGTTTGTACAGAGTTAGAAAATTTCTGGCAAGGTATACCAGAAACAAACAAAATTTACCTCTGGGATTGGAATGGAGGTTTAGGGAAAGCTGGAGATTTTTGCTTGTCATTCGTATTTCCGATTCCCGGTATTTCTCTGTCACTTCTATCAGTTCAGCTCCTTCCCTGATTCCTCCAGTCCTCATTGCCTTCCACCATGTCTGAGACCCTGTATTGCCGTAAGTCGTACAGTCTTGATCACAGGACGTGAGCTTGCATGAGACTGGCATGAAATAGCTGGAAAAGAAAAGATGGGTAAATGTCACAGAACTTAACGAGCTGAGCACTGCAGCCGAGGAGGAAAACACATTCCAGTCATCAGTAACACCAAGGAAGTCTTCATCGGTGGTGGGCCCAGGGCCGCCAGATGGACTTGACACAGGAAATCAAATGGATGGTAGCACTGTCATTCCAAGCTGCTCAGCTCTCTCTTTGCACTTGGTCTGTGGTTGACACCGCTACTTGCCTAACCAATATTTATTCTCCCTTCTTTCATGAGCTCTGGTGGTGCAGTGGTTAAGAGCTTAGCTGCTGACTAAAAGGTGGGCAGTTTGAATCCACGAGCCACTCCCTGGAAACACCATGGGGCAGTCTACTCTGTCCTCAGTCCTGTAGGGTCTGTGTGAGTCAGAACTGACTTGATGGCAACAAGTTTCTTTCTTTTTGTTTTTATGTTACTTAGCGTTGGCATCAGGCTGAAAGCCAAAGCCTTTCGCATAAGACTTTCTGAAAATGATTCTCGATAAAATAAAAAAGACGGACTCAAGTGTCTCATGCCTTTAGCCCTTCATCTTCCCACCTGCCTGGAAATAGATTTGAGACCTGGGTGTGGAAAAGCCATCTTGAAACCACAAGCATGTAACTCACACAACAGTGACAATGGTAGAGCAGGAAGCCAAGACAAGCCTAGGTCCTGGGGACCCCCCAGAGCAGTTGCAGAAGTCCTAGGCTGCTGCTACCTCTCGGGTTTGATGAAGGAAATGACCCTTTGTTTAGCCCAGCTGCTCCAGTCAGGTTTCTATTAAACATGAGCAAAGGCAATTTTAGCCCATTCTGGAGCCTTCCAACGGTGCTTTGGGATAGAAGAAATGACAGGCTATCAAGGTTCTGGATGGGTCATGAGGGCTCTGGACAGGTGGGCTGCAATCCTGCAGAGGGCCCTCACTGGAGGGAAGAAACAGAAAACACAAGGAGAAGCCATGCGATGGCCTGGGAACACACAAGGAGAGTGCACACCGGTGCAGGACCCCTGGGAAAATCACTGGTTTGGCTGCAGGCAGAGATCTTGCAGGAAACAAAGCCTCGGAGGCTCCCAGCCATGGTACAGAACGGGGGCAGGGAGAAGGTTTTGTCTGGCGCCGTGCTTTTCCCTGGACCAGCCACTTTCTGGTCCTTAGCCGGTGGTTGAGGCTGTTCCCCAGGTGCTGGGCCAGACCATGGTGGAGAACCTGTGTGCCGTTGCCTTCATTTCCTCTGCCAGGACTCGAACAGAGCTCCAGGCCCAGAGGCATCCAGCTGCCCATGGACGGCAAGAGCTGACTGAGCAGATGTGCACTAGCCTGGGCTCAGGAGTGGAGGCGAACACCAGAAAAGCCACATTCCAGCCAGCGTCCTGGAACCGCCTGCCACTCCCTGATCATTTCTATCACTGTTATTAATTTTTTTAAAAAATCTCCATAATCAAGGAAAACCCCCCACTCCACTGCCATCAAGTCTATCCCGACTCATAGTGCACCCATAGGGTTTCCAAGGCTGTAAATTTCTACGGAAGCAGACTGCTACATCTTTCTCCCTCAGAGTTGCTGGTGGTTGTGAACTACTGACCTTTCAGTTAACAGTTGATCGCTTTAACCGCTGAAGTATAAATAAATAAACAAGCAAAAAAAAAAAAAAAACCAAACAAACTCATTGCCGTTGAGTCGACTCCAACTCATACGACCCTATAGGACAGAGTAGAACTGCCCCATAGTTTCCAAGGAGTGCCTGGTGGATTCGAACTGCCGACTTTTTGGTTAGCAGCTGTAGCGCTTAACCACTACACCAGCAAACAAGCTAGCAAGCATTAACTGGGAGAGTTTCTTTTTTATTTATTAATGTATTTTTTCACTTCCTTGGAAGAATGCATTATGTGTTAGTAAGGAGTGTAAGTAATTATCTTTAGCGTGGAACTGGTATATTTTAGGCAAGCCCACTGAAATGGTGTAAACAACATTTCCTGTGTCAAAAGCAGGGCTCCAAGTCTGTTTTAGAATGGCCCTAATCCCCATCTATTCGAATTCCCACCAATAACTTGTCTTTTCATATGTGCTGGCATCTGTGTGAGAGACAGCAGCCCACGTTGACCAAGTCTCCATCTGGTGACAGGCGGGGGAACAGGAACGTAGACTGTCACTTTATGCAGATGGATTTCTATTAATATAAGCAAGTGACCCTGAAAGAGAAACTGGCTAGCTTCAGCATCACTTTAAGAAGCTTGTTCTGAATTTCCTGAAAACAGGTTATTTCTAAATACATGGTGTTGCCTTTAAAACACAGACCAGGTGGTTCACCCTTCTCAGAGCTGGTTTTACAGAGTGGGCTTGATGCTCTGAGCTTGTTTGCTTGGAAGAGAACGGGGAGAGAGGGTGGGAGGAAGTCACAGCAATGAAAGAGAAAGAAGGTCTCTTGTGGGAAAAGCCCAGGTTTTCCTGATCACCGTTCCAGGACACACATGTTGTGAATCCAGGAGAAGATGGGGCAGGGGAGCTAGGAGAACGGAGCGGAAGGGATGTGGTTTAACCCATCGTAGCAATATGCCATGCCTCCACTCCTATTTTACCATGAGAATATGTGTTCTATTCTTTGCTGCCTGCTGACTGGGCTCTCACTCATGGCGACCCACGTACAACACAACAAAACGTTGCCTGTCCTGCCCCACCTTCACAATCATTGGTGTGCTCCAGGTCATGGTTGCGGCCGCTGTGTATTTTGAGTGCCTTCCAACCTCGGGGGGTCATCTT
Organism: Dugong dugon; assembly: GCA_030035585.1. Classification (NCBI taxonomy): domain Eukaryota; kingdom Metazoa; phylum Chordata; class Mammalia; order Sirenia; family Dugongidae; genus Dugong; species Dugong dugon. The sequence goes on from CM057464.1 coordinate 3,774,901, forward strand.
CCAGCACTACATTGGACAGTATTCTGCTGTGATTTATAGGGTTTTCACTGACTAATTTTCAGAAGTAGATCTCCAGGCCTTTCTTCCTACTCTGTCTTAATCTGGAAGCCAAAACCTGTCCACCGTGGGTGACCCTGCTGGTATTTGAAATACCAGTGGCATAGTTCCAGCATCACAGCAACACACAAGTCACCACAGTAGCACAAATATATTCAAGTACATCAATCAGGTAAATTTACATTCTGAACTTACAGAAGCAAAACTAAACCAAGGAAGTCTGCTTGAAAGGCTTGCTAGAAAGATGTTCACGGGCTACTTCCTTTCCCTCAGTGACCCACCCCTGGCCAGCCACAGCAAGAAGGGCACCAAATGGGGCATGAATAGACCCCCCAGAATAACAATTCCTAACAGTCTATCAATAGAGATTGCCTGATGCTAGCTCCATGCTACGAAATACTATGCTGTGGTTAAAAATCATATTTTGCAACAGTATTTTTCGAACCACAGTTTTTCCAACACTTCTTCAGGGCTTTTGTCCAATCTACACTCATCTTTTCTGCTACATACTTAATATATTTCTTTATATTGACTCAGCTTTCTAAACTGATATTCCTACATAATTCTCATGCTAAGCAGTGATATCTATGACATCATGAGTCTGGCGTGTCAATTACATTTTTCAGTACATATTAATTTAAACAGATAACTGTTAAAACACGTTCAACTAAATATCAGCTAATGTTCTACTTTCTACTTGTTGGGAATCCTAGACGTGGATTTGGGGATGATTTTCTTTTGTATTTGCCTTGTAGTTTGATTCCAAATGATTCCACGTTGGAGATTGAGAAGTTGGCCTTGTTCTTCACTGCATGTTTAGCATATTGTAAAGATGCAAAGTACAGATGCATTTCTTGGGACATAACAGATTTTAGGCATATTATTTAATAAAAGGGAAAGATGTTTTGTTGAAAATAAGATCAATGAACTCTCATTGCACAGCCTGGGGTCTATAAAGGAAGTCAGAATAAAGCACTTCAGAGTCCTATGGAATAGAAGAGGAATGGGAAAAGGGTCTCAGTGAGACGAAGAAAAAGGTGCTTCATTTAAATTTTATCTGCAGTTGGCCTGACAGATCAGCTGAAATGGCTGGGCTGCCCCGTCCCATCCAACACTTCACTCAGGACTGTGATTTGCCTTTCCCTTGCAGCTTTATTACATTCTAGCTTTAGACATGTTCTCAGGAGGGATCAGTAGAGGGTCAGCAATAAAGAGATGGATTGATACAATGGCTTTGACAACGGGCTCAAACACAGCAGCAATTTTGGGGATGGTGCAGGACTGGGCAGTATTAGGTTTTGTTGTACGAAACCTAACAACAGCAATAGCAACTTTTAATCAGATTCACCAGCTGAATCACCAGGTCCCTTGGAGACCTCCCCTAGAAACCTCAGCCAGGGCCTTCAGTTTATAGCTGAAGCCTGTCCTTTGCAGGGTTATTTGTCTGTTTGACTGATTATTTGTTTTAAGTCAAACAGAACTTGCTGGCATCTGCGGCAGGGCCCACTGGTTATCAAATGCGCTTGGTTGTTACAGCAGCTCCAAGAGTCAGGTGACTCATAACAGATCTAAAAGTTCCCCTTGATCAGAAAGATCAGTCCCCTGGGAAAGGCTACTTCACCACATCTAAAATCATAGCTCCTGGCAAGAAGAATTACAGGCCAAAAAATTTCCATAAGGAGAACAAGAGCCCAGCCACATGGTGACTCTGATGAGCTCTTAAAAAATATTGATTTATAACATAGGACTATCAGCCCTTACCTTAAGAAATGTGTGCATCAAAACCCAAAATCCATTTTATATAAATATATATATAATCCGGTGCCATCGAGTTAATTCTGACTCATAGCGACCCTATAGGACAGAGTAGAACTGCCTCCTAAGGTTTCGAAGGAGAAGCTGGTGAATTTGAACTGCCAACCTTTTGGTTAACAGCCTGAGCTCTTAACCACTGCACCACCATATATATATATATACACACACGTACATATACTTTTCTAGCATTATCTACACTGACTGTAATATACTTCCAGCAGTATACATATATATAATATATGTAAGCATTATGCGTAAATATATAATGCATAAACATACATACAACATATACTTCCAGTAATATACTTCCTAGAGGGCAGTGGTGGGTCAGTGGTAGAATTCCCACCTTCTACGTGGGACACCTGGGTTTGATTCCTGGCCAACGCACCTCACACATGGCTACCGTTCGTCTGTCGGTGGAGACTTGCGTGTTGCTATGAGGCTGAAAAGGCTTCAGCTGCACTTCCAGACTAAGATGGACTAGGAAGAAGGAAGAAAGGCCTGAAGATCTAGTTCTGAAAACAATCGTCCAACAAAAACCCCACTGATCGTAACAGTCCAATTCTATAATACATGGGGTTGCCCTGAGTCAGGGGCCAACTTGACAGCAACTAACAACAACACGTCCACGTCAAGGCATGGGAAAGAAGGGAATTCACACCCAGAAAGCCCTTATCAGTGTGAGCATTCCATGGATTTTGTTTTAGGAACAGATCTTGTGGTTCTCAGCCTTTCCACAAGACTTTCTGCAGAGGAACAGTGGAGGATAGTTAACAATGTTATTTGAATCCCTCTAACAGTCTTTGAAACAAAAACCTGAGTAAAGTTGATCCCTTCCCCAGAAACCTAGGGTTCAAGAGGATGCTCCTTGTATAATGATTTTCCTACCCTCTTCTCTCACCATGAAAGCAGCAAGAACTTAGTCAGGAATGCAGTCGGTGCCCACAGCACCTTTAAGATGGAGGTAGACAAGGCCGGTGGGGTAACCTCTCTACTAAAGGTCCATGACTTTCATTTACAAGCTGAACATGGCAAGAATCCCACAGCCCTTCAAGGACTGAGATTCTGCATACATCCAAATAATGCTAGGCTCACCTCCCAGGAAAAAATACTGAGGATAGGAGGTCAGGTAAGAGCTTAAAGTCTTCTGCATGTCTGCCTGAGGATGAGCAAAAGGCTATCACCCTGCTGGAAAGCAAACTGAACAAGAGAGTCAAGGCTTTTCATGGTCCTCCTCAGGAGGCAGGATCTTGTGTGATGACATTTTCATCTCAGGCAAACCCTTAGGCAAATTGTTCATCTCCTCCTCTCTCCCCTGGAAGCTTACCGCTAAATCTCAGCCCACCTCTTCCCAGCGGTCAGAGAAGTTCATGTGCTGTATCTTCTTGACTCCTGAGGACAACCTTCCTTCTTCAGGTGGACCAGCAGGCCCCACGTCCTTTCCTTTCCTGCTATCTTTGGCCCTGGTGACTTAGGTCTGACCCACCATGGGTCAGCACTAACAGAATCATCTCATGCCAAGTCCTCAAAGAGAAATATTGCCTTTTTTTTTTTTTTTTCTGATACGGAGAACGCCTAGGAATGTATCTTTCAGTGACAACTCATCTTTTCCTTAAATGAGGCAAAGTGGAAAAGCAACAACAGACATTCTGACTTCATAATGTTTCTACAGACCTTAACGTCACCCGTTTGCAAAATGCCCGACGTTTCAGAAAATTCTTCCTTATCCACATTTTTAGTTTCCTGTATTCCCCCGAAGGTCCCTGGTGGCGCAAACGGTTTGCACTTGGCTACCAACGGAAAAGTTGGTGGTTCCAAGCCATCCAACAGCACTGCGAAAGAAAGGCCTGGTGATCTGCTTCCGTAAAAATGACAGCCAGGAAAACCCTGTGGCGTTCAGTTCTACTCTGTAAAACAAGGGGGCGCCGTGAGTCAGAATGGACTCCACGGCAACAGTTTTTGTTTTTGGTATTCTCCTCAAGCTTCAGGGCACAAGGATTCTGTTGGAAGCAAAGGGCCTGGCTACAGTGATTTTCGTTATCATTAGAGGTCTGGCTTGTGGAATATCAGGTGAATATCACACCTTTCTTTCAGTTAGAGAGAATGTACTCCTCCTAATTCTGGTCCAGCTTCCTGATGGGATCAACCTGCTCTATCGTCCGATATTATTGCTACCTGGTAATGAGCACACAGATGCCTTTAATGTGTGCAATTGCTTTGACAGCTCTCAGCATACATTAGCTTACTGAACACTTGTCGGAGAAATGAGTGACAGGTTTGGCAACGGTTCTGTTCAAATTTCATCCACAGAAAATAAGAAGAGGGGAGATTTATCCCTGTTGGTCATTTCACCAGAGACATCTGCATGAATCAGCAAAGAATAAATGAATGTCATTACGCTCACTGATGGCATAGTGGGCAATTTTATTATGAACTTTGCTTATATCTCTAATCAAGGGAAAATATTACTGCTTGTTAAATAACCTTCACTGTTTAGTTTTTCTCCATTCTTGAAATGAAAAATTTAAACTAGGCTGAAATACATTAGTTCCCCTTTAAACTTATCCTAATCATGGTGCTAGACGTTTATTCATACTTAAAAATTGTTAATCAAATGAATGAAAGATGAATGAATGAATTTGTGCAACAAGAAAAGGAAAAACCCTCATGGTATAGTGCTAAGAAAAGAGTTTAAAATTATAGCCACGATATTGCTGCAAATATATAAAAATTGAATGTACATATTGGCAGCTTTAAAAGATAAATAACGTGGACAAATGAAAACATTGATTTTGTTATGTAATCAAATCGAAGAAATTGTTCATCTGTGATGACTCACACTCTTCCTGCAACTAAATAACATTCTAAAATGAGTGAGTCTCATCATACACAAAGCTAGAAATGTAGGATTATGAGATAAAAAAGTTAATACTATCACAAGCGATGATCAAAAACTTTAAAGCAGGCACTCAAGATATCTACCCTCGATTAATGCAATCAGACGTTGTAGATAAGCTGAAATTCATCTTGTCTGCCTCTTTGCACAAGCAGGGAGTTGACTATCCTGTGTTTTTGTTTAACAAGGACTTTTAACAAGGAAAAGGGAAATGGAGGAGAGGAGGACTTTAATTTTAAAAAACCTTCTTTTACAACATTGTATTATATAGACCTCAAGAGTATGCATTAAGGTTAACTGTCAAGGCCAACAATAAATGGAGATATGAAGATGTGGTTGCCTCTGGTGTGGCTTCTGCAGAAAGAGTAACAGGAGCGTCAGACTGTCTTGACAACCTCAAGAGTTCTTTCTCTTGACAATATGTTAGCATCTTAAGGATTCTAGTTATGACTCTGGAAAACATACATACGTTTCAAGTATACGCTCCATCGTCTAACACTGAGAAAAGTCTCAGAAGTATCATCAAAATTGCTTTAGTGCCATCTAAGTTGGGTGCTCCCCAATGTTTGGTGACCCTTATAGTGAGTACTGTCACAATTGCCTCTCTCCTTGTTTTTCTCTGCTTTTTTTTTTTTTTTTTGAAAGTTTGAGATAATGATACGAAGAGAACCCTTGTACAATTTGTTCAGTTCCCCCCAAAGGTAACATTTTGCAAAACTATAGTATAATATCACAGCCAGGTTATTGACTTTGATATAATACACCGATCTTACTCAGATGTCCCAGTTTTTCCTTACAATTGTGTGTGCATGTGTGAATTAAATTCTAAACAATTTATCGGTGGCTTTCAATTTTTGCCAAATAATTTGCCCTAATTTTCTCCTCAGAAGGTGTATATTCACGGTATTTCCAGAGTGCAATCCATTCCACTTTTAACCTGGAGAATTCTGCATCTGCCCTAAATTAAAGACTCATTGGTTTACTATTCTTCCCTCCAATGGTCTTCATCAGCCTTCTTCTCAACACTACAAAAGATGAAGTTTCTTAGACATCAACTATTGGTCTCTTCCGATCTGGAGCAAAGTAAAGTGAAGGAAACCTAAGACTCAAGTGAGCAATCAATCCAAAGGACTAATGAACCACGTGAACTACAGCCGACATGACCCTGAGACCAGAAGAACTAGATGGTGCCCAGCTACCACTACCGATCACTCCGACTCATATCAAAACAGAGGGTTCCAGACAGAGTGGGAGAAAAATTGTAGAACAAAAAATCAAATTCACAAAAAACACCAGACTTAAGAGGAACCCCTGAGACTATGGCCGTAAGACACCCTTCTCAACTGGAACTGAAGCCATTCCCAGAGACCATATTTCCAATCATAGACAGGCCCATAAAATTAACAGTAACACCTGAATGGAACGTGTTCCTTAGAACAATCAATTATGTGAAATCAAAAGGGCAACATTTGCCCAAAAGCAAAGATGAGAAGGCAAGAAGGGATAGAAAGTAAGTATGAAAGGAAACAGAGAACCTAGGACAGAAACGGGGTAAGTGCTGACACATCGTAGGGAATGGAACCAACGTCATGGAACACTTATGTACAAACTATCGAATGGGAAACCAATTGGCTCTGTAAACTTTCACCTAATGCACAGTGATTTTTTTTTTGAAGTTTCTTAGACTTACATAAACATGAGCCATCTCTGGGCTAATCTGTTCCATCTTGGTATAGATTCTAGACTGGTCATGCTTTATGAAATATTCACTGGTTGTTCACCAAGTCCTTAAAGCAGTATCCTAGGATCTGGGTGTACAGTGGGAAAAACGAACATGGCCGCTGCTCTCAGGAGACTTGCCCTCTGCGGGACATCAAAGATCGTGCCAACAATAAAATTACCAGAATCAGGTAGGTAAACCTAGCCTCTTGACAGACCAGCTGAAAGGGATGTCATGGTTTTAACAAAGTTTAATAAAATATCCTCATTTGCCTTATAAATGAATCACCTTCTCCCAGGCTCCCTAGAAGTCGATCTACCTGAAGAAATTGTAGACTTCATTACAAAAGGAATTCAAAGAGAATAATGAAGTAATACTCAGCTTCTGGCATTCAAAAGGATTATGTAGCTAAGTATAAACCATGCAATCCAAGCTAATCTCAAGAGAGGATTTTCCAAAATCTTTCTCTTGCCCTGTAGCATACCAGGAGCCAGCCTTGAAGGACCTAGTTCATAGAGACCTAGTTCTTCGAAGCAGAGAGAAGATTTTGCTTCCTCCCTTTTCAACCAGGCTGGAAGCTTGCTACCTTATGGTAGGATGATACAACAGGTGGGGGCTTAGGAGAAAAAACAGACTGAAAAACAGGCAAAAAGAAGTGAATTTATACCGCATATCCAAGTTACAGTGTGAGTGAAATTTGCGATCAGGTTATTGAGCATTACTCAGTAATATCCAATATCTAATCACTGGACATGGAAGAAAGTCCTGGAGATCTACTTCTGAAAAATCTGTCAGTGGAAACCCCATGGATCACAATGGTCCAATCCCATTGTGCATGGGGTCACCATGAGTCAGAAGCTGTCTCGATGGCAGCTAACCACAACAATAATAATTACTATAGATATTAGGCAGTTCAAATACACTGGATAAAACCCTGAGCTTCAGATTGATTTATTTAGAATCTGAGAATATATTTTCCAGCTAATTCATGGGGATCCACTCTTCTAAAAACCATTTCCCCAACCAGACTATCATGGTGACTATCGGACTATTACATGCACAACAGAACTGCACTCCATAGGGTTTTCAAGGCCATAACTTTTCAGAAGCAGACTGCCAGGCCTTTCTTTTGAGGTGCCTCTGGGTGGGTTAGAACCACAAACCTTTTGGTTAACTGTTGAGTGCTTGAGATCTCCATGAGTCTCAATCAACTAGATGGCAACTGGTTTTTGTTTTTGTTTTTGGGCAGGGTGGTGGGGCGGGTGGGACCAGTACACGCTTAGGCTATCTTATGGTTGGTTGAGACTTCCTAATTGTCCTACCTGCCCTTTCTCACTCCAAAGCTCTCCACCATTTGTTTGGCAAGGATTTTCAACCAAATTCTTCCTCAAGTGCTTGAATTGATTCAAAGTTCTTTTTTCTGAGTAAAATCTGGCTTTGTACAGGAACCCTGCTAGGCACAAACAGGATAGCCCCCATCTGGGCTAGCACACAATCAGGATACTAAATTTATCCAACAGAACGCTGGCTTTGCCACCTGCACACCTGTTATCTAAAGCACATGGAGCGCTCTTTAATCAACAACACAAAACACGGGCTCTTCAGGTGCTCCTCGGAGACTTGAGTCCTGCCTCTGATCCAGCCCTTGGCAAAAGCTTGCTGGAAACGTCTGCTATTTGAAGGAGAGACTACAAGACATGTTAAGTACACAGTCCTCTAGGTTCCTAATTTAAATCATCTCTCTGAGGTGCAAATATTTCAGAACAATGTATCTGGACCTGCTGTATGAGCCTCCCCCAGCAGCGCCTGCACTAAAAGGGTTTAAAATGGAGATAAACAGATACTTGCCTGTAATTTATTTTGGTGTCATTTGCAATCCTATGTCTGATGATCGTATTTGAAAAGCAGAGACGGCAGCGCAGAAAACTGGAAGGAACTTATGTCTCTCGTGACTTTGTGGAGCCGCCATACAGCCCTAAATTGCCTAGCTGTGGGCTTTTTCATGGAAAAGAAATCAACTTCTAAATTGTTCAAACCGCTGTCATTTTTAAATTTTCTGTTACATGCAGTGAGATCAAGTCCTGAGCAATAACTATTCTAATAATCATTACTTTGCTAAACAAATCATTTTTACCACCCGTAACATGCTAGACACAATGCCAAATACAGATGAAGAGATGGATAAAATATGGTTCCTGCACTCAAGGAGCAAAAAAACAAACAGAAATGCAATGCGAACCACAGATTTAATTTAAAAATTTTCTAGAAACCACATTTAACAAAAACCAAAGTAACAAGTGGGATTAATTTTAGTAATGTACTTCACTTAACCCAATATATCAAAATAATATCATGTAACATGTAATCAAGATAAAAATTAGTACTGAGATAATTCACTTCTTTTTTCATACTTTGCTGTTGTTGTTGCCATGGAGCTGATTCCGCCTCGTGACAACCCCGTGTGTTACGGAGTAGAACTGCCCCATAGAGTTTTCTTGGCTGTAATCTTAACAGAAGCAGATCCCCAGGTCTCGTCTTCCGAAGTACCACTGGTGGGTTCGAATCTCCAGCCTTTAGGTTAGCAGTCAGACCAAATCATTTGTGCTACCTAGGTCTTCAAACTCTAGTGTGTCTTTTACACTTACAGCAGATCTCAGAGAGGACCAGACACGTTTCGCGTGCTCAACAGCACATGTGACTAGTGACCCTCATATGGGACAGAGCAGGTCTAGTGAGTATGTATGTGTGTGTGTGCTTCTGTGTGCAATCCAACATGCAAACAGATAATTACAATACCCCGGGGTAAAAGTCACAGTCGAGATGCTTGTACTTACAAGGTGATCTGGGTAGCCAAGGATGGACACCTACCTCTGTCTCCACGTAAAGCAATAAGGGTCATAGAGAAAGAGGAATTGACCAAAACCTTAAAGAAAGGTTACGTTTTTGACAGCTGAATGGGGAGGGATGTAGGCAAGAGAAATACAGCCTGTTTTGAGAATTGTAACTTTTTTTTAATTTATGAAAATAGAACATGAATATGAAGAACTGCATAAAACATGACTGTATAGTATAATCGTCCTGCACCATCGAGTGGATTCCAACTCGTAACACCCTACATGACAGAGTAGAATTGCCCCACAGGGTTTGCTAGGCTGTAATCTTTATGGGAGCGGATCACCAGGTCTTTTCTACAGGGAAGCATGGCTTTGAACCCACGACCTTTCAGTTAGCAGCTGAGTGTTAACCATGGTGCCACCAGGGTTCCTTATACAGTATCACTAATAATTATAAAGCAAGCATCCACCACCCAGGTCAAGACAGAACATCGGCAGCACCCCAGAAACTCACACGTGGCCCTGGCTGACCATCGGCAGCACCCCAGAAACTGGCGCGTGCCTCTGGCTGACCTCACACCCTCTTCCATCCGAGAAGCCCCAGTTGTCCTAATTTCAAGTTTGTCACTTCCTTGGTTTTCAAAATTTTCCCATCTATTTATGCATCTGTAAATAATATAATTTATTTTTGTTTCCGAACTTCTATAAATCCATAGAATTCTACTGCTTGATTCTTTTGTGTTTAGTTTCTTCCATATAACATTATGTTGGACATGTCTTCCTGGGTGGGGGCTAATTTTATACCTTTTTCTTCATGTAGAACATTCTATTGTATGAATACCCTATGGTTTATCCATTCTACTTTTGATGCCCTTCTGGATACTTCTAGTTTGGGACAATATAAGCAACAGGCTGTGAAAGTATTTTACATCCATCCTAAGACATGTTTCACATCTTTTTCTAGGGTATTCAACCTCAAAGTGAAATTGCTTTATCATAAAGTGCCTTCGATTTTACTAGATACCAAAACAAAAAAAAAAACAAAAAACAAACCCATTGCCGTCGAGTCTATTCCGACTCATAGCAACCCTACAGAACAGAGTAGAACTGCACTATAGGGCTTCCAAGGAGCAGCTGGTGGATTCGAACTGCTGACTTTTTGGTTAGCAGCCAAACTCTTAACTGTTATTCAGACTGGTTGCACCAATGTGGTTTACTGCATATTGTCAAACTGTTTTCTACCCACAGTTCATGAGGGTTACTATCACTCTGTATTACTACTAATACTTGGTCGTGTTAAATTTTTTAATTTTTGCCAATCTGGCGGATGTGTAGGAGGATTGTACTATATTGTGGATTGAATCTGCATTTACCTTTTTCTAATGAGGTTGAGCACTTTTTAATATTTTCTGGCCGTTCATGTTTCCTCTTTGGTGAAGCACTTTTTCAAGTGCCCTGCCTATATTTCTGTTAGAGCTGCTGTCTTTTTCTAATTGATTTGAGGAGTTCTTTACATGTTCTGAGACAAGTCATTTACCCATTATTGCAAAAGGCTCCTATTTTGTGGCTTTTCTTTTACTTAGGGCATTTATTGATGAACAGAATTTCATCATTTTAATATGGTCAAATTTGTCAATCTTTTCCCATATTAATTACTCTTTTTGTGTCTTGTTTAAAATATTTTGCTTATCCTGTGCTCTTAACTATATCCCATACTGTCATCTTAAATGATTGGAGTTTCGCCTTTCACTGTTAGGTCTGTAAATCTTCCAAAGTTGGATTTTGCGTAAGGTGTAAGATATGGGTCCAATTCCATTTTTGTCTTATGATTATCGTTTATATCTGGACCATATTTTAAAAGACCCTCCTTCCTCACTGCTGTCTAGTGTCATTTCTGATGTAAATGAAGTGTCCGTATATGTACAGTTTGTTACTGGGCTCTCTGTTTTGTTCCACAGGTCTTGCACTGATACTAGGCTGTTTTACTCCACGGTTTCCTAGAAGGTTTGGAGATATAACAGAGTGAGGACTCTCAGTACTAGGCTGTTTTACTCCACGGTTTCCTAGAAGGTTTGGAGATATAACAGAGTGAGGACTCTCAGTACTAGGCTGTTTTACTCCACGGTTTCCTAGAAGGTTTGGAGATATAACAGAGTGAGGACTCTCAGTACTAGGCTGTTTTACTCCACGGTTTCCTAGAAGGTTTGGAGATATAACAGAGTGAGGACTCTCAGTACTAGGCTGTTTTACTCCACGGTTTCCTAGAAGGTTTGGAGATATAACAGAGTGAGGACTCTCAGTACTAGGCTGTTTTACTCCACGGTTTCCTAGAAGGTTTGGAGATATAACAGAGTGAGGACTCTCAGTACTAGGCTGTTTTACTCCACGGTTTCCTAGAAGGTTTGGAGATATAACAGAGTGAGGACTCTCAGTACTAGGCTGTTTTACTCCACGGTCAGTGTTTTCTCCCCCAAGAGAGTTCTTTGGCCTTTGTTGTGTTCATGTAAACTTTTTTCATTATCTTGTCAAGTTTCACACAGCAAAAGATAATGGGAAGAAAGGAAAAGAACAAAGTGCTCTTAGGATTTTTACTGGAATTACATTGATCTATAGATCAATACAGAGAAAATAGACAGTTCTACAATATTTAGCTTTCTCATCCATGAACATGGTAAATATTTCAATTTGTCTTATTTAAAGCATATCCATAATGTTTTAAATTTTCTCCACAGAGGAGGTTTATTAACTGTATTCCTAAGTAACAGGTTTTTTCTGATTGTGCTATAAATGGTATCTTTCCTTTAATTTCATTGCCTAACTATTTGTTGCTGGTATAGAGGAATACAGTTGATTTTTGAATTTTGATGTTATATCCCCCAATTGGAGCCCTAGTGGGACAGTGGTTAAGAGCTTGGCTGCTAACTGGAAGATCCGCAGTTCAAATCCACCAGCTGCTCCTTGGGAACCCTATGGGGCAGTTCTACTCTGTCCTGTAGGGTCACTATGAGTCAGAATTGACCAGACAGCAGTGGATTTGACCCCCCAATCATTCTAAGCTCACTTATTAATTACAATAATTTATCTACATACAAAATTAATTGTATCATCTGTGAAAAATAATAATGTGCTTCTCCATTTTCTAACCTTATATCATTTGTTTTTATCTTACTGACAGAGCCTCCAATACAGCATCAAATAACACTGGTCATAGCGGTCATCCTTATCATGTTTCCAATCTCAAAAGGAACATTTTTAACATAATGCTGTTAAATGTAATGGTTTTGGTTTTCCCTATGTATTTTCGTAATTTATTCACAAAATTTAAAATGTTACATCTTCCTAATGAATTGAAGCTCTTTATTTCTCATAATTACTCTTGCCTTAAGATCTGCTCTGTCTGACATAATATCGTTAATATTTGCATAATGCCTACTTTCAGTTAACGCTTGCATAATGCCTTTTCCAAATTTTTATATTCTGCTTTTTTATGTCTTTGTTTTATATGTTTCTCTTATATGTATTATATCCTAGGATTTTGGTCTTTATACCAGATAACAGATTTTTTAATCTTTTAATTGAAACATCTATTCCATTTGCATTTAATGTAATTACTCATATATTTAGGTTTGAGTTTATATTTACCATCTTATTATATTCTTTCTATTTGTTCCACCAGTTCTGTTTTATTTTCTCTTTTCTTGCTTGTTTATGGACTGACTAGGTACATTTTATTATTTGATTTTTCCTCTACTATAATCTTCTGTTATTTTAATGGTTCCCCTAGATACTACATTCAGGGCTCATAGTATGCCAAAATCTAATATTAATCATGGCATTTCACCTCTCTCTAAGCAGTACAAGAATCTTAACCAAACCCAAACCTGTTGCCATCGTGTTGATTCCAACTCATGATGACCCACCATACTTCACAGTAGAACTGTGCTCCAGAGAGTTTTCAGTGGCTGGTTTTTCAGAAGTAGATTGTCAGGACTTTCTTTCATGGTACGATTGGGTTGATTTGAACCACCAACCTTTTGGTTAGTAGTGGACAGCAAAACGTTTGCACCACCCAGGGACCTATACAAGAATCTTGTTGCTGTTGTTGCTAGGTGCCGTCAAGTTGGTTCCAACTCATAGCGACCCTATGTACTACAGAGCTCAACACTGCCCGGTCCTGCACCATGCTTACAATCATTGTTATGCTTGAGCCCTTTGTTGCAGCCACTGTGTCAATCCATCTTGTTAAGGGTCTTCCTCTTTTTCGCTGACCCTCCACTTTACCCAGCATGATGTCCTTCTCCAGGGACTGATCCTTCCTGATAACATGTCCAAAGTATGTAAGACGTAGTCTCGCCATCCTGGCTTCTAAGGAGCATTCTGGTTGTACTTCTTAGAACAGTTTAATTTCACTTAGCCCCTCCCAACATATGTGCTGTTTTTGTTGTTATAATAATTATATACTTATGTTCATGTGAAGCTTCCACAAACCATAGCTCATAGCCATTTCTTCTAAATCAGCAACTGCCTTCAGAGCCAAAGTATCTTTGGCTACTAGGTTTACCTCTGTATAGATCAGGGTTCTCTTCTTCTTCTGGATTTGGTCTGCAACTTTTTCATCCTCTTGTTAGAACTTCAGTGTCTTTAAACATTTTCTGAATGAAGTCCAATTGGGAGGCCATCAAATTAGTCTAAATGAAAGACTGTAAGACCCTAGACAAAGACGGTGACAATGTAGGTGAGCTGACAATGAGATATTTAGGAAAGAACAATCAAGGACCGACTCGTGTTTCCGAATTTATGTCAAGGTGAAAGAGCCTAGAGGGGGGATAACTGGATAAAATAAGCAATACCTTAAATACTTCCAAGACTTTCACACCAGGGGAAAAAAAATTCCCATCTTAATCTCTGTGCTTCTTTTCCTCGGGTTAAAAAAAAGAGCTTTTTTTCACTTGTGTGGATAACTCACAGCACAATTTAATGCTTAATTATAGCATTAACTTAGTTTCTGAGTCTTACTTATATTTGTCTTTGTATTTCAAAATGGCTTTAATATGATTTATACATTTTATAAGGTCCTTTTTTATATATTTTTAATGTTTAAAATTTCTCAATCATTTTTGAAAAGAAACAGGAAATAATAAATAAAAATGATTTTTAAAGTAGATTGATACAATTAAGATGCTAGTTTGAAATGTTTCTGTTAGTAAGAGTTGTAATTTAACAACCAATTCAAACAAAATATATATTATATTAATTTATTTGCATGAATTTAGGGAAATGGTGATGTATTTTTAATTTAATATTTTATTCTCTGCTCCACTACACCTCACTTGTGAGTTCTGCTTCCTGGAGGAGGTAATCACATTCAATTCTTTTAACTGTTTCATTTCATACTTACAACAATATTTCTAAGTATAATAGACTTATACAACTATTGCATAATTTTAAAATTTAACTATTAACTCTTGTCTTTCTCTTATGGTGATGAAAATTCAGCTGTCTATACCCTCTCTCTGTATACACATACACTTATATACTTACACATATACGTACACACTTCCTCTATCTTCCCTATATAGTTACTATGATTATGATAAAATTGTTCCAACTGAGGTACAGAATGTGAGGTACTTCCTTTTTTTGTACTTTTTGTTTTTTCTAAAGTTGATAGTTGTCTTGTTGTTTTTGTATAATTTCAGTATACCAATGACCTCTCCATCACTCAAGCACACCTGTAGATCTATAAAATAAATCATTAGCATGAGCAAATCATAAGGAATTGTATCCATTCTATTTTTCCCTTGTAAATGTCTCTTCTGAAGCCCCCTATGCCTCTGTTTTAATCTGTTTGCTCTCTGGACAAGCTATGCAGCTTTCTTCCTGGGATTTCCTGTCATCATAACACTAGGAAGCCCCTTTGATCCTTTGTCGATCTCTTGTCTGTTGGATCCACTGTCTATTACTGGTTTACTCTCTAGTTTGTGTGGAGCATATCCTCCTGTAGGTTCATGGGAAAGGATATGTGGAAAGCAGATTTGGAGAACTTGCCTGCCCCAAAATGTCTTTAGTTTCTTCTCACACGTGATTAATAGCTTGACTGGGTGGGACTCTAGGTTGTAACTAACTTTTCCTCAGAATTTTAAAAGTGTCATTTTGTTGTTTTATGGTTTCTTATCCTGCTGTTCAAAAACCCAGCTTCATATGATTAATGTTCATTGGTCTTTGATCTTTTCTTCCCCCTAGAAGACCCTACTTCTTATTCCAGGTTCTGAAATTTTGCAAAGATTAGATTTTGTGTGTTTTTTCTTTATTCATTTTGCTAACCTTCAATGTGCCTTTTTGTATAAATGTATGCTCTTCAGTTCTTGAAAATTTTCTTCTATAATTTATTTAATATTTGATAAAACATTAACCTTATTTGATAAAATTCCCTCTTTCATTTCTCTATTGTTTTCTTACTAAGACTCTTAATAGTCTGCTTAGATCCCCTAATTTCAAGTCATATTTAGATTCTCTGACTTTCTTTGTCTTCCATTTTCCATATCTATATACCTTTTTATTTTACTTTCTGAGATATTTCCTCAAATTTGTTTTCAAGCCTTCTGCCTTAGTCATCTAGTGGTGCTCTAACAGAAGTACCACAAGTGGATGGTGTTAACAAAGAGAAGTTTATTCTCTCACAGTCCAGCAGGCTACAAGTCCAAATCCAGGCATCAGCTCCAGGAGAAGGCTTTCTCTCTCTGTCGGCTCTGGAGGAAGGTCCTTGTGATGCAGCAGTCTTCCCTTGGTCTGGGAGCTTCTCTGCACAGGAACCTCAGGTCCCAAGGACGCGCTCTGCTCCCAGCACTGCCTTCTTGGTGGTATGAGGTTCCCAACTCTCTGCTTGCTTCCCTTTCCTTTTAGCTCTTGTAAGATAAAAAGTGGTACAGGCCACACCCTAGGGAAACTCCTTTTACATTGGATCTGGGTTGTGACCTTAGTAAGGGTGTTATACAATCCCGCCCTAATCCTCTTTAACATAAAATCGCCATCACAAATGGAGGACAACCACACAATACTGGGAATCATGGCCCAGCCAAATTGATACACACATTTTTGGGGGGAATAATTCAATCCATGACACCTTCTATTGAATGTTTTATTCCTGTTATTGCATGCTATAATTTTCAAAAAATCGTATTGATTCAATTCCAGAAACATTTGTGGAATATCTCTTACATGTAAGTTACTATATTTGGGGCTGGTTGTGGGGGAAGAGACAAGTATTAAAACATACATGGGCTCAGAAAGCTTATAATCTACAAACATATAAGCAAGTATCTATGAAAGAAGAGCTACATTAATTTGAGTTAATCTGAAAGTAGGAAGGGAAGAACCTTCATCACCCTCCTTGTCACTTCTAAATCAGAATTGCAACTAATAAGAATATCAGCACTAATTAAAAATGTTACTAGGGATCATATTAAGAAAGACAACGATTCTTCCATTCAGATTGACACTACTCGAGATAAAGCTGTGATTGACGTTAGTTCAGTAATTCTAACATATGTCTCAGAGCCCATGATGGATATAATGAGCATGAAATTAAATTCTGGAGAAAATGTATTCCATCCTGGTACAGAAGAATATTTTGAGATCAAATAATAGTGCTCTGAAAAAAGTATGTAGGATGTTCAACCACGGGCACGCCCTACATGAAGAGACGCTTCAATTGTTTTTATCCTGGTTAAAAAAAGAATCCCCTAACCAAGGTCACCTATGGAATTATTCACAAGTTTTAAATCTAGTAACAGAATGGATAATGGGAAGGCAAGAAGGGCTATTTCACAGTTTCAACTAAAAATGTCTAAGCAGCACTGATGATAGAATAACATAAAGGAATTGCTACTGGACACAATCAGCGGGGGACTGCAATCTGCTTTTCCTGGCATTACAGAAGCAAACCAGGGTTCTACAGAAGGAAGTTGACAGCAGGGCTGTTTTGTCCTAAGAGAACCTACTCAAGTAAACGGCAGGTTTTGTGCCTCCAGAGCCAGCTGAAATAGTCTGGTGGATGGGGACATTGTGCAGACATACACACTCCAGAGCCAGCTGAAATAGTTTGGTGGATGGGGACATTGTTTTGTCTGTAGACATAAAGGATGCTTTCTTACTGAACATCCAGCATTCTTACAGTTGAGTGCTTAACTACCAGCCAAAGGATTGGCAGCTGGAACCCACCCAGAGGCACCTCGGAAGACAGGCCTGGTGATCTGCTACCGAAAGGTCACAGCCGTTGAAAACCCTATGGAGCCGTTCTACTCTGCACTCATGGGGTCGCCATGCATCAGAGTCAACGCAAAGGCAGCTAACAACAACAAAGAAAGCCTAGCTGTTTTGTGACTACTATTCTTACCTGACTCTTCAGTTTTAGGAATCTGGCATCACTGGGCCCCAGTTTGGGGAGAAGTTTTGAGAAAGTGGTACAGCACATAGCTTTATTGAACTTTGGCAGGCATGATCTATAGCACCCTGTCTGTGCTATAGCAAACCCACATTTTGTCGGGGAATAAAGCTGCGCTGGGCTGCTGACAGCAGAATGAAAGATTTTCTTGCATGCCTAAAATAAATGGATGACAGCAACCCACTTCATCAGTTTAATTGATTCAGACTTCTGTAAGGCTGATCCAATCAGTTGTGTGGCAATTGGCTGGCTGCGTAGCCGTAAAAAATCTGAGTGGTTTGTGTGTTTAATAGATTCCTTCTTTCAAAGCTTTATCTTTGTATGTTAAGGACCTAACACCGTGTCTGGCACACTGTAGCTCCATAAATGTTTGTTGAATGAATGAACTCTAAGAAGTCTTAGACTAACCCATGTAGTTCCATCTTCACTACCTGCTGTATTAAAAATGTCCTTGGCCAATGCCAAATGACATTTAGGAGGCCTTTCTCATGTTTAAAAATATTTTATTATGTTTGTTCCTATTAGATTCAAAGAGGAGAGGTTAAAATCGTTTTCCAGCAAATATTTGTTCAAGGCACTGTTGGAGAAGTAAAACTCTTTAAGACAATCTTTCTGGAGCCCTGATGGCATAGTGGTCAAGAGCTAGGCTGCTAAACAAAAAGATCAGCAGTTCAAATCCACCAGCCACTCCTTGGAAACCCTATGGGGCAGTTCTACTCTGTCCTACAGGGTCGCTATGAATCAGAACTGACTCAACGGCACCTAACAACAACAACAACAAGACAATCTTTGCCCTACAATAACAGACAGCCTAAAAGAGGAGATAATACTTATACTCACAAATACAATCTCATAACTGCAGATGCCTAACTAACCATCGGACCCATATATAATTGGTATGTCCTAAATATCATATTAAAACAAACCGGCTGTCAAGTCAATTCTGACTGAAGGCAGCCCCATGTGTGTGTCAAAGTAGAATTTTGCTCCATAGCGTTTTCAATGGCTGATTTTTCTGAAGTAGATCACCAGGACTTTCTTTTGAGGTACCTCTGGGTGGGCTTGAACCTCCAACCTTTAGGTTAGCATCCAAGCGCATTAACTGTTTGCACTTCCCAGGGACTCCAAATATTATACACACATTATCAACAAGTCGATTTTGACTCATAGCAACCCTAGAGGACGGAGTAGAACTGCCCCATAGGGTTTCCAAGGCTGTAATCTTTACGGAAACAGTCTGCCACATCTTTCTCCCATGGAGCAACTGATGGGCTGGAACCTCTGAACTTCCAGTTAACAGCCAAGCACTTAAGCACTGTGCCACCAGGAATAGGTACCAAATAGGTCACATTTTTTTTTTAATGTTGAGCTAAAATGACTTTAAGCCCTGCCTTGCCAAGAGTGGCACTCTTTTTCCCCGGGTTCCTGTTGCTAAGTCTTTCCATAGATACCCTAGGGTTGCTGTGCTGGGTAGGCTCCATTGGCCCCTCCCCAAATCTAGTCTCCTCTTTTCTCTGTTCTGACCTGAGCCCCAGGGGCTAATCCCTCCCACCCCACTGACTCTATCACTCAGACTCCATTGTTCTCCAGCTTCTGGTTGGGGTGGCCAATGGGAGAAGATGGGCCGGGTGGAGGCGGTGAGGAATGGGGTCGAGAGAAACCATGGGGTGTTTATTCACCCTTCTTCCTCCCTGCCTGGGAGCTATCCAGCAGCAGCTGCCTCCCTCCTAACTACAGTCCGGTGGCAAGGCCCCTCTCCCACCTCTCCAGTTCTCACTTGGCTCTGGGGACTACAATGGTCCCTCACCCCTTCAGACCTAGAGGTGGTAGTAGCTTCCAGGTATTGTCAGCTCCTTCTATTCCTTTAGCCCTCTCTACAGCTCCGCAAAATAGTCACTTCGATAAAGTTTCTCAAAATCCTACTTGAGTGTGCCATCTGTTTCCTGCCAGAAGTCTGATTGATGCAGTCACTTATAACCGTCTTCTCCTTTACTATGCCAGCTGGGAGGACATGGAAGTCCTCCCCGAGCCCCGTGCTACCTTAAGGCCCATTTCTAACCCTACTGCCTCCAGACTCTCCCATCTACAGATATAGGTTTGCAGAAACAATGCCCCATCATCCTCACTGAAGTGACGGCTTGGTGTGGTCTAGAAAAGGAAGAATTGGAATACTTCATTTAAATGCAACTAAATTTGGAAGTGCTGGAGAAGCAACTGATCTATAAAGATATTATTTTATTTAAATGTAGAATGAAAACAAGTTACTTATGCTCAAGACTGCCTACTCTGTCTTAGTCTTTTGTGGAAATAATGTCATGAAAGACAGTAAGAGGTACCAGAAATAATCCTTTATTACCGTGTTTTCTGTACTTTCTGGGTTAGATAGACAGTCTTTGATTAGTTGGTTTTATAGTCCAGCCATTGTAAATAGTATTATTTACTGAAGACAATGTGTTCTATGTTCCAAACAACTGTCTTTATACCATTATTATGGGATTTCTTTTGTATCACAATTATTTGTTTATCTATCCAGAATGGTATACTTGTTCTCACAAGCGACACCTTGATCTTATTTATCTTTTTATCGCCAAAGCTATAACCATGATAGTATGTAATGAATTATCAGTATTTATTAAATGAATAAAAGAATGAGCGGATGACAATGAACCTTGAAATGTCACTCATTTGTAAACTGAGAACTACCTAGAACTACTGATGCCCCTTGAGTGTCAGAGAGGAAAGCGTTTGGGTTCTTCTCTCCTTCCTCAAACAGGCCCTGCCCCTCATACTTTCCAGGCTATTTCCTATCTGTTATATCATGGGTTCCTCTGAAATTGATCATCAGCCTGTGAAATTACCCCAGAATTCCATGGTAAACTGTTTTTTCCTTTCCTGTGGTTTGCAAACTATCTTTCACCAACATAAGGCAAGTTGACAGTCTTCAAATCCTCACCCAGGTGCACACGATTCACAATGTATCCCCTCTGTTCTTCAAACTTCCATCTCCTCAGGAGAATTAACAGTCCTTGTGCCACAGAGAAGGAGCCCTGGTGGTGCAGTGGTTAAAGCTCTCAGCTGCCAGTGGTTTGAACCCGCCAGCAGCTCCACGAGAGAAAGATGTGGCAATCTGCTTCTGTAATAATTGACAGCCTTGGAAACCCTATGGGGCAGTTTTACTCTGTCCTATAGGGTCGCTATGAGTTGGAACTGACTCAACAGCCGTGGGTTTGGGTTTTGGTGGTGCCACAGGGAAGGAATCCTGGTGGGCAGTGGTTGAGCACTTGGCTGCTAACCAAAAGGTCGGCAGTTTGAAACCACCAGCTGTTCTGTGGGAGAAAGATGTGGCAGTCTGCTTCCATAAAGATCACAACCTTGCAAACCCTATGAGGCAGTTTTACTCTGTCCTGTAGGGTCGCTGTGAGTCAGAATCGACTCAATGGCAGTGCGTTTGGCTTTTGGTGCCGCAGAGAAATTATTTTTGCCCATCTTTTGTCTCATTCTCATTATTTATTCTACAGCAAATTGATGACTCAGCGGTGAACCGAGCAATTTTAAGCCCCCAAGGAAAATTTCAAAACGGCCCTCCTTATCCTTTGCAATGCAGGGTTTTACTCTTGCAGTATTTTTTCTCATGAAGGGAGGAAGTGGAGGCAGCTTCCCTCCTGATTTTTGTGCGTTTTTTTGTGAGGTGTCTGAGTAACCTTCATCTGGCTCAACAATCTATACACAATTGTCTCCCACTCCTTTGGCTTATATGGTTCAGCAGAAGTAGATCTTATTATGCACAGTCCGATGTGGAGACACAGAGAATCCTAACAATTCTCTGATGCTATCTCTTGTTGAATTAGAAGTACTTTCAGGTAGTAACCACCCCTAAGTAAATTACAAAATGTCGGTGGTTTAACACCAAACCAAACCAGCTGCTAGCAAGTCAATTCTGACGAATGGAAATCCCATGTGTGTTAGAGTAGAACTGTACTCCGTAAGGCTTCCAAAGGCTGATTTTTCAGAAGCAGTTGCCAGGCCTTTCTTCCGAGGTACCTCTGGGTGGACTTGAACTGCCAACCTTTCGGTTAGCAGCAAGTGCTTGCACCACTTTCAAGGAGCAGTCATTAGCTCTAAGTAAAGTATAAAACATCAGTAGCTCAGCACAGTAGGGGTGTATTTCTACTCATTTAACTGTCGCATGTAGATTTTCCTGGTGGGTGGGCAGATTTCCTCCAGCAGTGCTTCAGGGATCAGCCTCCTTCCATATCATGGTTCTTCCAACCTGTAGGGCCTCAGAGTCCTCAGAAACCAGCAGCAGACTGGAGAAGCGCATGGAGCGTGGTGCAGGAGAGGTTTTAGTTGGACCTGGCCTGGGCTCATTTCATGATGGCAAACTCAGTCATATGGCTGCACCTAGATATAAGGAGCCTGGGGAACGTTGTCTCTGGCTGGGAAGCTGCAGCCCAGTGACAATTGTACAATCGGAGAGAGGACCTCTTTTGTAAGTGGATAGCTGACCCTGCCCAGGAAGTATGGTGGTAGGAGATTATGAAGGTTAATTTTATGTGTCAACTTGGCGAAGCTATGGTGCCCAGTTGTTTGGTCAAACGCCAGGCTAGACTCTGCTAAGATGTAGATACATGTGATTACATTAGTTGGCCTTAAGTAAAGCATATCACTCTCCATAACGTGGGTGGGTCCCATCCAATCAGTTGAAGGCTGTCTCAGTTACCCAGTGCTGCTGTAACAGAAATACCACAAGTGGATGGATTTAACAAATACAAGTTTATTCTCTCACGGTCCAGAAAGCCAGAAGTCCAAATTCAGGGTGCCAGCTCCAGTGGAATGCTTTCTTTCTCAGTCAGCTCTGGAGGAAGGTCCTTGTCATCAATCTTTCCCTGGTCAAGGAGCTTCTCGGCACAGGAACCCTGGGTCCAAAGGATGCGCTTTGCTCCTGGCGTTGCTTTCCGGGTAGTATGAGGTTTCCATGTCTCTCTGCTCCCTTCTCTCTTTTATATCTCAAAAGAGAGTGGCTTAAGACACAATCTCATCTTGTAAATTGGGTCCTGCCTCATTAACATAACTGCCACTAATCCCATCTTATCAACATCATAGAGACAAGATTTACAACACATAGGAAAGTCACATCAGATGACAAAATGGTGGCAATCATACAATACTGGGAATCATGGCCTAGCCAAAATGACACATACACTTTTGCAGGACACAATTCAATCCATGACAAAGGTCTTATAAGCAAAAAGGGAGTTTTTCCTAGGGTGTATTCTGCCTCCAGATTATACACAGATATTTTGCCAGAACTTCCTCCTTCTTTGCTACTCTCATCACTTGATCTATGGATCTGGGGACACAAGACAGCAGGAGTCTCCAGCCCGCCTCCTATATTTACAGATTTTGGGCTTGTTGGCCCCCACAATTGCATGAGCCAAATCCTTAAAATAAATCTCTCTCTCTGTCTGTGTTTACGTGTGTGTGTATGTGTGTGCACGCGTATAGATTAGGTACCAACCCAAGCTAAGCTAATCAGTTACTCTCTGCCAGGAAACAGGAATTAGGACTCAAGGACACTTAGTCTGTGCCGAGTGCTTCATGTTCAGGTGAGTTAAACGTGGGGCTGGCCAACTGTGCTTCAGCCTGTGTTTCCGCTGCTAAGAAAGCAGATCTGAGAGTGAAGGGTAAGGGGATATACAGAAACTGAGAGACTCGGAGAGAGCAGCATTGAGTCCTGACATTCCAGATCCTGGTTCTATCCTTCAAGGGACCTTCAGAGTTTTGTGAGATACTTCTCTATCTTTCCAACAGATATCCTTTTGATTTGAAGCGAGTTTGGGTAAGTCTAGTTCCTTACTTTCTATTTGGTTGAAAGGTCTGTCTCTCTGAGGACAATGATGGAGTTTAACTGTAAAGCAAAGCCCACCTCAGAATAGGACCCATTCTATGCCCAAGCTTCCAGAACATTCCATGGGTGACACAGAAAAATGAAACCTCAGAGACAAGTCCTAAGACCTTTCTCTGGAAGGTATGGAGAGCCAAAAACTAAACCAAACCCATTGCTGTCGAGTCAATTCAGACTCATAGTGACCCTATAGGACAGACTAGAACTGCTTCATAGGGTTCCCGAGGCTGTAAATCTTTACGGAAGCAGACCGCCACATTTTTCTCCCAAGGTGCAGCTGGTGGGTTCGAACCACAGACCTTTTGGTTAGCAGCCGAGCACTTAAGCACTGACATGGTAAAATCATGGGTTCCTGAAAAAGTGTTCTTCAGGCCAGAGACTAAAAAGTCTGAAATATTCTTCAGGAATATTCAGTCACTGCCACGTCCTAATCCCTGCTGGTCCCAGGTAACCTGGTACAAACCTTTACAAATAGTCTATTCATCAAACTCCCCTGCTGAATGTGTGATCTGTTTTCCGTCAGAACTCTGATTCACAGAATGCCCACTAAGTACGATATGGAAATTAACACCCTTCAACCATCTTGTCCTCTTTTCCCTCCAACTTAGGTTTTTAAGTTCCTATGGAATTTCAGATGCAATTCCATAACTTAAAATTACTATTATCATTTATTTTACATTGAACATGCTGTCTTTCAGGAAATGTTAGTGACTTTGGCATTCCATTTCTTTAATCATACTTATGAATATTATTTAAAATAACTTTAATTGGCTTTAAGACTCGCTTTGGTACTTTTATACCAGAATTTCTCCATTCTTGAGTGCTTCACTTTGGTTAATCACTCGGTCACCTGGACTAGTTGTCTATTTTCTAAGTTGTAGCCTAGCTTAAAATACCTTTCTGTTTCCTTCTCAGAGCAATGAGTTGACTTGCTATGGAATGCATGAATCACCATCCTCTCAAAATCTTCTAGATATTGTTTCCAATATCTACCATATTTCAAGATCATAGGAAAAGCAGTCTGCGGCTAATTCAGTTTTTCTTAGAGGTCCAATGTGACCAGCCCCCTTCCTATTGCTGTCAGCCAACTTCTCAGGGAAGAGTTCTCACAGCTCAGGGATCCCTCTCCTCCTACCTCTGCACATGCACGCCTGTGCGCGCGCGTGCACACACACACATTTTCTTCTTGTTGTGTGCTATCGAGTGGATTCCGACTCAATGACCCTGTAGGACCAACTAGAACTGCCCTATAGGGTTTCCAAGGCTGTAATCTTTATGGGAGCAGACCTCCACATCTTTCCCCCTTGGAGCAGCTACTGGGTTCAAACCGCAGACCTTTCAGTTAGCAGCCGAGCACTTAACCACTGCACCACCAGTTAAGGCCATGAAAATATCCCGCTCTTCATCAAAATGTCCCCTGAAATTTAGCATTCAGTAATGATTCTTGCCTGATCCAATCTTTACCACGACGGTTGCAAAACGATGCTTTTTCTAAATTTTACCAGTTGGCCTCTGGCACTCAGCTGTAAGTGGGAGCCCTCTCTTCTCCCGACTTATTTATTCACTTATTTACCTATTTATTATCAGTGTGGATGCGTGTTTTAAAATTCAGGACTGTAGTGAATATTTCAGTGCTTATACCTTCCCTGATCTGGACAGCAGGAGCCCCTGCAATCTGAGATGCCCTCGTACGTTCAATTGCTGGTTTCCAACAAGATGCAGCAAGTCAGAAGCCTGTGCTCAGATCACCAGCCTGTCCGAGAAGCTACCATCCTCTTCTCATTACGCATTGCCCCACTGCCAGAACAGACATTAGATGGAGTCCTGGTGGCACAGTGGTTAAGAGCTCAGGCTGCTAATCAAAAGGTTGCCAGTTCAAATCCACCAAGCGCTCCTTGGAAACCCTATGAGGCAGTTCTACTCTGTCCTACAGTTCGCTATGTGTCGGAACGCACTCAACAGCAACAGATTTGATTTTCTTTTTCTTTTCAATCATCAGCTAGGTTTTTTCTACGTTTCCTTAAATCTGTTCTGATGACATATTCTTTTATATACCGATTGCTACAAGCTTCTGTGTATACTCGGAACAAACAAACCAGTTGCTGTCAAGTCAATTCCGACTCATGGAGACCCAGTGGGTGTCAGAGTAGAAATGTACTCCACAGGGTTTTCAATGACTGGTTTTTACAGAAGTAGGTCACCAGGACTTTCTTCTGAGGTGCCTTTGGATGGATTCAAACCACTAGCAGCCAAGCACTTAACTGTTTGCACCACCCAGGGACTCCTGTATATAGTCATAAGAGTCTAATTAGAGAAATCTGTGGCTGTGGTCTTCTTTTTTCAGTCAGGTTGCCATAAACCAAGGTATGACATACTTTACATAAATGCAAATGTGTTTATTAAAAATCCATCTAAAAATATGAACCTCATGACTGCGCGCGCGTGTGTGTATGTGTGTGTGTGTGTGTGTGCACTGTTATTGGAAACCGTCCCGGAGGGTAGCATTAGGTACAGTTGGTTACCAAAACTAAGCTAGGCCTGGGGCTTTCAAGTGGTTGGTCCTGGGATGAGTGAAGTCCAACAGAACACAGATGAGGGGAGGAAGCTGGTATCCATTACACCTGAAGCCAAGTCCAAGTCCGAGGCTTGATGCTGGGTACATAGCAGAGGGCCCTGGCCTCAAGATCAGTGAGAACTGGAAATGGAAATAGCCCTGCTCCCCAGAAAGCTCCCTGGGCACAGTAGCTTTGCTCAGCAAATGGTGGCTTATTATCTTCAGAACATCATGCTGATTCCCTGTTCAGTGTGGAATCCGCAGAGCGCTAAGAAATCTCTTATACCCTCACGTCCCCACTCCCTTTCTGCCCGATCATGTAACCACTTCCCTCCTCTGAAGAGTTTTTGCAGTGTCTGCATTGAGTGGGAGGCGCTCCCTTGGAGCATTCATGTCTTTAGGAAAAAAAACAAAACAAAAAAACCCAAACCAGTTGCCATAGAGGTGATTCCGACTCATAGCGACCCCGTATGTGTCAGAGTAGAACTGTGTTCCACTGAGTTTTCGGTGACTGGTTTTTCAGAAATAGATTGCCAGGCCTTTCTTCCAAGGTACCTCTGGGTGGGCTCGAACCACCATCCGTCGGTTAGCAGCCAAGCGCGTTAGCTGTTTGTACCATCTAGGGACTCCCTTGTTTTTAGAGGAGTCTGCAAAGCCCAGATTAAGGACCCTGGGACATACATCAAAGATAATAATAATAATGATACTGCCCTTTTTTACCTCTTTGTGAGCATTCCAGCTGAGAGTGGTCTCTCTGTATATCTCCCTGTGTGCAGCGTGGGAATGCCTCAGAGGGCTGTGAGCAGCTTCTCCCCACCTTGTTTTTAACCCTCTCCCGCCTGCAGCTTGCAGAGCACACAGCAGTCAGAGACAGCCCCAGAGTTCCCCCGCGCTCCCTTCCGACAAGGCTGCCGCATGTCACCAAGAGCCACAGTTCTTTCTCTCACATTTTGCATAATCAGTTTCTGGTCTGTTGTGTTCTCTCACGCATGGTGCTCTGAGACTGTTGTGGAAAACGGAGAAAATTTTTCAGTTCAGATTGGTTGCATGGTTGCACGTTGTGCTCAGACTACTTGATAGATGAAAGTCGATTACCCATGGGTCTGTCAGATGAGGAGAAAGACACAGAGTGAGTGTAGCGTGTTTTGGGGACCAGAGACCACCTTTCTGCCTCCACGACTCTGAGAATAGCAACAACTGCATCATGGCCCTGAGAGCTGATGTCTGCATTCAGATTTCTAACTTAAAGAATCCACTGTAAGCTTTTCTGAAACTTGGTGCTTCCTCTCCTTGTAATATGGTCTACAGTCTGCCAACCACTTCCTGGTCAAACTTCTGAAAGCATGACGCATGACTTGGCTTTTTGTTGTTAGCTGCCATCAAGTAGGCCCCCGACCCATGATGATGACCCCGTGCACAGTGGAACAAAAAGCTGCCTGGCCCTGCACCATCCCCACAATCGGCTGGGGATCACACCAGTGTGATCCAGAGGGTTTACACTGGCTGATTTTTTGGAAGTAGATCACCTGGCCTTTCTTCCTAGTCTCTCTTAGTCTGGAAGCTCCACTGAAACCGATTCAGCATCATAGCAACACACAAACCTCCATTGACTGATGGGTGTTGGCTGCACTGAGGTGCACTGGTCAGGAGTTAAACCCGGGTCTCCTGCATAGAAGGTGAGGATTCTACCACTGAACCACCGCTGCCTCCCACTACATGTCTTAAGAATCCATTGCTGTCAAGTAGACTCCCACTCAGAGTGAACCTGTAGGACAGAGTTGAACTGCCCCATGGGGTTTCCAAGGAGTGGCGGGTGGATTCGAACTGCCCACCTCTTGGTTAGGAGCCGAGTGTAGACGCCTTGGCAGGTGTTTGTTATTTCTTAGAATCTTTCGATGGCTTCTTGCTATTGAATGTTCAAACTCCTCCAAAGACTAAGATCGACCCAGAAACATTTTTATTCTTGCTTTCCTTTACTCTCTTATCTGGCTTTTCTTACCCAGCTAAGCATGAGTACCTCCAAGCTCACTGGGTGGGACAGGTGTGAAAGAGTAAAGTCCAGAGACGTTCAGGACAGTGAGGAAACAGGGCATGCATGCCAGATGAGTTGGACAATCTTACTCTTAAATACAAAATTTCAGCAAATTTCGCCCTATTCGGCATGGTTGTTTTTGTTGTAAATTGCCATCTAGTTGACTCCAACTCACGGAGACCTCACGTATAACAGAACGAACCTCTACCATGTTCTTGATCATTGGTCTGAGTCTGTGGTCACAGTTATTGTGCCAATCCATCTCATTGATGGTTTGCTCCACTTTAACTTATTTTACCAGACAAGATGTTCTTTTCTAGCAATTGGTCTTTCCTGATGACACGTTCAAAATAAGCAAGCCGAAGATTCGCCATCCTAGCTTCGAAGGAGCGTTCTGGTTGTCTGTCTTCTAAGATTGATTTGTTCATTCTACTAGCAATGCACGGCATAGCCAATATTCTTCCCCAAAGCCACAATTCAATTGCATCAGTTCTTCTGTCTTCAACTCAGCACCAGCTCAGCACCCACTCAGCACCCTCATCTTGGAAAAAATGACCAGGGTTGGAGTTGTGGCTATATTTTCCTTGTGTGTGACCTTAGAAAGCTCACTGTAACTCCTTGAGATTTCTTTTCTTTCCCTGTTAAAAAGTTTGAACCTTACCAGCTAGTTGAGAGGAGGCAACGTATATTTAAGAAAGCTTAAGAATGTTAAAGAACAATACAAATGCTAATTTGCCATTACTAGGTCCTTGTGAGGACGAGTGAATTCCTATAGCTCGGAAGACATCCGGCAAATCAGCAAATCCTTGTCTAATCTTCATGGTAGATAATTCCATCATTCCTTCAATAGGTCTCTCCCTAAGCAAGTATATAATCTAAAAATATTTCTCTCATTAATTCCCCCTACATTTAGAGAAATATATTATCTGTGAAAGCAGTAGCCTCATGTTCAAGCTCTCATGGAAGATACAAACTTCTCTCATCAACAACCAGCCTTTGATTATTCAGGGACTGTTTACTCCTGTGAGGGCTTTGTTTTTCTTCCCCTTCCTGCCCATTGCCTCCTTCTCCATCATCCCACTACCCATTAGCAGACATCCCTGAGGGAGGACCAGGAAAGAAAACATTGATTAACTCAAACAAGTCAATAAGAGTACTTTTTAACAACTTCAACTGGTGAAAGAGCAAATTAAATAAAATGTAGTGTGCAGGCACTCTGTGAACGTCATTCATCTATGATCATTCCTTGGCCTTCAACAGAGCCACAAACAACTAAAGCTGGACTACACTCCCCCACCACCAGTTGCCACTGAGTCGATTCCAATTCACAGCGATACCATGTGGGCAGGATAGAACTGCTCCATAGCGCTTTCGAGGGCTGCTGTTTTGGAAAGACTCCCAGACCTTTCTTTCCAGGCATCTCTGGGTAGACTTGAACCTCCAACCTTTTGGTTAGCAGCTGTATGGATTGAATTGTGTCCCCCAAAAATATGTGTTATAAATCCTAACCCTTTTACTTGTGGTTATAATTCCATTCGGGAATGAGTTTCCTTTGTTATGTTAATGAGACTGTATCCGTGTAGGGTGTGTCTTAAACTTATCTCTTTTAAAATATAAAAGAGTAGATTAAGCAAGCAAGAGAGGAAGCATACGGAGAATTACAGGAATGCCACAGGAAGATCACCAAGGAGCCAAGGAAGAAAAGATGAGAGAGACAAGGACCGCACTGCAGAGCCACCAGAGAGAAAGAGCCTTCCCCTAGAGCCGACCCCCTGAATTCTGACTTCTAGTCTCCTAAACTGGGAGACCACCTCTCATCTGTCAGTTTGTCCTACTCTGGTGGCTTACGTGCTGCTGTGCTGCTGGAAACTTAAGCCACCGGTATTTCAAATATCAGCAGGGTCACCCATGGTGGACAGGTTTTAGTGGGGTTTCCAAACTAAAACAAAACAGGAAGAAGGACTTGGCGATCTACTTCTGAAAAATATGCCTAGCGAAAACTTCATGAATAGCAGCAACATATTGTCTAATACAGGGCTGGAAGATGAGCCCCTCAGGTTGGAAGGCACTCAAAATAGGACTAGGGAAGAACTGCCTCCTCAAAGTAGAGTAGACCTTAACAGTGTGGATGGAGTAAAGCTTTCAGGACCTTCAGTTGCTGATGTGGCATGACTCAAAATGAGAATGGAATACACAGGAATCAAATCAACTACATCTGTGGAAAGAGACGATGGAAAAGCTCAATATCATCAGTCAGAACAAGGTCAGGGGCCGACTGTGGGGAAGACCACAAATTGCTCATATGCAAGTTCAAGTCGAAGCTGAAAATAATTAAAACAAGTCCACGAGAACCGAGATACAACCTTGAGTACCTTCCACCTGAATTTGGAGACCATCTCAACAATAGATTTGACACACTGAACACTAATGACCAAAGACCAAACAAGTTGTGGGAGACGTCAAGGACATTATACATGAAGAAAACACAAGGTCGTTATAAAGATAGAAAAGAAAAAAAAAAAAAAACCAAAATGGATGTCAGAAGAGACTCTGAAACTTGCCCTTGAGTGTAGAGCAGCTGAAGCAAAAGGAAGGAATGATGAAGTAAAAGAGCTAATTGCAAAGGACTGCTCAAGAAGACAAAGTAAAGTATTAAAACGAAATGAGCAAAGACCTGGAGATAGAAACCAAATGGGAAGGACACTCACAGCATTTCTCAAGCTGAAAGAACTGAAGAAAAAATTTAAGCCTCAAGTTGCAATAGTGAAGGATTCTACGGGCAAAAAATTAAATGACACAGGAAGCATCAAAAGAAGAAGGAAGGAATATCCAGAGTCGCTCTTGGACAACGAATAAGGAAGACCGAAGAAGAATTGATGCCTTTGAACTGTGGTGTTGGTGAAGAATACTGAATATACCATGGACTCCCAAAAGAATGAGTAAGTCTGTCTTGGAAGAAGTACAGCCAGAATGCTCCTTAGAAGCAATGATGGCAAGACTACATCTTACATACTTTGGACATGTTATCAGGAGGGAGATCATGCTTGGTAAAAGGACATTATGCTTGGTAAAGTCCCTGGAAAAGGACATCATGCTTGGTAAAGTAGAGGGTCAATGAAAAAGAGGAAGACCTTCAATGAGATGATTGACACAGTGACCACAACAATGGGCTCAAACAAAGAAATGATTGTGAGGATGGTGCAGGACAGAGCAGAGTTTCATTCTATTGTACGTAGTGTTGCTATGATTGGTACCAACTCGATACCACCTAAAAACAACAAACTTTGAGAAAAATAAATTTCTGTTTGTTAAAGCCACCCCCTTGTGGTATTTCTGTTACAGCGGCACTAGATAATTAAGACAGATGCCAAGCTCATTACTGTTTACACCACCCATGGATTGTATTAGAACCAAACACGATGCCATTGAGTGGCCTCCAACTTAGAGTGACCCCACATACTCCAGAGAAGAACTGTACTCCATAGGCGTTTCAATGACTATGATCTTACAAAAGCAGATCACCAGCTAATTCTTCCACGGCACCACTGGGTAAATTCAATCTGCCAAACTTTTGGTAAGAGCCCCTCTAATATAAATTCAAAGGAAAGGAACCCTGGTGGTGCAACGGTTAAGCACTCGGCTGGTAACCGAAAGGCTGGCAGTGAGAAACCATTTTAATTCTCCTGGAATCCAGATTTCTGGGTCCATGGAGTTGGGGTGACTCCCCCAGGCCACTTGCACTTGGGTGTCCTTTTGAACCTTGAGCCTTGGAGAAGCTGGTTCCTGGGGGTCACCTTTGAGTCAAACAATGGTCTAGATAAACTAGTAAGATCGTTTTGTCTTGGGTATTGTGCTCTTTTGAAGAATTCAGTCAGTTTTGGGAAACAGAGACTCCAAGGGTCAGACTGCAAGCTATGTTTAGGGCAAATCTGTAATTATTCTAATTGTTCTTCAAAACAATGCTGTATGAAAATCCTTCCTGACCAAAAATTTGTTTACCAGTTCCATTCTGATCCTTTTTTCCCTGGCAATGCCGATAAGATTTGATTCATCTTTAAAACGTTTTTGACCCTTTAGTCGGAAAGTTAACCTTATTTGCAAATCGTGTATTAACTTTCAATTATTGTTTATTATTGGCTTAATGTAATGTATAGGGTTGCTATGAGTTGGAATCCACTCGACAGCAACTGTTTTTTTTTTTTTTTTTTAATGTTAATTTTTAACAGTGATTTGAACCCACCCAGCAGCTCCAGGGAAAAAAGACCTGGCAATCTGCTTCCATAAAGATGGTAACCAAGAAAAGCCTATGGAGCAGTTTTACTCTGTCACAAGGGTCATTATGAGACCACTCGACAGCATCCAACAACAACAACAATGTAAATTCAGTTTCTTTGCCGGAGGGTCACAAAACAGTTTTGGTGTGTAGGCTTCTGGTTTTCCTTTTACAAATAATGAAATGCTGCTCATCTACCTAAAACGGCTCTTTGGACCTTAAGGACATCCAGGCCAGGGAACAGGAGTCACCCAGAGTGTGGCCACATGGAGCGATTGTCTTGTAAAAGAAGCAGGCAGGACCCAAGGTAAGGGGTGAGTATCTAGACCAAATCCTAATAGAGACGGTGTATTCTTTACCTGAATTGTGATCAGTAAGCACATTTTAAAGATACGTTGTCTCCCCGGAAAGCCAGCTGCCTAAACATCTGTAGAGAGACAAAGGGGAATATAGGGATGGAACCCAGAGATGAATATTTCAGCAGAAATGTGGGAAGAAGTGCCCTGCAACTTGCAAACAGCCTTCTGTACCACATGCCATAAATTAACACAATATAAATTTATACATATTTACACCACATAGTCTCTAACTCTATAAATCCTCCATACTCAGACATGTGGGATAGGTGTAAGAGAACAGTCCATATGTTTATTCATGTTCTGTGAAGCTCTAGGGAACTCAGTGATTTTACACACCACACACACACATACACACACACACACACACACCACAATATATTATTCAAGGCGATTCTGAATGTTTAAAGGCAATTAATGCCTAAAGGCAAAACTCTATTTCAGAAACAAACATGTTGCCATTTTCAAAGACATTCACAGCCAAAGAGAACTTTAATTCTATATAACCGAGCAGTTACCTGGTTGCCTTGTGTATTCCAAGACTTCCGTAAATAGTTAACTGATCTCTACATAAAGATCGTATTGAGTAGACTTTTTATTGACTACAAAGACTGTCGAAATGAGTTCTTCCTAGGCTCTCTCATTCACATGGAAGAAAGCAGAATTAAACTACAAGGTTTTAAGATTTCTACTGGAAGGTCCTTAGCTAATGAGAAGTAGTTTGCTCTATGGGGAGGAAAAAATGGCTGGCATGAAAGTCAGAACAGCTGGGTCTGGTCCTGGCTCTGCCATTTATTGATTTGTCTTCCTTGGACAACCCCTTAACTTCTTGGAGACCCATATCCTTGGAAGGACAGTAATATCTGCCCTGAATATCTTAAAAAATGGCAAGGATCAATGACGGAGCCAATGTGGAAGCACTTGGCAACTGCGATGTCTTCACATGTCCTGTCCGGTCATTGTTAGGGTTTCTTTCATAATTTGAGGCTAAGCAAATAAAATGCATTCAATGTCTTTTACAGCTTTCTTGGAAGAAATCTACAGCTGGCTTGCTGTTGACACGCTTTGTTTCAGAAGAACTCCATCCACAGTGGCCAGAGAAGCACATTGCAGCACTGCCTGCCAGCTGGCCTTGGCACACACTTGTGTGTGGGCAGAGATTGTCGATGCATCTTGGATATTTCCCAACACGCAGTGGGCATTTATTACATATGGAATAACAGTAAGGATTTTAGGGGGAAATGGCTCGCCGACACAAGACAGCAATTTTTCCACGTCACTACTTAAAGGTGTAGATGCTCTAAAGTGAGCAGAGCCTTTATGTCCTTGTAGGCGTCGAAGAATCACAATAAAATATGATTACACTTATCATAGCCAAAGTAACAGCTGCTGTACAATGAAAAGTAGAAGCTTCATCTCTGCTTAGCTTTACGCTGACAGTAAATAGAACCCACTTCAGATAATACCTCGTCTCTATTTCACCGCGATTGTTTCTCTTCGTGCAGGAGCGGATGTTAGCCGTACATTGTGTGGAAGACACAGAGGAGAAACCATTTCTTACGCTACTCGACCACATCCTTACAAGCATGGGAAAAGCCTTCTCTTCGCTGATACACCCCTTGTCATGGATTGAACTGTGTCCCTCAAAAATGTATGCCAACTTGGTTAGGCCATGATCCCCAGTATTGTGTGGCTGTCCACCATTTTGTGATCTGATGTGATTATCCTGTGTGTTCTAAATCCTAACCTCTATGATGTTAATGAGGCAGGACTCAATCTACAGGATTAGGTTGTATCTCGAGACTATCTCTTTTGAGATATAAAAGACAGAAGTGAGCAGAGAGGAGAGGGACTTCATTACCACCCAGCAAGAAGAACCAGGAACAGAGCACATCCTTTGGACCTGGAGTCCTTGCACTGAGACGCTCTTAGACCAGGGGAAGATTGATGACAAGGACCTTCTCCCAGAGCAGACAGAGAGAGAAAGCCTTCCCCTGGAGCTGGCACCCTGAATTTGGACTTCTAGTTTCCTGAACTATTAGAGAATAAGTTTCTGTTAAAGCCATCCACTTGTGGTATTTCTGTTATAGCGACCTAGACAACTAAGACACCCTTGAACTCCATGTATTAGCTAAGGCACAAATCCAGGATTACACAGAATAACAGAGAGATGGTGGCATAGTAGTTAAGAGTTAGGCTGCTAACCAAAAGGTCGGCAGTTCGAATTCACCAGTTGCTCCTTGGAAACCCTATGGGACAGTTCCACTCTGCTCTCTCCCAAAGGGTCGCTATGAGTCGAAATCAACTCGACAGCAACAGGTTTTGGTTGGTCCACTCCACCGCCATCACCATTGCCATCATGCTCAGTGGAACAAGGAGGAGTACAGAAAATCACCCAGCCCCATGCTCAGTGAAATCATTGCTAGCCACTGCCTCCCTCTGAGTGATAAGTTTTGAAGCCCTGGTGGCGCAGTGGTTAAGAGCTCAGCTGCTAACCTAAAGGTCTGTGGTTTCAACCCACCAGCTTCTCTTCGCGAGAAAGATGTGGCGGTCTGCTCCATAAAGATTTACAGCATTGGAAACCCTATGGGGCAGTCTACTCTGTCCCACAGGGTCATTATGTAAGTCAGAATCAACTCGATGGCATGAGTTTTGGGTTTTTGGTAAGAAACAAAAGCAGCACCTAAAGGACACACAAGAGAACCATCTCAGAGCAAAGCCTCACCCACCATCATCCCTAGGCATGGAAGAAGGACCACTTATGAAGGAATAAAGATATTTAGAAGTTCTCTTTTGCATATTTCTTTTTCTTTTACTGGCCCCCTAACCTGCTGGGGGCTAAGATGTGAAGTTGGGAATGCCCAATCTAGAGTAACGTACTTAATTTTGAGATCACAGATGCTTTTGCTAATCTGATGAGAACTACAACTCCTTTTCCAGAAAACTGCATACGACACAACATCGTGACTATAATTTTAGAAGGTTAATTTCTACTATAACTCAATTTAAGAACTTTGCTATGAAGAATCAAGGGAAAGATAGCAAGGAGCTGACTGTTGATTAGGTTGTTCTTCCTCCAGGCCTAAAATGTATTAGTTTTTGACTACTACTATAACAAATTACCACAAACTTGGTAAGGGCCCTGGTGGCTTAGTAGTTAAGAGCTTGGCTGCTAACCAAAAGGCTGGCAGTTCGAATTAACCAGCCACCCCTTGGAAACCTTATGGGGTAGTTCTACTCGACCCTACAGGGTCTCTATGGGTCGGAATCAACTTGATGGCAGGGTTTGGTTTTTTTGATGGTAACTTAAAAACACAAATGTAGCTTACAGTTGGAGGTCAGAAGTCTAAACTGGGTCAGTAAGTGTACATTCATTATGGAAGATCTAGAGGAGAATCTGTTTCCTTGCCTATTCCAGCTTCTACAGGCTGCAGGCTTTCCTTGATTTGTGGACCCCACTTCACTCAGACCTCTGCTTCCATTATCACCTCTCCTCTGACTCTGATGCTCCTGTCTCCCTCTTATAAGGGCTGTAGTGATTACATTGGGTCCACCCAGAATATCCTGGAAAATCTCCCCCATCTCAAGATCTTAAGTCACGTCTGCTAAGTCCCTTTTTCCATGTAAACTAACATATTCGAAGGTGCTGAGGGTAGGACATGGGCATCTTTAGGCAGGGGTTGGGGTGGTCATTATTCTGCCTACCACATAGTGCTCCAAGCTTTCTACTTTGCACAGCACCATTTGCTAAAACAAACAGGGATTCAGGGCTGAAGTTCTAGCCAGAAATTTAAGTGGGAATTTGACTGGCATGTCCTCCAAGCATCTACTCTCAGGAGAGTGACCGAATGGAGTCTAACTCTGGGCAATGGTAAGAAATTATTGTTAAAAAACACCATGCTGGAGAAGATCATGATTGTCTGTCAATACGTGACCCCAGAGGAGAGTTACCTGGGCTCGCTGTACCATGAATGGAACCATGCAGACTGGATAATTGATAATTGCGGATGGTAACAGTACAAAAAGACAGAGAATTGAGGAGATATTAACAAATTGAGACTGTGAACAGTCAAAATAATCTACATCACTCTCCCCTCTATTTCCTGGATGCTTGAAAGCCATTATTCCTGAAATTTCTAAATTACCTGCATAATCTCCTCAGTTACCCTCTTCATTTTGGCTAGGTAGACAGGATAATGCCCAAGTTAGAATCTGAAACTGAAAAAAGAAATGAACATGGGTCATAATATGTTCAGACTTTACAATTTACCTGAAGAAATTTTGCAGCTTTCATATAACACTGTGAATGCTATTCTTAGCAAAATTCACACTTGGTACGCTCGATTTCAAAATGAATTCAATATTTGAAGAAAAGGAAATTAAATCAGCATTTGGGTTGTTGTTTTCTTTTCTGATCTATACCAGACTGGTGTCTGGATCCTGTGATCAAGAGAGAATGTCATTATCCTGGTTTTTGTCTGTGACCTGTCAGAGCGGACGATTGGGTTTGAACTGAAAGGCAGCACATATGCTTCTGAAATGCTTAATTGTAGCAACACAGAAGCATTGAATAAGGTTCACGCCGAAAATGTTGTCAGTTCTCCCTGTAAGCCCTTCCGTGTTAAAACTGGGCAAAAAATAGACAGCCAAGCAAAGGCTGTTGTTTCCCTGATGTTCTTGGAAGCCAGTTGCCAGCTCTTGGCTTAGCCTTGCTGCTGAGTTTGAACTGAGGCTGGGAAGCGAATGAATACCATCCATCTCCCACAATGAAAATCAGCTGTAGGCTTTGCATCTTTCTAGAGCATTGCACCAGAGCACTGTTGATCTGCTTTTTCTTTCAATGGAACACCCTCCAGGGAAGTTTTGTGTACTCTAAACAAGATCTCTGTAGGATAAGATAATAGGGTCTGCGTGAATGTAATACAAAATAGAGAGAGAGAGGGGTGAGCAAGCTAATGCAGATTAGAAATTATTCAGCAGAGACTTTCATTTGCTGAGGTGCATGATATAAAAATGCCACTATCTCGACTGCCATTTTCCGGTGATTTCTCCAAAGCTTTGGGGAAGATTATTTTTTTTTTTAAAAATTGGTTTAACTCTCAAGAAGTGAGCTCAGACAACAAAACTTAGTATGCATTTCCCACAAATACTTGTCTACGATATTTCCATTTTTAAGCTGTACACGCTGTGAAGCTAACGCTTGGAATAAAGAATTGTGGACGTGATTATCACCAATTTCATGTGTGTGATCAAGGAGCAATTGCTTTAGAAAGGGGATTTTTTATAAAGACAAATAGAAAATGTTCAGATATACAAATTTAGTGATTCAAAGAAGAAATGTCTGGTACACAGGAGACAGTGCGTATAAGACAGAGCTAGAGCCATAGAGCCATTTTTCTTTGCCTCTGGACAGCCCCTCACCCAGCCCATTTCTTAGAGTTCTTTTTTTTCCTCCTCAGAACCTCCTTAAAGAGAAACAGCCACAGGATAGAGGGAATTGGCTGAAACAGGCCTGCCCTCCATCCTGGCATTCCAGATGACATTTAGCTCATTAACTGCCTCATGCATGGTGAATTATCCACCCCTGGTTGGAGAGCTGACATGCTAATAAACAAAAATGACTAAGTTCCTCCCGCGTGGGGAATCAAACTCAGGCCTTAAAAAATGCTTACTCATTCTAAAACTCTCTGCACCTGCATGCGCACCATTTTGTATTCCGAAACTGATCCTGTCTATGTAAACCAGCCTCAACAAGCTGCCTGCAAGGCAGTCTTGCATGACACGCAGCCCTGACTGTCTCCTTGCTTGGCCAGCTGATGAAGTTGCCTTTCGTTCTCCCCAACTTGGTCTCTGTCTTTTTGGCCCTGGAGGGAGTTGTGCTGAGCAGAATCTGGAGTTCCCAGCAACACGTATACTAGGGACACTACTTTTAGTACTATGGCAACCAAAAGAGACTGTGTTATGAAATCTCATGCATGTTTCTGCTTGATAACCATCATTCATTCACCCATTCACTCATTCATGTGTTCAGTCTACATTGTAAGTACCTACATGTATCAAATTCTGAGCTAGGAGCCAAGCACATAAAAATAAATAAGATAGGATCTACTTGCAGCATGATCACATGAAGAGATCCATGGACCTGCTCCCCAGTGAAAATGGCAAAAAAAAAAAATTCTCTTTAAAACAACCATCTAAAGTCTCTGGACATGGTCCCAAGGGCATAAAGCAAATGAATAAACACTTATTCAAGAATATCTACTATATCTCAATCAGAAGAGTGAGAGTCTGTAGTATCTGAACTGAAACCACTCCCTCCCTCCTTCCCTGTTCCAGCTCAGTGAGATGGAAACTCCACTCCAACTCACGCAGCCAAGAACACAGAGCTCCCTTTCTCCACAGCTCCCAGTCAGAAGGCTACCTCCCTGGGAGGAGCAGGACATCAGCATTTCTCATCCTGCCCTACATGCTTGTTGCTGAGGCTAAGTTCTGGGCAAGTATGGCCAAGAGATGGAGGCTCTGTTATTCCCCCCAACTCCTACTTATGAGGCAGACGGTATACCTTGGAGACGGTGGGCAAAATTGAGAATACTAAGATCCTGATCATCCATCCTTATACCACTTTGTAGGGTTATGATTGCACACTGGGAAAGGCAAGCCAAGAACACCTGAGGCTACTGATATCCCCCTCCACTGAGTGCTCAGCTCTTAAAGTGGGGTGTCACTCATAGAGAAGCACACTATTGTCCCCACCCCTAGGTCCAGAGGCTCAAAGATTTTACCTGGGAGAGCAGAAGACCATGAAACAGACAGCTCTGGATCTCTTCCCAAAGGAACTGACTTATCTGTAGCCAAGAGTGGAAAAGTTCAAGCCTAAGAGTGCTCTCAACAACAGTGAAAGTTGTGGCGAAAGGCACATAAGAGGAGATTGGTAGATTCATTGGAGATATAGGCTAAACTAGGCCAGCAAGTTTGCAGGAGAGAACTGGGGAATGAGATAGCTGGGAAGAGCCCTCCTGGGGTCAGAAAAAACTCAAACACTAGCCCCAGGAACTGTCCCTTCGAAGGTGTCTGAATTTAATTGGATTAGTCTGTGGAGCAATTTATACACAAGGCTGTTATTGAGAACAAGTGTCGTCAGCCAGCGGTTAGTGGAGGTTAACAAATGGTGACAGATAGGGAAAGAGTTCAAGAGAGCCCTGCCGAAAAAATTTTCATCTCAGGATAAATGTGGGCACACCTAAGGTTATGTCTGCTGAGAAACATCACAGGCCTAATGCTTGGTAGGCAGTGGGTAAGAGGGGAGGAATAGATTTCATTGAAATAATCCAGGCAATCAGTAAACAAATAACAGTAACAAGCATCCAAAGGGGGAACAAGTAATCAGAGTTGCTACAAAATATTATCTAAAAGGTCCAATTTCCAACAGAAATTACAAGATATGCAAACAAACAGGAAAACATGACACATACAACAGAAGAAAAAGCAGGCAACAGACACTGTGACAATAACCAGATGTCGAATTTGACAAAGACTTCAAAGTAGCTATTATAAATATGTTCCAAGAACTAAAGGAAACCATGATTAAAGCAGCAAAGGAAGATATGATGACAATGTCATATCAGATAATGAATATCAATAAAGAGATAAAAAGAAAACTCAGTGCTGTTGAGTCAATGTCAACCCTCAAAAACCCTATAGGACAGAGAAGAACTGCCTCATAGGGTTTCCAAGGCTGTAAATCTTTACAGAAGCAGACTGCCACATGTCTCTCCCATGGAGTGGCTGGTGGGTTTGAACCACTGACCTCCTGGTTAGCAGCTGAGCACTTAACCACTGTGCCACCAGGGTTCCTAATAAAGATGCAGAAATTATAAAAAGGAGTCAAATGGAAATTTTGAAGGTGAAAAGTTTAATAACTGAAATGAAAAATTCAATGGAAGGGTTCGATGGTAAATCAAACTGGTAGAAGGAAGAATCATCAAACCTGAAGATAGATTGATCAGGATTTTGCAATATGAAGAAGAGAAAAAAAAATGAACAGAGCCTCAGAAAAATGAGATAGCATTAAGTGCACCAACATCTGTGTAATGGGAGTACCAACAGAAGAGGAAAGAGAGAAGAGAAGAAAAAAATACTTGAAGAAATTATGATGTTTTTCCAAATTTATGGAAAAACAGTAATATAGACATCCGAGAAGCTTAAAAAAAACTCCAAATAGTATAAATGCAAAGCAATCTACAAAAAGATGCATTGTAGTAAAAGTACTGAAAGTCAAAGATCAGGAGAAAATCATGAAAACAGCAAAAGAAAAACAATTTGTCACTTACAAAGAAACCCAATACAATTAACAGCTGACTTCTCATCAGAATCAGTGGAGACCAGTTGGCAATGGGATAACGTATTCAAAGTGATTAAGGGAAGAAAAACTGTCAATCAAGAATTCTATATCCAGCAAAGTGATCTTTCAAAAAGGAAAGTGAAATAAAAACCTCCTCAGATAAACAGAAATTTAGAGAATTTATTTCTAGCACGTCCACCTTAAAAATAGTAATAAAGGAAATTATTCAGGCTGAAATCAAGTGAGCCAGACAGTAATTCTAATCCACATGAATAAACAAAGAGCACTGGTAAGTGTAATTATGTAATTATAAAAGGCAATGTAAATGCATATTTCTCATTCTTTCTTCTCTTAACTGATTTAAAAAGCAATTATATAAAATAATATGTATATAATGTATTCTTAGGCCTGTAACATATAGAACTGCACAGGTAGTCCCTAACTTACTAGGGGGTTCCCTTCTGGTGACTCATGTCATAAGTCAGTTCTGATGTAAGTCAAATACCTCATTTTTTCAGTTGTCATTATTATTGTCTTTTATTATTATTATCTTTATAAATCTGATCTTTATTTGTCTTTGGTGGTTGGAAACATTACATATAAATTTACAGATATATTTTAATACATGCATACATATATACATAAAAAAATACACAAATCATAAAAATTTACTTGAACAATGAAGAAGAGTTGGGCAATGGTGTTTTGTCAGTTGTGGTCATAACTCCACTTGTGGAAGGTTCTGGATCATCTGGATTATCCCTGGGAATGGGGATGGCGTTTCTAGTGAAAAAGTGAGAGTTATCTGTATGGTCTTTTCTTTTCTCCTTCATATATTTTCGTGGTAACATCTCACTGCTTCCCAAATCTGCCTATCAACTTGCAATCAGCATTTGGGTCCATGTTTTCAAGCAACTGAAGCCCCTGATTAGGTTAGAAAAATCTCTGGCTAATCTTTTCACTGTAAAATTTTTTGACAATTTCTCTCCCTCCTCTTCCTCATTATTTATTTCTTCTTCAGCATTTATTTCCTCTTCAAAATCTATTAAGTCCTTGTCTTTGTTACCTAATGCTGCTATAAAAGAAACACCACAAGTGCATGGCTTTAACAAACAGAAATTTATTTTCTCACAGTTTCGGAAGCTAGAAGTCCGAACTCAGAGTGCTGGCTCTAGAGGAAGGCTTTCTCTCTCTGTAGGCTCTGGAGGAAAGTCCTTGTCACTTCAGCTTCTGCTTCCTGCTTCCTTGGAGATCTCCAAGTGTCTTGACATCTATCTTTCCCCATCTCTGCGTCTAGCTTTTAATTTCTTTAGCATTTAATTTCTTTTTATATTTCAAGAGACTGAAGGTACATTCTATACTAATCCTGCCTCTTTAACATATAAAAGACAACCCTTTCCCAAATGGCATAGAGGTTAGGATTTACAAAACATATTTTTGGGGGACACAATTCAATCCATAACATTCCACCCTTTGGCCCCCCAAAATTCACGTCCTTGCTGTATGTAAAACACATTCACCCCATCACATTGTCCCAAAAGTCTTAAATCAACTCCAAGTCCAAAATCTCATCTTCTGAATCATCGAAATCAGACATGGGTGAGACTTGAGGTGTATTCGATCCTGAGGAAAAGTTCCTCTTTATCTGTAAACCTGGGAAATCTAGAATACCAGTTATCTGTTTCCAAAGTACAATATTGGAACAGGCACAAGATAGACATTTCCCTTACAAATGGAAGAAACTGGAGAGAAATAAGGGCTAACAGCCACCCAAAAAGTCCAAAACCCAGCTGAATAATTTACATTAGCTCCCAAGGCTTAAAAATAATCCTAGGTTCTTTGGATGTTGGCCACGACCTCTGGATTCTGGGTGGAGGTCCCTCAGCTCTGGGCTTCAGCTCCACCCTCCAGGCTCATTGGGATGGCAACTCTGTTCCCTCAGCTTTGGGCAGCCCCATTTTCCTAGTCCATCTGAGTGGTGACCCCACTCCCCTGGCAGGCCCCATTCTTCTGCCCCTTGAGCATGGCAACCCCACTCCCTCAGCTTTGGGCCGTGGCCCCATCCCCCTGGCAGATCTTAACAGCAGCCCCACAATCCAGAACTGAGTTGGCAAAGCTCAGCCCCACCCTTTAAGATCCAAGAGACTGTGGCCCCACCCTTTGAAACAGAGAAGGCCCTGCTTCCTATGCTCCTTCCAACAGTTCTGCTGACCTCCAAGATGCTCCTGGGATGGTCTTTTTCTTTTCTTGGAGGACAACGGATGTAGCTCCTTTGGCCTGTTTCCTGCCTGTAGAATTCCAAGAGGCAGACAGTGTTCTCTCCTTTCATTCTTTCTCCATCCCTTTCAGTCTCAACTGATGGTTTTTCTGCTGTGGTAGTTGTGGTAGTTCAGTCACAGGCTCAATCTCTTTA
This sequence comes from Dugong dugon, assembly GCA_030035585.1. Taxonomy (NCBI): domain Eukaryota; kingdom Metazoa; phylum Chordata; class Mammalia; order Sirenia; family Dugongidae; genus Dugong; species Dugong dugon. The sequence continues at coordinate 3,818,540 of CM057464.1, forward strand.
ACAAAAGATTGTGTGGCCATATCTTCGGTGAACATTCTAGGACATGTGTCCTTAGTTTGTACAAGATTTTCCAAATCTTTAAGTTCTGTTTTCATTTTGCACCATTTATTTTTAAGTCCATCTCTTCCCTCTCAAATTTTACTATAAGTGGCAAGGAAAAACCACATGGCCCCTTTAAGATTTTGCTTAGAAATCTCATACCCAAGTTCATCACTTACAAGTTCTACCTCTCACCAAACATTTATTCAGATAAGTTTTTTGCCACTGCATAAAAAGCATTGACCTACCTCCATTGTCCAATCACATGTTCATCATTTTCTTTTAAAGCTTCACCAGAAGTACATTTAATATCCACATTTCTAGCAACTTTCTGTTGTTGGCATCATACGTATTCTCTAAGACAATAGATACTTTCACTATAGCTCTCCTCACTTCCTTCTGAGCTTTCATAAGAATCACCTTTGACATCCATAATTCTACCAACAGTCTCTTCAAGGCAATCTAGGCTTTTACTATTAGGCATCTTAAAACTCTTCCAGCCTCTACCCATTACTTAATTCCAAAACCACTTCCAAATTTTAGGTATCTGTTAGAGCAGAACTTCACTCTTCCAGTACCACATTCTGTCTCAGTTAGCTCGTGCTGCTATCAAAGAAATACCGTAAGTGGATGGCTTTAACAAACAGAAATTTAGTTCCTCACAGTTTAGGAGGCTAGAAGTCTGAATTCAGAGCACTGGCTGTAGGGAAGGCTTTGTCTCTCTGTCAGCACTGCAGGAAGGTTCTTGTCTCTTCAGCTTCTGCTTCCTGGTTCTTTGGAGATTTCCATGTATCTTGGCATCTATCTTTCCCATCTCTGCCTCTAGCTTGCATTTAATTTCTTTTTATAGCTCAAAAGAGATTGACTCGAGATACACCCTACACTAATCCCGCTTCATTAACATAAAGAAGACAACCTATTCCCCAGGGGGATTATAACCACAGGCATAGAGGTTAGGATTTACAACACATATTTTTGGGACTGTGACAGTTAAGTTTGTGTGTCAGCTTGGTTGGGCCATGGTTCTCAGTGGTTTGGCAGTTATGATGTAGATTGGCAGTCATGTGATGTTGTGATCACTTCCTTGATGAGATTTGATACAATGTGATCACCTCCACGATGGGATCTGCTGTGAGCAGCCAGTCAGTTGAAAGGGAGTTTCCTTGGGGGTGTGGACTGCATCTAATATAGGTGGACTTTCTGGCAAGGCTTGTGGGCTTTTGCTCACTCTAGATCCTGCAGCTGGCTCCCGTTCTTCTGACCTCCAGTTCTCGGGACTTGAGCTAACAGGTTACCTACCATCTTGCCTGCCGATTTTGGGATTCATCAGTCTTCACAGCCTGTGAGTAAGAGTCCTGCTCTCTGACCTGCCAATCTTGGGTTAACCAGCCCCTGCAGCTACGTGAATCAGGAGAAGCCTCTTTCCTGACCCATGGACTTGGCATATTACAGCCTCTACAACCTCATGAGCCATTTCCTTGGTACAAATCTCTCTCTCTCACTCTGCGCATATCTATATCTATATCTATATCTATATATATATCTATATCTATAATCTATATATACACATATATACATATATATATATTTATACGTTTTACTGGTTTTGCTTCCCTAGAGAACCCAGCCTAAGACATTTGGTAACAAGAGTGGTTCTAGAGAAACAAAATTATAAGGATGAATTTTCTAAATTGGTTCTCAAGTCTGGTTAGTCTTAAAGATATTGATGACTCTGCTTCCAGTAGTAAAGGGGCACTGATAATCCATGGCATGAGGGGGCAATTCAAATACACAAAATATCATCACCAATAGATCAGGTATTGGTGAAAGACATGGCTCTGTGTGACTGCATGTATGATACCTTTCTACAATTTCATCATAATGAGAAATATAAGGAAGCTGGTTGGTTGGTCCTACTTTCGCTAGACAAATTGGTGAAAGAAGGAGCTGAGCTCAGGGTTTTAGAGTCAAAGCTCAAGCGCCATATAAATGATCTCAAAGTTTCCACTTGTGCCTTGAAAGAAAGCCTTATTTCTTGCAATAACAGAGCTGATATTGACAAAAACCAAACCCAGAATCTTCATGCAATGTCAACTCAACAGCCAACCTTGAGAGGTGTCTAAAGTTAAAGTGAGGGCATTGATTGGGAAGAAATGGGATTCTGAAACCTGGGATGGGGACATATGGGCAGGTAATCAGGAACCTGGAGACACTGATCCCCTAATTTCCGTGGAATCATTCCTGCCAACAGAACCATTAGACTCTCCACTCCCCATCTAATGAGATTAACCCACTGCAACCAAAGCGCCTTTGTCTGAGTATTGCCTGGGACATCACCTGAGGCAGATGCCTTACAAGACAATGCTGAAGGTTCTCAAAACATTTCCCCACCAATTTTGGCTTCTAGATCTATAACTAGACTTAAGTCCCAGCGAGCCCCAAAAGGTGAATTATACAGTGTAAGCTAGGAGGAGGTATGCTACACTCCAAAAGAACTGCTTGATTTTTCTAACATGTACAAACAGAAACCTGAGGAATATGTGTGGGAATGGCTATTAAGGGTGTGCGATAATGTCGCAAGGAACATAAAGATGGATTAGTCTGAGTTTATTGATACGGGCTCACTAAGCACAGATTCTTCATTCAATGTTTCAGCTCAAGAAGTTAGGAAAGGATCTAATAGTTTATTTGGTTGGGTTGCTGAAGCATGGGTTACACAGTTCCTTACACTATATCAAGTAGAAGTATGAGACCTGCCTTGGTATACTGTAGAAGAAAGTATCAAAGGCTCAGGGAAATTGGCATGCTAGAGTGGATTTATCAGGTTAGACCCACAGGCCCACACACGGAGTGCCCAGAGGACACACCTTTTACCACAACGATGGGGAACAAATCTGTGAAGAAAGCCCCAGCATCCTTGAAGACTGATGTGATTGCTATTTTATGTAAGTCAGATTTGATAGTGGGAACTAATTCAGCCCTAACTGAATTAAGACACCTAACTACTGTGGGGCTGATTGGAGACCACAGTGGTAGGGGCCAAGTGGAGGCACTCAGTCGACAAATACAAGGTGGGAGTGGTTACAATAATGGGCAGCAGAGTCAAAGCAATAATCAGAAAAGTCTGACTCTTACGGACTTACAGCATTGGCTACTTAGTCATAGTGTCCCTAGGATAGAAATAGATAGGAAATCTACTAAATATTTACTTGATCTATACAAGCAGATAAATTCTAAGTCAAGTGAACAGCAGTATAATTTGAATTGCCGGAATAGAGAGTCATGGCCCCTCAATTAATTCCCAGACTTGATCTAGTTTACAGACCCACAACCCCTTGATTGAAGGGGAGGTCACGTCCCCTTGTGGAAGGACTCCAATACACTGCCAAAAACCTGTACTGTTAATCTTTCTCCCAGCCTTCCTCAAAGGGGTCTACGGCCTTTTACGAGAGTGACTGTTCACTGGGGAAAAGGAAATAATCAGACTTTTCAGAGATGACTGGATACTGGCTCTGAGCTGACACTAACTCCGGGAGACCCAAAACATCACCGTGGCCAGCCAGTCAGAGTGGAGGCATATGGAGGTCAGGTTATTAATGGAGTGTTATCTCATGTCCATTTCACAGGAGGTCCAGTGGTTCCCAGAACCCAACCTGTAGTGATTTCCCCAGTTCCAGAATGCATAATTGGAATAGATATACTCAGAAACTGGCAGAACCCCCACATTGGATCTCCGACAAATAGAGTAAGGGCTATTATGGTAGGAAAAGCCAAGTGGAAGCCATTAGAACTGCCCCTACCTAGGAAAATAGTAAACCAAAAGCAATACCGCATTCCTGGAGGGATTGCAGAGATTACTGCCACCATCAAGGACTTGAAGGATGCAGGGGTGGTGATTCCCACCACATTCCCATTCGACTCACCTATTTGGCCTGTGCAAAAAACAGATGGATCTTGGATAATGACTGTTTTAGGCTGGGTTCTCTACAGAAGCAAAACCAGTAAAGCATATAAATATATATAGAGAGAGATTTATATCAAGGAAACAGCTTATGTGATTGTAGAGGCTAGAACATCCCAAGTCTGTGGATCAGGGTAAAGGCCTCTCCCAAGTTACACAGCTGCAGAAGCTGGCGAGCCCAAGATCGGCAAGTCAGAGAGCAGGGCTCCTGCTCACAGGCTGTAAAAATTGATGAATTCCAAGATCGGCAGAAAAGACTGAGAGGTTTCTCCTAATTCACGTAGCTGCAGGGGCCAGCGAACCCAAGATTGGCAGGTCAGGGAGAAGGGCTCCACTCACAGACTGTGAAGATTGATGAATCCCAAGTTCGGCAGATAAGCTGAGAACTCAAGTCCCAAGAACCGGAGGTGAGATGACAGGAGGCAGCTGCAAGATCCAGAGTGAGCAAAAAGCCAGAATGTCTGCTTATATTCAGATGCAGGCCACACCCCCAAGGAAATTCTCTTTCATCTGATTGGCTACTCACAGCATATTCAGTCATGGGAGTGATCACATGTAAACACTAAGAATCATGGCCCAGCCAAGTTGACACACAATCTTAACCATCACAATGACAATGGGTTATAAATTCAACCAGGTAGTGACTCCAGTTGCAGCTGCTGTTCCAGATGTAATCTCATTGCTTGAGCAAATTAATACATCTCCTGGTACCTGGTATGCGGCTATTGATCTGGCTAATGCTTTTTTCTCCACACCTGTTTCGAAGGACCATTAGAAGCAGTTCACCTTCAGCTGGCAAGACCAGCGACACACCTTCAGCTGTCTACCTCAGGGCTACATCAACTCTCCAGCCCTGTGTCATAATTTAGTCCGCAGGGAACTTGATTGCCTTTCCCTTCCACAAGACATCACACTGGTCCATTACATTGATGACATGCTGATTGGACCTAGTAAGGAAGAAGTGTCAATGGCTCTGGACAAATCGGTAAAACATTCGCATGCTAGAGGGTGGGAAATTAATCCCACAAAAATTCAGGCACCTTCCACCTCAGTGAAATTTCTAGGGGTCCAGTGGTGTGGGGCATGTCGAGATATTCCTTCTAAAGTGAAGGATAAGTTATTGCATCTGCCTGCTCTCACAACTGAAAAGGAGGCACAACACCTAGGGGGCCTCTCTGGATTTTGGAGGCAACATATTCCTCATTTGGGTGTGTTACTCAGGCCTATTTATCAAGTGACTTGAATAGCTGCCAGTTTTGAGTGGGCCCAGAACGAGAGAATGTTCTACGACGGGTTCAGGCTGCAGTGCAAGCCGCTCTGCCACTTGGACCATATGATCCAGCTGATCCAATGGTGCTTGAAGTGTCAGTGGCAGATGGAGATGCTGTTTGGAGTCTTTGGCAGGCCCCTGTTGGTGAATCACAGCACAGATCCTCAGGATTTTGGAGCAAAAGCGCTGCCATCCTCTGCAGATAACTACTCTCCTTTTGAGAAACAGCTTTTGGCTTGTTACTGGGCCTTAGTAGAGACCCAACACTTAAACGTGGGACACCAAGTCACCATGTAGCCTGAGCTGCCCATCATGAACTGGGTGTTGTCTGACCTACAGAGTTATAAAGTTGGATGTGCACAGCAGCACTCCATCATTAAATGGAAGTGGTATATACAAGATTAGGCCCGAGCAGGACCGGAAGGCACAAGTAAGTTGCATGAGGAAGTGGCCCAAATGTCCATGGTCTCCACTCCTGTCATATTACCTTCCATCTCCCAGTCTGTACCTATGACCTCATGGGGAGTTCCTTAGGATCAGTTGACTGAAGAAGAGAAAACTCATGGTTCTGCGCGAAATGCAGGCACCGCTCGAAAGTGGACAGCGGCAACACTGCAGCCCCTTTCTGCGACCTCCCTGAAGGACAATGGTGAAGGGAAATCCTCCCAATGGGCAGAACTTTGAGCACTGAACCTGGTTGTTCACTTTGCTTGGAAGGAGAGATGGCCAGATGTGCGAACGTATAGTGATTCACAGGCTAATGGCCAATGGTTTGGCTGGATGGTCAGGGACTTGGAAGGAATATGACTGGAAAATTGGAGACAAGTATTTATGGGGAAGAGGTATGTGGATAAACCTCTCTGAATGGACCAAAGAAATGAACATATTTGCTTCTCATGTGAATGCTCACCAAAGAGTGACCTCAGCAGAGGATTTTAACAATCAAGTGGGTAGGATGACATGTTCTGTTGAAATCACTCATCCTCTTTCTCCAGCTACTCCTGTCATTGTTGAATGGGCTCATGAACAAAGTGGCCATGGTGGCAGGAATGGAGGTTATGCATGGGCCCAGGAACATGGACTTCCACTCACCAAGGCTGACTTGGCTACAGCCACTGCGAAGTGCCCAATCTGCCAGCAGCAGAGACCAGTACTGAATTCTCGATATGGCACCATCCCACAAGGTGATCAGCCAGCAACCTGGTGGCAAGTTAGTTACACTGGACCACTTCCATCATGGAAAGGGCAGCATTTTGTTCTTACTGGGATAGACACTTACTCTGGATGTGGATTTGCCTTCCCTACACGCGATGCTTCTGCCAAAACTACCATCTGTGGACTTAAGAATGCCTTATCCATTGTCATGGTATTGAACACAACATTGTCTCAGATCGAGGGACTCACTGCACAGCAAATGAAGTGCGGCAGTGGGCCCATGCTTATAGCATTCACTGGTCTTACCATGTTCCCCATCATCCTGAAGCAGCTGGCTTGATAGAATGATGGAATGGCCTTCTAAAGACACAATTATGGCACCAGCTAGGTGGCAATACTTTGCTGGGTTGGGGCAGTGTTCTACAGGAGACTGTATATGTGTTAAACCACCATATCTCCCATAACAAGGATTCATGAGTCCAGGAATCAAGGGATGAAAATGGAAGTGGCACCATTCACTATTACCCCTAGTGACCTACTTGCAAGATTTTTGCTTCCTGTCCCCACAACCCTATGCTCTGCAGGTCTAGAGGTCTTAGTTCCAAAGGGAGGAATGCTCCCACCTGGAGACACATCTCTGATTCCATTGAACTGGAAGCTAAGAATGCCACCTGGCCACTTTGGGCTCCTTATGCCTCTGGGTCAACAGGCAAAGAAGGGAGTTGCCATACTGGCTGGTGTGACTGATCCTGATTACCAAGAGGAAATCAGATTGATACTACATAATGGAGGTAAAAAAAGTATGTCTGGAATGCAGGAGATCCCTGAGGTCATCTATTAGTGCCACCATACCCTGTGATTAAAGTCAATGGAAAACTACAGCAACCCATTTCTGATATGACTACTAATCGCCCAGACCATTCAAGAATGAAGGTTTGGTTCACCCCACCAGGCAAAGAACCACAACCAGCCAAGGCGCTTGCTGAGGGCAAAAGGAATACAGAATGGGTGGTAGAAGAAGGTAGTTCTAAATGCCAGTTACAGCCACGTGACCAGTTGCAGAAACGAGGACTGTAATTGTTATGAGTATTTCTGCTTCGTATGTCTACATCAAATATTTTTGTTTTCTTCACTTATAAAATTTAAGATGTAAACAGGGCGATTGCATTTTCGGTTGTATATGTGTTCATTGTATCATGTTAAGCCCAAATATGACTTTATAATTGTCTTTATGCAGATTATGTATGGTTTAAGAAGTGTACGGGTGTCAAGTTGACAAGGGGTGGACTGTGATACTTTTGCTGGTTTTGCCTCTCCAGAGAGCCCAGCCTACGACACCTACCTTCATGAAACTTCCATTCTAGTGAAAGAGGCCAATGTAACAATAAAGTAAATCAATAAGCAAAGTGATTGCAGGTCTGTAATAAGTGTCAAAGGTGAGTAAGTAGGGTGATGTGATATAGAGTTTGGGAGGGGGATGAGTGGCAGAGTTCACACAATGCGCTAGCAGGTCTTCTGAGGTCTCTTTCCTCTTCTTCCTAGGCACAGGTCTAAATTACATTTATCAGCCTCTTTTTGCATCCAGGTGTGGCCATGTGACCAAGTTCTAGTCAATGAAGTGTGCATGGAAGTGACATTTGCCTTTCTGGGTCAAAGATTTTAGGACATGGGTCTGCCTCCTCTGTTCTGTAAGATGGATGTAGGCAATAATGAGGCCCAAGGGGATGGCAGGGCCACAAGATGGGTCCTTGAATCCTTGCATCAATAAAGTCACTTGTCAGTCAGGAACACCCACCTTGGACTAGTCCATGAGTGAACAAATAAATCTCACTATATTTAAGTCATTGTACACAGTGGGTTTTATTTATTACTGTAGCCTAACACCCATTGCCGTCTAGTCAATTCTGACTCCCAGTGAGCCTATAGGACAGAGTAGAACCGCAGGGTTTCCAAGGCGGTAAATCTTTACAGAAGCAGACTGCCACATCTTTATCCCAGGGAATAGCTCGTGAATTGGAACCACCAACCTTTTGGTTAGCAGCCAAGCACTTAACCACTGTGCCACCAGGGCTCCTTTAGTGTAGCCTAGCCTACCCTAACTAGTGCAGGACAGCTTAGCTAGGGTGGTTAGAAAAGACCTCTCCAAGCAGGTGGAGCTAGATGTGAATAAAGAATGAGAGGGAGCCAGCCAAGCAGAAAGCAGAAGCACTCCAGGCAGAGGGAACAGCCAGGAAAGAACACAGCACTTCAGAAGAACAAAAGAGAAGCCAGTGTGGCCAGAGCAGAGTGAGCAGGGTAAGAGGGCAATTATATGAGGTCAACGAAGTAGACAGGAGCCAGACCACCCTCAGCCATCATCTCTTCCAGGAGGTCTTCAAACCTTCACCATTATCAATACCAGCTCAGTTCAGTGACCATCTCTGGGGCTTCCATAACAATCTGGGTCTACATCTATCACTGTCTTAGCTTCCTAGTGCTTCTGGGACAGAAATACCACAAGTGGATGGTTTTGAAGAACAGAAATTTATTTCCTCATAGTTCAGAAGGCTGGAAGTTCGAATTCAGGGCACCAGCTCTAGGAGAAGCTCTCTCTCCCCATCAGCTCTGGGGTGGATCCTTATCTCAGCTTCTGTAACTCCCGCGTTCCTCCGTTCCTTGGCAGTCTCCATGTGGCATCTACCTTTCCTCCATTTTGGACTTGCTTCTTTCTTTATCTAACCTGCTCTTGTTAGGTCTCAAAAGTCATTAGATTTAAGACACACCCTACAGTGATGTGGACTCATTAACATAACAAAGAAAACCATGTTCTCAAATGGGATTATATCCACAGGTACAGGGGTTAGGATTCCAACATGCATTTTGCGAGACACCACAATTAAATCCATAACAATCACTATACTTTCATCGTCTTATAATTATCGACTTATGTGCCTCTCTGGGGCCCTGGCGGCACAGTGGTTAAGAGCTCAGCTGCTAACCAGTAAGTGGGCAGTTCAAACCCACCGTTGCTCCTTGGAAACCCTGTGGGGCAGTTCTACTCTGCCCTATAGGGCCGCTTTGAGTTGGAATCAACTCAACAACAACGACTTTGGTTTTTAGTTTTATGTGTCTCTCTAGACAATGAGCTTTCTGAAAAAATAACCCCCTCGTCTTTGACTCTCCAAGTGCGTGCCGACATGTCTAAGTGGTCAGTGAAGGTTTCTTGTATAAGTGGATAAAATAAATGGAGGCATTGCAGGGCTCCCTGTGGCAAGGGTTAGAACTCGAATATTGGCAGTTGTGTTACAGGGCGAAGGAGGATTCCAAGAGACAATCCACCTCCATAAACACTGTGATTTTTACCAGAGTGAGTTGACCCTATTCAAGAAGTTCTTCAATTCTCCTATGCAGCCCTTCGTCTTATTCTTTCTAAGGATGACCCATTTCTAAGGAAGATTCCTTCCAGATGCTGGGTTGCTGGGTGCCTTCATTAAAGAGGAAGGTTTCTCCTTCAATAAAAATGACTGGAAACAGTGAAAAGACACAGTTTGAAGCTGGAGGCCCCCTGCCAACACAATGACCCAGTTAGGAACCAAAACAAAGAGCAGATAAGTTAGGGGAATAAAAGTCTCCTGTCACCCCCTCTGTCTTCCACTCACTGCAATGGTTTCTATCAAGTTTTAAACTTGATGAGCTCTTTTCATTCCCCACAATCTGAAAATGCCAGCCCCCACCCCCAAAAGTGCTTCACGGAGAAGAGGAGATGTAATTTTATTCACTCCAGTGATGTCAGGAGGTCATATTTTCTTAGCTCTCAGAGGAACACCCGGCCATGATCTCACATCCTGTCTGCTTCCCTCTCCCTCATATACTGAGGATCCCTCACCAAGCCTGCTACTCCCCAAAATTAAAACAGCTCAGCGACTGCTCTCCACCTATTAATTTAGGGGGTGGGTGGGTGCTGCAGGGTACAAGGGGCGCCAGTGTGGAGGGGGAGGTAGAAAATTACATTCTCTATGGAAGAGTTTTTTAAATATTTCCACTGACGTATCCCCTCATGGCAAAGGAGAGTGAGAACATATTTCTTAGGGTCTAGGGTATGAGTCTGGAGCAGGCAGACAAGCATGAAAAAGTTTAAAGTTTCTTGTTTTCTCTTTAAAATCGCTGCACATTTTTCATCCTACATACACATTATTATTTAAGGTTTATATTAAAATAAAAATATTGTGTCCACAAAACCTTTGAGTAAAATTGACAAGACAAACACCACCAAGTTCACTTGTACCTTCAGATTCTAACATTTCCCAGAGACCATCACTACCCGCAGAGAATGAGTGCCCCTACTCTAGAGGATGGTTTCCAAGACATCCATCCCTGCAAATTCCAGGTCGTCATATGTGGGGGTCAGGACTCCCTGCCCTGAGTTTGAATGAGACAGTGGAAGGGCAGATTCCCAGTCACCTGTGTTTCAATACAGTCTTGACTGAGCATCTTTGGAAGTCTGTCAGGAAAGATGCCGGAGACAGGAGAGGTCAGAATTTAACATTACACCACAGTTTATGGCCACTGATGGTTGAACAAAAATTTATAGAGGTGTTATGGTTTATTTCCAAATACTGTTTATTCCTAAGTATGTATGTAAACACATAAATATCCAGATACATAAATATTTCCTAAATAAATATGGTTTATTTATATCTACAGGGAGGTAAAAGAGCCACAGCATCTGAAAAGTATGGACGAAGTTGTTTGTAATGGCGCTTAGCTCACTAAGCTTCAATTTCTTGAGGGCCTCATTCATTTCCCCTGTCCTACTGCCTCATTAGGAGTCCCTGGGTGGCACAAAGGGTCAAGCCCACAGCTACTAACCAGGAGGTTGGAAATTCAAACCCACCCAGAGGCACCTTCGAAGATCTGCCTCTAAAAGGTCACAGCCATGAAAACTCTATGGAGTACAGTGCTACTCTGAAATAAAGAGGGTTGCCTTGGGGCAGAATCCACCTGATTACAAACAGCCGGGGGTTTTTGCTATTGTTGGTTGTTTGTTTATTGCCTTATTTAAATAGTTTCTCCTTTTTGCTGTCAACACTCCAGAATAGAAGGTGACTATATATTTGTACCTCTCCTGAAATAGAACAGAATTTGAGGTAGGGGAAATGGAGCTGAAAATTTCTTTCATATTGAGCAGCCCTAGAGGAGAAAGAGGAAAAAGAGAAACACAGTAGAAAAGAAGAAAGAAGAGAAGCCATGTTAAAAGAGAAGGGATGGGAAAAGCTGTCAGCAGGGCCCGGGAGAGTATAATGTCCTAATGGGTTGGTGCTCATGCCCTGTTGTCATTGTTGTTGTTGGGTGCCATTGAGTCTATTTCAACTCACAGCGACCCCATATGACACAGTAAAACTGCCCCACAGGGTTGTCTAGGCTGTAATCTTTGTGGAAGCAGACTGCCAGGTCTTTCTCCACAGAGCCACTGGGTGGGTTTGAACCACCAACCTTTCAGTTAGTAGCCAAATGCTTAACCACTGTGCCACCATGGCTCCGCTCATGCTCTACTGGGAATTAAATATTTAACAGGCTATATGGTGAGATCATTTTCCTCCATGGAGAAAGAGTGAAAAAAAAGCAAAACAAAACCCATTTACATCGAGTCAATTCCTACTCATAGCAGCCCTATAGGACAAAGTAGAACTGCCCTATAGGGTATTCTAGGCAGTAATCTTCACGAGAGCAGACTGCCACATCTTTTTCCCGTGGAGCGACTGGTGGGTTCAAACCACTGACCTTTCGGTTAGCAGCTAAGAGGTTAACCACCACGCCACCAGGGCTTCTTAGAAAGAGTGAAATCAGCTCAAAACCCTCTGAAGACCACTCTCGCTCCCTCTTACTCTCCTTACTGAAGCAGTCAAGCCATGATCTTGTACATTAGTATTAGTTTGGATCATTCCTGGCACTCATTTAGGACCTGTACACACAGTTGAAGGAGCCCTATTAGCACAGTTAAGCACTCGGCTGCTAATCAAAAAGTCAGCGGTTCAAACCCACCAGCCACTCTTCGGGAGAAAGGCCCGTCGATCTGCTTCCATGAAGACTACAGCCAAGAAAACTCTATGGGACAGTTCTACCCTATCACGTGGAGTCACTATGAGTCAAAATTTACTAGATGACACCTAACAAGAACATCTAATTGAATACTCTCATTTAAATACTTTTAAACTACTAAGAAAATAACCTTTCCACAGATAAAATCAGCATTTTATCATTGTCCAGGTGCTTTGATTTGCCCCTTCAATATTGACACCTTAAGACTCACCAACCTGCTGATTCTCAGCTCCATCTTTGGGGATTTTTCTTTTCTTGGAAACATCATGGAGGACTTCTTGTGTCCCACAGGGACCAAGTGCCAACAGCAGTAGGCCTCTGCCCAAGAAATGCATACTTGTTACCTTTTCTCAAAAAATAAACACAACTGTTATCTTTTCCACAAAAAAAACGCAAATTTTTTCACCTCTGTCCCTCCCCAGTTACCTCAGAGAAATAAGACTATATTAAAAAAGAGCAAAAGTGCTTCGTATCTCACAATATTGTCACATCGGTTTTATCCAGAGAGCCCCCACAAACAACATTTTACTTCATTTCCATTTTACATACGGGAAGACTGAAGCTCCTAGAGGTCATAGACTTTCAGTGAGCCAAGTAACACAATTGTCAGTGCAACGTTCTCTCCACTAGAAAGTTTCAAAATGTCTGACAAAACTTCAGGGTTCTGTAACGTGACCCTAAGAATGCCAGTAAATTTCCATTAATCCTTAAAGTAGCCTGGGCCAGATTTGGCCCACCCCACATGCTCAGAAGTGCTAACTGTGACCGCTGATTGACCTCAACAGAAGACGCAGCAACAGGAAGAACGAATCAGAAGGAAAATCATCACCTGGACCCTATTCCAAAGCAAGACATCTGGCAAGGACCATGTCACCTCCTGTTTCCTGGCTGCCTTCTAGAATTTTCCCTCCCTAGTATGCCTGAGTGGCCACCATCTTGCTGCCCAAATCACAATTAAGCTTGCTTCACCATAGCTCTGGGAGTTGGATCTGAGGAACTTCCTCCCGGCTCCTTGCTCTGCGCATTGCAATAAAGTTAACCTTCTCTTTCTCAAAGACAGGTGTCCAGATTACTGGCAAGTCTGGGCATTCCAGACAGAACTCACCTTCTAGGGTTCAGTAACAACTTTAAGAAAGTCTCCTTTATTTTTTAAACCACTTGCTTTGAAACTCCTTAACAGTAGGATCCATTTCTGATTTATCTTTATGTCTGAGTAGCAGAAGGTGGAGAGTCTAACTCAGTCGTCAAGTAATATATTTTTGATGAATACAAGAATAAAAATCATACAGCAAGACATTAGCTTTGTCATACTGTCACAAAACTGTGGTCATTGTTATCGCTGATTGAGTTAAGGTGATTGTGAGAAAAGATTGCTTCTACGTTCCTCCCTGACTTCATCTGCTGAGACCAAGAAGTCCTGATCTTTTTACTTGCCCTCATACAGAAACACCAAGTCCAGCCCTGTAACTCACTCCCCTTCCTTGTAACCATCACTCAGTTGAGTTGCACTGGACATAACAGAACCACCAGAGACTACAAACTCCGCAGCAGCAGGAACCACGTCTCAGTGTTCCGTTCTTGGTGCCTAGAACAATGCCCGGCACACAAGTGCTTTAGCGAATACTACTGAATTTGATTGAAATTTTTAATGAAATTAGAGCTAGGGAGAATCTAAAGGTGATGTATCTCAAACCCTTCACTTTACAGAAGAGAATCAGAGAAGCCAAACGGCTTTTCCACAGATATACAAATAGTGAAGGGCAGAGCGGGGGCTCGAAGCCAAGTCTGGTCCATTGCTCTATGCCACACACTCTCAAAATTGAAGCAGGCTCAATATTATTAAATTGACTCTTTTTTAACAACTTGATTCTGCTTCGAGAGTCTTCTATGATCAGATGTGATTTGTAGACTAGCTTGCTAATGAAGAAATGGCTCCCAAGTATTAAATTTGGCCATAGTTTAAGCACTATATCAGGTAAGAGGCCTTCAACTGCAAGTGACAGAAAATCCAACTCAACTGGCTTAAAAATAAGGAATTTTATTGCTTACATAATTGGAGGTCTAGAGGTTGGTCAGGTATTACACGTGACTTATTACAGCTCCAAGTCTGGTTCTGGGTGATCCCACAGCTCTTCTGGTGGTAAAATTATCTACAACAGCACCAGACCTCACATCAGCACTCGACAAGGTCCAGAGGAAGGGAAGAGTATCTCTTCCTGTGTATCTCTGTTAAGATTGAGGAAACTTACCAGAAGCTGTTAGTAAATGTCCCTTGTATCTTATTGGCTGAATTGGATCATAAAACCATTTCTGAATGAATGTTCCTTACCAGGGGAATGCTATGCACTGATTGGCCTAGATCTGGGTTCAGGAGCCAATCACTGGCAAGCGGTATAGGGTTATCATGATTGGCTTAGCCCAATCAGGATTCATCTCTGGAGGTGGAGGGTCAGTATGCCAAACAATGGTGGAATGAACGTTGAAGAGACAACCCCAAAGGTCACTCCAGGCACATAGGGAGAGCATTTGCTTTACCATTGTAGTGGCGTTCAGCCTGACACGCATGTTTGTGCAGCAAGAGTCCAGCACATTGAAACAAAGGATGTCAGAGTTGGGATGGACTTCAAAGATACAACTCTTAACTAATATAGGACTTCCTCTTGCCACCTTTAGAAAGAGTGGCCATCCACCCATGAAAAGAGGCTTTGTTAGATTTAAGGAAGCCTAGCGTATTGAAGAAAGTCTTGACCAATTCTGCCTGTTCCTTGCCTCTGACTCTCTACTCCCATAGTCCCATTCCCCACCACCACCAACCCTTCCCCAAACCACCCCGTCTTCGCTTCTCCAGAACAGTCATCACTTGGCAGAGAGACTTAAATCTGCAGATAAGCAGCCAAGTATTTAGCACCGTATCATCGTTGCTTCCACTCTCATATTTCATTTATTCTGTTTTTATAATCAGGCTTCTTCCCTGACCCACCACCCATCTGTCACTCTGTCACGCTGTGCTAGCTTTCATGTCGCTATGATGCTGGAAGCTGTGACGCCTGTATTTCAAATGCGAGCAGGGTCACTCATGGTGAACAGTTTCAGCGCAGCTTCCAGAATGAGACAGAGTAGGAAAAAAGGTCTGGCAATCTACTTCTGAAAATTAGCCAAGGACTGGGCAATGTTTAGTTCTGTTGTAAATAAGATGGATACGAGTTGAGGGCAGCTATCTATCTATCTATCTTTTTCTATCTATCTATCCATTTGTAAATTCATTCTTAAGACATACTATAATCAGAAAGAGTAAAATCTTCCTAGTCAGGACAAGGTTTTTATAGACTACTAGAGCTCAGAAAAACCTTACAAGATGGCTTAGTTCAAACTCTAAATTCCTGGAGTACTTAGCATTACCATTCTATATTGTAACTATTCTCGTATATCTCTCCTCTCCCTCTTACAGTCTAGAGACTGTAATTTCTAAGAGAACTAGAACTCTATCTTATATATCCTCTATCAGGGAAGGTCTCTTGAATAGACTTCTAAATGTAGACTGAACCAGATAAAGAGATTGAAGTCCAAGGTCCCATAGCTAGAGCTGAAACCAGAACTCAGGTTTTCTGATTCCTTTGGTTTTCGGGATTACAATAGAAAAAATACACACATACACACGCACACATATACATATATATATAATACGGGCTTTAAAATAGTTATATATGTGTTTTATAATACCTTCCCTCAAAGCATCTTAAAGAATTTTGTAGATAGTTTCTGCTTTATGAGTCACATTCTAGTGGGGAGAATCTGCTAAAGGAAAACAATACATACTTCCAGAAGGATGCGTTGAGGTCAAGAATAGTAAAGTTACTGAGTCATGTGACGACGTTCAGTTTCATAGTCCTTGCATGTGCCTTTCAAACCAAGAGTTAAACTTCCTGATTCCCACTCCAAGGCAAAAAAAAAAGAAACCCTGCGAGCTCTGTCAACAGCAGACACAACATGGGCAAGTTCTTTGCAGTCAGTCCGTGTATTCAGCTTTTAGCATCTATTATGAATCTATTATGAATCAAGCTGTACTTGGCATATCTGTAAAAGAGTGTGTGAAGCTTTCTTGCAGAACAAAAAAACAATAACACCCATGTTCATATATTGTGATATTCTGGGATAGCCATATGTGACTAGTGTGTCTTCAAAATATTTTATTCTGTTGATACATAAAAGGTTTGAAAATGTTGTTTTCTTGGCCTCTGATGTTCAAGAAGGCTAAAGAGTTGGCAGTTCTGTTTTTTTCTTATTCGTATGCAAGAGTTATATCTGAAACCCCCCTCCGACATAACATGATGATTATCTTCAAGGGCAAAAACGTGTGCTCTGCTTTCTAGGGCCATGAAGGGCACTGGTCTTTAACCGAAAGTGACAGTTAATAAATCATAAGCCAAACAGGTCTTGCTAGTGTCTGATTAGTGAATGTTTTTGCTGCTACCATGGAGTTAAATAGAGTTCTCTCACCTCTGGACTAGCTCTCATATGGACTTAAGGGTGTGTTGAGAGCTGTGTCATAGAGAAAAAGAAGACACACAGTTTATATTCCATTTCATATTTCCAGAATTAGTAGGTGGCACAGTGGTTAAAAGCTGGGCTGCTAACCAAAAGGTCAGCAGTTCGAATCCACCAGCCGCACCTTGGAAACCCTCTGGAGCAGTTCTACTCTGTCCTATAGGGTCACTATGAGTTGGAATTGACTCAACGGTAACAGTTTTGGTTTGGTTTTTTGTTGTTTTTGTTTTTTTTAGTTCCAGAAAGGACTTCAGGCAACTTATGTAGAGACTTAAAGTACAAAAGGAAAAATAAGTAAAAACAGTAAGGCCAAAGGAAAATGAGGGCAGAATATAAAGTTTATATGGAATTCGATATGCAAAGTCTTGAGTCAAAGTTAGAATTGTTCACCTAAGAAATATGCATAGGTGTGCAGCCCTGGTGGCGCAGTGGTTAAGAGCTGGGCTGCTAACCAAAAGGTCAGCAGTTCGAATCCACCAGCTGCTTCTTGGGAAACCCTGTGGGGCAGTTCAGCTCTGTCCTATAGGGTCGCTATGAGTTGGAATCAACTGGACAGCAACAAGTTAGGTGTTTAGGTTTTTGGCCTTACTTTTGGAAAACCAAATATACCCCAATCCAGACTTTTAAGCCAGAGAATTTTCAAGGCTAGTACTTACATTTCAAAAGTACTTTTTTCAGTTTACAAAACAATTCATCACTATATTCCTTTAAATAGTGAAGCTTTTGCGTTTAAAATACATTCATATTGTTATAACTTCAGCTTATGTATACATAGTGCTTTAAATTCTTTCTGCTATAAGACAGGCATAGATAAATAACTTCTATTGCATAAGCTGTGAGTACAGAACCAACCTTTGCAGGGGATAGCAGTGACAAGTACCTTGGAAATATTGAATAAAAGCCATAATGAGAGGGGTATGAAACCAGTTGGAGACCCGAATCCGTTAACTTGACGTTGAGTCGATCCCAACTCATAGCGACCCTATAGGATGGGGTAGAACTGCCCCATAGGGTTTCCAAGGAGCAGCTGGTGGAGACCAGCAGCAACATAAAAAATAAAAATAACCCATTCTTTACGGAAGCAGACTGCCTCTTCTTTCTCCTGCAGAGCAGCTGGTGGGTTGGAACCACCATCCTGTCAGTTAGCGGCTGAGCATTTAACCACTGCGCCACCAGCACTCCTTAGCAGCAGCATACCTCTCTGTCATTAGGCCAGGATTCGATGTATCTGATTACCTTCACAAGCGTAGGTTGGTTTGCTAGACACAGGAGTCACGTATCTCTAAGTTCTTATCCTAGCTCCTTCATCTTCACCCTATAAAACTTTCTTATTATGATGTTTACTAGATTGTAACCTCCTTGATGCCAAGCCTGTTTCATTCTTTACTAAATCACCAGACGGCACCTGGCTCCGCAGCTTGCACACAATGTTGTCGTTAGCTGCAGTCAAGTCAGCTCCAACTTAGAGTCCTCACCTACTTTATCAAAGCAAAACATTGCCGAGTTCTGCCCCGTCTTCAGAATCCTCGGTATGTCGGAGCTCATCTTCCAGCACTGTACTGGACAATATGGTGTCATGATCCATAGAGTTTTCATTGACTAATTTTCAGAAGTAGATTGCCAGGCCCTTCTTCCTAGTCCATCTTAGTCTGGAAGCTCTGCTGAAACCTGTCCACCACGGTACTGGAAATACCGGCGGCATTGCTTCCAGCATCACAGCAACACACAAGCTCCCACAGTACAGCAAACTGAGAAACCCAAATTGTCTCCTAAGTTTTGAATAGAGAAAGGAACGAACAAATTCTCTATCAACTTCTGAATCCACTGCTCTTACAGGTCAGAGTAAGATTCAGATTCTCTCACCTATTGCATCCCAGTGGTCAGGGCTCGTCAGGGTCCCGCTCTGATGCAGCAGGAATGAAGTCCCGACTGCTCACAGTGACTTAGGAGGGCAGGGGAGGTGAGCGGGCAGGGAGATGGGCCAAGAGGGAGAAGCAGCTGTGGGTGGGAAGGTGTCACACAGCTGGTCCTGAAATCAAAAAGACACGAGGGTCGTAGCCACACAGGAAGCCACGGTCACAGCCGCAGCCACAAGGCAGCGGGAGGGCCTGCCCTTGGAGGTTTCATATCATCTCTCAAGCTGCAGCAATACTCTGGATGATTTATTACCCTTTTTCTTCCCTTCAAGACTGTCTTTGAGGATCATGTTAATCAAACTTTCACAAACATTATAGTTGTTGCCAAAACGTTCCCGGGCAAGTCCTGGATACTGAAGCCTCTGAAAGGCAGCGCTGCTATGTTTCACATCTGCTTTGCCAGTTATTCTTTGACTCGTGTGTGTGTGTATGTGTGTGTGCGTGTGTGTGTGTGTATGTAGTGAAAAATAACCTACTTCAATGAAAAGAAAGCTTCATTTTTGAGTTTTTACAAAAACAAAATAAATTCTAAATTTGAGGAGCCCTTGGGTCACACAAAGAGTTAACACCCTCAGCTGCTAACTGAAGGTTGGAGGTTCACGAGGAGACTCGGAAGAAAGGCCTGGCCATATTCTTCCAAAAAATCAGCCATTGAAAACTAGAGCACGGTGTGTGTCAGAGTAGGACTCTTGATGGCACTGGGTATCTTTTGGACTGCCCTGGCCTATTTTTCAAAGGTAGTTCTTAGACTATATTAAAAATAATGTGACCAAGTTAAATGGAAAGCACCAAAGTTTAATTTTATTCTAACCAGCATGCTATTGATCTACCTTGTAGTTTTCCTATAAAATCCTTGGATGGCTAAATTCCACCCCCCCCCCCAAAAAAAAATGTGCCTTTAAATTTTTCCCTGCTTAAAGTTTGGGGGTTTTTTTGTAATTTATTTTTGCATTTCTTGTTGGATAATGATGTACTACAGAAATATATAAAACACAAGCTGTCTCTTATTTTGTTTGGTGATAAAATGCTCAATTAAAAACAAGTTATGCTGCATGTCCTTGGCACCCTAAGCTCATGTTGTATTGTTCGGAATGGAACATGTCACCTTAAATAATTCTACATGCATCTGTTTTATTAGTAGGTGCTACTTAAACACGCATCTTGTGGAGTCACTTTACATAAGATCATTTTGCAGTCTCCTGTATTATTTATGTAACATTTTTGGATCTGTGGGTCACAAATCCTACTACAATCTTTTTTGATTAAAATTATGAAAGGAAAGTGAAGTCCCTCTCTGATGCTGTTCTTCCAGACAAGTTTTGAAAATTATTTCAGTGAAAATTTTAAAACAAAATGACATGCATTACTAATATACACTTTTGTTAGCTATTCCCCAGAAGATTTATATGCCAATATGTAGTTAATGTTGAGTCAGCTCCAACTCCTGGCAACCCCACGTATAACAGAATAAAACGGTGCCCGGACCTGCACCATCTTCATAGTCCTTGGTATGTCTGAGCCCATTGTTGCAGTGACTGTGTGGGGCTTTCCAACCTAGCGGGCCATCTTCCAGCACCAACGCAAATATATATGCCCATTGTAAGAGCATAACACTCTCTTTTGACTGATGGGCAATCCAGTCTCCTGGAAATCAACACAGTCCTTCTCTCAGGACCCAGATATCCACGCACATGATAGTCCACGTGACGAGAATTGATGGTGACCTTCTCTGGTGGCTGGCCCCTTTGGCTTTACCTGAGTGCTCTGCATGGCCCAGTAGGGGACAGCACTGACCCAGTCTGACCATGTCAGGCTCCTTCCTGCTCTCCTTGTACCTCCTCACCAAACACAGCTCAAAACCTCAAACCTGTAGCCGTCAACTGTTCCACCACCAAGGACCACCTCTCTTTCTTCCTCCCGTTTTTTACAGTGTTATACCACCATGGCGGTTCATCACGCGAGTAAATCTTTCTCTAGCTCTTTATGCATAGATATTTTGTAATTTGGACATAGCCTCAACCTCTCTCGGTCGTGCCTTCTTTTTAAAAAAGAAAATAAATTGACATTTCTCAGAACACTAGTTCCATGAAAAGAAAAATCATCTCAGTGACGTAAGTTTGGGAATCTCATAAATACATAAAATATATTAGCATAGTAAAGATTCTGAGAAGCCTCACAGCAAAGAAACCTGTTCGAGTTTGTGTAACTTGGTGCCCCACAATTTGTTTGAAACCAGAACCCATTCTCCTGCTAATGTGTTGGCATCCCCCAGGACTAGTGGAAAGGCATTTTGAAAATGCTACACTAGACAGTCCTTAAAATACCTTTTAAAAGACACTCTCCGATGCCCTCCTGTTATTCTACTCTCCCTCTGACAAAGTATTTGATTGCCGAGATCTCAGGTCAGTGAAAGGACTTCACGTCGTTGATAGTAAAAAATTGCTTGGATCTGCCCACCAGTCACCACATAGTTCATGGCAGTTAGCACCCTCACACACCAGAGTACAGTACCCTGAAGCTTTTGAAGAGTGATTAATACTCCACTGTGATAGGGCAGACGCTTGGGGTTTTAGCCAAATCTTGTACATTTAGCAAAGAAGATGAGAGCAACTCCTTCTGTTACCCGAAATGTCAGGGATGCTTACATTTTCATGAAGAACATTCAGGTCTTGGTTTTTAAAGGTCTTCCATGACCACTTTCATTGAAAATCATAAGTTTGTCTGCAGAAGAAGAAACCTACGTTCCTGTGAAAAGTTGAGCCGGGAGTCCCAGCAGGCACGGGGTGTTCCCGAGCTGTGGATGAGACCAGCCTCAGCCCTCTAAGAGGGCTCTGTTAGCCGTTCCACAACCAGTGTGACCACCCTTCCCCATGGCCATTTTGTAAAAGTAAATATCACACATCTATTTTCTTGCTCAAGGAGCCCTGGTGGCACAGTGGTTAAGCGTTCAGCTGCTAACCGAAAGGTTGGTGGTCCAAACCCACCAGCCTCTCCACGGGAGAAAGATGTGGCAGTCTGGTTCTGTAAAGATTACAGAAGCCTTGAAAACCCTATGGGCCAGTTTCACTCTGTCCTACGGGGTGGCTGTAAGTCAGAATCGACTCGATGGCAGTGGGTTTATTTTCTTGCTCTATCTGTGTTTGAGCTATGTAAACTGCAGTACTTGAGACTCCAAAAACACGTCAAGTGTGAAGATTCACCCTTCATTCTTGCCCCACAAATCTCACTCTACCATCTTAACCTAATCACCTCCTCTCCTAGGTGATTCTGTTGTTAGTTGCCCTCAAGTTGGCTCCCAATCATGGTGATTTTTCTCTCTCTCCCAACACATAGTATAAAACGACAAGGAAATATTCTCATAGGCTCCATCAGCTAAATAGTGTGATATGGGGTAATCAGAGGTATCTGTGTGAGTGAATTAGAAACTGAGATGGAACATGACTATCGAGTCGGATTGATGGGAGGGGAAGAGGAAGATTTAGAAGCAGGATGAAGAAGATGAACCAAAAGAGTGAAACTTTGTGCGGTCCTGCACCATCTTCACGATCATTGATGTGCTCTAATCCATTGTTGCAGTCACTGTGCATTTTGAGTGCCTCCCAACCTAGGGGGTCCATCTTCTAGCATTGTATCAGGCAAAATAGTTATATATAAATATATGTATGCATCACTGTATATATCAACATACACCTTAGTCTGAAAAGACAGACTAGGAAGAAAGGCCTGGCGATCTACTTCTGAAAATTAGTCACTGAAAACTCTGTGGATCACAACAGAATACTGCTGGTATTTGAAATACTGGTGGCATAGCTCCAGTGTCAGAGCAACACACAAGCCACTCAGTATGACAAATGACAGGCAGGTGGTGGCCTAGGGTTTACTTACTCCCTATTTGGCAATCTAGCCTACCCAATTTTTTTTTCAATAATTTTTTTTTGTACTTTAGATGAAGGTTTAGAGAACAAACTAGCTTCTCATTAAACAATTAGTACACATGCTCTTTTATGACATTGGTTAACAACCTCACGACATGTCAACACTGTCCCTTCTCAACCTTGGGTTCCCTATTACCAGCTTTCCTGGCCCGTCCTGCCTTCTAGTCCTTGTGTCTGGACGGTTGTGCCCCATCAGGTTCATTTTGTTTTATGGAGCTGTCTAATCTTTGGCTGAATGGTGAACCTCGGGAGTGACTTCATTACTGAGATAAAGGGTGTCAGGGGGCCATACTCTCCGGGTTTCTCCAGTCTCTGTCAGGCCAGTAAGTCTGATCTTTTTTTGTGAGTTAGAATTTTGTTCTACATTTTTCTCCAGCTCTGTCCGGGACCCTCTGTTGTGATCCCTGTCAGAGCAGTCAGCGGTGGTTGCCGGGCACCATCTAGTTGTGCTGGACTCAGTCTGGTGGAAGCCAATCCAGTTTTTGACTTGGTTCTATTCCAGCGTGAAGTCCATGAGACAGTCTGCGGAGGTAGACTCGGTCTTCAGATGTCCATGCGCCCAGAATCTCATGTCTAAATGGTTACTGACACCCTGATCCGTCTGGTTTCAAGCTGTTGGCTGAGTTTTAACAATCTCTTGCCTTTGTTTTGATTGCTGACATTGGTGATCCTAACAGCTCCACTGTGTTCAGATAAACTGCATCCATGTTAACCTTTCCACTGATGTTTCTGCCTTGTCTAGACCTGGCGTCCCTTTCTGAATCCAGCAGTATAGCACAACAGTACCTGAAGAGGCTCATTTAAGTGCACTGGGGCACAGAGAAATAACATAGAATGATGGAGTGACACAAATAAACTCATCGTGTAGCAGCTGAACTGAGTTATTTTGCACCTACTTGGCAACATTTGAGTGAGACTTCTTTGCAAGCTACTTCGGTATAGTTTCACGGACTCGCTTACTATATGAACTCCAGCCACTTTGGATCCCTCAACTCGAGTCTCATCTTTGAGAAGATTTTCCTGATTTCCTGCACCCAAAGAATCTCTTTTTCCCAGTTCATAGAGTTCTTACTGTCTGCACCAACTGTTTGGCATTGACTGTTGACTGGCATTGCATTGTCTGATTGTCTAGTTGGCTCTATTTTTACACAGGTATAGCCTTCCTAACTGGATGAAGACTGTCTTTAACAAATTATTCTCTCTCTCCCAACACATAGTATAAAACGACAAGGAAATATTCTCATAGGCTCCATCAGCTAAATAGTGTGATATGGGGTAATCAGAGGTATCCGTGTGAGTGAATTAGAAACTGAGATGGAACATGACTATCGAGTCGGATTGATGGGAGGGGAAGAGGAAGATTTAGAAGCAGGATGAAGAAGATGAACCAGGAGTGAGTTTATGTTAATGTGGGAGGAACAGTTCAGAAAAGGAAGGTGAGAATGGTTGCACAACTTGAAGAAAGTGATCAACGTCAGTGGATTATACAGGTGGAGACTGCTGAACTGGTGTATGTCCCGCTATGTATATTCTCAACAACAGCAACAAAAATAAAATAAAATTTTTAAAACGGGAACATTCAGTTTATGTTAACAGTGATGGGCTGATTTGGAAGAGGGTCGTGGGAACTGGTACACAACTTGAAGAATGTATTAAATGTCACTGAATTGTACACATAAAGATTGCTGGGATGGTATATGTTTTGTTATATATAGTTTCACCACAATAAAAAAGTAAGTGAATGAAAACAAAAAGAAGATGAACAAGGGCGGTTCAACTTGTTATTCTGAAAGTTTGGTTTAAGCTAACCACCACCATTTCCTTCCCTCCACAAGCGTTTCAGAATTACCGCCTTCACTGCATAATTACCTACACTACCATGTAGTCAACAAATTACACAAGTGTCTTCTGAGAAGGTCTAATGCCCCACAAAGCAATACAACACAAGTCCTGGGGATTAAAATATGGAGTCCTTTTTCATGAGCCTCTTTGGGTCATAATAATGCTTAACTAAGGTGAGAAGAAAGCTCTGGTAAAAACTCCGTCCTCATTCCCCTAACTAAACATAAGCCTCAACAGTCTTTGTTGTTGTTGTTAGGTGCTGTGGAGTCAGTAGCGGCTTATTAGCCACCCTATGTGCAAAAGAACGAAACACTGCCCAGTTCTGCGCCATGCTCACAATCACCGTTATGCTTGAGTCCATTGTCGCAGCCACTGTGTCAGTCCATCTCAATGAGTGTCTTCCTATTTGTCGCTAACCGTCTACTTTACCAAGCGTGATGTCCTTCTCCAGGGACTGATCCCTCCTAATAACATGCCCAAAGTATATGGGACGTAGTCTTGCCATCCTTGCTTCTAAGGCGCACTCTGGCTCTTCTTCCAAGACAGATTTGTTCGTTCTTTTGGAAGTCCATGGTATATTCAATATTCTTCGCCAACACCACAATTCAAAGGTGTCAATTCTTCTTTGGTCCTCCTTATTCATTGTCCAGCTTTCCCATGCATATGAGGAGGTTGAAGACACCATGACTTGGGTCAGGCTCACCTTAGTCTTCAAGGTGACATCTTTGCTTTTTAACTCTTTAAAGAGGTCTTATGCCGCAGATTTGCCCAGTGCAATGTGTCGTTTAATTTCTTGACAGCGGCTTCCATGGGTGTTGATTGTGGATCCAAGTAAAATGAAATCCTTGACAACTTCAATCTCTTCTCCATTTCTCATGATGTTGCTTATTGGTCTAGTTGTGAGGATTTGGGTTTTCTTTATGTTGAGGTGTAATCCATACTGAAGGCTGTGGTCTTTGATCTTCCATAAGTGCTTCAAGTCCTCTTCACTTTAGGCAAGCAAGGCTGTGTCATCTGCATAACGCAGGTTGTTAATGAGTCTTCCTCCAATCCTAATGCCCCATTCTTCTTCATATAGTCCAGCTTCTCAGATTACTTGCTCAGCATACAGATTGAATAGGTATGGTGAAAGGATACAACCTCGACGCACACCTTTCCTGACTTTAAACCTCACAGAATTCCCTTGTTCTGTTCGAACCACTGCCTCTTGATCTATGTGCAGGTTCCTCATAAGCACAATTAAGTGCTCTAGAATTCCCGTTCTTTGCAATGTTATGATCCAGACAGTTGAATGCCTTTGCATAGTCAATAAGACACAGATAAACATCTTTCTGGTATTCTCTGCTTTCAGCCAGGATCCATCTGACATCAGCAATGATATCCTTCATTTCACATCCTCTTCTGAATGCGGCTTGAATTTCTGGCAGTTCCTTGTCAACGTACTGCTGCAGCCACTTTTGAATGATCTTCAGCAAAATTTTACTTGTGCATAATATTAATGACATTGTTCGATAATTCCCACATTCTGTTGGATCACCTCTTTTTGGGATAGGCATAAATATGGATCTCTTCCAGACGGTAGGCCAGGTAGCTGTCTTCCAAATTTCTTAGCATAGATGAGTGAGCACTTTCAGCTCTGTATCCATTTGTTGAAACATCTCAATTGATATTCTGTCCAATTCCGGAGCCTTGTTTTTCGCCAATGCCTTCAGGGCAGCTTGGACTTCTTCCTTCAGTACCATCAGTTCCTGATTGTATGCTACCTACCGAAAGGGTTGAATGTAGACCAATTCTTTTTGGTATGGTTCCTCTGTATATTCCTTCCATCTTCTTTTGATACTTCCTGTGTTGTTTAATATTTTCCCCCATAGAATCCTTTAATATTGCAACTCGAAGATTGAATTTTTTTTCTTCAGTTCTTTCAGCTTGAGAAACGCCGTGCGTGTTCTTCCCTTTTGGTTTTCTAACTCCGTGGGTTTGCACTTGTAATTATCATACTTTACTTTGTCTTCTCAAGCCACCCTTTGAAGTCTTCTGTTCAGCTCTTTTACTTCATCATTTCTTCCATTTGCTTTAGCTACTTGTCAGCATTGAATTGTGTCCCCCAAAAAATGTGTGTAGCAACTTGGCTAGGTCATGATTCCCCGTATTGTATGATTGTGTAATCTGATATGATTTCCTTATGTGTTGTAAACTCTATCACTATGATGAGGTGATAATGATGACGTCTACACGATTAGATAGTGTCTTAATCCAATCTCTTTTGAGATATAAAAGAGAGAAGTGAGCAGAGACACATGGGAACCTCATACCATCAAGAAAGCAGTGCCAGGAGCAGAGCGCGTCCTTTGGACCTGAGGTTCCTGTGGAGAGAAGCTCCCAGACCAACAGAAGATTGATGACACGGACCTTCCTCTAGAGCCAATGGAGAAAGCATTCCCCTAGAGCTGACTCCCTGAATTTGGACTTGTAGCCTACTGGACTGTGAGAGAATAAACTTCTCTTTGCTAAAACCATCCACTTGTGGTACTTCTGTTACAGCAGCACTAGATGACTAAGACACTACATTCAAAAGTAAGTTTCAGAGTCTCTTTGGACATCCATTTTGGTCTTTTCTTTCCTTCCTGTCTTTTTAATGACTTCTTGCTTTCTTCATGTATGATGTCCTTGATGTCATTCCATAACTTGTAAGGTCTTCAATCATTAGTGTTTAATGCGTCAAATCTATTCTTGAGATGGTCTCTAAATTCAGGTGGGATACACTCAAATCCTTTGATTCTCAAAGACTTGTTCTAATTTTCTTCAGCTTCAACTTGAACTTACATGTGATCAGTTAATGGTCTAGTCCACAGTCGGCCCCTGGCTTTCTTCTTACTGACGATATTGAGCTTTTCCATCATCTCTTTCCACAGATGTAGTTGATTTGGTTCCTGTGTATTCCATCCGGTGAGGTCCACGTGTATAGTCGCCATTTATGTTGTTGAAAAAAGGCATTTGCAATGAAGAAGTCATTGGTCTTGCAAAATTCTATCATGTGATCTCCAGCATCATTTCTATCACCAAGGCCATATTTTCCAACTGCCAATCCTTCTTCTTTGTTTCCAACTTCTGCATTCCAACCACCAGCAATTATCAATGCATCAGATTGCATGTTGAATCAACTTCAGACTACAGAAATTGGTAAAAATCTTCAGTTTCTTCATGTTTGGTCTTTGGTTGGTGTGTAAATTTGAATAATACTCGTATTAATTGGTGTTCTTTGTAGGGGTATGGATATTAACTATCACTGACAGCATTGTACTTTGGGATAGATCTTGAAATGTTCTTTTTGACAATGAATGAAGCACCATTCCTCTTCAAGTTGTTGTTCCCGGCATAGTAGACCATATGATTGTCTGAGTCAAAACTGCTAATACCAGTCCATTTCAGCTCACTAATGCCTAGGATATCAACATTTATGAGTTCTATTTCATTTTTGATAATTTCCAGTTTTCCTAGATTCATACTTAGTGCATTCTACGTTCCAATTATTAATGGATGTTTGCAGCTGTTTCTTCTCTTTTTGAGTCATGCCACATCAGCAAATGAAGGTCCCAAAAGTTTGGCTCCATCCATGTCATTAAGAACAACTCTACTTTGAGGAGGCAGCTCTTTCCCAGTCGTCTTCTGAGTGCCTTCCAACCTGAGGGGCTCATTTTCTGGCACTAGATCAGACAATGTTCTGCTGCTATTCATAAGGTTTTCACTGGCTAATTCTTTTCAGAAGTAGACCACCGGGTCCTTCTTCCTAGTCTGTCTTAGTCTGGAAGCTCAGCTGAAACCTGTCCTCCATGGGTGACCCTGCTGGTATTTGAATACTAGTGGCAGAGCTTCCAGAATCTTAGCAACACACAAGCCCCCACAGTGGGGGTAACAGTCTTTGGGAAGCTGTAAGTGTATGGTGCCCTACTTACAATGGTTTACCATCAAAGACACTTTTCTCATTACCACAAATAGTAATTTTGATTCTTCTTTGAAATAGTTTATGCCAAAAAGCAATTAGTTTGCCCTCTTTACATATTCATGGATTTTTATTAATCTGTTGTATGTGGCTATTCCTTCAACAGTTTAAGAAAATCGTTTCTAAAAGGGTAAGTAGTGGTCTCTTAATGGTACTATTTGATTAATCCCAATAAATGACTCAACAAATTGTTTTTAAAGATGAAAATGTAGTGACGGGGAGTTTTCCTTCTAAAATAATTACAGTGGTGCCCAGGTGATTTAATAACCCATAATGACCCTAGTCACTTGGGCCCAGCCTCATCTTTGGTGTGTGACTGCAGACTTAGGAAGATCTCATCATCTTATTTTTAGACTGAGATCTGTAAGCTGACTACAATAATGAGTAGTAACAAATGTCCAACTCCTCAGAGGCTTGAACAATATCCTTCAGTCTCTAATTATAAACAGGGGTCAACGAATGTCCATCGGTATGAGCTTGATGCAGAGTCCAACAGAAGTATTGGTAGGATGCTGGAGACACCTGCAAGCCTTCACAGTTGCAGAAACTATAGAAATTAGGGCAAGAGAAGGGGAATAAACGTGACAGAGTGGTAAGATGCATTCTTCTGTGTTAACTATCTACCTGCTCTCTGTGTTCTCACGTTTACCTCGGGATGATGTGGTTCTCTGGGAGTCAAGAGACCTATCTTGCAGTCTTGGCTCTGCCGTATACTTGTTGTGTTGCTTGGGAAATTCACATCATCTCTCTGAGTCTCAGGTTCCTCTTCTGAAAAACAGGGATACAGGATAAAATGTGACAATATTGGAGCTCGCTCGGTATCCTTAAGAGCTCTCTGCCTGCCCTTGACAAGTCGAGTCTATAGGAAACCTGCAGAAAGTTCCCTCCCTCTGCCTACAGAGGTCACGGCAGACATGTGTCCTCTCCTCCATTCCACTAGCTGTTTATCACCCAAACCCAGTTGCAGACTTTTCTTCCCGTGAGGTTCTTGTTGCTCTTCCCTCTCCTTTCAACAAGGTCTTTTCCAAAGTACTTTGCAACTTCCCAAAGCAACCATCATCCGAAATGTAGTGTTCTGTTCCTTTTGACCATAACCAGGAGCCCTAGACAAGACCAGTTCAACACATGCCCAGCCTCTTCTCCTAAAACATTGGCTGGGCCAAATCCTCGGGTCTCAGCTTTCCTGGGATGGATTTAAGTCAATGAGATATGCGAAGGTGTGTAAAACTGTAAAATTCTATTCAAATGTAAGTAGTCTTTACAAAGCTTATCTCAGTCAGTTAAGATGGTCCTTAAGTTCCCTTTATGACCTGCACAGTGATGGCATATTCCCTGAGCCTTCTGTGGCAACCCATTACATCTGTGGAGAAGTTGATGGCTGAGCTGGATCACCCTTCCACATAACAATCTTATACGTATTTAAGTACACTTTTTCTTTTCTAGCAAAAAAACAAAGAAAACTATTTATTTCTTTGAATTTTTCTCATAGATACAGGTCTGATCTTTTATCCTCTTGTTTTCTTCTCTCTGAACACCTCCAGTTTTTCGAGTTTAATGGCAAGAATGAATAACAATGGTTAGTACTGATATACCGCTAATAACCTGCCAAATTCTCTACAAGATTATGAGTGATTTTGTGAGATTCTTAACTAAGATGCAAATACAGTAAGTCTAACTTATTTTCTTATCTACACACCTAGTAACATCGTCAATAAAAGAAATAAGTTTTGCTTGACACTACTTGTCCTTAGTGAATCAGTGTTAAGTTTCTGGTGATCACTACCACATTTTACACAAATAATGAACGCCTTCTGTGTTTATTTGCCAGCTGCTGTCTCCTCCCCGCGAGGTATTTTCATAAGCACCACTTGGCATAGCAGTGCTGATGAAAATACCTCAAGCAGAGGAGGGAGCAGCTGGCAAACAAATGTAGACGATGCACGTTATTTGTGTGAAAACTACGGTACTTCTTCTCCTAAGTAATCCATTCTAGCATCCTGGCCAGAATTCACTTTCATTCCTTTCCTGGAAATCAGTATGACATCTCATTTGAACGTTCCTTGTTCTCCAAAGTACCTTAAAGACTAATAACGATGACTTAGGAATCTCTTTAACACTATCTCTTATTTTTATCTTTTCATAAGATATGAAGGAACCCTGGTGACACAGTGGTTAAAGCACTTGTCTGCTAAACCAAAGGTTTGAGGTTTGAACCCACCAGCCACTCTATGGGAGAAAGACGTGGCCGTCTGCTTCTGTGAAGATTTACAGCCTCGGAAATCCTATGGGGCAGTTCTATTCTGTCCTATAGGTCGCCATGAGTCAGAATGGACTCAACAGCCATGGTTTTTGTTTTGTTTTGTTTTAAAAAATACACATAAGATACGAAGGGAGGAAAACCATTTGGGTTGAAGAATAAACCAAAAACCAAACCAGTTGTTATGAAGTCAGTTCTGACTCATGGGGATCCTGTGTATGTCAGAATAGAATTGTGCTCCATAGGGTTTTCAATGGCTGACTCTTCAGAAGTGGATCACCAGGCCTTTCTTCCCAGATATCTCTGGGTGAACTCCAACCTCTAATCTTTCAGCTGGCAGCGAGCACGTGAAAAATCTGCACCACCCAGGCACTCCAGGCTGAAGAAAAAATGCATCCAACTCTTGGTGCCTGGCGTGGACCCTCGTTTGTGGGTAAACCTGCTACTTCAGAGATCTCAGAATTCTCTTTCGAAGACAGCAGTGAATTGAGACAGCAACCTTGACCATCTTCAGAAGCCAGAATTTACAGCTCCCATTGTTCACGCTTTGGGTTGGAATCAACTTGACAGCACCCAACAGCAACAATATTGTTCATGCATGGTCCAATTGTTGGGGCACCGTTAAGCACTCAGCTGCTAATCGAAAAGTTGGCCGTTCAAACTCACTCAGCCGCTCTGCAGAAGAAAGATCTGTTGATCTGCTTTTACAGCCTAGAAAACCCTATGGGACAGTTCTACTCTGTCACATGGGGTCATTGTGAGTTGAAATTGACTCGATGGCATCCAACAGTAACTACAAGAAGTCTAGGTCCAAAGCATGTGTAGAATAAAAAAATCATGAGCAGAAGCAGGAAGGCCAGGAATGAAAGGGAGGAAAATTGAAACCTTGTTTCAGCTCTCCTCCTGGCTCATCACCCTGGAAAAGAGAAAGCACGTCCCCTGTTCCAGCGTTTCTTTACTTTGAGTTGGCACCGTCAGCCACATTGCTGCTCTGAGGGAGAAGTGAGAGTCTGCTGGTCTGGATTAAGACACATTAACGGGGAGGCATATGGTCATTTAGACAGCCCTGGTTTCCACACGGCACCAAGGTTAACAGATGAATGAAGAGGAAACGTGCTCCATAAATGTTGAGCCCTTATTAAGCATGAGATCATGTCTCCCAGCCATCTTCATTTTACCAGAATCTAAATTAAAGCAATCCAACCCCCCTTCGGTGCACACACCCAAGGACAATCATTCTTGTAAGCGCTAACTAATCATATTTTTGAGGACTAACAACTGCAGTTTTTCACTGTAAGACTACAAGGACGGCCCCTGTGCAAAAGAGTTTTACTGAGATGATATTGGAGGAAACGGTGTCATTTATTTCAATACAGCATTACATTTTCCTTTGTTCCTTCAACAGGTTAGTAATTACAGGAGTAGTAATTAGCCTTGACAGAGAATAGACAAAACGATAAACGGATACTGTGTGCAGTAGAAGGAGCTCCGCAGTGCCAAACTTATTATTTTCAGTTGGAGCTAATTATCCTCATTATACTGCACGGCTCTTTTTTTCTTGAATTATGAGTGGAAAAGTGCTGAATAGATTTTTTTTTTTTCCCCCAAAGTGCCCTGAACTGTGGAGGGAAATGAAAATCACAAACAATGAGAAGCTCGTTAGACAATGAAAGTGATCATCTATAAAGCGATTCTAAAGGAACTTCCCTTTTCCTGAACTACAGAAATGTGAAGTGCTTATCCCAAAATGATCAGGTTTTTTGATTGTTTTCTCTTTCTTTTTTTTGCCACACTGAAGACAGGCAGGAAGGAGCCAGAATCCACCTCAGCCTCAGGGCAGGAAAAAACCAGCAGGAAGAAAGATGGATTCTGTGACTGGTCAGTAAAATACGGGGGAGGGCTGTGTTTAGACACAGGGGCACCATGAATTTGAGTAACTGGTTCAAGCAATTAAATCCCCACTGGCTGGGCCCCTCAGTGTGAGGAAAGGAGTGTGGGATCATGACGAGCTCAAACGCCACCTGGGAGCTGATCTCTCTGAGAAGAGAGACGTGATCTGTAAATCGAGTTACTGTGCAGTTAAGTTCTCTCTCTCTTTTTCCCTTCTCTGTTGCCTCTCCCCCCATTAGAGTGATGCATAGGAACAAAATTCCACAGATGGTACAGTGCTTTTATGAGCTCAGTCCTGAAATTTGGTTTGAAATTTCCCCAGTGTCCTCTGTACTTCTGTCTTTGCAACAGATGCACTGAAATGTTAGCAATTTATTTGTGGCCTATGGTACAACCAGAGCTCAAGAGGGGAGAGCGTTGTCATACAAGGAGGAGCTGGGTAACCAACACACCCACCGCGATCCATGGTGGTAACTGCTGGAGGGGCGGTAGGAAGGCTTGGTTTTTGTGGGTTTGGCCAGTAAACCGCAGAAAAACTAACTTTACCTTCTCTTCCAGTTACAGTCTGCTCTACAAATAAGACGTGAAAACCAATTATTCTCCAGAAATGCCTTGGCTTTCTTTAGTCTGGAAACCCTGGTGGTATAGTGGTTAAGAGCTATGGTTGCTAACCAGAAGGTTGGCAGTTCAGATCTACCAGGCGCTCCTTGAAAACCATATGGGGTAGTTCTACTCTGTCCTATAGGGTCGCTGTGAGTCGGAATCCACTTGACGGCAGTGGATTTGGTTGGGTTTTTTTTCCCCCTTTAGTCTATTGCGTTTAGTGTTCCCACACTACAACATCTCATTTCTAGTTGTTACCATTTAGCAGGCCTCTGATTCTCAGAGGGGGCAGGATGTAGAAGTGAACAAGATGTTCTGGAAGAGTCATTTTCAGGACGCCTGGGCTCTGTAGGGTGACACCATCTAAGAACAGAGTATTGTCTCCAGGGTGATGTGTGAGTCAGCCCTTTCATCTAGTAAGTCAACAGTTATTTGCCCATTTAGTTGTACTCCAATTCTTGAACAGAAAATTATGGGCTCTCTGCTTGGGTTTAGAAGTGTCAGCACAGACAAGCAGACAATAAATGAGAGCGTAATGCTATCTTACGCTCAAGCAATCAACATACATGAGATTAAGAGGTACTATCCCATTCCCCAAAGAGGGGCATGCACTAGTGAAACATAATTAAGGAAGGTAGCATACACCGGAGAAGCAACTTCAGTTGTTTAGCTGGGATAAAATCCCATTTATCCCTGTGTCATGATTACATAGGTCAGATGTACCACTGGGCAAACTGCCCATATCCTAGCCTCATCCCAGTGTTATTGGAAAATGAGTTCTTGTACCCCACAATTCATAAACACTTCTGTCCTTGGTTAATCTGGTCACACATGTTAATAACTTTAGTTCACTTTCTCCAGAAGACTTTTTTCATTTAAAATGAAGATATCCCAGTGTGCCTAGGCCTGAGGATTATTATTATGATTATTCCTAACAAATTCCGTTAAATTTGAGGTTCCTTAAATCACTGCACTAGAACATGGTAAACAGCTCTTCAGCAGAGAGAGCACTGAAGTCCAGTCTCTACAAACACTCAGACTGGGCTGTCCTGCTCATTGACACGTGTGGTCTCTCCTGGCCTGCTTACTGAGTACAAAGTTTTAGGAAATAAATCATCCCCTCCAGTGACTTGCTTTCCAGCTAATATGGTAGAATATTTTGACAGAACCATTCACTTTTGTGGGGGTTCGGGGGAGCAGAGGGTAGTCTGCAAAGTGATTACCAGTGCAGACTCTGGGCTCTGACTGCCGCTGTGCAATTCTGATTTGCCATTTGCTTGCAGTATTACCTTAGCGTGTTACATAAACCTCCTAGGTCTCACTTCCCTCATCTACACAGTGAAGCCCTGGTGGCGCAGTGGTTAAGAGCTCAGCTGCTGACCAAAATGTGGGCGGTTCAAATCCATCAACCACTCTTTGGAAACACTACTGGGCAGTTCTACTCTATCCTACAGGGTCTCTGTGAGTCAGAACGGACTCAATGGCACCGACGGAAACCAACTGAAACTCAGCAAATGCTCAACAAAAATTTGTTGTTATTATTTTATTTGCATTATGGTCATTTAGCACACGATGACATGCATAATGCTAATATTATATTGCCGTAGTATAAAGGGACAGTAACCCACCCGCTTATAGTCATTGTTCTTATATAACATGTTAAGTAGAGAGCGTGGCTATGAAATATACTCCAAATGCAGAATGAGTTTTTCTAAAACCCAAATCTGATCATGTCACTTGTCCGCGCTAACACTTTAATAATCCCCCATCACTTTTATGATAAAACCCAAATCTCATCGCGTAACTTGCAAGGCCCGTCATGACCATACCTTGCCTACGTGTCTTGCCTCAGCACTGCCCACCTCCTTCCTGCAGATCTTCCGTAGTCATCAGCTTCCCCCAGTTCTGCCATGCTATGTTCTCGCACCTCCAGGCCTCTGAGGACGGGCTCTCCTCTGTCTGGAATGCTTTTCCCTCCCCTCCAACCACTTCCATAGCTAACACCTACGCATCCTTCAGGATCCAGCTTAGAGGTGCCTTCCTCTGGAAGTCTTCCCACTTCTCCCACGCCCTAGTGGGGTGTCCCTCTTGTCTAATACTACAGCATTGTGCTTTTTCTGGCCAAGAATTCTGTAGCATTGTCTTTTGACGTCTTCACCGGTCATAAAACTCTTCGAGGGCAGGGACTGTGAGTGTTGAACTCATCACTGCTGGATAGTGTACTCATGTAACAAATTTGATTGAATCTCTGCATACGCAATGCCCCATCTTGCATTTTTCATAATGCGAGCTGCACAGTCCAAATGGATTAGTAACTTAAAATTAGATTTAGCCTCCTACAAATATACACGCTACTCCTCAGTCTGGCTTAGTCTATTATTGTATGTCATTAGGAAATTCTAAGCGGTAGGTCAAGGTTTGGGACATCTGCCAATAACTCCATGCAAATCTGTTTTTATTATTAACCACAAAATATCTTTGTCGGTGGAGCTAATGAGGGGCAATCTGATTAGAAGAGGGTAGGAGATGTACTTTAAAGCTGTATTTGTATAACAAACACTACTTTTACTTAGATTACTCATTTAATTGGAGTCCCTGGGTGGTACAAATGGTTTCTGTGCTCAGCTGCTAACCAAAAGATTGGAGGTTCGAGTCTACCTAGTGGTGCCTTGGAAGAAAGGTGTGGTGATCTACTTCCAAAAAACTCAGCCACTGAAAATCTTTTGGGGAACAGTTCTACTATGTCACACATGGGGTCACCATGAGTTAGAATCAACTCCTCGGCAACCGGTACTCAATTATTTGGGATGGTTTGGGAAGAGAACAAAGCCTTCACACCCAGCTCCCATAGGACCCCCACCAGGTACCCAGCTTGTCACTGCTACTACCATGGCCCTCTCCACTCTGGGGAGAGCTTTGTCTGGCCCTGGAGGGTTTGGCAGTGCCAGCTTTAGGTTCCACGCTGGCCTCCCAGACTTCCCACCTTCTCTTCCTAATTAAGTGTGGGAAACCAGCTTCCTGGAAATTCCAGAACACAAGGACAAAGAGAGTAGGACTTAGCATTTTACAAGATTATTGAC
Source organism: Dugong dugon (assembly GCA_030035585.1). Classification (NCBI taxonomy): domain Eukaryota; kingdom Metazoa; phylum Chordata; class Mammalia; order Sirenia; family Dugongidae; genus Dugong; species Dugong dugon. The sequence goes on from CM057464.1 coordinate 3,855,111, forward strand.
CCTCAATCCTCAATCCTTGCAGGGTTGTTCTGGGTTGTCGGGCAATCCTGGTAGATGGAGCAGCCCTGCAAAAACTTCATCACCTGAAATTCAGATTCTCTGATGAAAAGAATAAGGCTCTGTGCTATTTGTTGACAGTTAAGAGCTATAATCATGTTTAAAGCTCCATGCAAACTGTATCTGTTATGCCAAAATAACTCCGCTTAGCTTTACAGCCTGCTCACAAGAGTAACTCCTGATGTTATTAGATTTTTAAACAGCTGGAATGTAATGCTTAGGGGTAGATGTCCGCGGAAATTTATAGATTTTGTTAAGCATATTCCTCATCTATAAAAATAAAAGGGACAACTTTGTTGATGCTCTTAGTTTATTGTTTGTTTGGCTAAAAGACAGGTTGCTGTCAAGTGAGGGGGTGAAGCATGACTCAAAGGCTAAGAAAACTTTATAAGGTATAGACATAGCTGCATTTAGCTCTCCGGACGACTGGTACCCAGTTAAAATAACAGATGCACTCATTTCTCCCTGGTGTCACACAGAAACTAAAGGCAATGGAAGGCTGACCTTCTCGTGCTTCTTAACAGTTTTATTTCAATTATGACCTTAAAGCTGCAAATACCAAGATCTGCTGATGGCTTTTTATTATGATGATTTTGCTCCTGTGGTCAAAGCTGGCATAAGATTGGCCAGTGAAAGAAAGAGACGCTCCTTTTCTAAGGATGGGAGGAGTCTGCTAATTTCTCCAATAGGACAGATGAACTACATTAATGTGTCAACAAAATTATGCTAAGATCTGAATAACCTGTATTTGCTTATGTAACGGCTGAATTCTGCCTTAGGGAGAAAGTTCTGATGTCTGTGTTTTCTAATTTCTTATCTCCGATCTGTTGGTGGCAATTGTCCCATTGTTACCATTAAAATGATGTTAACCTTTAGGCACAGACAAGCAGATTAGCCACATGCTTCCCAGAATTCCTCCAGCAAGGTGGACCCATGCAGGCCAGAAAGGTCAAGGGGACAATGTCAAGGTCATCAGTAGAGTTACAAGGACACAGAATTCTCTGTTGTTGTTAAGCTGCCTTCCGGTCCGCCCCCAACTCATGGCGATTCCATGCATAAGAAAACAAAACACTGCCCAGCTTTGCACCATCCCCTAATCGGTTCAGATCAGCCTGTTGTGATCCATAGAGTTTTCACTGGTTGAAGTACATCGTCAAGCTTTTCTTCTTTATCTATCTTAATCTGGAAGCACCACTGAAACCTATTCTGCATCATAACATGCAAGCCTCCACTGACAGATGGGCGGTGGCAGCGCATGAGGTGCACTGGCTGGGAATTGAACCTGGGTCTCCTGCCTAGAAGGCGTGAATTCTACCACTGACCCACCATTGCTGTGTAAGTTTCTCTGTTATCTTACTCCTCCTTCAAGGGCACAATCAACGCCCAGTCCTGGGACCACCGCATAGGACTACGAGTCAGAACTGACTCAAGGGCACCCAACAGCGACAGGAGCCATGCATCACTCCCGCTGAAACAGCTATGCCAACATCAGTGGGGACAAAATTTATAAAAATGTCTAAGGAATTAGTGCACAGTCCAGAAAATTCAATGTGTAAACTCAAGAGAACTGGACTGAGATCCAAGAGAGCTCTTCTCTCATCGCTGTCCACCAAGAACTGATTGTGAACTGCAGGACCAATCTCAGTTTTTTAAATCTTTTTTTATTTTTGCTGACCCATAGTTCTGCCGTGACTGCAGAATCTTTGGATCTTAAAAATGAGGTTTCTGTGGAGTTCTTATAGACTTCCGAGGCTTCTTATATCACTAAAATTATATCTTTATTCTCCAAATTGCTCTGTCTTATTAACTATAAAATAGCTTCGTGATGGATCAAGTACTGACCACTTCCTAGGAGGGTAGGAAATGCTCTGGTTCTATTATACAGAAACTTACTTATTTGAATATTCCAGGGATGGGGGTTTGTTTGTTTATTTTGTTTTAATTGGGTAATAGCCTTTTACATGAAGTTCCAGATTTTCTTCCAGACTTTGGCATAAAATAAAAGCAATCCTTGTGAGATTTTGGTTTTGTTTTTTAATATTTTTCCACAGTGAATTGTTTGTAGTTGGCATAGCCGACAAAACCAAAATACTCGTTGCTATGGAGTTGATTCTGACTCATAGTGACCCTATAGGACAGAGTACGACAGCCCCACAGGGTTTCCAAGGAGCAGCTGGTGGATTTGAACTGCCAACCTTTTGGTCAGCAGCCAAGTTCTTAACCACTGCGCCACCAGGCCTCCAGCATCAGTTATATATGCCTGCTGGCTTCTCTGTGTGTGTGTGTGTGTGTGTGGTGTGTGTGTGTGTGGTGTGTGGTGTGTGTGGTGTGTGTGTGTGTGTGGTGTGTGAGTGTGCGGTGTGTGTGGTGTGTGTGTGTGTGTGTGTGTGTGTGAGTGTTCGGTGTGTGTGGTGTGTGTGTGTGTGCGTGTGTGGTGTGTGTGGTGTGTGTGTGTGTGTGTGGTGTGTGAGTGTGCGGTGTGTGTGGTGTGTGTGTGTGTGCGTGTGTGTGTGTGGTGGGAGGTATTTGACTTTCACCCTATACCCATCTCACCAAGATCATGATGAATAAACAATAAATAAGTTAAAAACATTTCAATGTACAATATTCTGGAATTTAAAATACTAATTTACAAAAACATACATTACAAAAGTCAAACTCTCTTTAAAAAGTGCACTTTTTCTAGAGTCTAGGTAAAATGCTAACTATTACAAGATAATAGCAATTAAAGAAGTATTTAAATAAACAGGGCGTTGCCTATCTCGTAATAACACTAGCAGAGGACCGATGCATATTTTAAACACTGAGTGAAATAATCCGGCGAGTCCCTGAGGGTAAGGTGATTATAATTTCCTCCTCCACTTGGTGCATCCTTGGACATTAGCCTGGAAGGCATTTCTGAAGGTACTTAGCACTAATCAGCACTTTCTATAAAGAATCTCATTTGTGAAATTACTTATAGGGGAGTCAAGCATCTCTAAAAGGGTGCTGAATATTCTTTAGTGGCTTATAGAGAAATTTTGGCTGCCTTTTTAAGATAAGTTCCATTAAAAAAAAGAAAGAAACAATGGGGACATTTACAAAAATTTCTGAGAAATAAGTGTCTATTCCAGAAAATTCATTGTGGAAATTCATTAATAGCACAGTAGACAGAACAAGACTGAGATTCAGGAGACCTATACAGTTGCGTTTAGCCCACCAGGAACTGATCGTGAGACGTGCGGTCTCAATGGTCTGAACCTCACTGTCCTCACCTGTAAAATAAGAGTCACATCTTCCTGTCTTCACCAGGTGGTTGCCACAATAAAAGACTTGCTATGAAGCACCTTGAAAAGCTGAAATCACGGAGTCAATGCAATATCTTATCAAAGGATTATCCAGACTCTGAAATGCCTGAGGCTACTGGAAAATAAATATTTGATTATTTGTAAAAACAATATGCCTGGAAAGGTCAGGCCATAAATTCTCTGGTTAAACACGTTCTCTTTTTAAAATATAGACTATCCATCGCCCATTTTCTTAATGCTGAGGCATGTCTTCAATTCTCCGTGACCTCTTGATAAAAAAGGTTTCATTTTTATGGGGTTAACTTTAGCCAATCCCTTAACTTCGTGGGATATAATCATATAGGCCTGAAGAGTTAAACACAAACTTTTGCTAGAAATTCAACTTGATGAGACATTTCCCAGTCCTGAAATGATCTTCTAGTCTTGACTTTTCTGTTTTTTTAGTATTATTTTCTAATTACATAAGCAGCAAGTGATTACAAAATTTGGGAAATAGCGAAAAAATTAACTATAACCCCGTAATGTCTTTTAAAAAGTTGTCTAAATTGAGAAGTAAAAGACCCGTCCTCACGCCCCCAGTCCCAGTGCCCAGAGAGAATCACTGTTTCCCCTGGGATGGTACATACCCTTTATTGTTGCTGTTGTTGTTAGTTGCTATGGAGTCAATTCCGACTCACAGCGACCCCAAGTGTGGGTTTTCAAGGCTGGGATCTTTTGTGAGCAGATTGCCAGGCCTGTCTTCTGAGGCACCTCTGGGTGGGTTTGAACTGCCAATCTTTCCTCTACTAGTCTCTTGCTTAACCGTTGGTCCCACCCAGGGCCTCCTTTATTACATAACTGAACATTGCCAGCCCATCAACAAACATCCATATATGAACAGAAACAGATTCAACTGCTTGATATTCTTCCAACTTTCAATCATGTAAAAACTGTATAGCTCTACACGTATTTTTTCAGTTTGGTCTATCCAGAGCTATATTTTCTTTAACAGCTTATTAACTTGATTTACAACTTTTATATATTTCGACAGATGGTAAGTGGCCTCCATTCATGCGCTAGCCCCAGGCCACCAATGTTAGGGGTGGGGTGGCGTCCCTGAGCCTGCCTCCTCCTGTGCTTCCTCCTCCCGAGCCTCTGGTTGGCCCCCCAGGACCCCCAGCCGGCATCTCCCTCCCTCCCAAGCTAGCTCCTGTCCTGGAAACAGGAGTGGAGGGGAGGGGAAGTCAAAGGGTGAACCCCTCAGAGGGAGCAGAGCAAAGGGAGAAGAGAAGAAGGAAGAGCACCTGAGAACACGTTTTATTCCTGCCCTAATAATTATTTCACTCGATTATGGTACGTTTTCACTTGTTTGTTCTTGCTTTTGAGGGCAGAAATTAGGTCTCGTTCCAGGAACAGAATAAACTAATAAACCAGTTGCCATTGAGTCTACCCCAACTCATGGCAACCCCACGTGTGTCAGAGTAGAACTGTGCTTCATAGGGTTTTCTCTTCTTTCTTCTTCTTTTTTTTTAATTGTTGTAAATATATCTAAAACACAACGTTTGCCAATTTAAGGCTTTTCGTGTGTACAATTTAGCGACCCCAATTACATTAATTGTGTCGTGCAACCATCCCTAATATCCGTTGCCAAATTTTCCATCCCCATAAACAGAAACTCAACGTTTCCTAAACAAATGATTCTCTCTTTTCCCCTCTCTCCCGCTCCTGGTCACCACTAACAAACTCTGGACTCTATACATTTACCTATTCTGGATATTCCACGTAAGTGAGAACATACAATATTTGTCCTTTTGTGATCGACTTACTTCACTCAGTGTAGGTTTACTTCATTCGGCGTAAGATTTTCACACAAAATGTGGTAGCGGTAGTCCTCGACTTACGACGGGGTTCTGTTCCAATGACTTCACCGTAAATGGATTATGATATAAGTCGAATGCCTCTTGTTTTTGTGGTTGTTTTTTTTTTTTTTGGTGTACAGTATTATTGCCTTTTATTATCAGTATCTTTATGAATCCAATCTTTGAACATCTGAGAATGATAGCATCAGTAAACACACACTGCCACATTGTATGTAGTACTTATTACTAACGATAAGATGTGCAAAAAAAAAAAAAAAGACAGTGGTAAGTGCGTTTTGTCGTAAAATGTATCGTAGGTCAGGGACTACCTGTATAGGCATGCAAAGAAATATTACTCAGCCATAAAGAGAAATGAAGTCTTGATACATGTCACAACATGGATCCACTGGGTTTTCAATGGTTGATTTTTAGAAAGTCGATCTCCAGGCCTTTCTTCCAAGGTGCCTCTGGGTGGACTTGAACCTCCAACCTTTCAATTAGCAGTGAATCGCGTTAATCATTTGCACCACCCAGGGACTCATAGGAACTCAGTAAATAGCTGCTGAAAAAACGGAATGAGTGAATGAACAAATGAGCAAAAAGAGAGACTCGGGGACCATGAAGTGGGAATATGGAATTACCTAAGGATCCCATGAGCCAGCAAGTACAAAGCAGACCTCTAAAACATTATGAGTCATGTGCCTTTGATCGCTCTCATTCAGAGGCATAACTGCCGGGATATTTGTGAAAATATCAGTGTCAGTCTATAGGCAAACCATATCTTCACCCTAAATATAACCACACACAGGGAGTGCTCCAGCGGACGTTGCAAACTACTTTTAAAAAATGATATACAGTGCTTATAGCTGAGATAAAGCTTGCTTTTACGACACTGGAGACGCATTATCAAAGCCACCTGTTTACTCTTTGGTTTGAGCATATATCAACCCTGGAATATTGACTTTCACCCTGTGAAGTTCTAATGCAGTAAGGAATCAAAAGGCAGCAAATGAAGGGTCTGTTTGTGCATTTTAAAGACAGGTAAAGCCTGGACGCTGTCGGCCAAATTCAGAGAACAATTGCTAGTGTTGACAAAACGGCAGCCAAAATTTAGGAACGTTTTCTCTGCCAGATACAAAATGAGCAACATTGTTATCTCTAGGACGGATGTTTACACAATTTAAAGGAAGCACATAGCAGACACAGGTGTTGCTGAAATACCCCTGTCAAATTCTTATCTTGCCGTCTTGTAAACACACTGCTGGGTCTGGATTTCCATACCTTTAATATAGCAATTCCACTTCTAGGAATTTATGCCAAGGAAATAATCAGTGATGTGCGCAAAGATTTGTAGACAAAGATGCTCATCATAGCATCGATTATTTTAGTGAAATACTGAAAATGACCTTAAAGTCCTGCTCTTGGAGATTGGATAAATAAATTGTGGTATAAACATAGGACAAAATATTAGGAAACTATTAAAAATCATTTTGTAGAAAGGCGTCGAATTATCCAAAAAACTCACAATATATTTCACAGCATATTGTCAAATGAAAAGAACAGTTTGTAAAACAGTATACAACATGATTCCATGGTTGTTTGAAAATACGTAGCTGTGTATACCACCATCCATCTGTCAGTTGGTTGTACTGTGGTGGCTTGCAGGCTACTATGTTGCTGGAAGCTATGTCACTGGTATTTCACATACCAGCAGAGTCACCCAGGGTGGACAGGTTTCAGAAGGGCCTCCAGACTGAGACTGGGAAAAAAGGCCTGGTGATCTGTGTTCACAACTTAGCTGGTGAAAACTCTATGGATCTTAACAGAATATTGTTCCATATAGTTCTGGAAGATAAGCCTGCTAAATCGCAAGGCACTCAAAATACACAGTGACCGAAACAATGGACTCAAGCATCCCGGTGATCATGAGGACGGGGCAGAACCAGCCAGCGTTTTATACTGTTATACATGGGGTTGCCCTGAATCAGAGCCAACTCAATAGCAACCAACAACAGCAACAGCAGGTAATGTACAGGAAATGACTAGAATGCTATCTGGTGACATTCTAACAGCGGTTATCACCGCGCTGACATTAGGGTTCATTCCTACTTTCATCTTTGTGACTTTATTTTATAAATTTCCTAAAATGAACATGTAATCAGGAAAAACTATATTATTCTAAAAAATGGTTGCCTGATTCTAATCAGGTTCTAATTAGTAACATGGAAAGTTATCACGTTTTATACTCAGATACCATTCTGCAGATTCTCCCATCTAGAGCCCTCTACCTTCCCTTTGTATTACTTGAGTGTCTGTTTGCCTTATTCACCGGATTGTATGCTCCTTGTTTTTTTTTTTTAATTGTACTTTAAATGAAGGTTTACAGAACAAACTAGCTTCTCATTAAACAATTAGTACACATATTGTTTGTGATATTGGTTACCAACCCCACGACATGTTAACACTCTCCTCTTCTCGACCTTGGGTTCCCCATTACCAGCTTTCCTGTCCCCTCCTGCCTTCGCGTCCTTGCCCCTGGGATGGTGTGCCCATTTAGTCTTGTTTTGTTTTATGAGGCTGTCTAATCTTTGGCTGAAGGGTGAACCTCAGGAGTGACTTCAGTACTGAGCTAAAAGGGGGTCTGGGCGCTGCACTCTCTGGGTTTCTCCAGTCATCCCCTAGCCGCTCCTTGGAAACCCTACGGGGCAATTCTGCTCGGTCCTGTAGGGTCACTATGAGTCAGAATGGACTCCACAGCAATGGGGTTGGTTTTTTTTGTTTTGTTTTGTTTTTTGAGGAAGCCTTTAGTATTCATTGCAGAGACGCATCATCCAGATTTAAATAAATAATTGATTAAACATGGTCATTGTGGTCATTTCAATAAAACACTGAGTACTTGTCCCTTGCTCAAAACATGTTCCTCATCATTACACGATCTCAAAGGGAAAATCAAATCTTTTTCTCTTTTTCCAGGAAAATCCCCCAGTCAGTAAGTGAGAGAGGTGCTCTCACTGCGGCATTCCTAGGTTCTTCTCTTGGTGGACCAGGGAGGGACACTCACTACTCCATCTGACCCCTTGATGGGACTGGGTATAAAGATGATGATGAGCAACTCTTAGGAGATTTACAGGACCCAACAGGAGTCATGGTGGCCAAGGGCATCCCTTGAAAGGTCTGCTGCAACCTTGGACACCAGCGCACATCACAGATCCCTCTGGCAGGTAGTTAGGGACAATGCGACCCCATCCAGACTTTGAGATTTTTCTGGTTCCAGCATGCCAAACCAATCAATATGCATTAATCATTCCATACCCACTGTTAACATGAATCAGCCCCACTGACTCATCAACCTCACACACAAGGCAGTCTGTTGTGACTTGAGTTGGGCAAAAGAGTTAAAGGAATTAAGAAACTTTTTTTTTTTTTTTTTTTTTTTACCTAAAGGTGCAGAATATCCCAGTGACGAGTGAGGAGGGTACAATGGTGAGGTATCTCACAAATTCAAACTAATACGGCATTTTATGAAGAGCGTTGACAGCTCATTCCAAGCATGGTCGGCATTGCTAATTTAGCACTTGGCATATGCTGTTTTGAATTGTAATTATTTTTCATTTATAGATGCCTTATCCTTCCAACTTTGTTAAACATTCCAAGAGGGTAAGGGCCACCATGTCTATATCAGGGTCTCCGGAATTTAACACCCAGCCTCGGAGAGTAGCCGCTCAGTCATGATGGTGGGTGATGGCTGATGTCTTGGTGATTACAGTGGTGCTTCTGGAAAAATCTGCTATGCTGACCAAATAAAGGTAAAACTTTTAGAGGTGCTGTCAAGCTTGATTGCCCAGTGAAACTTCTTTGGCCTGCTAATCACTGAAAAAACAGGCTCTCTCACTCAGATAAGATTTCCCCTCCTTCCTGTTCTCAGCTAGAAATACCATGAGAACAGACTGTGTCTCACAGTGTTTTCAGATTTCCACTTCTAGTCCCTGCCAAAAGCAGGAAGTGCAGAAGTGGGCGATAATTCTTTTTTTCTTTTTAGAACACTTTATTAAAGAGTTTTGGTTGTTACTTGTTTTTCCCCTGAACCTCATTAGAATTAATTTTGAGCAATACTTTGAATTTACATAATGCTTTTCTTACAAGGCGCACAAAGAGTTTTATTTATCAATGCCATCGCCCAGGAAACTGAGGTCGAATTAGGAATGAAGGTACAGAGTATTCGAGATTGGAGATGTTCTACTCGAGCATTGTCTTTTTTTTTTTCACTAATGAGGGAACTGATACTCAGAGTTCTACTTGGGGTGTTTCTTGCTCAGTGCTAGCAGCTGCCAGCCGTGTTCTCACTCAGTCATTCCTCCTCTTCCCCCACCATGGTGTGACACAGTCATTTCTCATGTCTTATACTGACACCACCCCTACCTCCACCACCCCCTCCCATCTCTTCTGCCCTCTTTGCTTTCCTGCACCTTGCCCATAAGTCAACGCTTCCGTTTTAGGAAAAGCGGATACCATCACTAAAAGCACCAAGAACCACTGTGTCTGACTTTAAGTGATTGAAGACAGAAAGGAAGGAGGAAAGGAAAATAAGAAGTAAGAAAAAGGAGGAGTAAAAATATGAAAGGGAAAGAGCAAGAAAGGGAGGGAGGAAAGGTTAATGAAGGGCTGTCTTAGCTTCCTGGGGCTACTGTAATGAAGGACCACAACTGGGTGGCTTATAAGAACAGGAGTTTATTGTCTCGCAGTTCAGGAAGCCAGGTATCTACTGGCCATGCCGATTACTTTAACGACTCTGAGGGAGATGGTGTTTCATGCCTCTTCCCTAGCTTCTGGTGATGGCTGGCAATCCTTGGTGTTCCAGTCTCTGCCTCCGTGGTCACATGGCTGTCTTCCCTCTGTGTCTGTGTCTCTTCTCTTTATAAGGACATCACTTAGATTGGATTCGGAGTCACCGTGCTCTGGTGTAACTGATAACATCTTCAAAGACTCTTTTTCCAGATAAGATCAAATTCACAGGCACCAGAGGTTAGGGCTTCAACAGATCTTCTTGGGGGACACAATTCACAATTCAATTCATCACAGGTGCCAAGGAAGTCATTTCCCTGTGGCATATCTGGTACCTCCTTTCGACCCACTGCAGTATCTCAACATCCCTGTAGGGAATGCTTCTCTAGGCAGAGCGCCATTTTGGCTCCGCTTTCTGGGAGTAATTATCTACCCCATCTTGCTCTAATATGTCCTCATATCTTAGATGAGTGTACTGAAACCCGAGAGGTAAGTGAGTTCTCAAAAGAGGCAGAGGTGGAGCCAGAAGTAGGCCTTCTAAGTTAGTCATAGAAGTCAGATTCTAACTCACAGCTGTTCATACCACAGTGCCTAGACATACCTTGTAGGTATGATGGTTTCTCATCGCTCACCTGCATCTCAAGTCACGGACCTAAAATGAATTCCCACAGGACCAAAACTTGGTGACAGCTCAGTCCAAGATCACAAAAAAGGCAGATTATGACTCATGAGTAACTATTCAGAATGGTGTTCATTTCTCCAGACAGAGGTAGGTTTACTCGGAAGCTCGTGAAGGATAAGCCTCAGGGCCCCACTAAATGGGTCCCTTTCTAAGCCCTGTGCCTAATTTTGTATTCAGATTTTTTAAATGTTTTAAAGAGAGGCCCCCAAAATTATACTTGCCTGATGCCCCCAGAAAACCTGGATCTCACCCTGCAGCCAACAAGTATTTATTGTGCCAGACGTTATTCTAGTCACTAAGAATACAGCGGGGAACCAGGCAAGGCCATCACAGTACCAGTAATGGATACCAGAGTAAACAGATAATCTGTACAGTTTTAGGCAAAAACAATCCAAACATGCAAAGGTGGGGGTGGGAGGGGGGAGTTATTTCAACTTCACATGAACTCGGTAGATACACCCTGGACCTAGTTGTCCCCTTCATGGCCCTGAAGGCTCTGAAGAGGCACATTTTTCAGCTAGAGGGAAATGGCATTTCATATTTATTGAGAGCCTCTGTGTTTCAGGTAAAGTACTCAGTATTGTGCATTTGTTATCTCAATTATTTCTTACAACATCCATGTGGCATGAACATTATTACCTTTGTTTGGTGAGAAAACTGAAGCTCAGAGAAGTTAAATAAGTGTCCCATTGTTGTTGTTTTCAGGTGTCATCCAGTCGGTTCCGACTCACAGCGACCCTATAGGACAGAGTAGAACTGCCCCATAGGGTTTCCAAGGAGCGGCTGGTGGATTCGAACTGCTGACTTTTCGGTTAGCAGCCAACCTCTTAAGCACTGTACCGCCAGGGCTCCTGACCTGTGGTGAGTAGGATTTTATATCCAGGCGTACGAAGTTTCCAGTTTGCCAAACCTTCTGTGGGCTGAGAGGAAAGTAGAAGTTGACAGAGAAAGGGTGGGAATGGCGTCTTCAATCCCTAGAGTTGTCGTAACAAAATACCACCAAGTGAGCAGCTTCAAAGAACAGAACATTATTATCTCACAGTTCTGTAGGCCAGGAGTCCATCTTGGGGTATCACCTGTGGTGACACCTTCTGAGGGCTCTGAGACATGAACTGTTCCATGCCTCTCTCCTAGCTTCTCAGGCCTCTGGCAATGTTTGCCGTTTCTTGGGTTACAGCTAAGTTTTCACGTGGTATCTTCCCCCGTGTCTGTCTGTCTGTCTCTCCCCTTCTGTTATAGGATATCACTCAGATTAGGATCAACCCTAGTCCACTCTGACCTCATTTTAGCCTAAATGATAACATCTACAGAGTCCCTAGTTCCAAACAAAGTCACCTTCATAGGTACCAGGTGTCAGGACTTCAACACACCTTTTTGGAGGACACAATTCAATCTATAAGAGATAGGGAGATCCAGCCTGTGGGATTATTACAGCGGCAATTTTCCAGATACACTCATTCTGAAATTACTTTTAAGTAGGGCCACATTTCATTGCACAGCGAGGGGCAGGCGGGAACTGTGTGTCTGGGTGCTGTGCTCTGAAGCCTTTTCAACTCTTTGTAAGGCCGTGAGCTCCGTAAAATGTGGAGATCCATGACACCCCTGGGTATCAATGCTTTGCTTTAGCCATCTAATTCTATGAGAACGGGGAATCCTTCAAATTTGGAAAATTTTGAAACTGAACTAATAATGCTTGACTGCAAAATCTTCACCATGCACAGCGCTTGTAGAGCTACTGTGTGGAGGTTTCTTTTTCCAGAGAGCAATAAAAAAGTGCGTCCAACGGTGGCAAACCACCCTCTCCTTTGACTGTGAGTGTGACGAGAAACACTGGTGTGACCTACAGTTTTTCTCCTTTCATCTTCTTAAAAGACCAACCAGAGATCAAACATGCAAAAAGCTAGCGTGATACTAAGTTTGCAAATTGAAATTAAGAGTCTGCTGTCCAGACTTGTGGAAGTTTCCATAGCAACATTAGTTCTCATCTTTAGGATTTTCAGTTCTATTAAAGCCATTAAAATCATACTTTGAATACACCAGTGTGTATATATATATATATATATATACGTTGTGGTTGAATTTGGGGCTGAGGCTGATTTTCTGCATTTTAATCATAACTGATTCTGGCTGTAGCCTTGTATGCGCTTCATGAGGGCTCCTTTTGTAAACGGAGAGTGTTAAGCAGCAGGTTGATTTCTCTCGTTATTCTCCCAATTTTGTCTTCTTTTATGTTCCATTTCCTCAATACCCTGGATGCTGAGAGGGTGAAGGATAACAGTGTCAGCCTGTGATAAACTATGCAAGGAACCCACCTCGCCGTAATCATGGCGCCACCTCTAAGCATAACACAAAGCTAACTTCATTAGAGGCCAGATGGAGAAGGGCAGGCACTAAGCAGTATTCTCCTAGCTTCCCATAGACTGGCATTCTGTCCCCCACCGTGGACTTCTGTACCATTTTTAGAGCAGCAAGGAGTTCCTGGGTGGTGCAGACGGTTAACATGCTCCACTGCGAACAGAAAGGTTGGAAGTTTGAGTCCACCCAGAGGTGCCTCAGAGGAAAGGCCTGGCGATGTGCTTCTGAAAAATAAGCCATTGAAACCCCTATGGAGCACAGTTCTACTCTGACACGCGTGGGGTCGCCACGAGTCGGAGTTGACTTAGCAGCAACTGGTTTTTTAGAGCACCACAGAAAACCGCCTTTGCCAGGGGCGGTGAGGCAGCCAGCTCCAGGTGAAGATGTATCTCCTTAAACTAAGTCTGAGTAGAGAATCTACTAAAACCCTGCATTAACTGGAAAGAGTAATTGCACTCAATATTTCATGAGCCATCCATAGAAAATAACGTGTGTAATGAACGTATCTTTGAAAAAAAAAACCCACTAATAAATGTAGATTCACAAGCAATGTGGATGGTGTTTATTTTTCCAAAAATGAGTGCAGCAGATGGGAATGGCAAGGGTGCCAGAAGATTCCCATGAGTTCCCCTAATACGAAACAGTGTTGGACAGTTTGGGACAGCTGGCGTGAACGTGGGGGAAGGGAAGGAAACATCTCTTCAATGCACTTAAAGTCTGAAATAGTATCATGGTGTCACAGACATGCAGAAACCCTGGATGAAACCGACAAATGGGTACGGCAGAAGGCTTAAAGTGAAACCAGCTTACAGTGATCAGAGCTATTTTTAGTTTTCTAATGAAGAAAGCAGCTGTATTCAGAAAGGCAGCTACACGATGCTGGCGGGACCAATTGGTTCTGTTCCGGGTTCCAGAATTCATCACCGGTAAATCTTCTCTGGGGTCTGCAGACGGGAGTCTGTTACAGCCGTCGGCACGTTTTAGTTTTTGTGTTTTTAGGGGTTTGGAGAAGACTCTTAAGAATCTAACTTAGTGAACCTACTTCAAAGAAACCAGTTGCCATCAACTCAATTCAGCGTGACCTCATGCATTTCAGGATAGAACTGTGCTCTGTTCTGTGGCTGATTTTTTGGAATTAGATCACCAGGCCTTTCTTCCGCAGCACCGTTGGGTGGACTCAAACCGCCAACAGTTAGCAGCCAAACACTTAACCATTTGCACTACCAAGGGACACCAGGAGACTCATCCCAAACCAAAGCCAAACCCGTAGCCGTTGAGTTGATTCCGACTCATAGAGACCCTGTAGGACAGAGTAGAACTGCCTCATAGGGTTCCCAAGGCAACTAGGCTGACACATCTTTCTCCTACAGAGTGGCTGGTGGGTTCAAACCACCGACCTTTCAGTTAGCAGCTGAGCGCTCTAACCACTGCACCATCAGGGCTCCTTAATAAACACATTAGAACTTGGGAATAAGCTATCCCTATGCCTTTCTGTTACAAGTCTGGCCCCATATAAATCAGTTTCACAGCCTTAAGGAGCAAAGGACAGAATTCCAGCTTTTACCCTTTCTCTGACCTAAGTGTCTAGTCTCTGCCCCTTTATTCTCTCTGACCGGCCTGAGCCACTAAGCAAGAGTAGAGAAGACAGTAGACATTCCCCAGAAACTGAAAAGCAAGACTGAAGAGTGACCCACTTTTAGAAACAAGAGCAAGTGAGTGAGAGAAATTGACTGTTGTGTAAGAGCCGTACTGAAGGCGTCTCGGTGCCATCGGGGAGAGACTTGTCACCGGAGCTCCTGACGAAGTCAGATTTCGGCATATAGATGCTGTCATCTTACATGGGGGCTGCAGCATCCTACGTATGCAAACTTCACCACGCCGTGACGCTTATGTATCAGCTGTACAAGAGATTTTGTCAAACACAGCAGGCACCAAATATTACTTTCATTAAAACTGCACTTACTTGGCAGTCGAGTGTCTTCTCTCATTTCTAAATATTTAACTTTTTGGCAGAAGTTGCCCATTATGTTTGCAAGAACTTGCGAAAATGCAATAGCCCTGCAAATGTGGGCCATAAATCATAAGCACAGTTCTAAACCCTCCTCTGCCTCAGAAAAACGGGAGGGGGGTGAAAAGGAGGAACAGGCAGAAACCCTCCCATGGTGAGCATGAGGATCAGAGCCTAGTAGAGACCTTGGTTCCTCATCCAACGTGCCATACAATGTGGACTTAACTGGGTGAGACTACTCCAGAGCGTGGACGATCAAGACAACTGATGGTCTCTCAGGAACTGGGTGGGGTTTGAGAATCATCCCCCCAAGTTCACGCCAGACGGAAATAAGATTTGAGAGTCTCTCCCATGTTAAAAAAAAAAAAAAGAAAGAAACAGGAGAGAGGGAACTGAAGGAGTGAACAAAATCATCTACCGTCCCCAAACCAAGTACAATGAAACCTGCGAGAGCCAGAACACTACAGGACTGCCTCGTTTTTCCAGCTCTTGAAGGTTTTGCGCCTTTGACAGGGTGCAGCCTTACTATTTTTTCTACCACTGTATAGGTGAAAATATTTGCGCTTCCCTTCTCTGACAGGTTCCGCCTTACACAGGTTCTGGCTTTCGCAGATTCTACTGTAATACCCAACACTGGCCTTCCTTCATCTGTCAGACAAGAAGTAGATGCTGTGATAGTACATTTTCTTCCAGCTCTTAAACCTGGAAGCAAGCGATGACGGACCCTCCCTCCATCTTTCATGTCGGTGGGTAACACGCTCACTTTACGGAAATTCCTCCTCTATCCCAGGGTGCTCAGTCCTGACTGCACATTAGCATCACCTGGGGAGCTCCGGGGGCCCTGGTGGCACAGTGGTTAAGAGCTCAGTTGCTAACCAAAAGGTCAGTGGTTCAAATCCACCAGCCACCCCTTGGAAACCCTGTGGGGCAGTTCTACTCTGTCCTGTAGGGTCGCTATGAGTCGGAATCAATTCGAGGACAACAGGTTTGCTTTTTTGGGGGGTGGGGTGGGGAAGGGGGCTCTTAAAAAATGCTAGTGACCAGGCCCAATTCTAGACCAATTAACAAAGAATGTCTAAGGCAGTGGGGCCCAGGCCTCCAGATTTTTATAGCTGCCGTCACCAGCTTAACAAATTCTCCATCTCTGGAGTCCGTGGTGACACAAACAGTTAATACACTAGGCTGCCAGTTAACTGAAAGGCTGGAGGCTTGAGTCCCCGGGAAGAAAGAGGTGCCTTGGAAGAAAGGCCTTGTGATATCCTTCCCAAAAAAATTAGCCGCTAGAAACCCTACAGAGCACAGTACTACTCTGACACACATGGGGTCGCCAGGAGTTGGAATCAGCTTGAGGATGACTGGTTTGGTTTTTTGTTTTTGGTCCATCATTTATAAGCTCCTGTTTCCTCCATGGATATTGGGAACAGCCATTTAGGACCCTCATCAGCATTCTCTGTCCTGGTCCAGCTCTGATCAGCCATTACCGTCACCCGTGTGACTACTGACCTCTGAAACGTCGCTAGTCCAAACTAAAATGCATAGTATTACAAAAAAAGTAAACTATCTCATTAAAATAATTTTTGTATTGAATACATGTTGAAGCAATAACATTTCAAACGTAGGGGTTAAATAAAATGTATTATGAAAACTTATTTTGCCTGTTTCCTTTCCCTTTGTTTAATGTGGCTACTAGAATATTTAAAATTAACTATGCAGCTCCCATTATTTTTTTATTGGGCAGGGCAGTGCTCGACGTACTTTGTTGTCGCTAGCTACCATCGAGTCAGTCACCCTTGACACATGGCGACCCCAAGTACAGTGGAACAAAACACCACCCCATCCTCTGCCGCCCCTGTGACTGATCGTGGGTCGGACCATTGGGTTGCATAGGGTTCTCATGGTCTGAGTTTGAGAAGTAGATCACTGGTCTTTCTTCCTAGTCCATCTTAGTCAGGAAACTCTGTTGAAACCTGTTCAGCATCATAGCAACATGCAAGCCTCCCCTGACAGACCGGTGGTGGCCGTGCATGAGGTGCATTGACTGGGAAATGAATCCAGCTCTCTCGCGTGGAAGGCAAGAATTCTACCACTGAACTGCCACTGCCTTGCAGACACACTTGAAGCTATTAATCTTTCTTCTCTAGCATTCTTTTCTCCACCCTGAAGAATCCTGTTTTTAACTTCTCCTAAATTATTTTTCTAGCACTCAGAGTTACTATTGCTCTTCTCTGAACCTATTTCATGGGGGAGCTTAGAGTAGATATAATACTTTTGGAGTTAGAATTTGCTCAAGCCATGTCCAGTATGGAAAGCTGTTGGGTGGAGTGTTGGAGGAGTATTAGAAAATTTCCTAAGCCAAAAATACCTCCTCCAACTGTCTGCCATAGGACCATTGGAAATTGTCTAGCATGGACCAGTAACTTGAAATTTGTCTCCAAAAATGGAGAATGCCTGGAGACAAAAGAAAGAGACAGGCAAAACCAGTGTGGACGCAAAGGAGTTTTCTTGGAGACTTACAAACAAGGTCAAGTCCTGGGTGGCTGCAGGACCAAAGCAGATCTCCGCATGCTGCATGGGAGGGCAGAGGTTTTATAGTGGTGGTGGACAAAGGTGGCTCCATGCCAGGGGCTTACATAAGAACGCAAACTGTAGTGAACTAGCAGACCACGTCGGGACACCCATGTTTGGCCTCTTCAGAAATATTCCTTCAGAAATTTTCCCTTCAGAAATATTCCTTTGGATTAAGGTATAGCTACCTTTAACTAAATGTTCCCTTAAGGATTTAACTCACTAACACTCAACATGTTTGCAAAGAGTAGTATACTAATGGGATGGGATACAAAACAGGTAGCTTCTTTTTTTCTTTTTTTCTTCATAGACTTGTACAGATCAGGAAGAACCTACCTGAGTTGGGGACAGGGTCGGGGCTAGGAGGGATAAAACTGGCTGGTGTACCCACATATAGGCATTCTGGACAGCCAGGAAGCTCATGGGATGTAGAGTTCTGTCAGGAAGCTAGAGAAAGCTGAGAAGTATTCAGGAAAGGTTTTTTTTTCCCCCCCACTGAACAATTTTGCTGAAAGATTATTCCCACTTCTTTAAACAAATTTTTTTAAATGCAATCTTAGAAATAGGTAAAATAAGAGGTGATTATTCATTGTGCCAGAGAATTTCTCCTTTTAGATAAAAATTGTCTATCTTTTACATTTAAATAGTAACTCCCCTAGGCATATTTTAAAAAGGATTCTATTTACAAAAATTCTACTTAGTCACATCCACAGCGTAGAACGAAGCACCCTGTGTCCCAGAAAGGGTCAGCAAATCCTGGAAAGTAATGAGAGGATTGTCCTGAGAGTCCCTCTCACCCCTGTGTATTAGTTTGCATGCATAGCAGGATTTTGCCTAGTTTATTCTATCCACCTCTTAGGAGTGTTTGCTTGGCCAGCCTTCCCTTAGGTCTGGGTACATAGCAGTTCTTCCTATGGTGACTGAATTTATTTCCTAGGGTGACCATAACAAGTACCCAACCTGAGTGGCGTAAAGTGACAGAAATTTATTGTCTCAGTTTTGGAGGCTAGAAGTCTGAAATCAGGGTATCCTCCGTGCTGATTCCTTCTGAGGGCTCTGAAATAGAATCTGGTCCACGCCTCTCTCCTAGCTTCTGGAAGCAACCCACAGTCCTTGGCATTTCTTGGCTCGTGAATGCATTACTCTGATCTCTGCCTCTGTCCATACACAGCCATCTTCCTTCCCCTCTTTCATGAGGACACTGGTCATGTTGGATTAGGACTCAGCCCAATCCAGTATGGCCTCGTGTTAACTGACGACATCTTCAAAGAGCCTGTTTCCAAACATGATCACATTCACAGGGACCAAGGGTGAGGATTTCAACCTATATGATTATATCCCACAAAGTTAAGGGACTGGCTAAAGTTAACCCCATAAAAATGAAACCTTTTTTTTCAAGAGGTCATGGAGAATTGAAGACATGCCTCAGCATTAAGAAAATGAGTGATGGATAGTCTATATTTTAAAAAGAGAACGTGTTTAACCAGAGAATTTATGGCCTGACCTTTCCAGGCATATTATTTTTACAAATAATCAAATATTTATTCTTTTTCTTTCCCTCCCCATTCTGCCCTCCCTCCAGCTCCTAGTAACCAATCTGTAATCTCCTTTCTGTCTCTGTGCATTTGCCTATTGCAGATATTTCATATAAGTGAGATTAGACAATATTGCCCCTTTGTGTCTGGCTTATTTCTCTCAGCATAAAGTTTTCAAGATTCATCCATGTTGTCGTGTGTATCAGAACTTCACTTTTCTTAATGGCTGAGTAATATTCCATGTATGTACATACCACATTTTGTTGATTCATTCTTGTGTTGACAGACATTTAGATTGGTTTCACCTTTTGGCTACTGTGAATAATGCTGCAATGAATATTGGTGTCCATGTGTCTGTTTGCATTCCTTCTTTCAATTATTTTGAGTGTATACCTAGGAGTGCAATTGCAGGGTCATATGGTGGCACAGCGGTTAAGCATACGGCTGCTAACTGAAACGTTGCAATTCAAACCCACTCAGTGGCTCTGTGGGAGAAAGACCTGATGATCTGCTCCCATAAAGATTACAGCTTAGAAAACCCTGTGGGGGCAGTTCTACTCTGTCACATGGAGTCAGTATGAGTCAAAACTGACTCGATGGCACCCAATAACAATGCTAATTCTATGTTTAACTTTTTAAGGAATCTCCACAGCCACAGTGGAAAAACAATTTGGTAGTTCTTTTTTAAACCAATGCTTATTTCCAAAACTTTTGCATTACCCAAAACAGAAACTCTGTACCCATTAAGTAATAACTTATCGTTTTCCCCTCCCCCTAGCCCCCTGGAAACCACTGATTACTGTTTGTCTCTTTGCATTTGCCTATTCTAGACATTTCATATAAGTGGAATTTTTTTTTTTCTGGCTTATTTTATTCAGCGTAATGTTTTCTTTCTTTTAAATTGTGCTTTAGGTGAAAGTTCACAGTTCAAATTACTTTCTCATTCAAAAATTTATCCACATATTGTTTTCTGACATTGGCTGCAATCCCCACAATGTGACAGCACACTCCCGCTTTTCACCCCGGGTTCCCTGTGCCCATTCGTCCAGTTTCTGTCCCTTCCTGCCTTTTCGTCCTGCTTTCGGACAGGTGCCGCCCATTTGGTTCGTATATTCAATTAAACTAAGAAGCACTTTTCTCACATGTGTTATTTTTCGTTTTACAGGCCCGTCTAACCTTTGTCTGAAAAGTGGGCTTCGGGAAAGGTTTCAGTTCTGGGTTAGCAGAGCATCTGGGGGCCATAGTTTCAGGGGTTCCTCCAGTCTGTCAGACCAGTAACTCTGATCTTTTTTTTTTTTTTTAATTGTTCTTTAGATGAAGGTTTACAGAACAAAAAGTTTCTCATTAAACAGTTAGTACACATATTGTTTTATGACAATGGTTAACAATCCCATGACATGTCAACACTGTCCCTTCTCAACCTTGAGTTCCCTATTACCAGCTTTCCTTGTCCCCTCCTGCCTTCTAGTCCTTGTCTCTGGACTGCTGTGCCTCATTAGTCCCGATTTGTTTTATGAGGCTGTCCAATCTCCGGCTGAACGGTGAACCTCGGGAGTGACTTCACCACTGAGCTAAAAGGGTGTCCGGGGGCCATACTCTCAAGGTTTCTCCAGTCTCGGTCAGGCCAGTAATTCTGGTCTTTTTTTGTGTGTTAGAATTATGTTCTACATCCTTCTTCAGCTCTGTCCAGGACCCTCTGTTGTGATCCCGGTCAGAGCAGTCAGTGGTGGTAGCCGGGCACCATCTAGCTGTACTGGACTCAGTCTGGTGGAGGCCGTGGTAGCTGTGGCCCATTAGTCCTTTGAACTAATCTTTTCCTTGTATCTTGTTCTGTTCATTTGTCCTTGCTCCCGAAGGGGTGAGACCAGTGGAGTATCTTAGATGGCTGCTCACAGGCTTTTGAGACCCCAGACGCTACTCACCAAGGTAGAATGTAGAACGTTGTCTTTATAAACTGTGTTATGCCAGTTGAGCTAGATGTTCCCCGAGACCATGGTGCCCACAGCCCTCCGCCCAGCAATTCAGTCCCTCAGGGAGTTTGGATGTGTCTATGGAGCTTTCATGACCTTTCCTTGTACAAGTTGTGCTGGCTTCCCCAGTATTGTGTACTGTCTTACCCTTCACCAAAGTTACCACTTATCTACTGTCTATTTAGTATTTCCCCCCGACCCCTCCCATCCCTCGTAACCAACAAAGATTGTTGCTTTTTGTGTGTAAACTTTTTCATGTTTTTAAAGTACAGGTCTCGCACAATATTTGTCCTTTTGCCATTGACTTATTTCACTCAGCATAATGTTCCCCAGTTTCATCCATGTTATAAGATGCTTCACAGATTTATCGTTGTTCTTTCTCATTGCATAATACTCCATTGTGTGTATGTACCATAGTTTGTTTATCCATTCATCTGTTGATGGGCATCTAGGTTGTTTCCATCTTTTTGCTATTGTGAACAGTGCTGCAATGAATATGGGTGTGCATATGTCTATTTGTGTGACGGCTCTTATTTCTCTAGGATATATTCCCAGGAGGGGGATTGCTGAATCATATGGTATTTCTATTTCTGGCTTTCTAAGGAAGCACCATCTCATTTTCCAAAATGGTTGTATCTTTTTCCAGTCCCACCAGCAGTGCATAAGAGTTCCGATCTCCCCGCAGCCTCTCCAGCATTTATTATTTCCAGTTTTTTTGATTGGTGCCAGTAATGCCAGGGTGAGATGGCATCTCATTGTGGTTTGATTTGCGTTTCTCTAATGGCTAGTGATTGTGAGCATTTCCTCTTGTGTCTGTTGGCCACTTGAATGTCTTCTTTGGTAAGTGTCTGTTCATTTCCTTTGCCCATTTTTTAATTGGGTTATTTGCCTTTTTGTTGTAGAGGTGTTGGATTTTCTTGTAGATTTTGGAGATCAGAGCTTTTTCTGACTTGTAATGTCCAAAAATTTTTTCCCATGTCTGGTCTTTTTACATGAATTTAAATTCTCTTCTACATTTTTCTCCTGCTCTGTCCAGAACTTTCTGTTGTGATCCCTATCAGGGCAGTCATTGGTGGTAGCTGGGCACCATCTAGTTCTTCTGGTCTCAGGCTGATAGAGTGTTTAGTTCATGTGGTCCTTTAGTCCTTTGGGCTAGTGTCTTCCTTGTGTTTTTTGGTTTTCTTCATTCTCCTTTGCTCCAAGTGGGATGGGACCAATAGATATATCTTAGATGGCTGCTTGAAGGCTTTTAAGACCCCGGACTCAGAATAATGTTTTCAAGGTTCATCCATGTTGTAGTGTGTATGAGAACTTCATTTCTCTTTATGACTGAGTAATATTTCACTGTATGGATGCACTATATTGTGTTACAGCCACCACTTCTAAGCTTTTCTACCCAAGTGCAGCCCCCATAAGTGGCAAGCTGACTGTGTCCTCTTCTACTTCCTAATCTGGCTCTTTGGATATACCACTTAAAGCTGAGGGTCCCTACCATGCATTTCACACTGAGCATTGGAAACGTCACATTCTTATGTAACATTGTGTATCCCATTTAAGAAGCCTTCCAATGTGTGGACTCCCTGTTGCCCTGCACAGCACATGTCTGGGAAGAATACTGCTCCACCTTCGCGTATTTGTTGTGGTCACTGCATATACACAGCACTCTGGGATTGCTCAACGGCAGTGATTAAAAATCTGCAAGCCCAAGTCTCAGGGAAACGGAGGACTTGACAACTCAGCCCGGGAACATTTGCACATTAGTGGGGCTCAGAGTTTAATCTTACCCTCCTGCGCTGATACCACCGTACCTGACATGGTTCTATTTCTGCAACCATCACACTGCTCGGGGATTTGTATTACAAGTCTGTCTCCCCTACTGTTCCTTGAGGACAGGGCACGTGTTTTATTTACCATTTCACCTTTGTTATGGGAACCCTGGTGGCACAGTGGTTAAAGTGCTCAGCTGCTAACCAAAAGGTTGGCAGTTCAAACCCACCAACCGCTCCGCGGGAGAAAGATGTGATGGTCTGACTCCATAAAGTTTTACAGCCTTGGAAGCCCTATGGGGCAGTTTTACTCTGTCCTATAGGGTCACTATGAGTCGGAATCAGCTCAACGGCCATGGGATTTTGTTGTTATCTTTGCTGTCGTTTGCCATCCAGTCGATTCCGACTCCTAGCTTCCCTATAGGACAGAGTGGAACTGCCCCACGGGGTTTCTGAGGCTGTAATCTTTAGAGGAGCAGACTGCCAGGTGTTTGTCCTGCGGAGTCGCTGCGTGGGTTCAAACCGTCAACCTTTTGGTTAGCAGCCAAGTGCGTAACCGTTACGCCACCGGGGATCTTGTCTTTACCTTTAACCCTAACAATCCCAGTAACATAATGAGTGCTCAGGAAGTGTCTGATGAATGAGTAAACGAATGAATGAAGTATGTTCATCAGCTCTGCTCAGCAAATGTCCTAGAAAGAAAAGAAGTATCTCTCAGACCAAAGTTAGAATTCTGGTTAGTGAGCCAGTAGGCGTGTGGATATGTGAAGCAGAAATGATCAGTTTCTTAGGCTGGTCCCCATAGGGAAGTGTACAGGAGACAAAAGGCCTAGCATCTGGCCGGTGAATATTTTCAACGAATAGCACACGGCAAGAAGAAGCAATGGGACAGGGAAGGGAGGCTGACAAGCCCCCTGCAGCAGAGGCACCGGGCCATGGGAGCCTCTAGGAGAGGGGAGGGCGTTGTTGGCTAGGCTTGCACAGGTCAGCATAAAGCCCAGGAAGGTCCTTGGACACCCAGTGGCCCAGAGGTCAGAAATATGGCAGAGCCCTGGGTTAAAGAGGATGTGCTGGAGGGTGCTTCTAAGACCAAAGATCAGAAAGAAGGTGCCAAGGGAGGCCAGGAGTCCCCATAAGCCAGCAGAACTTCCTATCTGAGCCAGTCTCATCTTTGCTAACCTTGTCGTTGTTAGCCAATATCAAGTCGACCCCTTACTCATGGTGACCCCATGCATGACAAAATGAAATGCTGGCTATTCTGTGCCATCCCCATGATCATTCGCAGATCAGACCATTGTGATCCATAGGGTATTCAATGGCTGATTTTCAGAAGTAGATTGCCAGGCCCTTCTTCCTAAACCGTTTTAGTCTGGAAGTTCCGCTGAGACCTGTACAACATCATAGCAACACACAAGTCTCCACTGACAGATGGGTGGGGGCTGTGCATGAGGTGCATTGACCAGGAATCAGACCCAAGTACTCCACATAGAAGGCAAGAATCCTAGCACTGACCCACCGCTGCCCCCTTTGCTAACCCGCCCCTCCATAAAGGTGCTTCTCACCACCGAGGGTTCTCAGGCGGTCCTAGGACCAGCAACAACATCACCTTCACCTGGGAACTGTTATTCATGCACACTTCCAGGCCCCATCCCAGACTTCCCCAATCAGAAACTCAGCGGGTGGGGAGACTCAGCCGTCTGTGTTTTAAAAAGCCCTCCAAGTGCTTCTGAGGCATATTAGGCTTGAGAAGCACCGCCCTCAGAGGTTCTGATCTAATTGGTCTGGAAGCATGGTCCCGGGTGATCCTAATACGCAGTCAGGGTTGAGAACACTGCCTTATACCTTCTATACTTTGTGTGACCTACAGCGAGTTTCCTCATCTGCCTGAACTTGTCCCTCATCCATCGAAAGAGGATAAAACTATCTTATTTACGTCAAAGCAAGGTGCTAAGTTACAGGATTTTTTTGAGGTCCCTCTCAGCTCTAAGAAAATGATCCTGATTGTTTCAAAAAGAAAACGGAAAGAAAGGAAGGGAGACGAGAAAAAGCACCAGCAGAGGCCAGTGAGACGGGGAGTCGGCCAGCTAATGCTCCACAGGACAAAGGTGGCTTCTAGAGGTGGCTATGTGGTATTTTTAGCAGAATCAGATCTAGGGGACAGACAGTACTTAGTATCTCTCCCTTGGTGACGGAAACATGCTTCTTAAGAGCTCAGAAGAAGAGGTAAATGAATCGCAATGAAAGGAACCATTGCAAAGCACCATCTTTCAAAATCAATGCCCTGTAGCTGTCTGCAGTTCCGCGACGAAATACACGAGGGGCCAGAACCGGTACTTGACAAGGTAGACCAGGATGGGGCGGGTTGACTCCTTTGGAGATAACATTAGTCTTTCTTTCTCTTCTCCCCCCATCTACCTTCTAAATAGGAGAAAATCTGGGGAGCTCCCTACCTGTTTCCAGGAGACTGTACCAGACCCGGATGATAACTCAAATGGCTAGAAAAGGGCCCAGTCTGAGGACTTCATACGGATCAGGGCTAAGAAAGGAAGGTGAGAAACCAGGGTTCAGAGCCAGAAAAGAGATATAAATGATGATAGGAACGGGGTCCACTAGAGAGGAAGAAGCGTACAACCTGTATCAACAATGTCCCCTAGATTTGTGCAGTGCTCACACTGAGTGACTGTACATGGCAGCACTGCAAGAGAGCTCTGATATTGAAGATCTAATAGTGGATGGTTCAACTGTTTCTTCCAAACGTCTTTCATTTCAGGACTGTCATAAGATGCCTGATATATTAACGAGATCACACCCAGACATGGGTTCAATCCAGCTTCTAAATTTTCCGCTTCTTATTCTTTTCTAGGAGCCCTGATGGCGCGGTGGTTAAGAGTTCAGCTGCTAATCAAAAGGTTGGCAGTTCGAATCCACCAGCCACTCCTTGGAAACCCTATGGCCAGTTGTACTTTGTCCTATAGGGTCACTATGTGTCAAAATCAACTCAATGGCAATGGGTTTGGTTTTGGGTTTTCCCTTACCTTCTTCTTTCCTGGTCCCTTAATGTCACAGAGACTGACAGAGTGGCTGGGATCAGAAGCAGAAGATGGCGGGCGGGGGAATCCCATGCTTTTGTTTATTCCCATGCCCTGAGAGAGACCGAACTTGGAAAACAGAGTTCTGTCTGTTACAACGAGCAGTAATGCAATTCCTTCAAGTACAATCGAAAACAGACCCGGGTTAAAGCAGAATTGCATGGCACAGAATATCACGCGGGGGTTGACCCAGACCGGTGCAGACTCAAATATGAGATTCGTCCTTGCTGCTCTTTTCTGGAATGTTCTGCCGGGAGCCTTGAGCTCTCTAAGCATTAACCTGGGAATCAGCAGATTTGAATTTAACACCTGCCTTGGGTGTTCCATTAGTATATATGGCTGAACTCTTCATCCTTAGAGGAAAAGAAGTAATGTTCTCCCATCTAATAGGTATTCTGTGTAGACTTATTTGATGTTTGTATAGTGCGTTGAAACCGCAGAACCTCGTAAGGGCTAAGCATTAGCAAGAGCCGTTTGAAATTTAATTAGATACCCCTTTCAGAAATACGTTAACTTTGAATCAATTTACATTTAAACTAGAAGGCTTCGATCTTTTCCACCTGTTAATTTGATTATTTTGAGCTAAAAGAAAAGCAGGCAAGATAGTTATGTTATGCTATCTTCTCTTTTAAAGAGGTTGCATAGACGTGAGCCCCAGAGATGGAGTTCCAAAATAAAATCCTGGGGAAAAACGGAAGTCTGTATGTTTTAACGTGAGAGTCGCTGGTGAACTCTGAGAGAATAAAACCATTTCGGGAAAGAAAGAAACGTGAACAAGAGTGGGGCTTGGAATGTGTCTTGGCATGAGATGACCAAGACACTAAGGAAAAGAAAAAAATATACCT
This sequence comes from Dugong dugon, assembly GCA_030035585.1. Classification (NCBI taxonomy): domain Eukaryota; kingdom Metazoa; phylum Chordata; class Mammalia; order Sirenia; family Dugongidae; genus Dugong; species Dugong dugon. The sequence continues at coordinate 3,881,890 of CM057464.1, forward strand.
AGCATCTTGGCCACCTGCCCAGCTTAGAACAGAACTTCATTTTATGGGAGCCATAATTATCTCCTAACTTCTCCAGTGCTGGCTGTCTAGCTAATTCTATAGAGACAGGCTATTTAAATGTTCTACGAAGGCTGTGCGGGTAGTGTTTGCATATGAAATGGAAGGCCTCCCAACAATTTTACAGAGCAGAGAGGACCCGCAGCGCATAATTCAATGGAGTGAAGAGCTTGTCAGACCTAAAAGTAGGTGCCTCACTGTTTTGTAATTCCGTGCAGATTTTAGACACCATATAAATTTGCTTGTTATACTTATGGTTATATCAAGGTTAAGGCAGAACTCAGGCTAATGTCCAAAACAAAGAATCACTATTGGAAAGTCAGTGGGTGGTGAGTGTGCCATGTATGTACCTGTGGCTCAGGACTTTGGGTGCAAGATGCTGTTTTTGTTGTTGTTGCTCGTTGACGGCAAGTCAGCTAGCTCTGACTTACGGCGACCCCGTGTATGACAGAACAAAACATTGCCCAGTCCTGTGCCATCTTCACGATCGTTGGCATGTTCAAGTCCACTGTTGCAGATATGGTGTCAATTCATCTTACGGAAAGTTTCCCTCTTTTTTGCTGACCCTCTACTGTATGAGACAAAATGTCCTTTTCCAGCAATTGGTCTTTCCTGATGAAGTGTCAAAGTGAACAAGAGGAAGTCTTGCCACTCTTGCTTCTAAGGAGCATTCTGGCTGTACTTCCTCCAAGTCTGATTGTTCCTTCTTCTGGCATCCACAGTATATTCAATATTCTTTGCCAACACCACAGTCAAGTACAGGTAGTCCCTGGGTGACAAACGAGATCCATTCTTAAGTCTGACTTTAAGTCAAATTTGAAGGTAAGTAAGAACAGGTATACATGGTTCTTACTTAGCATCAGTTAGCCAAGTGTTCGTCTTAGTATATAGTATATATTTTACCTTTCTGTGCATATAAAACACTTAAGAAACACTTCCAAATTGTGCCATATTTCATGAGAATCACAAACTAGTGTGTGCTTTCGTTATTACGAACCACTGTATTTAACTCAAATTTTTAATACCATAGGCTTTATGGAAGTCCATTCTTAAGTGTAAGTTGTCTATAAGTTAGACATTCATAACCCAGGGACTGTTGGTACATCAGTTCTTCTTCAGTCTTCCTTTTTTTATTGTCTTCTGAGAAGCATTCTGGAGCCCTGGTGGTGCAGTGGTTAAGAGTTCGGCTGTTAACCAAAAGGTCAGCAGTTCGAATCCACCAGCCACTGCTTGGAAACCCTATGGGGCAGTTCTGTTCTATCCTACAGGGTCTCTGTGAGTCGGAATCGACTCGATGGCAACGGGTTTTTTTTTGGAAGAAGCATTCTGGCTGTACTTCCTCCAAGACTGATTTATTCGTTCTTCTGGCAGACCACAGGGTTTTCAACATTCTTCGCCAACACCACAGTTTGAAGGCAGCCATTCGTTTTCAGTCTTCCTTTTTTATTGTTCAGCTTTCACATGCCTATGAGGCAATTTAAAATACCATGGCTTGGGTCAGGCACACCTTAGTCATCAAAGTCATATCTTTTCTTTTTAAGATTTTGAAGAGGTCTTTTGGGTATAAGGGGTAGTGGATGCAAATACCCATAGCTGGAGAAGGGACTACGGAGTTTTGGCAGCTTAGACTACTATGACAGGGGAAGGTCCTCATGGGGTGGTTTTAACTTCCCGTATTAATCAAGGCCACATCCTATTTCCAGAGGCAGAAAAGGTCCTATACACATTTTTATGGCAGGACACATTTCTGTAAGTTCCTTTGAATAGTACCAGTGATTCTTTACGGGCAGTCAAAGCATGGGTAAAACTTCCCAGACTGTCAATAACTGATGTCACATCAGAAATAAAGCTTGGGTAACTAGTCACAGTGAAGATGTATAAAGAGTTACTCTGGTATGATTTTTGTGGTCCTGGCTCCTCGGTGGTGCAAAAAGTTAATGTGTTTGCTGTTAACCAAAAGGCTGGTAGTTTGAGTCCAACCAGAAGCACCTCAGAAGAAAGGCTTGGCCATTCCAAGAAATCAGCCATTGAAAACCCTATGGGATAAGATCTGCTCTGACACACATGGGATCACCATGTTGGAGTCAACTCAATGGCAACTGATAACTGGTATTATGTAACAAGAACCTCAAGAGAGGACTCAGTGCCCTTGGAAAGAACTTTGTTGGGTGAGGAGGAAGTATGTTCTGGGGATGGGGAGGACAAACTCAGGGAGTATCAAAAGAAAAGGAAGAATGTCCCAGTTAGGGTCAAAAACAAAAAAACTTCTGGGAATTCCCAACGAAATGACACAGGAATGATCTATAAAAGGCATTCTTGCTCATTGCTACTTCCTCTTTCTGATTAAATGAATCAATGCTTCCTTTTTTTTTTCCACTACATTTCAAATCATCCTCCACTGATCAGCATTAGTGGAGGTGTTGGGCACATCCACATCTGAGAAGCACCTTCATTACAGTGAAGCTCAGAGTGAGGCCCAGCAATTCCAGCCCCCTCTAATCAAAGAGTGTGTCTGAGGATAGAAAGCAAGGGAGAGATTCATTCTGCAGGACTTTCTTAGGGCTGAAAATAAGGCCAGCAGTCAGCAGGCGAGCAATGTTCTTGACTTTCCTCTTCTCTAACCTGCTTGGACTCAGCTCACACCCTGCTGCCTCTTCTAGTTTAGAGGAGTAAAAAGAGCACAGGCCAGGTTAACTAGGTATACAGAGCTGCACTGAGTCAGCTCTGACTCATGGGACCTTATGAACAACAGAACAGAACGTTGCCTGGTCCTGCGTCATGCTCACAATCACCAGCATGTTCAAGTTCATTGTTGCAGCTATTATGCCAATGCATCTCCCCAAAGGTCTCCCTCACACCTGCTGGCCCTCTGCTTCACCAAACATGACATCTTTCTCCAGTGATTGATCCCTCCTAATGATGTGTCCAGAGCAAGCCAGTCGGACAGTATTCTGTTGTGATCCATAAGGTTTTCATGGACTAATTTTTGGAAGTAGGTTCCCAGATCTTTCTTCCTTAGTCCAACGTAATCTGGAAACTGCTGAAACCTGTCCACCAAGAGTTACTCTGCTGGTATTTGTAATACCAGTGTCCTAGCTTCCAGCATCACAGCAACAAGCAAGTCACCAAAGTATAACCAAATGACAGACAGGTGGCGATTACCAGGGCCTAAATCCCAGCATATTACTTTTACATGTCAACTTTGGACAAGTTACTTAACTAGTCCTCAACTATAAAATGGGGATAATAATAGTACTTATCACGTAGGGTTACTATGGGAACTAATGAAGTTAATACAAGTGCAGTACTTAGACCACTGCCTGGCAAGTATTGGTAAATGTTGATGGTGACTTTATCATTATTTTTATTATTTATTTATTTATTTACTTTTATTATTACTGCCAGTAATGTTGGGGCACCACTATATCTTTTTTTTTTTTTTAATTTTTTTAAATTGTACTTTAGGTGAAGGTTTACAGAGCAAATAACTTTTCATTAAACAGTCAGTACACATATTGTTTTATGACACTAATTAATAACCCCACGACATGTCAACACTCTCCTTCCTTGAATTGGAGGACTTTTTTTTTTTTGGTGAAAATATACGTAGCCAAAGATAAACCATTCCAAAAATTTCTACATGTACAATTCGGTGACATCGATTACGTTCTTCCAGTTGTGCTGCTATTCTCACTATCCTTTTCCAAATTATTCCATCATCATTGTCTTCAACTCACTGTCCCCTAGGCTTCCCATCAAACCTTGAGTTGCTGTTGTCAATTTGATCTCACATAGATAATTCTATTTTTTTTTTTTTTGTACTTTAGATGAAGGTTTACAGAACAAAATAGTTTCTCATTAAACAGTTAGTACACATATTGCCCTATGACAGTGGTTAACAACCCCACGACATGTCAACACTGTCCTTTCTCAACCTTGGATTCCCTATCACCAGCTTTCCTGTCCCCTCCTGCCTTCTAGTCCTTGTCTCTGGACAGCTGTGCCTCATTAGTCCCGATTTGTTTTATGAGGCTGTCCAATCCCCAGCTGAACGGTGAACCTCAGGAGTGACTTCACCACTGAGCTAAAAAGGTGTCCGGGGGCCATACTCTCAAGGTTTCTCCAGTCTCGGTCAGGCCAGTAATTCTGGTCTTTTTTTGCGTGTTAGAATTATGTTCTACATCCTTCTTCAGCTCTGTCCAGGACCCTCTGTTGTGATCCTGGTCAGAGCAGTCAGTGGTGGTAGCCAGGCACCATCTAGCTGTATTGGACTCATCTGGTGGAGGCCGTGGTAGCTGTGGCCCATTAGTCCTTTGAACTAATCTTTTCCTTGTATCTTGTCCTGTTCATTTGCCCTTGTTCCCAAAGGGGCGAGACCAGTGGAGTATCTTAGATGGCTGCTCACAGGCTTTTGAGACCCCAGACGCTACTTACCAAGGTAAAATGTAGAACGTTGTCTTTATAAACTGTGTTATGCCAATTGAGCTAGATGTTCCCCAAGACCATGGTGCCCACAGCCCTCCGCCCAGCAGTTCGGTCCCTCAGGGAGTTTGGATGTGTCTATGGAGCTTCCATGACCTTTCCTTGTACAAGTTGTGCTGGCTTCCCCAGTATTGTGTACTGTCTTACCCTTCACCAAAGTTACCACTTATCTACTGTCTATTTAGTATTTCCCCCCGACCCCTCCCATCCCTCGTAACCAACAAAGATTGTTGCTTTTTGTGTGTAAACTTTTTCATGTTTTTAAAGTACAGGTCTCGCACAATATTTGTCCTTTTGCCATTGACTTATTTCATTCAGCATAATGTCCCCCAGTTTCATTCATGTTATAAGATGCTTCACAGATTTATCGTTGTTCTTTCTCGTTGCATAGTACTCCATTGTGTGTAGGTACCATAGTTTGTTTATCCTTCATCTGTTGATGGGCATCTAGGTGGTTTCCATCGTCTTGCTGTTGTGGACAATGCTGCAATGAACAGCTCTTATTTCTCTAGGATATATTTCTAGGAGGGGGATTGCTGGATCATATGGTATTTCTGTTTCTAGCTTTCTAAGGAAGTGCCATATCATCTTCCAAAATGGTTGTATCTTTTTCCATTCCCACCAGCAGTGCATAAGAGTTCCAATCTTCCCGCAGCCCCTCCAACATTTGTTCTTTCCAGTGTTTTTGATTCATGCCAGTAATGCTGGGGTGAGATGGTATCTCATTGTGGTTTTAATATGCATTTCGCTAAGGACTAGTGATCACAAGCATTTCCTTATGTGTCTGTTGGTCCCTTGAATGTCTTCTTTGGTGAAGTGTCTGTTCATTTCCTTTGCCCATTTTTTAATTGGATAATTTGTCTTTTTGTTGTAGAGGTGTTGGATTTTCTTATAGATTTTAGAGATTAGACCTTTGTCTGACTTGTAAATTTTTTCCCAGTCTGTAGGTTCTCTTTTTACTCTTTTGGTGAGGTCTTTTGATGAGCGTAAGTGTTTAATTTTTAAAAGATCTGAGTTATCTAGCTTATCTTCTGGAGTTTGTCAGTTGTTGGCTGTGGTTTGCATCCTGTGAATGCTGTGTATCAGGGCCTCTAGCTTTGATTCTATTTTTTCTTCTATGAATTTTATAGTTTTTGGCTTTATATTTAGGTCTTTGATCCATTTTGAATCAGTTTTTGTATATGGTGTGAGGTATGGGTCCTGTTTCATTTTTTTGCAGTTGGACATCCAGTTCTGCCAGCACCATTTGTTAAAAAGACTGTTTTTTCCCGATTTGATGGACTTTGGGCCCTTGAAAAAGATCAGGTGACCGTAGGTGGATGGATTTACATCTGGGTTCTCAGTTCTGTTCCGCTGGTCAATGGATCTGTCATTGTATCAGTACCATGCTGTTTTGACTACCGTAGCTGTACAGTAGGTTCTGAGGTCAGGTAGTGTGAGTCCTCCTACTTTATTCTTCTTCTTCAATAGCACTTTACTTGTTCGTAGCTTCTTCCCTTTCCATATAAAGTTAATGATTAGTTTTTCCATCTCTTTGAAGAGTGTTGTTGGTATTTGAATCGGGATGCATTGTATTTGTAAATTACTTTGGGTAGAATTCTTATTTTCACTATGTTGAGTCTACCTACCCATGAGCATGGTAAGTTTTTCCATTTATGTAGATCCCTTTGGGTTTCTTGCAGTAGTGTTTTGCAGTTTTCTCTGTATAAGTCTTTTACATCCCTGATTAGATTTATTCCTAAGTTTTTTTTTTTTTTTTTTTTTTAGGGGCTATTATAAACGGCATTGTTTTCCTGATTTCCTTTTCATTGTTCTCTTTAATGGTGTATAGGAATCCAGCTGGTTTTTGTATGTTTAGCTTGTATCCTGCTACTCTGCTGAATCTTTCTATTAGTTCCAGTAGTTTTGTCATGGAGTCTTTAGGGTTTTCTGTGTATAGTATCATATCATCTGCAAACAGGGACAGTTTAACTTCTTCATTACCAATTTGGTTGCCCTTTGTTTCTTTTTCTTACCTTATTGCTCTAGCGAGAACTTCCAGCACAATGTTAAATAGGAGTGGTGATAAAGGGCATGGCATCCTTGTCTTGCTGTTCTCAAGGGGTATGTTTTTGGCCTCTCTCCATTAAGAATGATGTTGGTTGTTGGTCTTGCATAGATGCCCTTTATTATGTTGAGAAATTTCCCTTCTATACCTATTTTATTGAGAGCTTTTATCAGGAATGGGTGTTGGAGTTTGTCGAACTCCTTTTCTGCATCAATTGAGATGGTCACGTGATTCTTTCTTTCCTTTTATGTGGTGAATTACATTGATTGATTTTCTAATGTTGAACCATCCTTGCATACCAGGTGTGAATCCTACTTGGTCACGGTGTATTATTTTCTTGATATGATGCTGAATTCTATTGGCTACAATTTTGTTAAGAATTTTTGCATCTATATTCATGAGAGATATTGGTCTGTAAATTTCTTTGTTTGTGGCGTCTTTGCCTGGTTTTGGTATCAGGGTTATGCTGGCTTCATAGGATGAATTCGGAAGGGTCGCTTCATTTTCTATGTTCTGAAATTGTTTGAGTAGTACTGGTACAAGCTCTTCTCTGAATGTTTGGTAGAATTCTCCAGTGAAGCCATCTGGGCCAGGGCTTTTTTTGGTTGGGATTTTTTTAATTACCTTCTCAAGCTCTTCTCTTGTTATGGGTCTTTTCAACATCACTTTGTGATAGTTTGGGTAGGTAGTGTGTTTCTAGAAATTTATCCATTTCCTCTAGGTTTTCAAGTTTGTTGGAGAATAGTTTTTCATAATACTCTGTTATGATCCTTTTCATTTCAGTTGGGTCTATTGTAATCTCCCCCATTTCATTTCTTATCTGGGTTATTTGCATCCTCTCCTGTTTTTCTTTTGTCAGTCTGGCCAGTGGTTTGTCAATTTTGTTGATTCTTTCAAAGAACCAACTTTTGGTTTTGTTGATGCTTTCTATTGTTTTTCTATTCTCTATTTCATTTATTTATGCTCTGATCTTTATTATTTTCCTTCTTCTGGTGGCTGTGGGCTTTTTTTGCTGTTCTCTTTCTATTTGTTTGAGTTGTGTAGTTAATGTTTTGATTTGCTTCCTTTTTGATGTGTGCATCTATTGCTATTAATTGTCCTCTGTGGACTGCTTTTGCTGTGTCCCAAAGGCTTTGGTATGATGTGTTTTCATTTTCATTTGATTCTGGGAATTTTTTTATTCCATCTGTGATTTCTTCTATTACTCAGTGGTTTGTAAGTAGGGTGTTATTCAGTTTCCATGTAATTGATTTTTTTTTCCTTGCTCTTCCTGTTGTTAATTTCTACCTTGATGGCACTATGGTCAGAGAAGATACTTTGTATTACCTCAACGTTTTGGATCCTGTTGAGGATTGCTCTGTGGCCTAAGATGTGGTCTATTCTGGAGAATGTTCCATGTGCGTTGGAAAAGACTGTGTACTTTGCAGCTCTAGAGTGGAGTGTTCTATATGTTTGTGAGGCCAGGTTGGCTGATTGTGCCCTTTAGGTCTTTTGTATCTTTGCTGGGTTTCTATTTAGATGTTCTGCACTTTACCGAGAGTGGGGTGTTGAAGTCTCCTACTATTATCGTGGAACTGTCAATTTCTCTTTTCAGTGTTGTTAGAGTTTGTTTTATGTATTTTGGAGCCCTGTCATTTGGTGCGTAGATGTTTATTATGGTTATGTCTTCATGATGGATCATCCCCTTAATCATTATATAATGTCCTTCTTTGTCTTTTATGGTGGATTTTGTTTTAAAGTCTATTTTGTCTGAGATTAGTATTGCCACTCCTGCTCTTTTTTGGTAGTTGTTAGCTTGATACATTTTTTTCCAACCTTTGATTTTTAATATATTCATGTCTTTGTTTCTAAGGTATGTCTCTTGTAGAGAGCATATTGATGGATCCTGTTTTTTTAATCCATTCTGTCACTCTCCATCTCTTTATGGGTGTATTTAGACCATTTATATTCAGTGTAATTATTGATAAGTGTGAATTTATTGCTGTCATTTTGTACTGCCTTTTTTTTTTTTTTGTGGTGCTGACAGTTTCTTTGTTCCTCTTACTTTCCTGTGCTGAATTCCTTTTGATTGCGGATTTTTTTTTTCTTTTCTTTTGGTTTTGTAGGTTTTGTTTTTACTGAGGCTTTATGTTTTTCCTCTTTATTTTGATGAGTAGATTTGTTAATTTTCTTTGTGGTTACCGTGAAATTTACCCTTGTCTTTCTAAGTTTGAAGCAGTCTATTATTACTTGGTATCACCTTGCCTTCCTCTCCATTAGAACGTTCTATACCTACACCGTTCATTCCCTTTTTTTTTTTTTGTTCTGATGTTGTTGTCATTTACAGATTAACTGCTCCAATTCCCTATTGTATTTCTTTTGGCTTTGGATAGTCCTTGAGAGTTCATTTCCTAGATTGGTATCTGGCTGGTATGATCCTGTGTCCTAGATTCAGCCTGTGAACTGATGTTGTTTGTTCTCAGATTGGAGGACTCCGTTTAATAATTCTTTTAAGTTTGGTTTGGTTTTTACATATTCCCTAATTTCTGTTTATCTGGAAATGTCCTAACTTCACTATCATATTTGAAAGAGTGTTTTGCAGAATATCTTATTCTTGGCTGGTAATTTTTTTCTTTCAAGGTTTTATATATGTCATCCCATTGTCTTCTTGCCTGCATGGTTTCTGCCGAATAATCTGAGCTTAGTCTTATTGCTTCTTCTCTGTATGTGACTTTTTTTTTTTCTCAAGCTGCTCTCGGGATTCATTGTTTGTCTTTGGTTTTGGTGAGTGTGATTATGATATGCCTTGGTGATTTTCTTTTGGGGTCTAGCCTATGTGGGGTTCATTGAGCTTCTTGGATGGCTAGCTTTTCATCTTTCATGATATGGGGGAAGTTCTCTGTCAGCAGTTTTTCAATGATCTTCTCTGTGTTTTCTGTTTTCTCCCCCTGTTCTGGAACTCCAATCACTCCCAGATTTTTTCTTTTGATTGAATCCCACATAATTCTCAGGGTCTCTTCATTTTTCTTCATTATTTTTTCTGATTTTTCCACAAACAGTGTTGTACCCAAGAATTTGTCTTCAATTTCGCTGATCCTGTCTTCCACCATTTCAAACCTGCTCCTCAGCCCTTCTGTGACGCTGTCCATTTCTGAAACCTTGTTGTTTATCTTTTGGATTTCTAATTGTTGTTTTTGTATAATTTCTGGTTGTGAATTTATTTTGGCATTTTATTCCTGCATTATTTTCCTGAATTCTTCCATTTTTTTGTCTGTATTTTCCATGAATTTGTCTATTTTTTCCTTATTTTTGTCTGCTTTTTGCTTCAACTCTTGGATAGCTCTGAATATTAGATATTTGAATTCCCTATCAGGTAGTTCTAGTGCCTTTTCTTGTACGTCTGGTGTCTTATTTTGGATGCCTACTGGATTCATCCTGTCCTGTTTTTGTAAATGTTTTGATATTGTCTGCTGTCTTTGAGGCATTCGGTAGTTATTTTCCTCATTTATTGATTGTAGATTTGTTTGTTTTGTCCTGCTTTTTTGTTTTATTTGGCTATGTCTGAGAAGGCAGGCTGTGTGTTCTTTGTTGTTTGCTTATCTGTGGGCACGCTACTTTTCACCTCCTTCTCCAATTGGCAGGGTGAGTCACTCAGATATGGTGCAGCAACGCAGGTCTAGCTGAAGAGGAGTTGCTGGGATGGGTTGTTTGGGGCACTTACTACGACCACCAGAGAGGGCCGGTAATCAGTGCAGGGCAGGTTCCAGTAGGCTGTGCCTGCGCTGCTTCGTGATGTAATGTTCAGCACGTGGTGCAGGTAGGCCAGATGGAGGGGGAGATTGAGATGTGTGGAGCTAAGATGAGTATGGGAGAGAGGAGAGAGGAAAGGGAGCCAAAAACATACAAATAAACAAAAAAGAGTTCTAGGGAGCTTGCCATTGTAGTGGAGAGATGAGAGACATTTGTTCCGTCTCCTGCTGGAAGCTCTGTGAGGCTGTTTTCTCATACCTCCTGTTCACTGATCTCAGATAAGAATCCAAGATAGCGGATCCATGCTGTGTTAGCTGATAGGGGAACTCTGCACATATCTCTCCTTGCTCTCTGTTCTCTGTCATTTTTTTTTTTTTTTCCATTTGGTGCTTGGCTGAGTTCTTTATCTCTTCATTTGATGCTTAGGGCTTCAGGATTGCCATTTTCTCTGTTTGGCTTAGTTTTTCTGATCTTTGCTTTGGAGGGACAGCATGGTGCTTCTGCCTATAGTGCCATGTTGCCTGGAAGTCCTACTTTATCATTATTACTTCATGTTTTCCTCAGCATTGCTGAGTCCTCTGGTGATGATCATCTTTCTTCACAAGAAGCAACCCTCTTATGAAAGAATCCTAAGAGATGACTGATCTGGGGATAAATACATGTTCCAACCAAAAAAAAAAAAAAATTCCGGGCTTGAAAAATAGCTGTGATCCTCAAACAGGAGTTGGCAAAGTTTTTCTGTAAAGGGTCAGATAGTAAATATTTGTTTGGCAGGCCATGTCTTCTATGTTGAAACTACTCAACTCTGCTGTTGTTGCATGAAAGCAGTTGTAGGCAGTAAGTAAACAGATGAATGTAGCTGTGTGGCAATAAAACTTTATTTACAAAAAAAAAAGACAATGGGGCCAAATTTGGCCCACAGCCCTAGTTTGCAATCCCTGCCCTAGACTGTAACTCCATGAGAGAGGAACCAAGCCCATCATATTCACCTCTATATCCTACCGTTCCAGCACCGTGCTAAGCACAAAGCTGGTGCTCACTTGATAATTATTTCTGAATAAATGAATAAAAACTTGAGAGGGACAGGTTTTTCTTTCCTTTAAACATTGGACTTTGGCACTTCCTATTCAGACTGTGTAATGTGCAATTCTTAGTTCTGCCAACAAATGTGATAAACGAGTTCTTGGGAATGATACACCGTGTCCATCCAAGAGGTTCAGGTTCTCTGGGCAAATAAGAGTTATGTCAAAAAAAAAAAGAAAGGAAGGAAGACTAAAAACCATGACTAAGACTCCAAAAATCCACAGATCTGGCTTTCTCTGTAAAGCTTGGTAAATATTTATATGATTGTCGATTGTGGATTCAGATGTGTCAAAAACTGTAGGACATTTCTTGTACCTGTTGTTATTAGCTGTCATCAAGTTGGGCCTGGATTCATGACAACCCCTTACACCACAGAAAGAAACACCACTTGGTCCTGTGTCATCCCCATGATCAGTTGCAAATAAGACCATTTTGATCCATAGGGTTTTTATTAGCTAATTTTTGGAAATAGATCACTAGGTCTTTCTTCTTAGTCCATCTTGCTGGAAGATGAGCCCTACAGGCTGGAAGGCACAAAAATATAATTGGGGAAGAGCTGCATGACTCAAAATAGAGTCAACCTTGCTGATATGGCACAGCTTACAGTGAGAATAAATAGCTGCAAACATCCATTAATAATTGGAAAATGGAATGTATGAAGTTTGAATCTAGGAAATTGGAAGACGTCACAAATGAAATGGAACACATGAAGATTGATATCCTAATCATTAGTGAGCTGAAATGGACTAGTATTGGCCATTTTGAATCCAATAATTATATGGTCTACTATGCGGGAATGACAAACCCAAGAGGAATGGTGTCACATTCATCATCAAAACGAACATTTCAAGATCTATCCTGAACTACAACGCTGTCAGTGATAACATCCATACCTCTACAAGGAAGACTAGTAAATACAACTATTATTCAAATTTACGCACCCATAACTAATGCCAAAGATGAAGAGATTGAAGATTTTTACCAACTTTTGTGGTCTGAAATTGATCAAATGTACAATCAAGATGCATTGATAATGCGAAAGTTGGAAACAAAAAAGATGGATCAGTAGTTGGAAAACATGGCCTTGGTGATAGAAACAACGCCAGAGATCACATGATAGAATTTTGTAAGACCAACGACTTATTCATTGCAAATACCCTTTTTTACCAATATAAATGACGACTATACATGTGGACCTCGCCAGAAGGAATACAGAGGAATCAAATTTAAAAAATCTGTGAAAAGAGATGATGTAAAAGCTCAATATCGTCAGTCAGAACTCTAGGGGCTGACTACAGAACAACCATCAATTGCTCATATGCAAGTTCACCTTGAAGCTGAAGAAAATTAGAACAGGTCCACAAGAGCCAAAGTACAACCTTCAATATATCTCACCGGAATGTAGACACAATCTCAAGAATAGATTTGACACACTGTACTCTAGTGACCAAAAACCAGATGAATTGTGGCATTAAGGACATCATAGATGAAGAAAGCAGAAGGTCATTAAAAAGACAGGAAAGAAAGAAAAGACCAAAGTGGATGTCAGAAGAGATTTTGACACTTGCTCTTGAACATAGAGTAGCTAAAGCAAATGGAAGAAATGATGAAGTAAAAGAGCTGAACAGAAGATTTCAAAGGGCAGCTCAAGAAGACAAAGTAAAGTATTATAATGAAACAAAGACCTGGAGTTAGACAACCAAAAGGGAAGAACACACTAGGCATTCAAGCTGAAAGAAGTAAAGAAAAAATTCAAACCTCAAGTTGCAATATTGAAGGATTCTATGGGCAAAATTGGGGAGAAAAGACCTGGCAATCTGCTCTCATAAAGATTACAGCCTAGGGAATCCCATGGGGCATTTCTACTCTGTCCTATAGGGTCACTATGAGTCAAAATCGACTCCACAGCACACCACACACACACACAGGCAAAATATTTAATGACACAGGAAGCATCAAATGAAGATGGAAGGAATACACAGTCACTGTAAAAAAAAGAATTGGTCAACGTTCACCCATTTAAGGAGGCAGTGTACGACCAGGAACCAATTGTATTGAAGGATGAATGAAGTCCATGAGCTAAAGGCATTGGCAAAAAACAACGCTCCAGGAATTGATGGAATACCATTGAGATGTTTCAACAAACAGATGCAACGCTGGAAGCACTCACTCGTTTATGCAAAAAAATTTGGGAGACAACTACCTAGCCAACTAACTGGAAGAGATCTATATTTGTGCCCGTTCCAAAGAAAGGTGATCGAACAGAATGTGGAAGTTATTGAACAATATCATTAATATCACACACAAGTAAAATTTTGCTGAAGATAATTCAAAAGCAGTTGAAGCAGTACATCAACAGGGAACTGCCAGAAATTCAAGCCAGATTCAGAAAAGGACGTGGAACTAGGGACATCATTGTTGATGTCAGATGGATCTTGGCTGAAAGCAGAGAATACTAGAAAGATGTTTACCTGTGTTTTATTGACTATGCAAAGGCATTCACCTATGTAGATCCTAACAAATTATGAATAACATTGTGAAGACTGGGAATTCCAGAAGACTTAATTGTGCTCATGAGGAACCTCTACGTAGACCAAGAGGCAGTCATTCAGATAGAACAAGAGGATCCTTCGTGATTTAAAATCAGGAAAGTTGTGTGTCAGGGTTGTATCCTTTCACCATACTTACTCAATCTGTATGCTGAGCAAATCATCTGAGAAACTAGACTATCTGAAGAGGAATGGGGCATCTGGATTGGAGGAAGACTCATTAACAACCTTCGATATGCAGATGACGTAAATTTGCTCGCTGAAAGGGAAGAGGACTTTATGCACTTACTGATTGTCTTAGTCATCTAGTGCTGTTATAACAGAAATACCACAAGTGGATGGCTTCCACAAAGAGAAATTTATTTCTTCACAGTCTAGTATGCTAGAAGTCCAAGTTCAGGATGTCAGCTCCAGGGGAAAGCTTTCTCTCTCTGTCAGCTCTTCTCATCAATCTTCCTCTGGACTAGGAGCTTCTCCGCACAGGAACCCCAAATGCAAAGGATGTGCTGTGCTCCCAGTGCTGCTTTCTTGGTGGTATGAGGTCTTCCATCTTTCTGCTTGCTTCTCTCTTTTATATCTCAAAAGAGATTGGCTTAAGACACTATCTAATCTTGTAGATTTCATCAATATAACTGCCAGTAATCCATCTTATTACATCATAGTGATAGGATAAATCACTTCAGATGACAAAATGGTAGATAATCATACAATACTGGGAATCGTAACCCAGCCAAGTTGACAGATATTTTGGGAGGACACAATTCAATCCACAACATTGATGAAGATCAAAAACTATAGCCTTCAGTATGAAGTACACCTCAAAGTAAAAATCAAAAATCCTTACAGCTAGACCAATAAGCAACATCATGATAAATCGGGAAAATATTTAAGTTGTCAGGATTTCATTTTACTTGGACGTACAATCAATACCCAAGGAAGCAGCAGTCATGAAATCAAACAATGTATTGCATTGGGCAAATCTGCTGCAAAAGACCTCTTTAAAGTGTGAAAAAGCAAAGATGTGACTTTGAGGACTAAGGTGTGCCTGACCCAAACAAGGTATTTTCAATCACCTCAGATGCATGTGAAAGCTGGACAATTAATAAGGAAGACCAAAGAAGAATCGATGCAGTTGAATTAAAGTGTTGGCAAAGAATATTGAATATATCATGGACTGCCAGAAGAATGAACAAATTCATCTTGGAAGAAGTACAGCCAGAATGCTCCTTACAGGCAAGGATGACATACTTTGAACATGTTATCAGGAGGGACCAGTCCCTGGAGAAGGACATCATACTTGGTAAAGCAGAGGGTCAGCAATAAAGAGGAAGATCATCAACGAGATGGATTGACACAGTGGCTGCAACAATGGGCTCAAACATGGCAGCGATTGTGAGGATGGAGCAGGACCAGGCAGTGTTTCGTTCTGTTGTACACAGGGTCGCTGTGAGTCGGAGCTGACTCAATGGCACCTAACAACAAAATGGCAACCCCATGTGTTACAAAGCAGAACTGCTCCATAGTGTTTTCTTGACTGTAATCTTTATGGAAGCAGATCACCAGGGCTTCCTTCCTTGGCACCACTAGATGGGTTTGAACCACCAACCTCTAGGTTGGTAGTCTAGGGCAAACCATCGGCACTACCCAGGACCATTTGTAGCTCACAACAGGCTGATTTTGAGGCATGAAGCCAGTCAGAAAGCCTCACTGTGCCTCAGACTCCTCATTGGAGAGGAGGAAAGAATTCATTTGGAGCTACCTAAGGTAGCAAAAATAAAACATGATTTATTTAGGGTGGCATCATTTAATAGTAATGACTTTACAGAGAGCATAAAAATGATATAAGCCACCATAGGTCTAAAATAGTTTTAGGAACAGCTCAGCCTGGAGGCTAAGTGATCTCAAAGCACCTTCTAACCCTCTGCGTCTCTGTGACTACAGTACAAGCTCATCAATTTCAGAATAATGGAGCAAGGAGAGGGGAACCCATCTGAATTCATGAAGAGCCAGACTTTATTGAAATCACTCCATCCAATCCAGTCCTTTAAGATACAAAGAGTGAGTGAGCCTAAACTGACCAATTGTTTTTGTTCAATGTTTGCTTAGAAACAGATAACAATTATTTACACTTGCTTGCACCTGAGTAGCTGTTTATAGAGAGTCCCAGGGTACTTGAACACCGTTTATCCTCTGGATGAACGTAAACATTTATCTGCATTCTCTGACCCGCCATCTTGGGGCTGTTGTTGGTTTCGTTTTCAGCTCAGTATACAACCAACTGCTATAGAGTCGATTCTGACTCATGGTGACCACATGTGTTCCATAGTGGAAGAGCCCCACAGGGTTTTCTTGGCTGTAATCTTTACAGAAGCAGATCGCCAGCCTTTCTTTCACGGTTCCACTGGGTGGGCTTGAACTGCCGACGTATAGGTTAGTAATGGAGCACAAACTTTTTGAACCACCCAGCGACCTAAGTATACAAAGCAGACAGGAATCCCTTTAATTTGCTTCGCAAACCCTTCCTAGATACTGGAAATCCAAATGTCAGGCTGGTCTAAAGCACCACAATGTCACATCTATGGAATGTGCATTCCTCAGGGCTGCAGGTCCCCACAGGCATGCTGGGGCACCGGGCTTGCGGCCTTTCAGAGGGCAGGTGCTGGTGGGCACGCAGGGAACCGCTCACTCACCACTCTCAATGCTGACCACAGTGCAGCTGGAAGCCGGGCTGCATTCGAATGCCTGCAATCTCTGACCGGGGGGCAGAGAAAACAAAGTTGAATAACCTGCTAGGCTGGCGGTGGATCCAGGCCCATGAGAACTTTAATCGAGGTCCAGACCTTTCATTCCTGGGTCGACAGCCAGCAGGCTGTGAGGCAGTGCACGTAGCTTCTAAGGTCGATCGGGGTTGTCCCTTAATGGCTCCCTGTGTTGACTGGATTGGGGTTTGTAGGGAGCAGGGGCGAGCTCAGGACAGAGGGGCAAATTCCACCGAGCAACCCCACTGCCCCAGGTAGAGATGCTGGGGAGGAAGGGGCAAGGAGCTGGGTAGGCCAACACAAGCTGAAGAGAAGTTCAGCCAAGAATCAGAACAGAGAAGGGGCTAGCAACTGACAGCGGGAGTGACCTAGTGTCCCTTGACAGTTTCCTCATTGCCATCACTCTGAGACCCTGGCTCCAAGTCCAGGCCTGTCACATCGTAACCAGATGCCATTAAGCCAACTCTGATTCACAAAGACCCCATGTGTCTTAGAGTAGAACTGTGCTCCATAGGGCTTCTGTGGCTGATCGTTTGGAAGTAGATCACCTTTCTTTCATGGCGCCTCTGGGTAGACTAGAACCTCCAACCTTTAGGATAGCAGTTGAACACATTAACCATTTACACTACCCTGGGATTGCTCAATAAGATGAGCAAATGAATGGAAATTTGTTTCTTTGCAGAATAAATAGAAGTTTCCAGGCCACACAGGGTGTGTGTTGAAAAGTCTGGGGCAAAGGGCATTGACAAGGGTAGCCGCAGAGGGATTATGCAGCGTGTGTCCTTCCTGAAATTGCTTGCTTGCAGTGCAGCTAGCCAATGCCCAGTGTCCACCCCTTGCTCAAAGGAGAGCTAAGTGTGTTGTTTCCGACGGCAAAAAGCTGCCATCTTTACTGGGTGCACTCACATCTTGTGAGTGAAATTATACTCTTAACTTCATGGTAAAAGGCGGGCAGCTGAGGTTTGCTGAAAGTTGTCTGCTCTTTAGGATCGGCCGAATACTACCTGGCAGCTAATGGATGACATGTGGACAGCGAACACTCCAGAGCGCTTTGGGAAGCTTGATAATGGTTTCTCTAATTCGCTACACTTTTACAGTATGAAGAATCATGCCACTCCATGTAGCTGTGCGGTGCTGAAGGGTAAGTATTTGGCTATTAAAAAAAAAGAAAGAAAGAAAGAAAACATGCAGTAGAGTCAACTCCAGCTCATGGCGACCCCACTTGGCGTCAGAGGAGAACTATGCCCCATAGGATTGTCAATGGCTTATTTTTTGGAAGTAGATGACCGGGCCTTTCTTCTGAGGCACCTCTGGGTGGACTTGTACCTCCAACATATCAGTGAGCAGCCAAACATGTTAACCATTTGCATGACCCAGGAACTCTATTTGGCTATAAATAACACTATACTTCTCCAAAGGCGCCTAATTTCAGTCTGAGAGTCAGGAAGAGGAAAAATTTCCTGTGAAATTCTAAGGCAGGCAAAATCATTCCAAGTCCTGAAGAGCTCTGAAGGAAATAAGGTCACAGGGCCATCCTTAATTCTCTGATGTGTGTGTTCAGTGCTTTCCTTTTCTCCTATTAAACTTACCAACTGGAAGCAAATCCACCATCTGGAAGGACTTTAAGTGGTTCCCAGATGGACCTCCCTTTGAAACAGCCAATCGACACCAAGAGAACACCAAGAACAAACTCGACCCCATATCCCAAGCTGTCTGCTAGAGCACAGACATTTCATAAGTAAAAAGTTTACTCCAACTCACGATGACTCCATGTGTGTCAGAAGGGTCCACAGGGTTTTCAATGGCTGATTTTTCAGAAGTAGATCACCAGGGCTTTCTTCTGAGACACCTCTGGGTGAACTCAAACCTCCAACCTTTTCATTAGTAGTCGAGCATGTTAACCATTTGTACCACTCTGGGATTCTAGATATTTCATAAGACAGGCTAAATCCAAGCCCTGCATTGAGAGATTAAAAGATTCTTCAAGAAGAAAGGGCACAGCTATCTAAGAGACAACCCTCTTCCCGTCTGGAACAAAGGAGAGTGAAAGAAACCAAAGACTCGAGGAAGAAATTAGTCCGCAGATCTAATGGCCCACGCAAACACAGCCTCTTCTAGTCTGAGATCAGAAGAACTAGACGGTGCCTGGCTACCACTACCAACTGTTCTGACCAGGGACACAGTAGAAGGTCCTGGTTAGAACAGGAGAAAAATGAAGACCAAAACTCAAATTCCTAAGAAAGACTAGGCTTACTGGACTGATAGTGACTGGAGGAAACCTGAAGACTATCGCCCTAAGACACCCTTTTAACCTGGAACTGAAGCCACTCCCAAAGGCCACCTTTCAGCCAGATAATAGATTGGCCTGTAAAATAAACCATAACACCCGTGAGGAATGTGCTCCTTTAAACAGTCAACTACAGGAGACTAAAAGGTCACCATTTCCATAAAAGCAGGCAAGGAGGGGCAGGGAAACCACATGGATGGAACCGGGGCAGGTAGGGCACGAATGCTCGGAGTGCTGGCACATTACGGGATTGTAACCAGTTGGTGTGTGAATTGTTGGATGGGCAGCTAATGTGCTCTGTAAACTCTCACCGAAAACACAATAAAATACTAAAAAAAAGAAAGAAAAGAGGAAGAAATGGCCAACGATGGGAAAGAGACGGAGCCGCAGAGAAGGGTCAGGTAAGCTACAGCCAAATGTGAGGGCAGCTGGCGTACCTGCAACACTCCGGGTTACTGCCTTGGGGGACTGTGTCATCATTTCAGGTTTCACTTTGTTTTAACAAAAAGGTCACAGTCTATTTTCATTGTCTGGCACATTTGAGAAGAGGGGAAGAAAAAAGTTAAAGATTAGCTCAACTCTTTTCCCCTGTGGCTGCCAGGCGCACAAAGCTGCAGAGAGAGAGAAGAGATAAGGCCAAGTGCAAAGGTGCCTCGTGATTCCTCACAGCAACCCCAGGAGCCTCCCAGCTGAGACTTGGGGACTGGGATGGGATGGACTCCTGAAGTATGAGCGCAGGCTCCATGCATAACACAACCTACGTCACGGGGTTCTTGTGAGGAACAAATGAATATAAAGCACTTGGTACAGTGCCTGGCACTTAGATACTCAATAAACTATAGCATTGTTGTCTTTTTTTATAATGCCTTTCAGTTATGGTTACAGAGCACTGTTCTAACACTCACATATTTGAGTGACAGTCACTTTGTAAGGTATGAGGACACTGGTGGTTCAGTGGTAGAATTGTCGCCTTTCATGAAGAAAACCAGGTTTGATTCCCTGTGAATACACCTCAGAGAAACTTCCAGAGTAAGATGATGGACTAGGAAGAAAAGTCTGGTGATCTGCTTCCAAAAATCAGCCAGTGGAAACCCTGTGGATCACAACAGCCCAATCTGCAGCCAATCATGAGGATGGTACAGGACCAGGCAGCACTTTGTTCTGTCAGACACGAGGTCTCCCTGAGTTGGGGGCCGAATCTATGGCAGCTACCACACCAAGAACAATGCCTGGCACTTGGATGCACAGTCACCTGTCGAGTTTTGTTGTTGTTTTAAGTTGAACACTGCCTTTCAGTTATAGTTTACAAAGCACTTCTACAACGCACGTGTACTTGAGGGTCATGGGACCTGTGTAAGGGACGAGGTCACTATTATCTCAGTGCCGCGTTGCTCAGGAGGAAAAGGATGCCTGGGGAGGTTTAATGAATTGTCCAAGTCACATGTCCAATACAGGGAGATCTTGAACTTGAAAGTGACCTGACTGGATTCTAGCTTCCAGGGTCCTTTCTTTCCACTCTACCCATCTTTATTGTCCTTTTTCAACTTCAATTCTTTCCCTGCCTGTTTCCTTGAATGTACTCTGGTTCTGCATCTAGGCACCTCGAAAGGTGGTAAAAATACCTACTGAGACTTTGCCGTCTTCTTCCAAGGCTGCTTCATTTCAGCTGGTTTTCTGTACTTATATGTAATAGTAAACCCTGCTGATTATTTGGAGGTGACGTTATCTATGAATGAGTGGATATGTTTCTACTCTGGGCTAAAATAATGAAGGTGGCAGGAGGCACTTAACCCTGATAGTATACCAAATAAAAGAATCATTGTTGTAATTCTATGCTACACAGAAAATATATTATATAGTTGGTAAATTGCATATAAAATAAAATACCTATGGTGTTTACTATAGATAAATAGATAATGATGTAATATAATCTGAAGTAGAAAATAATTTTTTTTTAATTCCATAAAGAAAAAAAAAGTATCCTTTTCACATTTCATAATTATGCAATGTTAGATTACTCAACACATGGTTTTCATTTGTACCTGTACTTCCACTAAAGGCTTCTAGAAATTCTCATAAAGCTCTATTTATGGTGGGCTAAACAAAAAAGTAAGCCCTTTCCAAGGGAGAATTTTCTATGTGGTTGGTCATCATCAAATTTTTGTCCAAAAGGTGGCTTTTTTCTAGTTCTGTTTAGCTGTTGTGACAAGCCTGGAGACCTCAGCACAGACATTTATCTGTCTAATAGCAACATTGGGGAATTTGCATAACATATTTCAGTACCCAGGAGGTTTTCATTTATTTCATTTATGTAGTTATTCTATTTTAGAAAAACATGTTTACAAACAACAGAAGACACCACCAATGAGGTGGACGCTGAGGTCGTTTTGTCTGGTGGTCTTTGGTCCGTGTGCTGAGGAAGGAACATGCCCAGCCTTTCCTGGCCTGTGACATACCACAGGCTATTTTGCAGAGCTGAGAGACTCCGAAATCTGTGCTTCCTGGTGGGAGAAAGACAATTTGGCTTCCCTAGCTTTTCCTTCCCTGGGTGTAGTGGCTTAATTAATGATGTTGGAAAACTGAGCTAAACACAGACACTATTGCAGTAGGGGGTATAGCAGCATAAAGACAAAACCTTGGATTTCAGGCCTTGAGCCAACGGGAATTCCGGAGAAAAATGGTGCCATCTGCCCAGCTGCTCTTGGGGGGTTGCTTTTGGCGATCAACGGTGTGGTGTTGGTGCTTCCCCCTCCCTTTAGAGTTAAGGTTGGTTACCAGGGCTTCTCCTTTCTCCACAACACGTGACAGATAATATTTGCATAAGGACACTGAGGAGTCCCTTAGGTCAGAGGTGACTGGTTCAAAAGGCTCAGTCTTCCCCTCCCCAGACTGCTCACAGTGGCTAAGGAGTGGCTAAGGAGATCAATTTTCTAGATACTTCTGTAAGAACCCATTCATGGGACACAAGGAAGCCACTTCAAAGTTGGTTCCCAGGGAGGAAAAGAGAGAGAGGAGCAGAATATATCAATTTCTAACTAAGATGCAGGCTGCACTGGGAATACTGTGAATAGATCCCCTTAATTATCATTTTATTTATTTTTATTTTTATTTTTTTATTGTACTTTAGGTAAAAGTTTACAGAACAAATAGTTTCTCATTAAACAGTCAGTACACATATTGTTTTATGACGTTGGTTAACAACCCCACAACATGTCAACACTCTCCCCCTTTTTTTTTTGGTGAAAATATCCATAGCCAAAGATACACCATTTCAAAAATTTCTACATGCACAGTTCAGTGACATCAATTACGCTCTTCCAGTTGTGCTGCTATTCTCACTTTAGATGAAGGTTTACAGAACAAAATAGTTTCTCATTAAACAGTTAGTACACATGTTGCCCTATGACAATAGTTAACAACCCCACTACATGTCAACACTGTCCTTACTCAACCTTGGGTTCCCTATCACCAGATTTCCTGTCCCCTTCTGCCTTGTAGCCCTTGTCCCTGGACTGCTGTGCCTCATTTCTGCCATTTTGTTTTATGGGGCCGTCCAGTCCCCAGCTGAACATAATTATCATTTTTAATGATTCCTTTTATTTAAAATAGGTAGGGGTGAAGTTAGGGAAAGGAGGCACAAAATTGGAAGGAAATGGCCTGACTGCCCAATAAGTGGCAGCATTCTGTAGCAACCAACATACTCCAAGGGCTGCTCTTCAGCTTTGCAGATCTGGAAATCTAATTTTGTTCCCTGTACCCAGATTCAGGACGTCTGGCTCACTTTCACCAACCTCATGATGCATAAACCATAATGTCCATTTAAGAGTTTGTAATAGAAGCTGTTTTGGCTGAAAATTTTGAGTTTATCATCTAGATCACCCTTGCCCCAAATCGGAAAAAACACCTGTTTGTGAAGCATAGAATCAGAACAAAAAGTGGTGGCTGGATTGCCTTTAAAGAGATTTTGGCTAGGCCACAACAAGCTTGATGAATGAACTATCCTTCCCTAGCCACAGAATTCACCTCTGTAGTGATCATGATGCTCATGAATCCCAGATCTAGTGTCTCAGCTGCTGGGTAATACTGGCTTTGCAAAAAAATTCTTACACTCTGACTTTAAAATGCTCTGAGCAGACCATGAAAGGAGGCCTGGTGGTGCAATGCTTAAAATGCTCCCCTGCTAACCGAAAGTTTGGTAGTTTGAAATCACTAGCCAATAAGTGGGAGAAAAATGTGGCAATCTATTTCCGTAATGATTACCAAAAACCAAACCCATTGCCACCGAGTTCATTCCTACTCATAGAGATGCTGTAAGACTGAGTAGAACTGCCCCATAGGGTTTCCAAGGCTGTCATCTTTATGGAAGCAGACGGCCACGTCTTTCTGCCACTGAGCAGCTGGTGGATTCGAACCACCATCCTTTCAGTTAGCAACCCAGCACTTAACCACTGCGCCACCAGGGCTACTTCCATAAAGATGACAACCTTACATATCCTATGGGATAGTTTTACTCTGTCCTACAGGGTCGCAATGAGTCCGAATCGACTTGACATCACACAACAACCACAACAAAAACAAAGCCAACAATCTCCTACGTTGTTGCTGTTGTTAGGTGCCGCCGTTGAGTCGTTTCCAACTGATAGAGACATTGTGTACAACAGAAAGAAACATTGCCCAGTCCTGCGCCATCCTCACAATTGTTGTTATGCTTGAGCCCATTGTTGCAGCCACTGTGTCAAACCATCTTGAGGGTCTTCCTCTTTTTCGCTGGCCCTCTACTTTACCAACTATGATGTCCTTCTCCAGGGACTGGTCCCTCCTGATAACATGTCCAAAGTATGTGAGACGTAGTCTCGCCATCCTTGCTTCGAAGGAGCATTCTGGCTGTACTTTTTCCAAGACAAATCTGTTCGTTCTTCTGGCAGTCCATGATATATTCAATATTCTTCGCCAGCACCATAATTCAAAGGCATCAATCCTTCTTCAGTCTTCCTTATTCATTGGCCAGCTTTCATATGCATATGAGGCGATTTAAAACACTATGGCTTGGGTCAGGCACACCTTAGTCTTCAAGGTGACATCCTTGCTTTTCAACACTTTAAAGGGGTCTTTTGCATCAGATTTGCCCAATGCAATGCACATTTGATTTCTTGACTGCTGCTTCCACGGGTATTGATGGTGGAGCCAAGTAAAATGAAATCCTTGACAACTTCAATCTTTACTCCATTTATCATGACGCTGCTTATTGGTCCAGTTGTGAGGGTTTTTGTTTTCTTTATGTTGAAGTGTAATCCATGTTGAAGGCTGTGGTCTTTGATCTTTATTAGTAAGTGCTTCAAGTCCTCTTCACTTGCATATTGCAAGTTTTTAAAGAATCTTCCTCCAATCCTGATGCCAAGTTCTTCTTTATACAGTCCAGCTTCTGAGATTATTTGCTCAGCATACAGATTGAATAACTATGGTGAAAAAATACAACCCTGACTCACACCTTTCCTGACTTTAAAACACACAGTATCCCCTTGTTTTGTCCAAACAACTGCCTCCTGATCTATGTACAGGTTCCTCATGAGCACAATTAAGTGTTCTGGAATTTCCATTCTTGGTAATGTTATCCATAATTTGTTATAGTCCACACAGTCGAATGCCTTTGCATAGCCAATAAAACACAGATAAACGTCTTTCTGGTATTCTCTGCTTTCAGCCAGGATCCATCTGACATCAGCAATGATATCTCTCGTTCCATGTCCTCTTCTGAATCTGGCTTGAATTTCTGTCAGTTCCCTGTCAGTGTACTGCTGCAGCCACTTTTGAATGATCTTTAGCAAGATTTTACATGTGTGTGGTATTAATGATATTGTTTGATAATTTCCGCATTTTGTTGGATGACTTTTCTTGGAAATAGGCACAAATGTGGATCTCTTCCAGCTAGTTAGCCAGGTGGCTGTCTTCCAAATTTCATGGCATAGACGAGTGAGCACTTCCAGTGCTGCATCTGTTTGTTGAAACATCTCAATTGGTATTCCATTAATTCCTGGAGCCTTGTTTTTTGCCAATGCCTTCAGTGCAGCTTGGACTTCTTCCTTCATTACCATCTGTTTCTGATCATATGCTACCTCCTGAAATGGATGAACGTTGACCAGTTCTTTTTGGTACAGTGACTCTGTGTATTCCTTCCATCATTTTTGATGCTTCCTGCGTCGTTCAGTATTTTGCTGTAGAATCCTTCAAAATTGCATCTTGAGGCTTGAATTTTTTCTTCAGTTCTTTCAGCTTGAGAAATGCTGAGTGTGCTCTTCCCTTTTGGTTTTCTACCTCCAGGTTTTTGCACATGTCATTATAATACTTTGTCTTCTCGAGTCGCCCTTTGAAATCTTCTGTTCAGCTCTTTTACTTCACCATTTCTTCCTTTCACTTTAGCTACCCAATGTTCAAAAGCAAGTTTCAGAGTCTTTCAGAGTCATCCATTTTGGTCTTTTCTTTCTTTCTTGTCTTTTTAATGACCTCTTGCTTTCTTCATGTATGATGTCCTTGATGTCATCCCACATCTCGTCTGATCTTCAGTCATTAGGGTTCAATGCATCAAATCTATTCTTGAGATGGTCTCGAAATTCAGGTGGGATATGCTCAAGGTCGTACCTCAGCTCTCGTGGACTTGTTCAAATTTTCTTCAGTTTCAACCTGAACTTGCATATGAGCAATTGATGGTCTCTTCCACAGTTGTCGGCTGGCCTTGTTCTAACTTATGATATTGAGCTTTTCCATTGTCTCTTTCCACAGATGTAGTCAATTTGATTCCTGTGTATTCCATCTGGTGAGGTCCACGTGTATAGTCACCATTTATGTCGGTGAAAAAAGGTATTTGCAGTGAAGAAGTCACTGGTCTTGCAATATTCTATCATGTGATCTCCACCATTGTTTCTATCATCAAGGCCATATTTTCCAGTTACTGGTCCTTCTTTGTTTCCAACTTTCACGTTCCAATCTCCAGTAATTATCAATGCATTCTGATTGCATGTTTGATCAATTTCAGACTGCAGAAGTTGGTAAAAATCTTCAATTTCTTCATCTTTAGCCTTAGTGGTTGGTGTCTAAATTTGAATAATAGTCTTATTAACTGGTCTTTATTGTAGGCGTATGGATATTATCCTATCATTGACAATGTTGTACTTCAGGATAGATCTTGAAATGTTCTTTTTGACAATGAATGCAACACCACTCCTCTTCAAGTTGTCATTCCCGGCATAGTAGACCATATGGTTGTCTGATTTAAAATGGCCAATACCAGTCCATTTCAGCTCACTAATACCTAGGAGGTCAATGTTTATGCCTTCCATTTCATTTCTGACGCTTTCCAATTTTCCTAGATTCATACTTTGCAAATTCCACTTTCTGATTCTTAATGGACATTTGCAGCTGTTTCTTCTCCTTTTGAGTCTTACCACATCAGTAAACGAAGGCCCCAAAAGTTTGACTCCATCCACTTCCTTAAAGTCAACTCTACTTTGAGGAGGCAGCTCTTCCCCAGTCGTAGTTTGAGTGCCTTCCAACCTGAGGAGTTCATCTTCCAGCACTATATCAGACAATGTTCCACTGCTATTCATAAGGTTTTCACTGGCTAATTATTTTCAGAAGTGGACCGCCGGGTCCTTCTTATTGGTCTATCTTAGTCTGGGAAGCTCAGCTGAAATCTGCCCACCACGGGTGACCCTGCTGGCATCTGAAACACCAGTAGCAGAGCTTTCAGCCTCACAGTAACACGCAAGTTCCCACAGCACAACAACCTGACAAATGGGGGGGATCTCCCGCAGTACAATACAATGGATCGGCTTAGTAAAATCGCATTCTAGTCGCATGTCCTTGAAGTTATAACTATGCTACTTCCATTGGTCTTGATTCTTTTCCAGATCATCTTCTTTCTTAGGTGATTCCTATGACCAGCCTCATCAGTTTCACATGGATTCCTAGTATTCCCAATCTCATTCTTCCAAGTTCAGGGGGCACCTTACTTCACCTTTATGTAGTATCAGCATTCGCTGACGATAGGTGATGAGAGGAGATGCTAAGATCCATCGTCATCTTAACATTTTGTGGGTCAGGGCATTCAAACAAAAGCTGCAGAAGTTAAAAAAAAAATCAGCTACTGTTACAGTCAGACCTCCCTAATACAGCTTAACTGGGGAACACATTGATTTGAATTAGCAAAAATCTTAATCACAGCTTTTGTTTTTTAAAGCTCTGATTTAATGGAAAGTGTTCTAAACTGGAAATGAGATGCCTTTTCTATTTCCCTCCTCCATTCACTTTGGCCAAGACCGTTAACCTCTCCAGGTCTCAGTCTCCTCGTCTGTAAAATGAGAGTTTTCAGCCAATCTGCCTCTAGGGACCCCTCCAGCTCAGAGCTGACTTCCTGTATTGCGTGGCACTGTAGCCTTCAAGCAAATGGATTTTCATTTGCAAACAAGTGAGCATACCTTGAAATAGTTAGTTGGTCCTGCCCCAACAAAACACAATTTTCAGTCACTGAAACCACCAAAAATTTAGTGATGACAATAACGTTAAATTTCAAAATTAGTTTTGCAATGATCTTCAGGAATGTACAACTTCTCAAACTGAACTTGAATGATCACCAATGACTCAAAACGTATTTGTGGAGTGCTGTATTTGTTTACTAGGGCTGTTCAAACAAAATACCAGAAAGTGGGTAACTTAAAGCGATAGAAATGTATTGTTTCACAATTCTGGAAACTAGAAGCCTCAACTCAGAATGTCAGCAGGGCCATGCTCTCTCTGAAGGCTCTAGGGGAAGCTCCTTTATTGTCTGTCCCAGCTTCTGGTAGTCCAGCTGTTTCCTGGCTCCTAACTGCTGCGTAACTCGGTCTTCACAAGGCCATCTTCTTTCTCTCTGTCTGTCTCTCTGTCTGTCTCTTCTCCTCTTTTATAAGGATACCATTCATATTGGATTAGGACCTACCCTACTCCGACATGACCTCATGTCCACTTAAATGATAACATCTTCAAAGACTCTATTACCAAACAAGTTCATGGTCACAGATTCTAGGGGTTAGGACTTCTACATACCTTTTTGGGGAACATAATTCAATTTTTAACAAGTACATACTATTTCCTTGAGTTTTGAAGGTGAAGGGGAGTTATGAAGATGAAAACGATGTGGTCCCTGCCCTCCAGCTCAGACTCAGCCGGAAATACTGATGTATGCATAGCTTCTATGTGGCCACCACCCATCTGTCAGTGGAGGCTTGTATGTTGCTATGATGCTGAAAAGGTTTCAGCAGAGCTTCCAGGCTAAGAAAGAGTAGAAAGAAAGATCTGGCAATATACTTCCAAAAATCAGCCAGGGAAAACCCTATGGATCTCAACGGTCCAATCTGCAACCAATAATGGGGATGACACAAGACTGGGCAGCATTTTGTTCTGTTGTATGTGGAGTTGCCATGAGTTGGGGCTGACTCCTCAACAGTTAACAACAACAACGTAACATGGTGCTGCTGAGTGGGCTCTCTTCTGTGAAGCCTGCTGAAGAAGCACAGAGGATGAAGCAATTAATTTTGCTTAGAAAGGAAAAAGGGAAAGAAGACTTCCTGGAGGAGGTGACATCTGAACCAGGCCTCAAAGGATGAAGTACAGCAAGAGAGTGGGGCTGAAGCATGGGGCGGGGTGGTCTAGGAAGCAGGGGGTTGAAAGGAGGTTGAGTTGGGAAGGGAAAAAATTGTCACAAGATGTGACCAGAAAATGTGAATTGAAATGTGAGTGGGCCTTGAATAATACGTGAAAGCATTTGGGCTCCATCCTTACCCAGGAGAGTAACATGATCAGATTGGTATTTTGGGGGAGGCCAAGATGCTGTGGAGCGTGGTTTGGAACAGGGAAAACCTGGAGGCCAGAAGAGCAGCCTGGAGACTTGAAATAGCCAGACAGCAAGTGAGGGGGCCTGTATTAGGACAGTACTAGGAGGGATGGATTTGGGAGATATTCCAGAGGAAGAACCCACAGGAACTTGGCAACCAATTAGATGTGGGAGATGAGAGAGAGGGAGGCGTGGAAATAGACTATTAAGCTTCTGGTTAGACATGTGGGGCTGGGTGAACAGGGCTCTCCTATATGCTTGCAGACACTGAGGGCATGCACTGTACAGAAAGGTAATGCTTACAACATGAGTACACTTCAGTCTGGCCCCATTTAGATAGTCACAGAGTAACACTCACAAACAAAAGAATTCTCAATGTCTCTAGGTTTTCCATGCACCACCCATCTGTGAGTTTGTAGTACTGTGGTGGTTTGTGTGTCGCTGTGATGCTGGAAGCTATGCTACTGGTATTTCAAGTACCACTGGGTCACTCATGGTGGACAGGTTTCAGCAGAGCTTCCAGACTAAGACAGACCAGGAAGAATAGCCTGTTGATCTACAAACTTAGCCAATGAAAGCCTTATGGAGCACAACAGAATGCTGTTCAACTCACTTGCTTTGGACACATCATCAAGATAAGACAGAGGTCCCCAGGCTGCAGAAAATCCCACTGCCTCAAGTAGCTTGCTTGGCTCTCCCTGTAGCTTTACATTAAAATCCTGGTTCCCCTCTCCTTAACTGCTGCCCCAAAACTAGAGGAAATGGGCAGAAACCAGTTTAGGCATCATATTGACATTCAGGATAACCTTTTATACCTCATGCATAGTAACCTCCCCACCACTGGGTGGAGTTTAACTGCCATTTTCTGAACATACGACGCATGAAGTTATACGTAAACGCCTTAAAAGTAACCTCCCTCGCCCTCGTGAGCGGTCTTGGAGGCAGCAGCCCCGACTGTTTCCGTTTCTTGTGTAACAAAATAAAGGCACCTTTCCTCTCTCCTGCCTCAGTCTCTTATTTACTGGCTGAGATGAGTCTCATCAAGCAGAACCTGGGGTTTCCACCCAGCAACAAGGAGAAATCAATTGTTAGAGAACATCGTGTTTGGTGAAGTAGAGGACCAACAAGAGTGAGGAAGACCCTTGGTGAGATGGATTGGCACAGTAGTTGCAATGATGGACTCAAACATGCTGGCAATTGTGAGGATGGCACAGGACTGGGCAACGTCTATTGTATCTAAGTTTGCCATGAGTCAGAGTTGACTCAACAGCAGCTAACAACAACAACATAGGCTTTACGTGGTATTGAGAATTTAATGACAGAAGAAAATTTAAATGACCCAAAGAAACCATGTGAAACCCTAAGCTTCTGAGAAAAGTAGATTTAAGAGAGTTTGAAGTTTATTGTTTGTTTGGGGTTTTGTTTGCTTGTTTTTTGTCTCTTTTTGTTTTGCGTTTTTTATTTTTCAGTTTAGTAGGTTGTTTTTTTTTTTTAAGTGTTTGTTTGTTTGCATAAGACATTGTTACTAACCTTAGAATGGAAAATGATTCAATCATAACCCAACAGACTTTTGGGTGAGGTCTTTGGTTTAGCGTTCCAGCTGCAAAAGAACCAGCTTTGCTCCAGGACACCATTCATGTTTTCAGGCAGAAGGAATGTATCTTCTCTCCTGATATTTTTTGTTTAGCAAATCTTCATGACTGAGTTTTTCCATAAACAGCAGACAAGGCATACAGTGTAGGATGTAGCTCTTATCCCTGCTTCAGAGGGAGAAGCAACTCAAGCTAGCAAGCCAGCTCTGTACACCAATATTGCCACACAGGAAAATTACAACAGGACAAGGACATTGTAGTGTGCATTAAAATGCTTTGCATTTCTATACCCAAACAAGATGTAAAATAGGTTTCCTTTTTAAATTAATTACACCAATGAAGTCTAATAAATGCTTGATGAAGTGCTTGTCCTAAGTGCTTTCTTAGTCTTGTTTTATCTTGATTAATCCTTACGACAGTCAAGAGACAGGTGTTATTATTGTCCCTATTTGACAGGTGAGAAAACTGAGGCATGGAGAGGTTAAATAACTTGTCAATAAATGGAAAGACTCAGGTTTGAGTCAGGCAATTTAATCTCAAAGTTTATGATTTTAACCTCTCTGTTATGTTACAAATTAAATAAGCAAAGTAAATAATGGCATGCTCATATGACCAAATATTTTGTAATATTTTCAAATTATAAGCAATTCAATTAAGGGCATAGAGTGTAGGATGGTGTTCTTATCCCCATAGCACAAAATCAAAAAACACACAGCACATTATTTTGTGTGTAAATAAGGTTATACAACCACCACCCATCTGTCAGTTTGTCGTGCTGTGGTGGCTTGCATGTCGCTAAGATGCTGGAAGCTATGCCACCTGTATTTCAGAAACTAGCAGGGTCACCCATGGTGGACAGGTTTCAGTAGAGCTTCCAGACTAAGACAGACTAGGAAGAAAGGCCTGGTGATCTACTTCTAAAAATCAGCCAAAGAAAACCCTATGGATCACAACAGAATATTGTCCCATATAGTGCTGGAAGATGAGCCCCCTAGGTTGGAAGTCACTCAACATGCACAGCAGCTGCGACAATATACTCGAGCATACCAACGATCGTGAAGATGCCACAGGACTGGGCAACTTCTGATTTGTACGTAGGGTGACCATAAATCAGAGCAGACTCAACGGCAGCTAACAACAACAAACCAGGTTATAAAGTTATGTACAGCACAGCATAATTCTGTAAAAAAGAAATGATTCAACATATACATACACATTATAGTGGAAAGAACGTACACCCACAGTTTAACAATGATTATCTCTGGGTAGTGGAATTACTGGTGATTTTTTTTTTTTTTTTGTACTTAATAATTTTCTGTATTTTTCAGATTCTTTAAAATCAGCTGAAAAATCTGTACTTGCTTTGTAACTTAAAGGAAAAGACTTCATGAAGCATGAGAGAAAAGCGGCTTTGGCTTCATTTGCCTTTGACTGTGAATATGTTTACAGGCAAAGAAGCCAGAAACTACTTCCCAGCAGCCGTCTGAGGTGCAGAAGCAGGAAAGGTACTTGAGGGAGGATGAGCTGGTGACTTTCTGGTTGACATGAAGCAGAAGACACTGCCAGAATACAGTAGACGTTGTCCAGCAGTTTACATTTCTTCCCGCCGCTTTGGCAATGTCTCAGCTTGGCGAGCGGGATGGCTCAGGTCAATGAGAACGCCGCCCTCGCTATCCCCATCCAGTCTTGCCTTGTGAGCTGGGGTGCACTAGGGTGGCAGGATTCTCTTCCAGCATTGGTTTAACATGAAACCTGTTTTACAAGAACTGAATTGTGCTTTTCATCACCTAATAGGATATAACCTGATTTGGAATTAGTTCTCTCGTCAAAGATGCATTCGACTTTCAGGCAAAGGCATAGCTACTTTGATGATTAGAAATTTAGATGAAAATATTACTTTTTTAAAAGAATATTCCATTCTCTCTACCAATTTATCTGGACGACTATTTTATTTTTTTCTTTTGGCCCAGAGAATTTATACCTGAGTCACTCCGGGTCCCAGCAGGGAACAAATGACACACTAAATTAGGATAATTTGAGGAGGTGTGAACAGGATGTAGGCTAAGAACCAAGGACAGTGCAGAATCCTGGGACCAGTAACGACAGAGCCAGTAACAACCCTGGGAACAAAGGGACAGAGCATATTTAAATGGAAGGCTGTTTCTTTTCTTTCTTTCTTTTTTTTTTTTTTTAAATTGTGCTTTAAGTGAAAGTTTACAGTTCAAGTTAGTCTCTTTTACAAAAATTTCATTGTTATGCAACCCTAATTGCTCTCCCTATACTGTGACAGCACACTCCTCCTTTCCAA
Source organism: Dugong dugon (assembly GCA_030035585.1). Classification (NCBI taxonomy): domain Eukaryota; kingdom Metazoa; phylum Chordata; class Mammalia; order Sirenia; family Dugongidae; genus Dugong; species Dugong dugon. Next base: position 3,914,648 of record CM057464.1, read on the forward strand.
CCCGGATTTCTCATGTCCATTCAACCAGCTCCTAACCCTCTCTGCCTTCTCATCTCACCTCTGGACAGAAGCTGCCCATTTAGTCTCATGTATCTACTTGAGCTAAGAAGCACACTCTTCACGAGTATCATTTTATGTCCCGTAGTCCAGTTTAATCTTTGTCTGAAGAGTTGGCTTCAGGAATGGTTTCAGTTCTGGGCTAATAACGGAGAGTCGGGGGCCATGTCTTCCAGGGTCCCTCCAGCCTCAGTCAGACCATTAAGTCCGGTCTTTTTACTAGAATTTGAGTTCTGCATCCCACTTTTCTCCTGCTCCGTCAGGGACTCTCTGTTGTGTTCCCTGTCAGGGCGGTCATTGGTGGTTGCCGGCACCATCTAGTTCTTCTGGTCTCAGGCTGATGAAGTCTACGTGGCCCTTTCTGTCTCCTGGGCTGATATTTTCCTTGTGTCTTTGGTGTCCTTCATTCTCTTGTGGTCCAGGTGGGTTGGGATGAATTGATGCATCTTAGATGGCTGCTCGCTAGCTCACCAAAGTGGGATGCAGAACATTTTCTTAATCAACTTTGCTATGCCAGTTGACCTAGATGTCCCCTGAAAGTTAAGTTCCCCAGAACTCCAGCCCTGCTACTCTGTCCCTGAAAGTGTTTGGTTGTGTTCAGGAAACTTTTTAGCTTTTGGTTTAGTCCAGTTGTGAGGACTTTCCCTGTAGTGTGTACTGTCCTTCCCTTCATCTAAGATAATTCTTGTCTACTATCTAGTTAGTGAATACCACTCTCCCTCCCTCCTCACCCTCGTAACCAGAAAAGAATGTTTTCCTCTGTGTTTAAACCTTTTCTTGAGTTCTTATAATAGTGGACTTACACAATATTTGTCCTTTTGCAACTGACTAAATTCACTCAGCATAATGCCTTCCAGATGTCTCCATGTTATAAAATGTTTCATGTATTCATCGTTGTTCTTTATTGTTGAGTAGTATTCCATTGTGTGAATATACCATAATTTGTTTATCCATTCGTCTGTTGTTGGGCACCTAGGTTGTTCCCATCTTTTTGCTACCATGAACAATGCTGCAGTGAACATAGGTGTGCATATATCTATTCATGTGATGGCACTTATTTCTCTAGGATATATTCCAAGGAGTGGGATTGCTGAATCGTATGGTACTTCTATTTCTAGCTTTTTAAGGAAGCACCAAATGGATTTCCAAAGTGGTTGTACCATTTTACATTCCCACCAACAGTGTGTAAGTGTTCCAGTCTCTCCACAACCTCTCCAACGTTTATTATTTTGTGTTTTTCGGATTAATGCTAGCCATGTTGGGGTGAGATGGTATCTTATAGTAGTTTTGATTTGCATTTCTCTAATGGCTAATGATTGTAAGCATTTCCTCATATGTCTGTTAGCTGCCTGAATATCTTCTTTGGTGAAGTGCCTGCCCATATCCTTTGCCCATTTTTTAATTGTATTATTTATCTTTTTGTTGTTGAGGTTTTGCAGTATCTTGTAGATTTCAGAGATTAGACACTGATCGGATTTGTCATAGCTAAAAATTTTTTCCCAGTTTGTAGGCTGTGTTTTCACTCTTTCGGTGAAGTCTTTTGATGAGCATAAGTGTTTGATTTTTAGGGGCTCCCAGTTATCTTCCCCACGTGTCTGTCAGTTTGTCCTACTGTAGGGGTTTGCGTGTTGCTGTGATGCTGGAAGCTATGCCACCAGTATTCAGATACCAGCAGGGTCACCCGTGGTGGACAGGTTTCAGCTGAGCTTCCAGACTAAGACACACTAGGAAAAAGGACCCAGCAGTCTAGTTCTGAAAAGAATTAGCCAGTGAAAAACTTATGAATAGCAGCAGAACATTGTCTGATACAGTACCAGAAGATGAGCCCCCAGGTTGGAAGGCACTCAAAAGACAACTAGGGAAGAGCTGCCTTCTCAAAGCACAGTCGACCTTAATGACCTTCATTTGCTGATGTGGCACGACTCAAAATGAGAAGAAATAGCTGCAAACCTCCATTAACAATCCAAAAATGGAATGTACGAAGTATGAATCTAGGAAAATTGGAAATCGCCAAAAATGAAATATCCTCACAAATGGACCAATAAGCAACATCATGATAAACGGAGAAAAGATTGAAGTTGCCAAGGATTTCATTTTACTTGGATCCACAGTGAACACCCATGGAAGCCGCAGGCAAGAAATCAAAAGACAGAGGTGGTGGGGCCGAGATGACGGAGTAATCAGATGGTTCTGGTGGATCCTCTTACAACAAAGACCCGAAAAAAACAAGTGAATCAATTATATATAGCAATCTGGGAGCCCTGAACATCAAAGGCAGAGCTGAGGAACTGGACTGAGTGGCAGGGGGAGGGAAAGACAGTTCGGAAGCAGTGAGGAGTTGCCAGAACTGACCCAGCAAGAGCCTAAGCCCTTCAGGCCTAATCAGCTCGGCGGTGAGTAGTGAGACAGGCAAGCAGCTGAGCCGTGCCAGAGAGACCCAACACCAGAGAGTCTAAACTGCCACACAGAACCAATCAGAAGCAGCCCTCGATTGGCAAAAGGTAAGTACTTGCATACAGCCTACTGCGCAGATCAAAAACACCCCCCTTAGGGAAAAACCTCTCTCCCGTTTACCTCCCTGCTCCCTGCTCTGCACTGGGTCCCGGACCGGCTTCAGCAATTGTGAGTCCCATGGGCCAGAAGTAAGATCCATCACACACCAGGAGCCATTCTCCCTGCCTTAGCGAGTGAACAATTTTAACAAACGGGATAAAATAAACTGTTGGCTCCCCTAAACCAGGAACCCAGGGTAGGCACAGCTCCTTTGCCTAGGCGCAGGCATAAGGGATCCATGGACTCTGAGTGCCTTTCCCCCTTCAGAGACTTGTGTCTGCCCATTTCAACAGCGTAGGCCCTCATTACCACAGTACAAGACGGTATATACTGCAAGTCTAACTTCAACTGTTTCAGCTGTGAAGTGGCAGGTTCTTGACATTTGACACTGCTCTGCCCATTGAACAGGGTCTTCACCTACCCACATCGGGGGCCTGAGGACTGGTGGCTCCACCCATGCCACCTAGCCACCTGCAAGAGGGGGCCATGAATAAGAGGTGCCTCGCAGTCCTTAGAGCCAAGAGCATTAGGTGCTCATAGTCCAGCTGCAAAACCTGCCCACCTACGCGCTCTAGGGAACAGGGACACGCCTTCCTCTTGGAAACTAGGGGACAGCTGTCAGCCCCCTGCCTTGCTCAGAGTGTGCACCCCTGCTGCAGCCAGATGCCTGTACCTACACCAATCACCCATGCCTGTCTAGGACTGTAGGTGAGAGCCTACACCACACACTTGGTGGCTATCTACCTGGGCACCTGAGCTGAATCCATAGGAGGACAGGGTGGACTCCTGAGCTCACATACCCAGTAACAGATCTAACCACTTGGTGACAGGACATCAGAGCTTCAAAGGTGCCAACAATCAAACTAGCTCATACGAGCAGCCTATATGGGTATATCAAAATGAAACAAGAAGCTAAGACACAGTAAACAAACATAAAATAAATAAATATAATAACTTATTGATGTCTCAGAGACAACAGTCAATATCAAATCACATAAACAGGCAAAGCATGATGGCTTCAGCAAGCTCCCAAAACAAAGAATCAGGAAATCTTCTAGAGGAGGAAAATTTCTTGGAATTACCGGAGGCAGAATGCAAAAGATTAATATACAGAACTCTTCAAGAAATTAGGAAGGAAATTAAGCCAAACACAAAACAGAAGAAATTGAAAAGATTAGACAAGAGCATAATGACAAATTTAACAGGCTGCAAGAATCCATAGAGAGACAGCAGTCAGAAATACAGAAGATTAAAAATAAAATTTCAGAACTAGACAACTCAATAGCAAGTCATAGGAGCAGAATTGAGGCAATGGAAGTCAGAATTAGTGAGACTGAAGATAAAGCACTTGACACCAACTTATTTGAGGAAAAATCAGACAAAAGAATTAAAAAAATTAAGAAAGGGACTTTATCAAGAGGAATAACCTACGAGTGATTGGAGTACCAGAATGGGGGCGATAACAGAAAATACAAGGAGAATTGTTGAAGAATTGTTGGTAGAAAACTTCCCTGATATAGTGAAAGATGACAAGATATCTATCTAAGATGCTCATCAAACCCCACATGAGGTAGATCCCAAAAGAAAGTCACCAAGACTTATTATAATCAAACTTGCCAAAACCAAAGATAAAGAGAGAATTTTAAGAGCGGCTGGGAAGAAACGAAAAGTCATCTACAAAGGAGAGTCAATAAGAAGAAGCTCAGACTACTCAGCAGAAATCATGCAGGCAAGAAGGCAATGGGATGACATAAATAAAGCCTTGAGGGGAAAAAACTGCCAGCCAAGAATTATATATCCAGAAAAACTGTCTCTCATATATGATGGTGAAATTAGGACATTTCCAGATAAATAGAAGTTCAGGGAATTTGCAAAAACCAAACCAAAATTACAAGAAATACTAAAGGGAGTCCTCTGGTTAAAAAATCAGTAACATCAGATAACAACCCAAGACTAGAACACAGGACAGAGGAACCAGATATCAACCCAGATAGGGAAGTCACAAAAGTAATCAAAGCTAAAACACTGAAAATAAGGAAACAGATACGTCAATATGTAAAAGATGACAACATTAAAACAAAAAAGAGGGACTTAAAAAATGTAGACATAGATTTTGCATATGGAGAGAAAGTCAAGGTGATATAAAGAAACAAAAGACTGGTATAAACTTAGAAAAATAAGGGTAAATATTAAGGTAACCACAAAGGAAACTAACAATCCTACAAGTCAAAATAAAAAATAACAAAAATATAAAGACTCAGCAAATATAAAATCAACAACAGAAAAAAAGATGAAAAGAAAATACATAGAGAAAAATGACTCAGCACAGAAAATTAAATGGAACAAAGAAATTGTGAACAACACACCAAAAAAGACATCAAAATGACAGCACTAAACTCATACCTATCAATAATTATGCTGAATGTAAATGGAATAAATACACCAATAAAGAGACAGAGAGTGGCAGACTGGATAAAAAAACATGATCCATCTATGTGCTGCCTAACAGAGCCACACCTTAGACTTAAAGACACAAACTAAAACTCAAAGCATAGAAAAAAGTATATCAAGCAAACAACACTCAGAAAAGAGCAGGAGTGGCAATATTAATCTGACAAAGTAAAATCCACCTCAAAGGATAAGGAAGGACACTATATAATGATTAAAGGGTCAATACACCAGAAGGACATAACTATAATAAATATTTATGCACCCAGCAACAGGGCTCCAAAATACATAGAATAAACTCTAACAACACTGAAAAAAGAGATAGACAGCTCCACAATAGTAGTAAGAGACTTCAACACACCACTTTTGGTGAAGGACAGAACATCCAGAAAGAAGCTCTACAAAGACATGGAAGAGCTAAATACTACAATCAACCAACTTGATCTCATAGATGTATACCATATACCACATATACACTCCACTCAACAGCAGCCAAGCATACTTTCTTTTCCAATGCACGTGGAACATTCTCCAGAGTAGACCACATATTAGGCCATAAAGCAAGCCTTAACAAAATCCAAAGCATCAAAATATTACAAAGCATCTTTTTTGACCATAAAGCCATAGAAGTAGAAATCAACAACAGAAAAAGCAAGGAAAAAAAAGTCAAACACATGGAAACTGAACAACACCTTGCTCAAAAACTACTGGGTTATAGAAGAAATTAAGGATGGAATAAAGAAATTCATAAAATCAAACGAAAATGAAAACACATTCTACCAGAATCTTTGGAACACAGCAAAAGCAGTGCTCAGAGGTCAGCTTATAGCAATAAATGCACACATCCAAAAAGAAGAAAGGGCCATAATCATAACATTAACCTTACAACTAGCACAAGTAGAAAGAGAGCAGCAAAAGAAGCCCTCAGGTGCCAGAAGAAAGGAAATCATAAGAATTAGAGCAAAATTAAATGAAATAGAGAATAGAAAAACAATTGAAAGAGTTAATAAGACCAAAAGCTGGTTCTTTGAAAAGATCAGCAAAATTGATAAACCATTGGCCAAACTGACAAAAGAAAAACAGGAGAGGAAGCAGATAACCTGTATAAGAAATGAAATGGGTGGTATCACAACAGACCCAGCTGAAATTAAAAGAATCATAACAGAATACTATGAAAAATTGTACTCTAACAAATTTGAAAACCTAGAAACTCACTACCTACCTAAACTAACACATACAGGGGTAGAACAACTAAATAAACCCATAACAAAAGAAGAGATTGAAAAGGTGATTAAAAAACTCCCAACAAAAAAAAAACCCTGGCCAGAATGGCTTCACTGGAGAATTCTACCAAACTTTCAGAGCAGAGTTAACACCACCACTACTAAAGGTATTTCACAGCATAGAAAAGGATGGAATACTCCCAAACTCATTCTATGAAGCCAACATAACCCTGATACAAAAATCAGATAAAGACACCACAAAAAAAGAAAATTACAGACCAATATCCCTCATGAACATTGACGCAAAAATCCTCAACAAAATTCTAGTCAATAGAATTCAGCACCATATTAAAAAAGTTATTCACCATGATCAAGTGTAACAGGTATACAGGGATGGTTCAACATGAGAAAAACAATCAATGTAATCCATCACATAAATAAAACAAAAGACAAGAACTACAATAGATGCAGAAAAGGCATTTGACAAATTCCAACACCCATTCATGGTAAAAACTCTCAATAAAATAGGAATAGAAGGGAAATTCCTCAATATAATTAAGGGCATTTATAGAAAGCCAACAGCCAACATCATCCTAAATGGAGACACTTTGAAAGCATTCCCCTTGAGAATGGGAACCAGACAAGGATGCCGTTTATCACCGCTCTTATTCAACATTGTGCTAGAGGTCCTAGTCAGAGCAATTAGGCTAGAAAAAGAAATAAAGGGCATCCAAATTAGTAGGGAAGAAGTCAAGGTATCTCTATTTGCAGATGATATGATCTTAAACACAGAAAACCTCAAAGAATCCACAAGAAAATACTGGAACTAATAGAATATTTCAGCAAAGTTTCAGGATACAAGATAAACATACAAAAGTCAGTTGGATTTCTTTACACCAACAAAGAGAACTCGAAGAGGAAATCACCAAGCTATACCATTTACAATAGCCCCCAAGAAGATAAAATACTTAGGAATAAATCTAACCAGAGACGTAAAAGACCTATACAATGAAAACTCCAAGACACTACTGCAAGAAACCAAAACAGACCTGCATAAGTGGAAAAACATACCTTGCTCATGGATAGGAAGACTCAACATAGTGAAAATATCAATTCTACCCAAAGTGATCTATAGATACAATGGAATTCCGATCCAAATTCCACCAGCTTTCTTTAATGAGATGGAGAAACAAATCACCAGCTTTCTATGGAAAAGGAAGAGGCCCCGAACAAGTAAAACATTACTCAAGAAGAAGAACAAAGCAGGAGGCCTCACACTGCCTGATTTTAGAACCTATTATACCGCCACAGTAGACAAAACAGCCCGCTGCTGGTACAACAACAGATACAGAGACCAATGGGACAGAGTTGAGAATTCAGACACAAATTCATCCACCTATGAACAGCTGATATTTGACAAAGGCCCAAAGTCCATTAATTGGGGAAAAGACAGTCTCTTTAACAAACGGTGCTGGCATAACTGGATAGCCATCTGCAAAAAAACTGAAACAAGACCCATACCTCACACCATGCACAAAAACTAACTCAAAATGGATGAAAGACTTAAATATAAAATCAAAAACGACAAAGATCATGGAAGAAAAAATAGGGACAACGCTAGGAGCCCTAATACATGGCATAAACACAATATGAATCATAAGTAACAATGCACAAGCACCAGAAGAGAGACTAGATAACTGGAAGCTCCTAAAAGTCAAACACTTATGCTCATCAAAAGACTTTACCAAAAGAGTCAAAAGACAACCTACAGACTGGGAAAAAAATTTTGTCTATGACAAATCCAATCAGCGTCTAAGCTCTAAAAACTACAAGATACTGCAAAACCTCAGCAACAAAAAGACAAATAACCTAACTAAAAAATGGACAAAGGATATGAACAAGCACTTCACCAAAGAAGATATTCAGGCAGCTAACAGACACATGAAGAATAAAATGCTCACCATCATGAGGCATTAGAGAAGTGCAGATCAAAACTACAATGAGATAGCATCTCACCCCAAAAAGGCTAGCATTAATCCAAAAAACACAAAATAATAAGTGCTGGAGAGGTTGTGAAGAGACTGGAACACTTATACACTGTTGGTGGGAATGTAAAATGGTACAGCCACCTTGGAAATTGATTTGGCGCTTCCTTAAAAAGCTAGAAATAGAAGTACCATACCATCCAGCTATCCCTCTCCTTGGAATATATACTAGAGAAATAAGAGCCGCCACACAAATAGATATATGCACACCCATGTTCATTGCAGCACAGTTCACAATAGCAAAAAGATGGAAACAACCTATACAAATTATGGTATAGCCACACAATGGAATCCTACACAATGATAAAGAACAATGATGAAGCCATGAAACAGCTTATAACATGGTGAAATCTGGAGGTCATTATGCTGAGTGAACTTAGTCAGTCACAGGAGGACAAATGTTGTATAAGACCACTATTATAAGAACTCAAGAAAAGGTTTAAACACAGAAGAAAACATTCTTTTATGGTTACGAGGGTGGGGAGGATTATTTACTAACTAGATAGTAGATAAGAATTACCTTAGATGAAGGGAAGGACAGCACACACTACAGGGATAGTCAGCACAACTGGACTAAACCAAAAGCTAAGAAGTTTCCTGAATACAACTAAACACTCTGAGGGATAGAGTAGCCGGGGTGGGGATCTGGGGAACATGCTTTCAGGGGACATCTAGGTCAACTGGCATAACAAAGCTTATTAAGAAAATGTTCTACATCCTACTTTGATGAGTGGCGTCTGGGGTCTTAAAAGCTTGCAAGCGGCCATCTACGATGCATCATTTGGTCCCAACTACCTAGAGTAAAGGAGAATGAAGAACACCAAAGACACAAGGATAGTATTAGCCCAAGAGACTGAACGGGCCACATAAACCAGAGACTTCATTAGTCTGAGACCATAAGAACTAGATGGGGCCCGGCTACCACCAAAGACCACCCTGACAGGGAACACAACAGAGAGTCCCTGATGGAGTAGGAGAAAGGTGGGGTGCAAAACTCAAATTCTAGTAAGATCAGACTTAATGTTCTGACTGAGACTGGAGGAACCCTGGAAAGCATGGCCCCTGGATTCTCTATCAGCCCAGAAAGAAAACAATTTCTGAGGCCAACTCTTCAGACAGGGATTGGACTGGACTGTGGGACATAAAGTGATACTTGTGAGAAGTGTGCCTCTTAGCTCAAGTAGATACAAGAGATTAAATGGGCAGCTTCTGTCCAGAGGTGAAATGGGAAGGCAGAGAGGGTTAGATGCTGGTTGAACGGACATGGAGAATCAGGGGTGGAAAGGAGGAATGTGCTGTCACAGTATGGGGAGAGCAATTAGAGTCACATAACAACATATGTATAAATTTTTTGTATGGGAAAAAATAAATAAAAATAAAAGAAAGCAAAAGATGCATTGTATTGGGCAAATCCGCTGCAAGGGACCTCTTTAAAGTGTTGAAAAGCAAAGATGTCACCTTGAAGACTAAGGTGCGCCTGACCCAAGCCATGGTATTTTCAATTGCATCATATGCATGCGAAAGCTGGACAATGAATCTGAAAGACGGAAGAATTGACACCTTTGAATTTTGGTGTTGGCGAAGAACATTGAATATACCATGGATTGCCAAAAGACCAAACAAATCTGTCTTGGAAGAAGTACAACCAGAATGCTCCTTAGAAGCAAGGATGGCGAGACTACGTCTCACATACTTTAGACATGTTATCAGGAGGGATCAGTCCCTGGAGAAGGACATCAGGCTTGGTAAAGTACCGGGTCAGCGAAAAAGAGGAAGACCCTCAATGAAATGGATTGACACAGGGGCTGCAACAATGGGCTCAAGCATAACAATGATTGTGAACATAGCCCAGGACCGGGCAGGGTTTTCATTCTGTGGTGCATAGGGTCGCTATGAGTCAGAACCGACTATCCGACGCTTAACAACAACAACCAGTTATCTAGTTTCTCCTCTGGTGATTGTGCACTGTTACTTACAGTTTGTATTGTGTTTATGCCATATACTAGGGCTACTAGCATTGTCCCTATTTTTTCTTCCATGATCTTTGTCGTTTTTGATTTTATAGGTCTTTGATCCATTTTGAGTTAGTTTTTGTGCATGGTGTGAGGTATGGGTCTTGTTTCAGTTTTTTTGCAGATGGCTATCCAGTTATGCCAGCACCATTTGTTAAAGAGACTGTCTTTTCCCCAATTAATGGACTTTGGGCCTTTGTCAAACATCAGCTGTTCATAGGTGGATGAATTTGTGTCTGAATTCTCAATTCTGTTCCATTGGTCTATGTATCTGTTGTTGTACCAGTACCAGGCTGTTTTGACTACCGTGGCGGTGTAATAGGTTCTAAAACCAGGTAGTGTGAGGCCTCCCCCTTTGTTCTTCTTCTTGAGTAATGCTTTACTTATTCGGGGCGTCTTCCTTTTCCATAGGAAGCTGGTGATTTGTTTCTCCATCTCATTAAAAAATGCCAGTGGAATTTGGATCGGGATTGCACTGTATCTGTAGATCACTTTGGGTAGAATTGACATTTTCACAATGTTGAGTCTTCCTATCCATGAGCAAGGTATGTTTTTCCACTTATGCAAGTTTCTTTTGGTTTCTTGCAGTACTGTCTTATCGTTTTCATTGTATAGGTCTTTTACGTCTCTGGTTAGATTTATTCCTAAGTATTTTATCTTCTTGGGGGCTATTGTAAATGGTATTGATTTCGTGATTTCCTCTTCAAAGCTCTCTCTATTGGTGTAGAAGAATTCAACTGATTTTTGTATGTGTATCTTGTATCCTGATACTTTGCTGAAATCTTGTATTAGTTCCAGTAGTTTTCTTGTGGATTCTTTGGGGTTTTCTGAAAACACCATTTCTTGGGCATACTGGTTCAAACCAGTATATGAAATCATGTTGTTATTGTTATTAGCTGCCATCAAATCAATTTTGACTCATAGACACCCCTGTAACAGAACAGAACTGCCCCATAGAGATTCCTAGACTGTAATCTTTATGGGAACAGGTTGCTAGGTGTTTCTCCCATGGAGCCAACTGGTGGTTTCTAATCACCAGCCTTTTGGTTAGGAGCCAAGCACATAACCATTGCACCACAAGTTTGTTAATTGCTAGCTGTGGGTCCTTGGGCAAGTGAGTTAACCTTTCTGTGCCTCCGTTTTCTTATCTGTAAAAGGAGTTTGTAATAATAGCACCTATTTTGTCTCTTCGTTGAGAGCATTAAGTGAGAATACATGAAAATCACATAGAAGATGGCCTAGCAGAGAGTTAAGTGGTCAAATAACGTTACCTATCATTAACTGCATAAAAATTTCATGTGTGCACATTTTGAAAAAAGTGCTTTCCCCAACCTTAAAATAATTTGCTCTTCAAAATGTTTCCATTCCCTGATTCTTAACAGAGGCTGCTGTTTATGTGCTCATAATAATTAAGCAATGGCAATATGACTTTCACAGAAATATTTAATGCATCTATTTTTGGCAGAGCTTATTACACAAAATAGAAGAATGTCCTTCTCCAATAATAAGTTGTTTTATGAGATGTTCTGGATAATGCATTTTAGGAAATGTTTAAAGTTAACAAAAGGAGCCCTGCTGGTGCAGTGGTTTAAGTGCTCAGCTGCTAACCAAAAGGTTGGTGCCACTAGCCACTCCTTGGGAGAAAAATGTGGCAGTCTGCTTCCGTAAAGATTTACAGCCTAGAAGACCCTATGGGGCAGTTCTGCTCTGTCCTCTGGGGTCACTATCAGTACGAATCGACTCGACAGTAATGGGTTTGATTTTTGGTTTCAAGTCAACAACACATAAATCTATAGCATGTAATTTTGCTTGATTTCCAGATCATTAGAGGTGTTGCTAAATATGTCTGAGGCTTATATACAAATAAGCATGGTCCTTTTTTTCCTTTTTCTTTCCCACCTCTTGCAAGTTACAGAAAGCTGTGTATTTTAATATTTTTTCTTCCTCATCTCCCCCATATGTACATAAGTGAAAATATGCACGTTAGTGCACGTAAACATTCACACAAATTCATTATTGAAGCTCATGAAGGATAAAAGTTGTCCCTTAGCACAGTAGACAAGATACTTTTTCTCTTTCTCCCAGCTGCAAAACAATGCTCCTGATATGTCAATTTCATGCATAGCTGTCCAACTAGTCCTTGACAGACAAATCAAAGAACAAGTTAGCTGCTCAAATGGTTACAGATTAGAAATCAGGTGACTGCAAACCCCATTCTTTCTTCTACAATGTATCCCCCAAAACTCAGTGCCCTGATGTGCACTGGTGAGCATTCCAATGCTTGTTGACAGAATTATTTTTAGAAAGTAATGCTTTCCCATTTATAAATCCCAGAGAGGCAGCAGGGCATGGAGGCGGTAGTTCTCAGCCCTGGCTACAGATCAAAATTACCTGTGGAGTTTTAGAAATCTGCAGATGCCATGACCTCACTCTGGACCAATGATTTCAGCCCAGGCTGCACTTGGGAATTGCCTGGGGTGGGGGTGGGGGGGCAGTTAATAACGATGATGCTTGCCAGGCAGCCGCACCCGGACCAATTGCATCAGATTCTCTGGGGGCAGGGCCTAGAGAGAGGAAATTCTTTATCCGCTTTCAGCTGACTCTTACACACAGCCAGGACGGAGACCCACTGCTGTAGATGGATTGAATTCACTTATTCATTGAACAAGTATTTACTGACTGCTGCTCTATGCAAGGTATTGCTGGCAACATAGTGGTTAATGAAATAAACACGCCCAGCTCTCCCTGGCTTGTTGTGTGCCGTCCAGTCAATTGCGAATCATAGCGACCGTTTGGACAGAGTAGACTGCCACATGGGGTTTCCTAGGCTGTAACCTGATGGCGCTGTGGCTAAGCGCTGGGCTGCTAACCTGAAGGTTGGAGGTTCCAACCCACCAGCTGCTCCGCGGGGAGAAAGATGTGGCAGTGGCAGTTTGCTTCCGTAAAGATGCCAAAAACAAAATTCACTGCCATTGAGTCAGAATCGTATAAGACAGAGCACAGCTGCCCCATAGGGTGTCCAGGGCTGTAATCTTAACGGAAGCAGACTGCTATTTTTTCTCCAGTGGAGCAGCTGGTGGGTTCGAACTGCAGACCTTTTGGTTAGCAGCCAAGAGCTTAACCGCTGTGCTACCAGGACTCTTTTCCATAAAGATTATAGCCTTGGAAACCCTATAGGGCAGTTTTGCTCTGTCCTGCAGGGTCACTAGGAGTCAGAATCCACTCGTTCACAATGGGATGGATGGACTCTTTATGGGAGAAGATCGCCAGGTATTCTCTCCGATGAGCTCCAACCGTTGACCTATAGGATAGCAGCCGAGCACTTAACCATTGCGCCACCAGAGTTCCTTCCCGGGCTTAGAAATCTGAGATGAAATCTTCAGGGGTGGAGCCTAGGCATCTGAAATTTTAAAAAGCTGATCAGCGAAGGTTCAGAATCAGGGGGTAATAGAGCCGAGAGTCAGACTGAGTTTAGGTAAGTTATGTAACTGCCCTAAGCCTCCGCCTCTTTATCTTTAAAATGGCGGAAAGCAAATCTTCCACTATAGGGCTGTTACGAGTTTTCAATGAAAATCTCATCGATATAAACCCTAGTGCAGAAGCTGGTATCGTCTGGGCATTCGGTAAACGTTAGATTTCCTCCTTCCTGCTCTTTGAGTCTCCCACTGCCCTTAAAGCAATACATTGTGCTAAGTATCGTGTGATGTGCAATTGAAGAGTAAGACACTCCCCTGCTCTTCAGGATTTATGGTGCAATAAACAATTAGAAAGCAATAACATCGCACACAAGCTATTCCTAGGTGTGTGGTATCTGCTACTCTTAACTGCTGCAGGGATTCTGAATGGGGAGAAATCACTGGCAATCAGGAATCAAAGAAGGTTTCTTAAAGAGGAAGGATTTAAGAGAAGTCTTAAAAAATGGGTAGGTTTTGCCAGGCGAGGAGGAGCGGGAGGGTATTACAGGCTGAAAGCAGAACGCAAAGATAACCTCTAAATGGTACCTGAAGGTAGGTCATGTTTAAAGACAATGTATACGTGTACTTTTCAAACATTTGTCTCACATGTGGCTATGTATGTCAGTGATCACGAAAGGCTAGTTTACCTTTTTATCTGTGTGTGAATAATGATGCGTGAGTTTTGTGTGTTTAAGAGCATGTATGAGGTATATGTTCGGAACGAGGCATGCATTTGTTTTATATGCACATCCCTCGATGTATTATTTAGGAAAATCGAGCATGCATCGATCTATTTTCGCTGGCATTCTTCTCGGGGGTACCAGCATGCCTTCTTAGAAAAAACCCACATGCCTTCTAAATAACAATGAATTTTCTGAACGTGTAGAACAAAGAGCTGAATAAAGATGACATCATCCTCCTTCTCGTGACTTTTCATTCAGGTTAGTACGTAAGTCCTGCCGGAGGTCTGTCCAGAACAGTCAGTCCCTGGCCAATTATAAACGGCTGAGAGGGTGGATCGGTTCAGCCAGTCTGTCTGCGGGCGGCGGAGGGCAGGACCGCCCTGCGTCGGGCCGCCTGGGCGTCCTGCTGTCCCAGTCAGTGGCTGCACTGCAAGGTCTCGCCCCGCTCGCAGTCTCTGTTGACTGTTGCTGACAGAGTATCCCTGCTCGGCTGAGATTACTTCCAATGACCTACTTTGAAAATGGTGTGAACTTACATTCACTGATTGCCTCGGCCGTGCGCCAAGGAGTTGGGGTGCAAACAGGCCTTCCCAGGGGGCTTCCGGCAGAAGAGAGAGGCTCTCTCGGGGTCCCTCCAGATGCCGTGCGTGTGCTTTTGTGTTGGTGGTCGTTGCTGTCTCCGTCCCCCCCGCCCCCGTTCTTCCTTTTCGTCCCCCAGGGCCTTGGCTGTTACAATTCATCTTTAGACTCTTGGAGTGCAGTGTGTTGATTGGCTGGGCTGGTTGTTAAGTCAGTGAAAGACAGCCAATCAGAGCAGACCTCTGCCCTGTCTCCCGGCTGCAAACAGCTAAAGTAGTAATAAGCAGGAAGCGCGGTTTGGGGCTGAGCTCGCGAGCGGCCCCGGTAGAGGGCTGGAGTCTTCCAGGGCCAAGTGCTGAGGAGCGCCCAGGACTCAGGCTGCGGCACAGATCGGTGGCCTCGCGAGGCCTCCCCACGTGGAGCTTTGGCAAAGCCTAGTTTCCACCCAGGTTCATTTTTCTCTGAGTATCTGGCTTTTAAAAACAACATGGATGTTTATAGGGGTGGGAGAAGGAAGGGACAAGGAAGGAGGCAGAAATGTTGGGGACTAAATGGGGTCTACATTATCATGCTAGAGGAAAGTTTGGTTGTTCGAATTCACCCGGAGGCGCTTCAGAAGACAGGCCTGGCGGTCTGCATTTGAAATGTCACAGCTTGAAAACCCTATGGAGCAGTTCTCTGCACACACGGGTGCCCATGAGTCAGAATCAAGTGGCTAGTGGCTAACAACAACAGCATCGCTTTGACCTCTTTAAGCGATGATTCTAGATAATCCCCTTTTTCTACCTTCAAGGCTGACTACTTAAAAAGAAAGCCCGTTTTGAAACTAGGGAAATTATCTGAACGTGTAAATCAGCTCAAAAATGACTTCTTACTTTCCAAAGCAGCCGGCCTGAATTCAGAACAGGCAACTTCCCAGTGTTGACCATCTGATAAGAGTCTTAGAAGAAGGTGAAGTGTTTGTTTATACACTTACGAGGAGAATGGGAGCCGATTTATCAACTTTTCCCTTCAGGATACTTACAGCATGAAACATTTTTTCCTTGTTGAATCAGCTTGGTCTGTTATCAAGTATGAAAGAAGAGAGACATTTTACTTTAACTCTTTTATTTGAATCTAAAATAAGAGATTCAGTATTTATCGGAAAGCTCCGTTTAAAATTACATGTAACAGTTCTGACTTGCTGCTCAGAGCGCTTCTCTCTTCATCCGTTTGGATTTTTGGAAGCTATAAAGACATTCTTTTCCCCATGATTTTCTACTCTGGATTCCTCTCAATTTCCAAGAACACCCGTGAAACACTTTCATTATCACGCAAGCATTCCGATCTTTTTCAGATTTTGGCTTATGATGTACATTCAACTGAGGTCTGTAGAAACTTTCCTGAAAGGGAAAAAAAAAAACCAAAACAACCTGTTGCTGTGGAGTTAATTCTGACTCATGGCAACCCCATGTGTTACAGAGTAGAACTGCTCCATAGGATTTTCTTGGCTGCAATATTTATGGAAGCAGATTGCCAGGCCTTTCTTTTGTGGCACCACTCGGTGGGTTCAAACTGCCAACCTTAAGGTTAATAGTCAAGCATAAACCGTTTGCACCACCCAGGGACCTTTCCTGAAAGAAAGACCTAGAAAAATGTTAAATATGGAATTGTCACTCTGAAATGGTTCACGTGGTTCTCCCCACAAATTCAAGTTGGTAGTACGTTGGTAAATGTCGGCAAAAATACGCCAACAGCAAAACCTTGAGGGTTTTAAAATGGGAAAAGATGAGTAGTGCATGAAATCTCTTTGATGCACTATAGATTCAGTGTCAGTGGATACTGCAGTGCACAGATTTCCTGTGAGAAAATGAGAGGATGGGGTCAGCGGCCACTTGGTGGTAGAATTCTTGCCTTCCACGTGGGAGACCCGGGTTAGAGTCCTGGCGGATGCACCTCATGCACAGCCACCACCCGCCTGTCATTGGAGGTTTCTGTGTTGCTATGGTGCCGAACAGGTTTCAGGAGAGCGTCCAGATTAAGACAGACTAGGAAGAAAGGCCTGGCAATCTAGTTCCGAAAATCAACCACGGGAAACCCTATGGTCCGATCTGCAGCTGATCATGGGGATGGTGCGGGACTGGGCGGCGTTTTGTTCCGTTGTGTCGTCATGAGTAGAGGGTCGACTTGACAGCAGCCAAGAACAACAAATGAGAAGAAAGAGGGAGAAATTGGTAGAATTAGAACACGGGTCGGGCACTAGTGGTTGCTAGCTGTGCTCACGATATGGACCAGTCCAGATCTTTACATCCTCTTTGTTAAACCATGGTCTCTTTCTTTAATCCAGCTCCATGGGGCCTTCTGGCTGACAGATGTAAGAAAAGAGGTGATAATTCCATATCCGCGGAATCGCTCACACAAGCCCCAGCTTGGGAGCGGGTTTTAATTAAGAAAGTTAAATGAAGGTTGTCGTGCCCTAAAGTTGATGGCTACCACGCAAAAAGGCACAGACTCGGATAGGGGGACCATAAGTGATGGGGGCTGAGCGTGCCAAGGCTGAGTATGGCCTTTTGGATTCAAGAGTAGGGCCCAGCGTTAAGAAAGTAGGTAGCTTATTAAAGAAAGAGAGAAGAATCCACAAGGGAAGTTAGTTAGGAGACCGTTGACTGAGCAGCCATAATGGGGGTGGGAGGAGACTCTATAGGCAGTTCAGCCAGATGGGATGGAAAAGGCTAATGGGGTTGAGTAAAAATGTCCATATTGTAACCGGACTGCTCCAGGTCCGCTTGGTGGGGCCATAGAGACAGAAACCGGTGAAAGCGAAAGAAGCAGCTTTCTATGGTTGGCCAAAGAAACGAGCACCCCGGACTTGGGTCACCAAGATGGCGCCCAGAACAGCAGCCCAAGGGGTTTATGCCCAAAGGGTTGCTGTGGGTGAAGTCAGTCAGGTGGGGGTCTTCAGGAGCGCCACGGGGTGGGGCCAGTTTGCTGATGGGTCTGGCCCGAAACGGCGTCGGGGGCAGTCAGCCCTTTCCGTGCTTTCTCAGTCTAAAAAGGGCGGGGGAGGGGGGTGGGACTCTCAGACCAGATCTTAGGCTTGGAGCCCTTGTTTCTGAAAGCCTTCCCCCAATCTAGGGCCTTAAACTTTGGTTCCGTCGGGTGGGAGAAGAGTTCCGGGGTCACCCAGAGGACGGGGATTGACGGTTCTGCGCATGTCAGGCGGGCCAGATATAGTTCTTGCCAGTTTCAGCTGGTCCTGTGACCCTAGTCTCTTGTTTTCCTCACCTTGGCCAGAAACAGGAAGTATGCCTAAATAAGGAGATAGCTTAAAGACAAAGAGAGTTAGTTCCTATATCGCAGAAGACAGCAGGCACAGCCTTTTGCCTATTCAAGATGGCGGGCAGGCTGCCAGTCTCAATATTATTCGCCAAGAAAAGGGTTTAAGGTCACTTCTGTGCTAATTTTGCAGGCCAAGTAAAATGCTGCAGCCTTTTTTGAAGCTGCCTACCAGCGCTAACTAATATTCATTAACTTCTTAAATACCTTGATGCATGTGATGCTGTTTGGTGCGTTACTCAGTAGAGTTCGACAGCCATACAGGATTTTGTGAAAGAAAACACAGAGAAGAAAGCCTCTTTGTCCTATTAATTGCAGTGATACATCTTCCTTTCCCCAATGCAGTTTTGGGGAAAGGACTGATCTAAAGAACCACGTGGAATTAAAACAAAAAACCTGTTGCCATCCAGTTGATTCCGACTCACAGCAACACTATAGGACAGAGTAGAGCTGTCCCATAGGGTTGCCAAGGAGCAGCTGGTGGGTTCAAACTGCCGACCTTTTGGTTAGCAACCGTAGCTCTTAACTACTGCACCACCAGGGCTCCACATCGAATGAAGTGGTAGCAAAAGGAAATACTATAAGGCAAACGTGGAAGAAAAAAAAGTTATTCAGTAGTGTTATGGATCAAGTTGAAGTCCTGACCCCTGTGCCTTGAATGTGTTTGGAAGCAGAAGCTTTCTTTCGTTCTGTTAACGAGGACGTGCTATAGTAGGGTGGGTCCTGAACCTAATCACTTCTGAGCTATGAAAAGAGCAGAATAAACACAGACACACACACCCAGGGGGAGACAGACACCATGTGAAGATCCCCCTACAAGGCACGGAATGCTGAGGAATGCCTGGGGCGACCAACAAGGAAGACCGTCCCCTGGAGCCAATGTCCTGATTTGGACTTCTCACCTCCAGAACTGTGAGAAAACAAATTTCTGTTCTTTAAAGCCACCCACTTGTACTTTTTTGTTACAGCAGCTCTATGTAAGTGAGACAAATAGAGATCGTCAGGCTGGGGCCAGAGCAAGACTCAGGCAGGAACATCACATCAACTCTAGGGAAAGGCTTCAATGCAGGTAGAACACCATGATCATGAAGACCATGTTTTGCATTTAATAGCTCTGGTGAAGTTTTGTGAAGCCTTCCGAAGACATGGGAGAACAAACCTGAAGCATGTTTGAAGAAAAGGTTGTGATCAGAGTTTGCTTTTTGGTTTTCCATACAAGGAAGCTCGTTAGTAGGCAGCCAATATAGTGCTGTCAGATTTACACTGTGTTGTCCAAGAATACTACCTTGTGATAGCTAGCTCCTAGGGATATGCATAAGGTAAAGTAAGAGGCTATACCCACTGGGAACCACATCAGCATTGCTAGGTTTCATTCACAAAGAGAAGCAGGTTATACAGTCTAAACCCACATGCAAACCGTTTACGATAGAGTCAATTCCAACTCATGGTGACCCCCTGTGCTACAGAGTACAGCTGTGCTCCACAGGATTTTCATGGCTGTAATCTTAATGGAAGCAGATTGCCAGACCTTTCTTCTGTGGATGCTGGGTGGGTCCAAATATCACTTAATGCTTAGTGAGGACTTCATATTGGTTGCTAGCAGAGCTGTGGGTTTGGCAAAGAATTCTCTTTTCAGATTAATTATTGTCAGTGAAGGGAACTGGTCTACACGTTACAAAGGTCTCAATTTCATTATTGTGGGAAGGATGTCACATTCAACTAGGAGAAAGTAACAAACTAAAGCCTGCTCACCAGGTATCAGAGCTGCAGGGAAGTGATTTTCTTCTTTAGATTCCGTGCTGGGTTCTGCTGGTACCCTGCATTAATATAAATTAACAGCACACCACTCACGTGGAACTTCTTATCTAAAAAAAGCTCGCATTATGCTTAAGCCTTTTATGACAAAATAATAGCAGTCGTGAGGTTTAAGATTGTTCCTACAGTTTTCTATGGAGCATCTGTACAATTTTATATGGTGGATAAAACTATATTCATGGGGATCTTTGTCAATTGAAAATGTGGTTAGAGAACCAGTGGTTCATTATTTAAGCCTCACCCCACCATGATCACATACATACGATTTTCTACTTGCAAGCACTCTCCACATTTTTTTAAAAAATAAGAAGTAACCCTGATATTCACATTCATTTTCGTGACTATTATTTGTTGTATTTTAACAGTCTGATGCGTTCTAACTAAAAGTCTCCAGGAGAATGGAGGAGGATGCCTAAGAAGCAAATTCCTTCAGTAAATTGTGAATGAGCGCTTAGAGTGTTCACAAAGTACTACATTTGGCACATAAGGACCCTGATGGTGCAAAGGTTAAGTGCTTGGCTGCTAACGCAAAGGTCGGTGGTTCAAACCCATCAGCAGCTCTGTGGGAGAAAGGACCTTGTGATCTGCTCCTGTAAAGATTTACAGCCTTGGAAACCGTATGGGACAGTTCAGCTCTGTCCTGTAGGGTCGCTATGAGTCAGAATCAACTGAAGGGCACCTATAACAACAACAGCCGCAAGGGTTGAGCACCGGAGGCAGCAGTGGTTTAGTGGCAGAATTCTTGCCTCCCATGCAGGAGACCAAGGTTCAGTTCCCCTCCGGTGCACCTCACGTACAGTCCTCACTTGTCTGCTGGTGGAGGATTGCGTGTTGCTATGATGCTGAACAGGTTTCAGCAAAGCTTCAGGCTAAGATGGACTAGGAAGAAAGGCCTGGCAATTTAGCCCGTGGGAACCCTGTGGATCACAATAGTCCTGTTCCCAACCGATCATGGGGCTAGTGCAGGATCGGGCAGTGTTTTGTTCTGTTGTGCTTGGAGTCGCCCTGAGTTATGGGCCAACCTGATGACCATTAAGAGAAATGCCATGTTTGGCACTGTAGGCTACGGTCCCTCAGGAGCATGAAATCCCTAAGACTAAATAAGGCAGGTGTACAAATAACTATAAATCGAGGCTGAGTAGGCTAAGTGACTACCGAAGCTGGCAAAAATGCGGGCAGTGGATGAATCCCTTTGGATGAAAGAAGCCATTTGAAAAGGCTCCGCAAAGGTTTCTTAGAGAAGATGGTACAGGATGAAAGGGTATGGGAACCAGAGGGCGCTCAGCTGTCCCTGCTCCTGAGATCTAGGTGACACTGGCCTGCATCCCCCGTCTCCTCTGGAAAACCCAATGCCCTCCTCCCAATAGTCTCGTCCTCTCCTTGGCTCCACCCAGCGTTCTCCACTGTTCCTCTATTCCTCCCCTGAAACTCTGCCTCTTTTTTTGATTCCTGCTAAAAACTACTTACACAAAGCTTTTCTGAGATGCAGTTATTACTGAAAGTGCTGGGGAGACACAGTTAATAGCCGAGTAGCATACACATCTTAAAAGTGAAATTAGCCATCTCTGTTTTTAAAAATCCTTCAGCCACTCCACATTGGTGCTCCCCCTTATTGCTACTCCTTACCCTCCTCTCTTCTTGGGGTGGAAAAAAATCCCAAATTCCTTTCATTTTCTTAAACACAGTAATTCATCCCATTTTTTATTCTGTACTCTTCCTTTTTACTGGGCATTGAGGCCAGTTTTTCCCAACCAAAACTCACTCGTGTTATTTTCTCATAAAGGCATCTTTGTCCCTCTCTAGGATGAATTCTGGTGACAACCATTGGTATGCTTGTATTTTTGACTTGCCATAATGCCAAGTTTTCAAGGCAGAGCTGGAAAATACGAACATTATTCCATAAAGTCATAAATTAGAAGACTTAGAAGAAACCTCAGATTTTGCAAATAGCAGTCTCTCATTTTACAGGTGAGAAAACTGAGCTTCGGGACCACTCAAGCTTATGTAATCAGTGGTGGAAGAACTCTGCCAGTTTGGTGCCATTTTTCTTGCTGGGGGAATGTCATGGCGGTAATGAGATGAGAATACAGGACATTTAGCACAGCAGGTGTAGTTAAGAGCGTCATGAGGCTGCAGAGGCACTCACCCCTCATTAAGATGTTCAAAGTAAAAGTAGCTTCTTTATTTCCTTCCAAGTGGTGTAATCTTCCTCATAAGCAACCTATCTGACCCTACTGGGTAATAAGGACAGACAGCCCAGACTTACAAATAACAATATCTCAGTTTCTCCCAGTTAAGTAGCCTTGCTGTGTAAATGTAGTCAATTCAAATTTTTATTTTTTATCAGTGTGCATTGACTCAGTCTCTACAGGTAAACCATCAGGTGGAAGGTGTACCAGGTTCTCATGGCAGAGGGCATAAGAGGACTTCTCATCCAGATTGAGCTCTCTGGATCCTGACTGGACCCTCTTCTGGAACATGGTTAAACTGGGCTGCTCCTTGCACTGGTGGACTCTAGGGTGCAGCTATTTCAGTCTGATGTTTTAGGAGTGATGTACTGGCACCCAACCATGAAGCATGTGATCCTGGTCATGTGTCCTCTGTCTTGAAATCCTTAGCAATGACGGTGTCTTTGTCTCAAACCTAGCCACTGGAACCCTAAAGACATTCAGATAATATGGAGACCACAAAGGACCTTAGGACCAGGAGCATATTTCTAGGGGCAGAGTGTCAAGGGGATTGCAGTTTTTTAAGAGAACCTCAGCTTTGGGCTCAGTACCACATCCAGTTTGGAAAACACTGATGGCTTAGAGGTGGTGGCACAAGGTATATGTTATAGATTGAATTGTGTCCCCTGGAAATGTGTGTCAGTTTGGCTAGGCCATGATTCCCAGTGTTGTGTGATTGGCCACCATTTTGTCATCTGATGTGATTTTCCTATGTGTTGTAAATCCTATCTCTATGATGTCAATGAGGCAGGATTAGAGGCAGTTTACGTTAATGAGGCAGGACTCAATCTACAAGATTAGACTGTGTTTTAAGTCAACCTCTTTTGAGATATAAAAGAGGGAGGCAAGCAGAGAGAGGGAGGACCTCATACCACCAAGAAAGAGGCATCATGGGCATTGCGTGCTTTGGACCCAGGGTCTCTGCGCTGAGAAGCTCCTCGACCAGAGGCAGATTGGTGGCAAGGACCATCCCCAGAGCCGACAGAGACAGAAAGCCTTCCCTGGAGCTGATGTCCTGAATTCAGACTTCTAGCCTCCTAGACTGTGAGAGAATAAATTTGTTTGTTAAAGCCATCGACCTGTGCTATTTCTGTTACAGCAGCACTGGATAACTAAGTGTGTAATAGATGACTAGAGTGACTCCACCCTGAGTCAGGCCATCATTTGGGTGATCCAATATCTGTTTAGATGATCCATCCAGCGCTTAACTTGTTTTTGAAATTGAATTTTGTATTTTGAAGTAATTTATAGATGCACATGGAGTTGTAAGAAATAATACAGAGATTCCATATACCCTTTACCCAGTTCCCCTCATAGTGACATCTTGTCAAAAAAAAAAAAAAAATAGTGCAGTATCACAAGCAGAGCGTTTTTCCACCACCACAAATCCCTCATGTTGCCCTTTATATAGCCACATCGGCTTCCCTCCTGTCCCACCCCCTCCTTAGCCCTACAACCACTAATCTCTTCTCCATTACTATAATTTTGTCATTTTTAGAATGCTATATAATTAGAATTATACAGCATGTAAGCTTTTGGGAAGGAGCCCTGGTGCACAACAGTTAAGCCACAGACTTAACGGCCGCAGACTGCTAACCGAAAGGTTGGCAGTTCAAACATAGCCGGTGGCTCTGAGGGAGAAAGACCTGGTGATCTGCTTCCTTAAAGATTACAGTCTAGAGAACCCTATGGGGCAGTTTTACTCTGTCACGTGGGGTTGCTATGAGCTGGTCGTCACCCACAATAAAAACAACAACCTTTTGGAACTGGCTTTTATCACTCAGCATAATTCTCTGGAGATTCTTCTGTGTTGTTTTATGTATCAATACACTAGTTTGTTCTTTTTTATTGCTGAGTAATACTCCATGGTACAGATCCACCACAGTTGGTTTAACCATTCACCCACTGGCAGGCATCTGGATTGTTTCCAGCATTTGACTGTTAGAAATAAAGCTGCTATAAACATTTGTGTACAGGTTTTTGCATGAATATAAGTTTTCATTTCTCTGGGATGAATGCCTGAGAAGGCTTTAACTGAGTTGTATGGTAATTGTGTGTTATGTTTTTTTAAGAAACTGGCAAACTGTTTTCCAGAGTGGTTGTACCATTTTACATTCCCACTATCAGTGTGTGAGTGATCCTGTTTCTCTACATGGTTGCTAGAATTTGGTGTTATCATTTTTTTTTACTTTTAGCCATTCTGATAGGTGTGTAGTGATATTTCATTGTGGTTTATTTTACATTTCCCTCTGCACACACGTGGTCACCATGAGTCAGAATCGACCTGACAGCAACTAACAACAGCAAATATCTAATAATGTTGAACATATTGTCATGCACTTATTTGCCTTCTGTATATCCTGTTGGGTGAAATGTCTCTTCGTATGTTTTGCCCATTTTTTAGTTGTGTTGTTTGGTTTTTACTGTTGAGTTTTGAGAGTTATTTATATATTCTAGGTACTAGTCCTTTGTTGGACTTGAGGTTTGCAAACAGTTTCTCAGTCTGTGGATTGTCTTTTCATTCGACTAACAGATTCTTTCCAGAACAAAAGTTTTTAATTTTGATGAAGTCCAATTTACCATTTTTTCCTTTTATAGATTGTGCTTTTGGTGTCCAGAATGAGAATTCTTTGCCTAGCCCTACATTCTGAAGATTTCATTATTTTATTTTTTTAAAAGTTTTACAGTTTTACGTTTAAACTAAGTTGTGGTTCATTTTGAGCTAATTATTGTTTAAGGTGTAAGACACTGAGGTTCCTTATTTTGCTTATGGATGTCCAGTTGCTCCAGCACTATTTGTTGAAAAAACTGTCTTTCCTCCATAGAATTTCTTTGCACTCAATGTCAAAAATCAGTTGGGCATATTTGAGTTTTCTATTCCATTCCATTGATCTATATGTCTGTCCCTTCCCCAGTACTGTACTGGATTTACTACTGCAGCTGTATAATAAATCTTAAAGTTGAATAGGTTTCTCCCACTTTATTTTTCTCTGTCAAAATTGTTTTAGATTTTCCATATAAATTTTAGAATAACCTTTATGTACAGAAAAGTCTGGCTGGGGTTTTAATAGGAATCACATTAAATCTGTTTATCAGTTTGGTGAGAAGTGGCATCTTTACTATGTTGAGTCTTCCCATCCGTGAACACAGTATGTCTCGCCATTTATTTAGATGTTCTTTGATTTCTTAACAGCGTTTTTGTAATTTTAAGCATTCAAATCCTGGACATGTTTGTTAGATTTACACCTAAGTATTTCATTGTTTTGATTGATTAGAAATGGTTTTCTGTTTTCAATATTGGTGTCCTTGGGTTCATTGCTAGTGTGTAGAAACACAGTTGATTTTTGCGTGTTCATCTTGTTTCCTGCAACTTTGCTGTAACTCACTGATTAGTTCTAGGAAGTTTTTGGTAGATTTCTTGGGATTTTCTACATAAACCATTGTCATCTGCAAGTGGGGGAATGTCTTATTTCTTCCTTTGGTGTCTGTTTATCTCCTTTTATTGCCTTATTGCACTGGCTAGAATTTCCACCACTAGGTTGAAATACAGAGATGAGAGTGGACATTGTTGCCGTCAGTGTTCACCATAATGTTAGCTGTGGCGTTTGTAGCTCTCTACCAGGTTCAGGAAGTTCCTCTCTATTCTGTTTTTACTTAGAGGTTTGTTTTTTTTAATTGTTATAAATGAGTGTTGAATTTTGTGACATGAATTTTATATATCAGTTGATATGTTCATGTGCTGTTTCTTCTTATGCTTGTTTTATATATATAATAGCCAGGGTTTTTGTTTACTTAGCAGGATAAAAAGGGAAACATGTTTACACCATCGTCCTAAAAGTGGAAATCCCCTCAGCACCTAACTTTTTAATTCCTTGACCACCTCAACACTAATGACTTTCCTTTCACCCCATTTCAGCCACTCACCACTAAGGCTCACCCAGGACTATACCCTAAAATCTTAAATTAAAATACCACTCAATTCTTAACCTCATCTTTTTGCTTCCAGCTTGCTCAGTTTTATACACAATGTCCATGTTTTCTGCCTCATTAAAATGTTTTGTCTCTTGATTTTACTACTTTCTTTTAATCTATAAGTCCGTTCCCATATTCACTTCTATCCCTATCTAAGGAGACCCTGTGGGTTATCACTTCAACTGCCTCTCTTTGCTGAAATCTTCAACTTCCTTCCCACTGCCCTTGATTCTCGTCTACTGGCAAAATCCAGACTTTCAAGCAACCTAACTCTCTGCCTTCTCGTACGTTTAGGTAGCCGAGTGTGAAAGAGAAAATTGCACAGTGGAAAGAATTGGTGCACCAAAATTCCATGGTGTCCAGTTTCAACTTACTCCCACACTGCTGACCATTACTACTGTTTTGGTGAGCTCTCTCTCTCTCTCCCCACTGTTCCTCACAGAAGCTATTCCAAGTCACCTCCTCTCCTCCAAATCCATATCCTGACATCTCCCTACCAAGAAGCCATCAGGTA
Source organism: Dugong dugon (assembly GCA_030035585.1). NCBI lineage: Eukaryota > Metazoa > Chordata > Mammalia > Sirenia > Dugongidae > Dugong > Dugong dugon. The sequence goes on from CM057464.1 coordinate 3,941,547, forward strand.
AGATTCTCTACACCTACAATCTTGCATACATCTGCACCCATTCTCCTTCTTTCCTTCCTATGATGATGGATGAAGTCCCTCCATCTAAGATAGTACCTCCATCTGAGCTATGTAGCCCATCATGAGCTGCATACTCAGTAATTACTGCCTGTCTTCCAGGTCTTTCTCAATACCATCCCTCCTAAAAAAGCATGTCTCTCATTAAAAAAAAAAAAAGAATCCCCTTGCTTCCCCTTCTCATTGCCTTTTCATCTCTCTTCCCCACTTCGTAGCCAGGATTCTTGGATATTTCCTATACTTGTGTACACGTCCTAACTTCCTATTCATTTCCTTAGCCAACTGCAGTCTAGTGTCTGCCCTCACACGGCTCTCTTAAACCATTCTTGCCAAGATCTCCAAAGGCATTTATCACGAAAGGCAGCAGACAACACTTCAACCTTATCTTACTTGACATTGTTGTAGTATTTGGCACAATTGAACGCTACCTTCTTTTTGAAGGCTCCCAATGTACTACACTCGTCTGCTTTTCCTTAGCCTCTGTGGCTACACTCTCTTGTCTTCATCAACTTTCCCCTTTCTCAGCCAGTGTTTCCCTATCTTAGGTCCACATCTCTTCTCCTGTTATACACTAAACCTGGATACTCATCCAGACCTTGACTCCTTACTCACCTCATTCCCTGTATCTCATAAATCACCCCATCCTATCACTCCACTTCCACTGCTCTGCAATTATTCCACCCTTTCCATCTCCACTGCCATTTTTTACCACTTGGATTGTTTCCATTCTTTCTCAACCAGCCTCTCTGCTTGCCTTATCTCCTTCAAAGTCATTCGTCATGCTCCAGATAGATTGGTATATCTGATGCAGAAATCAGGCCTCATCGGTCTCTTGCAAAAAGTACTTCAGTAGTTTCTGATTGACTTTGTGTAAAGTCTACACTTCTTAATACAGCATCAGAATTCTTTAGGCTTGGGCTCCTGCCTACCACTCTGACCCACTGTCTCTTCACTCCCCTTGTACTCAGCAGTGCTTCCATAGTACAGTACAGGTTTGTAGAACACATGTTTAAGAAATTTTCTTCATTCCACAGTACCCAGTTTACATGTTCCCTCCTCTAATAAGCCCTCCCAGACCCCTTGAGGCTAGATTAGGTGCCCTTTCTAAGTGTCTCCAAAGCTCACTGTGTTCACTGATATCATAGCACTTACCACATTTCTTGCACACTGTGTTTACTTGTCCCAACCCCACCCCATCGCACCCCCACCCCAACTGGGCTATTAACTCCTTGAGGGCTTTGTTGGTTCTAGCTTCTCACTCTATTCCCGGCACACGGTGCCATTCGGAGCACAAGTAGATACTCAGGTCTTAATGCTCTAGCTGGAACTTCCGTTCTTTCACAGTTATGCCTGCATTAGGATGTAAGAATGACCACTTTCTAATCACATCTTTGGCCCCTACTGGCCATATCCCTGCCACAAGTAGCCTATTCCTGCTTTACTGCCTCATGAAGGGACAGTTGGTATCAAGTTCCCATGGGATGTAAAGTACTGACTTATTTTCATGGCCTAGTCAGTGGGCATCACATTAGGTTCCCAAGGCTGCTGGAACAAAATACCACAAACTAGGTGGCTTCAAATAACAGAAATTTATTCTTTCATGGTTCTGGAGGCTAGACGCCTACAATTCAGATGTCGACAGGGCCATGCTCCCTTCAAAGGCTCTGAGGTAGAACCTGCTTCCTGTCTCTCTCCCAACTTCCGGTGGTTGCTGGGGGCCCTTGGTTTTCCTTGGCTCGTAGCTCAGTTGCTCCATTTTCTGCCTCCATGTTCACAAGGCCATTTTCTCTCTCTCTGTGTCTATGTTTCTACCTGGCCTTTTTATAAAGACACAAGTCATTCATTTAGGGCTCACCCTAATCCAGTACAAGCTCCTTTTATTTTGATTACATCTACAAAGACTCTAATTCCAAATAAAGTTACATTCTTAGGTTCCAGGTGGACATGAATTTTGGGAGACATTATTCAACTCAGTACCAAATCAAACCCATTGCCGTCTAGTCAATTCCAACTCACAGCAACCCAAGTGGACAGAGTAGAACTGCCCCATAGGGTTTCCAAGGAGCCGTTGGTGGATTCAAACTGCTGACCTTTTGGTTAGCAGCCGTAGCTCTTAACCACTGTGCCCCCATTTTCTCTGGAACGGTTCAATATCGTTGCAGATACGATACTGTATGTGCTTTGTTTTTTCTTCAAGTGCTGTTTTTCAGAGAGAGAGGGATGATATTAATGTCGGAAAGGCCGCTGGGGATGGGGACGTCTGGGTCTCACTGGAGTATACTGCATAGCTGTAGCCCATCTTCATGGAGGCATATGACGAAGGGAGCATCCAAACAGCTTAATAAGCACGGGTGTGTGTGGTATGAGAGAATCAAAGCAAGCTAATAATAGCTACCCTAGAGATGAACTAGCGGATGCCTTTTCCACGGCTGAATCCTCAGAGAGATGATGTAGTAGTTGCTGATTTGGCCGCATGACTTGTGAAAACAAAAGAGGTATGAAGAAGACAGATGGCCCCGTAATTGGAGTGGTCGGGCTACGACCCTCCATGCTAAAGCCATTAGGACAGCAGTGGTGACGTGTCGTCCTCTGTAATTATCCACTTTTAAGCTTCGGCAACATTTTAGAAATGTTTCCTGGTGTCTTTTTTTTTTTTTCCCTTGGGGTGGGTTTTTTTTCCCTTTTCCCAAAAGTTTGAACAATCGTTTGGAAGCTTGTTCAAATAATGACAGAAAAGCAGGCATCACCTTGAAAGCAACTAAAGGAGAACCTTTATGATATCCCTCGAAGCTAGTTTTTTTACACAAACTTCAAGTACAGTTTCTTCATGATTCATCAACTAAAGTCTGTCTTAAGATGCCTTGGAACTTTAGAAAGGGGCAAGGAAAATAAGCAATGAATAGTTAATGCTACTATATTATATTTCCCATCCGTTTACTCTTTCTGGTCTTGAGTAGCTTCTTTCTGGGACCTTTGATTTCACTCAATCAAGAGTGCTGATATATATATCCGGGTTTTGCAAATGGCACTCAGCTGTATACATGTATGCATGTATCTGGGATATGTAAACGGTGCTCAGCTACTAACCGAAAGATTTGAATCCACTCAGAGGATCCTTGGAAGAAAGGCCTGGCAATCTACTTCAGAAAGGTCACAGCCGTTCAAAACCCTCTGGAGCACAGATCTACTCTGACGCACACGTGGTCGCCATGAGTCAGAATCAACTTGACGGCACCTGGTTTATATACGGCTATATGTGTGTGTGTGTATCCCTGTTAATCTAGTGAAGTTATTATACAACTTTAGAAAGGTGGAGTGACAGCAATCAGTAGCATGTACTTATTTATTATTCATATAATTTTAGACACAGCTTTCCTGAGTACTATCTTTTACCTCTAATTTGCATTTAACATCTTTTGTGGCAGACACCGTGAGTCAGTGGATACTTATCCATTCTTTCTGTGCAAATGATTTATGCCAAATTTAAATCTTCCTCTGGGTAATTGTTTTCTTTATGTCTTACTGTCTTACCGTGTCTTCATTTCAATTTGTGTTGTGCTTTCCTTTGTAAGACATTGGGATTCTTGTGAAAAGGGTTATGTATGTAAAGAACAGAAACAACACCCACACCATTACTTAGCTACTGTGGATGCTGCCACAGTTCGTTCTTTCTTTCTCCACCACAAGGATGGTTCTCAGTATAAGTGATGCAGTGGTCTTAAAGACATAGTCAGTGCCCTGTTGTTAATTAATGGAGAATGAGGATCATTTAGAAATTGGCCTCCGTAACTGACAGTCAACCTGTTTGTTTGGAACTTCACGTCATTTTGCACTGGCTGAAAGCACAGTAGCATTTGTGATACGCTCCGTGTAATATACCGTCATAAATTGAGCATGGCAGAAGGTACAATACCAGCAGTCAAAGTGAAATGGTTGTATGGTAACCAGAGAAGTGATTGAGCTTCTGCATGGATTGGTCTGTTTTTACAAAATAAGTTAGGCAACACTTTTTTTCCACTTTGGAAAAAGGGCCATAAGTACAAGTTATGTAAAACCACGGAGCCTCTAGGTACCTAGTAGTCTTGTAGAACTTTTGGAATGTATTTTACCTGAAGAGGTCAAAGGGCAACATTGGAGTTTCAAGGCCTACCCAGAAGCAGGTCCATGGATTCCTGGAGTCACAGATGTTAAGAGAATGAAGGAACTAGGACCTACTTCTCTTGGTCTCTACTGGCTTTCTCTTTTGGAAGAGGAACTTGGGACAGGGCAGGCTGGGGTCACACCAGCTAGGCCAGTGGGAAGGGGAAGAAGCTAAGAACCAGCGGGACAGACGAAATGAAGCTTGTCTTCAGAAGCTAGCCCACCCCCAGGACGCAGCCAGGCAGGCCAGTGCACGTGGTCAGAGGGCATGACCAGCTCAGATTGGTTCCATCTATCGGGAGATCTGAGGGAGTCTTATCAGCCAGCTGAACACAGTTCTGGAAGAAGTCCAGGTGGCAACACTCAAAATCAGGCACCATTCCAGGTGGCCAGGCCTGTCACAGTAGGTCCCTAGCCAGAAGGGAGTCAGAAGTCACATCCTGGTTCCCAAGGGAAAGGGAGAAAGCAAGAGTTTAGCAGAGAATCGTAAGTTGTGCCACGGGAGCCAGGGCAAGGATCCAGCCTCAGCAGAGAACTGAAATGCTTGGCAGAGAAACTGAGGCAGATTGGGAGTTACAAGGCTTTGGCCAAAGTGGTAAGAGAATGCTGAGACTCAGACTCTGCATGGAGGAACCAGATTTCCGATTCTCTGGGCAACCAAACCAGTTGCATCTATTATTAGGTCCGGGGCTGATGTCATGAATCAGAACTGGCTCAGACCGGTTGGGGGCAACTCAGAGCAGAGCTCAGACTTTAACGTGCATAGGAATTATCTGGGGATCTTGTTAAAATGCAGATGCTGAATGGGTAGAGCTGAGTTGGGGCCAAGCTTCGAAATTTCTAACCAGCTGCCATACGATGCCGCTGCCGGTTCTCTCGAGTAGCCAGAACTCAGAGAATGAAAACATTCCCTTTCCGCGACCCCATTGCATTCCACCCATTTCATCTTTCAGTCAACATTTCCCTCCTCCCCGACCGTTGTCATTGTGATGCCTGACCATCTTCTCCTTCCTTTCCTTCTTCCTACCCTCTAACCCCTTTGCCCCACTGCATGTCTTCAGCCAGGACCACCACCAGAAAAAGGGCTTATGTTCAGAGAACAGAAAGAGTAAGACAGCAAAATCCAGAACATTTCCCCTGTTGTCTGCACACAGGGAAAGCCTTTTAGATTTGAGAGATGCAGTTAATCCAGACCAATAGCTCTTTCAGCTACTGTCCCACAAAGGACAGAAGGAATGTGTGACTTCTTACCTTTTCTTCCTGACATATTTAAGCAGTTAAGACATACTGACTGAACAAAACGGAAATCAAAGTGAGGCCATATTTATTTTATGTCCCTACTGCCTAAAAGGAGCCCTGGTGGCACAGTGGTTAAGTGCTTGGCTGCTAACCAAAATGTCAGTGGTTCGAACCCACCTGCAGCTCCTTGGGAGAAAATACTGGTGATCTGCTCCCTTAAAGATTACAGCCTAGGAAACCATACGGGGTAGTTTTACTCTGTCCCATAGGGTTGCTATGAGTTGGAATCAACTTGACAGCACACAGCAACAACATTGTCTAAAATCTACCACCTGTCTGACAGTTTGTTGTACTGTGGTGGCTTGTGTATTGCTGTGATACTGGAAACTATGTCACTGGTATTTCACATACCAGCAGGATCACCCATGGTGGACAGGTTTCAGGAGTGCTTCCAGACAAAGACAGACTAGGAAAAAAGGCTTGGTGATCTACTTCCCAAAAATTAGCAAATGAAAACCCTATGGGTCTCAATAGAACATTGTCCGATTGAGTGCTAGAATATGAGCACCCTAGGGTGATGGTGACGAACACTTAGTTGTGCTCGTGAGGAACCTGTACACAGATCAAGAGGCAGTCGTTCGGACAGAACAAGAGGCAGTCGTTCGGACAGAACAAGGGATGCCATGTGGTTTAAAGTCAGGAAAGGTGTGCGTCAGGGTTGCATCCTTTCACCATACCTATTCAGTCTGTATGCTGAGCAAGTAATCCGAGAAGCTAGACTCTGTGAAGAAGAACGGGGCATCAGGATTGGAGGAATACTCACTAACAACCTGCGTTATGCAGATGACACAACCTTGCTTGCTGAAAGTGAAGAGGACTTGAAGCACTTACTGATGAAGATCAAAGACCACAGCCTTCAGTATGGATTACACCTCAACATAAAGAAAACAGAAATCCTCACAACTGGAACAATAAGCAACATCATGATAAATGGAGAAAAGATTAAAGTTGTCAAGGATTTCATTTTACTTGGATCCACAGTCAACACCCATGGAAGCAGCAGTCAAGAAATCAAAAGACTCATTGCATTGGGCAAATCTGCTGCAAAAGACCTCTTTAAAGTGTTGAAAAGCAAAGATGTCACCTTGAAGACTAAGGTGTGCCTGACCCAAGCCATGGTGTTTTCAGTCGCCTCCTATGCACGTGAAAGCTGGACAGTGAATAAGGAAGACTGAAGAATTGATGCCTTTGAATTATGGTGTTGGTGAAGAATATTGAGTATACCATGGACTGCCAGAAGAAAGAACAAATCTTCTTGGAAGAAGTACAACCACAATGCTCCACGGAAGGAAGGATGGCAAGACTACTTCTTACATACTTTGAACATGTAGTCAGGAAGGATCAGTCCCTGGAGAAGGAGGACATCATGCCTGGTAAAGTACAGGGTCATTGAAAAAGAGGAAGACCCTCAACAAGATGGATTGACACAGTGGCTGCAACAGTGGGCTCAAGCATAACAACAATTGTGAGCATGGTGCAGGACCAGGCAATGTTTCGTTCTGCGGTGCACAGGGTCGCTATGAGTCAGAACCAACTTAACGGCACCTAACAACAACAACAGGTTGATGGCACAGTGGTTAAAGCGCTCGGCTGCTAATCAAAAGGTTGGCTGTTCAAACCCACCAGCCCATCCACCGGAGAAAAATGAGGCAGTCTGCTTCCGTAAAGATTTACAGCCTTGGAAACCCTGTGGGGCAGTTCTGCTGTGTCGTGTAGGGTCGCTATAAGTCAAAATCAGCCTGACGGCAGTGGGCTTTGGGTTTTAGGTTGGAAGGCACTCAAAATACACAGTAGCGACAACAATGGACTCAAGGCAACTGTGATCCTAAGGATGACGCAGGACCGGGCAACATTTTCGTCTGTTGTGCACAGAGTTGCCATGAGTCTGAGCCGACCTGACGGCAACTAACAAACTAACAACAACTGCCTAAAATGTCTCTATGTAGTACACACTGTATGTGTCTCCACCTGCAGTACCCGAAGGGATCACCAGTCCCTGGCTTACACTGAAAGCTAATCACGTGATGAGGGACTAGTTACTTAACCTTATCTCAGTCAGCACCCCAATCTGCAAAACAATTATCTCAGTATCTTCCCGGTTCCCTTCAGAGGGTTCGTTATTGGAATTCTATGAGATAACAGGAGTCCTGGTGGCACAGTGGTTAAGAGCTTGGCTGCTAACCCAAAGGTTGGCAGTTCAAATCTACCAGGTGCTCCTTGGAAACCTTATGGGGCACTTCTCCTCTGTCCTATATGGTCGCTATGAGTCGGAATCGACTCGACGGCAACGAGTATCAGATAATGTGTGAAAGGCTGACAGAAAAATCAAACACCATACAAATGCAACCTGCTATTATTAGTGTCTGAAAATGAGCAGGTTTAGATTATGGGGTTGTATACCATCCTGTGTTGGTGTAACAGCTGTTTGAAGCATCTGTACTCAACAGTGCCTTTACTTGGAGTCCCTGGATGGCGTACACAGTTAACACGTTCAGCTACTAACTGAAAGGTTGGCAGTTCAGGTCCACCCAGAATTACCTTGGAAGAAAGGCCTGGTGCTGTACTTTGAAAAAAACCAGCCATAGAAAACCCTGTGGAGCACGGTTCTACTCTGACACACGTGAGGTCACCATGAGTTGGCATTGACTGGATGGCAGCTCGTGATCAGCAGGTGACGGGAGCTAGGAAAGTGGTTCATCCCTCTGCCCCCGATCGTGTCCCATCTCACTCAATACTGTTTACCATTCATTCAGCGAATATATTTATTCGGTGCCAATCTGCACTAAGGACTAGGATTACTATGATGTCCTTGCACACATGGGATCATGAATCAGCAGAATATTTACGGGCAAGTGCCGGTGTGCCAGTTAGTGATGTATCAGCTCTGACTCAGGGCTCCATAGGGCTTTCAACTGATGCTTTTTCAGAAGTAGATTGCCAAGCCTTTCTTCCAAGGTGCCTCTGGGTGGACTCGAACCTCCAACCTGTAGGTTAGCAGCCAAGTGTGTTAACTGTTTACACCATGCAGAGACTCCTAAAGGCCAGGACAGGGGCAGTTTCATATAGGGTGACAAACTCTGTGATGGGTGACACAGAGTACAGGGTGCCCTGGAGCTCTTGTGGGGTCACCAAACCCAGGCTTAGATGGTCATGGAAGCTTCTTGGGTGGCGTGATATCTGAGATGATAAAACAGTGAGAGTTAGAGCGGAAGGAGGTCGGAGACAAAGCGAAAGGGAGGGAAGGTGCTCCAGGCCCAGGGAAGGGCTCCTGCATTGTCCTAAAAACCAAACCAAACCCGTTGCTGTTGAGTCGATTCTGACTCCTAACGACCCTGTAGGACAGAGGAGAACTGCCCCACAGGAATTCCAAGGCTGTCAATCTTTACGGAAGTAGACTGCCTCATCTTTCTCCCACGGAGTAGCCAGTGGATTCAAACCACCGACCTTTCATTTAGCAGCCGAGTGCTTAACCACTGCACCACCAGGCTCCTTTACATCGTCCTAAGGACAAGAAAAAGCAATGGAACTGCTGTGGGGGTTTAAAAAGAATCCCTAGATCCCTTTGAAAATCTACTTCCTAACGTTGCCTAGGACAGCTTAGCATGAACTCAGCATGGCACATATTGTCGTGAGGTTTATGCTGCCCCCCTGCCCTGCCTCCAGCTTCCCAACCACGTCCCGCTGGCCTGTCGCCCTCATGGCCCAGCCTTTTGAAGTTATAGCACTTGGAAGAGATGGAAAGAGGCTTTTCTCTTTTGAAGTGGCAGCGTTATTACCAGAGAAGAAAAGTCTCCCGTGAGCTATGGCAAAATCCTGTAGATTGGTTTATGAATCAGTGCAGCTTAGGCTAAAGCAACCTAATTTGCTGAAAGCCGTCAATGGCTTTAGGCTTCCAGAGGGGCGCAAAACTTGCATGCTGTTTACTCTCGGTTAAGACTGAATGGAAATGAAAAGAACCCAAAGAGGAATTCTCCCGAGAGGATATGTCATGAAAGAAAACAAAATTAAAGGCTACGAGCAGCTTGGACAGAATCTTTGAACCTTGCATTAAAGGAGGTCAGGCAGTGTATATGTCAAGGTGTAACTGTGACTATCTCTGAGTAATTGGGGTTCATGGGATTTTTTTATACCCTCTTTATCGTGAAATATAACATGCGCTCAGAAAAGTGCATGCTATGGAAAGGTACAACTTAATAAATGTTTATAAAGGGAGCAGTCACATAACCACCACCCAAGTCAAGGGACAGAACGAAGCCTGGAGCCCCTCTCTCCATCCTTCCCCGGTCATGACCCGCCCTTCCCCCGGATCTCCACTGCCCTTACTTTTATGACAATTTTTTTCTTTTTAACGCCTAAATATGGATCCTTAAATACTATGGTTTAGTTCAGTTTATTTTTTTTTTCTGTTTTGTGAGCTTTAAATAACTGGGAGCGTACAATTTTTGTGTTGACTTCTGTCTTTCAACTCTAGGTTTCTAAGTTTTATCCATGTAGCCAAGTGTTCTGTCGCTCATTCGTTTTCACTGCTGTATAGTAGTCTGTGCGTGGATGTACCACAGTTTATCCACTTGCCTGTGGATGGACATTTTGGGGGCTTTTATAAATAGAGTTGCTGTTCTTCTAGGGAGCCCTGGTGGCACAGTGGTTAAGAGATCGGCTGGCTCACATGCACACCCATCTATTGTGTATATATACCTAGGGGTAGAATTCTGGGTCACTGGATATTCATATCTTTAATTTTAGTACCTAATGCCAAACAGTTTCCAAAAACAGTGGTAGCATTTAACACTTCTTCAAGCACTGGCTGAGAATTCCCATTGCTTACACTGGCTTTCATATAATTTTTTTTTTCTTTTGCTTATCTGAATTTTCTATTTTTCTCTATAATTAATATGTGTTGGTTTAATTATGCAAGATGCTATTTTAATATTTTTTCAAATTGTCTTCCCCAGTGGGGATCTTATTTTTAAACTTCTTAATTGAAGTAAGTCATTTTTACAGAAAAAAGTGCAAAGATCACAACTATACAGCTCAACATATTATCACAAAGTGAACACACCTCAGTATCCACCACCTGGGTCAAGAAATAGAACTTTCTAACACCCTAGAAGTCATCTTCGTGGGTCTTCTAAGCACGATCCTTTCCCTCCTCATCAAAAGTAACATGAGAGATTAATGTCGTGTGTTTGAAAGCTTTATATAAATGGAAGAATACAGTATGCATTGTTTTATGTGTAGCTTTTTTCCCCCAACACTGTGGGATTCATTTGTGTTGATGTATACAGTCATTTGCTTCTGTACTGCATTTTTTATTCTTTTTGCCCCAACGAGGAAATATTGAGCTCAGGGAACAGAGCTGTTTAACACCCTTTCAGCTCATGGAAGGTGTTGACTAAAGCCCCATCTTGGTTAGAACACTTCATACCAGTTACCAGTTGCCATTGAGTGGAGCCCAACTCTGGGCCACTCCATGTGTGCAGAGTGGAACTGTGCTGCAAGGGGTTTTCAATGGCTGATTTTTTGGAAGTAGATGAACAGGCCTTTCTTCTGAGGCACCTCCGAGCTGACTCGAACCTCCAACCTTTCAGTTAGCAGCCGCCCGTGTTAACCATTTGCACCAGCTGGGAACTCCAGGATACTTTACAGCCGTTTGCATTTTGGCTGTTTCCTCCGGACAAACGCTATGCGCTGGGCGGACAGGCTGTAGGCAGAGTGGGTGGGATGCCCCTCAGCTGCCCTCTGACTTCATAATGTGAGCTCACCTTAGGATTGTCTCTCAGAGATAAAGGGTGCTTTTTTTCCCTTTTTGTCCCCCTAAATGCAAAACAGGCTACACACTCTTAGGTAAAACAGAGCTGTCACAGGCGTTTCCTAGAACGTTGATTTGTTTCAGTCCGAGGATAAAACTGACCCCAGACACAGGTGAGCCCTTGCCTTCGAAGCAGGAAGAGCTTCAAAGTTGGGTTGGTACATAAGGGATCATGGCACACTTTCAGCAAGAATCACAACCTCAAAACTTTCTAGCGAAAAGAAGGGGAAGGGGGAGGGATCCTAAAACTCTCCTGTCAGAGGAAATGAAAAATCAACAGCTTATTTTTTTTTACCTTTTCAAATAAGCAATGTTAACTCTTCTCCCAAAAAAATTGCTTAAGTCTAGTTTTGGTTATATTTAATCAAAATGTCAACTGAGCATAAACTCTTAAAATAGAATTCTGATATTCATCTATTTTTCAAAGCAGCCTAACAGGCTCTCTGGGTGGTACAAACGATTATACGCTCCACGTAGTACTAACCGAAAGGTTGGCTGTTTGAACTCACCCAGAGGTGCCCTGGACTACAGGCCTGGTGATCTACTTCTGAAAGATCACAACGTGGGAAACCCTATGGAGCGCAGTTCTATTCCGACACACACGGAGGCGCCATGTGTTGGGATGGACCTGACGGCAGTGGGTTCACAGGCTCTCAGAAGGTAACTCTGAAGGTCTGTATATGGATGTGTGATAAACGTAATTTCTTTTCCTAGGCCTTGAGCTGTAATTCGTAAAGCTTCAAATGCCCCCAGTGATATTAGCTAGATAATCAAATTTGGATCCCGAGAATGAAGTAACCTAAAGTATGCCTTCACTGCAGCTCAAACAACTTACTAAGACAACTCGTACCCTCCCTGTCCCCCAAATCTGTCACTAGACCACGGAAATAGCCAGTAAATTTGACAAAAGAATTCAAAACTAGCGAACTGATTCTCAAAACAAAGAATTCCATGTGTAAATAGAACAGGTAAAACATTTTCCACCACAAAAGCAGGATAAAACCCTGCTGAAATCATGCGCGGAAAATGGCAAATCAAAAAGCTGAATAGAACTGCCAAAATTTCAGAGACCTTGTTGCTAACTTGGCTACTGAGGTGTTTACTGATGCACTTTCCAGAAAATAGGAAAGAAGACCATTTCTTAAAGAGCTCGTTGACAATATTTTTTTTCATTAGTGAACTATGTATGTGCCTGTTGGAAAAATAGCCTCTCTGTGCATGTATAAGTCGGTTTGAGCAAGAATTTATTTAGCCTTTTAGAAACTTAAACTATGTGAAACCAAGGTTTCATCAAATTGAGCAGTGCTCAAATGGTTTTGTTATTTTTTCTTTTACTAAGAAGATAAAAATCCCCTTTCCTCCAACCCACCCCTCGTTCCAACAGAGGCTAGGAGAAACTCTTAGATCGCAAAGGCACTGGGTAGTTAGTTATTGTATAGGACTCCTTGTTCTTTTCTGCCAGAGATTTTTAATCCCCACCTGCCAGTCTTGCCTGCCACTCCATGAAAAAGAGGATCCCCGCTGTGCCAAATAATGTGGTAGCTGTATATTCTGCATACAATCCTCAGGGGTTCAGGACGGAAATTAACAACATATTTCAGCTTGAAATCTTACCTAAAAAGAATACATCAACCAGTTTCCCAAATGGCCGTAAACCAGTCAGAGATCCCACCATCTTGCTTTATAAACACCTGTGCTCCAGTGCAAAACCCAAGATTAAGGGTTGCCATCAGAAAGGTTCTTGAATGTTGCTCATCCAGGTTAAGTGTAATAAGAATTTTCCACCTTCTGTGGGTACTAGAGTAGAACAAACACTGGACCGAGAGATAGATATCTTGCGTTCCAACGCTGAGCATAGTGTTAGCTAGTTGTATGGTGTCTTAGTCGTCTAGTGCTGCTATAACAGAAATACCCCAAGTGGACGGTTTTAACAAAGAGAGGTTTATTTCCTTACAGTAAAGTAGGCTAAAAGTCCAGATTCAATGTGTCAGCTCCAGGGGAAGGCTTTTTCTCTCTCTTGGCCTTCTCATCAGTGTTCCCCCGGACTAGGAGCTTCTCGGTGCAGGGACCCCGGTCCAAAGGATGTGCTCTGCTCCTGGCACTGCTTTCTTGATGGTATGAGGTCCCCAACTCTCTGCTGGCTTCCCTTTCCTTTTATCTCTTGAGAGATAAAAGGTGGTGCAGGCCACACCCCGGGGAAACTCCCTTTACATTCGATCAGGGATGTGACCTGGGTAAAGGTGGTGTTACAGTCCCACCCTAATCCTCTTTAACAGAAAATTACAATCACAAAATGGAGGCCAACCACACAATTCTGGGAATCTTGGCTCAGCCAAATTGATATACCCATTTTTGGGAGGACATAATTCAAACCATGACATATCATATTTGCCAATGTATGCCAACTCTTTGGACCCGGATTACAGTCTATAAAATGAAAGAATCAAACTAGATTGTCTAAGGAGCCTTCCAGTTCTGATAATACGGTGTTGTACGAGTCATGTTTCTGAGGCTCTGACGAGGTGATGGAATCTTCTTCTCCTCAGTATTCCACATCTGGTTGGAGTCATCAACACTCTTTCTTGCTGACGCGCTGAGCGGTGGTGTTGGGAGCCTGCTTCATCCCTGGCAGCAGTGTCAGGTCACTCCTCAGATGCAGAGTTAACTGAATCGGTTTTAGCATCCTCTCTTCACGTTGCTTTTAAAGTGATCCATGATCATATTTGGTTCTTTTTTCTGGAGTTGGAATTCCCATGGTGTTCTATAGCAACATTATACCAAAACTAAAAATCTGAGAAAAGGCCAGGTCTAGAACCCTGGGGTTGTCCCTGGTGGTGCAAAAGGTTCACATGCTTAGCTGGTAAATGAAAGGTTGGAGATTCGAGTCCACCCAGAGGTGCCTCAGAAGAAAGGCTTGAGATCTACTTCCGAAAACTCAGCCACTGATAACGCTATGGAGCGCCGTCTTACTCGAACACACACGGGGTCTCCATGAGTTGGAATCGACTCCATGGCAACTGTAGAACTCTGGGCTGCCCCACATGTTTCTGATGCATCCTGGGGGACTTAGGATCCACAAGGAGATGTCTCTCACTCCTTTTCATCTTGGAGAGTTCTTATCTGGACATTGTCAACATTTAATAATTGTAACTGGAGCACTGAAGACAATTTGAAATATTATGTTTCAAAACATCGCCAATGAGACCTGACATGTGAGAGAATTTTCCTGCACTAGGACCTACAGCAGAGCCCTGATGGCACAGTGATTAAGCGCTCTGCTGCTAACCGAAAGGTCAGCGGTTGGAACCCACCAGCCACTTCATGGAGAAAGATGTAGCAGCTTCTGTAAAGATTACAGCCTTGGAAACGCTATGGAGCAGTTCTGCAGCTCTACTCCGTCCTCTAGGGTCGCAATGAGTTGGAATCGACTTGATGGCAGTGGGTAAGACCTACAGCGGATGCCACATCAAGAAGCTGCGAACTGGGAGCCAAGCCATGCAGCCTCCCGTGAGCCCTGCCTATGTTGTTCGCTAGCATGGTTTCCTAAATCTCAAATTGCAGCAGAACTGCTCTGCAATTCCATGGCTAGTTATTTCGGGAGTCTAACACAGCAGGACAAATGTGCACAAGTCCACACAGTATGACAGAAGAATTAAAAATGTATTTACCATCTGTTGGTGGTTTCCTTGCGGGAATCTTTTCTTTTCCTCTCCTGCAACCACAGACAGGGTCTTCTCACTTCCATCCAACTGCAGAGAGCAGAGTTCTTCACATCTCTGCAAGTGCAGGCCCTTTTTTTTTTTCTCTCCCTCCTGCAAATGTCCCAGATTGTTGAACTCTGGAACTATTTCAGCTCCTAAGATCGTTTCCCTCAAACATAAATGAGAGCAAGTCTGTGAAGAGCTTGGGGAGTGTTTTACCCTTTTTATGTGGCCAGAGTATTTTCAGATCCTACCCTCAGGATCTAGGAGTCCTGGGTGGTGCAAACAGTTAACACAACATGCCTGGCTGCTAACTGGAAGGTTGGCGGTTTGAGTCCACCCAGAGGCACCTCAGGAGAAAGGCCTGGCCATCTACTTCCAAAAAATTAGCCACTGAAAACCCTATGGAACACAGTTCTCCTCTGACACACATGGGGTCGCCATGAGTTGAAGTTAACGTGAGAGCAACTTAGTGTTACTGCCCTTGGGTTCTGACGGCAGTGGACTCTGGCAAGTTTGGTGGTGGAATGAGAGAAAGCAAGCCCAGACAAACTGAAAGACTGCCTTAAATCAGGCTTGGGGATTCTGTTGGCCCTTTAGAATCTGGTTAGTCCTCACCTCTGTGGGATGCACCAGACAGATGGAAGACTTCTAATAGAAAAAGGCCCTAGGAATGTAATCATGGACTTCTCCAGGGGAAGTCACTTCCAGCCATGCAGTAGAGTGGGTAAAAATCATAAGCTGGAGTATAATTTTGTCAGTTGGGAAACCAGTTAGGTTAATCCATCTGAAGCCATTTGGTTTATGAAATACTCAATCTTCAGTGAAGATTGCTAGCTTTAACTTCTGGGATACATGTATTATTCACTCAAAAATAAAATCTGATAAATAGAGATTGATATTTAAAATGTTTCCTTAGCCAAAATATTGCAATGCAGTGTGACAGCTCCAACTGACCTGTGCCATTCAGGTGATAACTTGTTAAAAATTATCAGGGGGCATACCAAACCAAAAAAAAAAATTGTTGGCTTCAAGTTGATTCTGACTCATAGTGACCCTATAGGACAGGGTAGACCTATCCCATAGCGTTTCCAAGGAGCAGCTGGTGGATTTGAATTGCCAGCCTTTTTGGTTAGCAGCCAAACTCTTAACCACTGTGCCACTAGGGATCCATAAGGGGCCATGGGTGGATAATATCACCTTGAAACCAGTGCTGGGTGACCTTGGACTTTGAGCACACACTTTAACCTCCAAACCTCAGTTTACTCACCTAAGAAACAGGGATCATGGTCTCTCCTTCTCTGTACTGTTGTGGGGATTAGATGAGATGACATCTGCAAAGCTCTTACCACAGTGCCTGGCTCAGGATGAGAGCTCGGGAAACGGTAGCTTTTAAAAAATGATGATTATTACTAGAAACTGAAGCACTGCTACTTCTTATTTTTTCCAGAACTTGCCCCCAGATTCATACATTCTCTTTGATTCTGGTTTAACATTTTGTTTTTTTTCAAGTTTTTTTACCCATCTAAGCCTGAATATAAGACTTGGCTCAATTTCAACTCAGCTTTAATAGTCAAAGATCAAGTAAATAGAAGATGTACCACAGCTTGGACAAAATGGATTTGTTTTGGATTGGCTTCTAATGAGATGATCATTGTGTTGGAGCATATGAGGCTTTGTACATAGTAGGTCTTGGAAAATATTATTGCTTAATTCATTAATGCATTAAATCATTTCACTGACCATAAATATTTAACGTGATGCCGTGGAGCATGGGTGGTTCGGGGTAGAATTCTCACCTTCCAGGCAGGAGACCCCGGTGACTCTTGGCCAGTGCACATCAGGCACAGCCACCACCCATCTATCAGTGGAGGCTTGTGAGTGGCTGTGAGGCTGAACAAGGTCTCACTGGAGCTTTCAGACTGCCTAGGAAGAAAGGCCTGGCAATCTACTTCTGAAAATCAGCCGATGAAAACTCTGTGGATCAAAATGCTCTGATCAACAACCGAGCATGGGAATGGCACGGGACTGGGCAGTATTTTGTTCTGTTGTGCACGGAGTCACCGTGAGTCATGGGCTGACTTGATGGCAGTTATCAATAATCACGTGCCAAGCTCTGTTCTAGGTGCTTGGGGTTTATTAGTCAATAAGACAAAAATCCCCACCCTTCTGAGGACAGACAAGAAACAAAACAGAGGACAGACACAAAGTGCCGTAAGGTGACCCACTTATGAGACAATAAAGCAAGCCAAGGTGGGTCAGGAGGATCAGAGGCTGCAGTTTCAGGCAGAAAGGTCACAGCTGGCCTGATTGGGAAGTTGACACTTGGAAAAAAAGACCAAAGAAGGTGAGGGAGTGAGCCATGTGGTCATCTGAGGAAGAGGATTCGGAGCAGATGGAATAGCCAGTGCAAAGGCCCTGAGGCAAGAGAGTACCTGGCTTGTCTGAGGAACAGCAAAAAAGACAATGGGGCTGGAGATGTGGGAGCAAGGGGGACAGCGATAGGAGACGAGATCGTAAAGGTCAAGGGGTCCTGATGGTGTGGGGCCTTGTAGGCCGTGGAAAGACTTGGGTTTGACTCCCAGAGGGGTGGAAGAGCCATCAGAAGGTTCCAAGCAGAGTTGTGGGCAGGTGAAAGCGGAAGAAGAGAGACAGTTAGAGAAGCTATCGCAGTCATCCTGATGAGGGGGGGTGGTGGTTTAGCACTAACGGTAGCAGCATGAGCGGTAAGAAGTGGTCAGATTTGGGGGGTATTTTGAAGGTAGAGCTAATTGGATTTTTGGCAGACTAAGTTGGGGTGTGAAAGCAAAGGAGTAGTGTCAAGATGATTCCTGTGGTTTTGGGCCTGAACAGTTGGAAGGATGGAGCTGCTATTTACTGAGATGTACGTATCATGGTGACGTTGACAGAATAGATACCACGGGCCTCGGGGCTCAAGTGTGAGGCCTCCTTCCACCTGCTGGGGAGGACTGTTTGAAACAAACAAGCTTCCAGTTGTTCTTTGAAAGATTCGAGTCAGAAAGACTGAGCTTTTCATAAGCAGTTTTCTAACACTCAAATGAACAATTAAAAAACGTCAGCCTCTTTCTTGGTTGTATTTGATGTCAAACAATTAATGTAGTGCGTTTGATTTGTTTTGTTGTTTTTAAGGCAGAACGTGATAGGTTTCTGGAAGTAAGGAGTGCAGTTTCAGTTCTGAGGGGGTGCTGAAAGGGTCAGTTGCTTGGATGATTAGTTTTTCAGTGGGTTCCTCACTCTGCCCCCAACACTGAAACAACCATTTCTGAACAGGACAGCAGCTGGTGCCTTCTGGTACCCAGCAGAGGGGGCCAAGGTGGCGGCTGAAGACCTTTGAGCTGACGTCTGGCCGTGGCCCAGCCGAGAGTACTCCGGTGCTCCCTCAGGCCCTTGTAGGTAGCCTTTGTGTGTGGGGCCAGAAGCAGGTGTTACTTCTGCGATGACTGGCAAGTGGTTCTAGAACTTTCTTGATGATTCTTTTATTCCATTGGACCGTCTGTTGGAATTGTCACGGGTGAAGGACCAAGTATACACCCAGACTTGATTACCTGAGACCTGAAAGAAGGAAAGAGATAGAGCTGTCCATACAAATAAAGGCAAGAGAAGACTGACACATCTGTGATCATGGACCTCATAAGGGAGACAATGGGAAACCACATAAAAAATTCATCAGTGGGGGAAGCAAATGATTGGACAGAAAGAAAAGCAGGTGGCCAATGAACTTGTAACTGGAGGTCAGATGGGTTTAGCAGTGATAGAGGAGTTCACGTAAACGATGCTCCCGTCACTGAGGAAACCGTTCCTTCTTGCTTATGGCCCTGTGGTTTGGTTTGGCTTTCTTATTAGAGGTTTAAAAATGTATTTTGTGACTAAGAACAGTAAGAAAATCACACTTCTCTGACAAGCACATCGGGTGGCCTGAGAGAAGGGAGGTTTGAGCTGGGTCTCCAGGCAGGAGGATAAAATCACCACACAGAGGAGAGGCCGAGAAGCAGAAAGGGCTTCCCAGGGAGAGAGAAAGTATGTGCAAAAGCGCGACGCTATTTCAATTAGACGCCCTTTACCTGCTTAAAAAATAAAAATAAAAAAAACAGTTGCTGTTGAGTCAGCTCCAATTCACGGCAGCCCCATGTGTCAGGGTAGAACTGTGCTCTGCTGGGTTTTCAATGGCTGCTTTTTTGGAAGTTGATCACCAGGCCTTTCTTCCGAGGCACCTTGGGGGTGGACTTGAAACTCCAGTCTTCCAGTTAGTTGCCAAGCACATTATCTCTTTGCACCACCCAGGGACTCTTTAACCTCCTTAAACCCGACCAAACCCGTTGCCATTGAATCGATTCCGACTCATAGCCACCCTATAGGACAGAGTAGAACTGCCCCCATAGGGTTTCCAAGGAGCAGCTGATGGATTCGAACTGCTGACCTTTTGGTTAGCAGCCGAGCTCTTAACCATTGCACAACCAGGGTTCCTTCTACCTGCTTAAGTAGGATGAAAAGTCCTTAGAGGCAAGGCCTGTGTTTTTTTAATCTGTATTCCTTACACACAGCATTCAAAAAAAGGACTGGCAAACAGGCTCCGGGTTTTGATAAATGCACACATTAGGACATGATAGGTAAACTAGGGACACATATAGGAAGGAGTTAATTATTGGACACATTTGCCAAAGTACAAATATGGAAACCCACCCTCAGCCAGATTGTGTAGAAATCAAAGGGCTGAATGTGGTATAAATTCCTCTGCCCTGATTGCATAAGGACATCTGCCAAAATTTCCCTCTGATATGTTCGTTTCTGCACAAAGGGCCAGGCTGGGTTCTTTCAAACCTGATCATGAACTGAGATAGGCAATTCTGAATCACCACCATGTAGCTTGGAAAATCCGCCCCTCGCAGACCTTCCCAGGGCTCAGCATCGGGGGCTGGCTGGCTTTCTGTCACCGAGCACTCCCCTTTTTTGGCATAAGAACGCACAGGACGCCAGTGAAGTTCACGCTGGGTCATCTAAGTCTCTTTAAAGGCAGGATGATTCATTGCTGGGGGTGGGGGAGAGCGGGTGGTGAGGGAGAAGAAAGAGCTGAGAAGAGCAATGTAATTCCGAAATTGACTTCAGAAAGCCAGCTCTGAGAGGAGGGCTGGGCGGGAGGCGTCCTCCCTGTGGGTGTCGGCGGTACTACTTGGAAACGCGCGGGGTGGGGGAGCAGATCGTGTAATCCGATTGGCTCTCAGAGAACATGCCTCGGAAGCCTCGCATCTGTTAGCAGCGCAGTGTATTAATTTCTCGTTGTAGCTCTCCTGTGACAGTACAGTTAGCAGACTAAAAATGTGGCTGTAGTGGCATGAGTGAATAATTTGCCCTCTACTCGATTTCCTCGCGTTCTAGCTGACAAGGTCTTCATTCCGTGCATTCATTTTGTACTTAAAAGTACTTAAGTCTGAGTGCCAGTTTTCTGCTTTGTCAGAAAGCATCTGTCGTACTATAGCTGCCATCCACGTCGATGCCACAGACACAGAGCAACCCGGTCCCTTCAGGAGTCAGTCTGGAGAACATCCCAAGTCCCCCAGCTGTGAAACATTGGACGGAAAAGGGTTCTGCAGATATCCAACTGCCTGACAACCCCCGCTGAAACCTTGAAACGGGCAGTGTCTCCTTGGTGAACTCTAGTTATTTCTGTCAAAAAGCAAAGTTTGCCCGTGCATTTTTCTCAAGCTCTTCCTCTTTGGGGTAAACTTGGTAAATGCCTCATAAAATGGTATTCTTAAACTCTGACCCTCCTTCGTGTCAGCTTTTCCTGGCAGATGCTGACTCAAGAAAAATAAAGTAACTGAGAGAGCCTATAACCCTGTATTTTCACGTCATGAAGTTAGAAAAACAGACAACGTTGCTTTGCTCCTTCCATCGAAATTCGATGTTTATTTTTGTCAGCTTATTGTTACCCATGATATTATTTTGAAGGTACCTAAGCTTTGTATGGAAACCCTGGTGGCCTAGTGGTTAAGAGCTATGGCTGCTAACCAAAAGGTTGGCAGTTCAAATCTACCAGGTGCTCCTTGGAAATCCTATGGGGCATTTCTACTCTGTTGGAATTGACTCGATGGCAATGGGTTTGGTATTTTTTTTTAAGCTTTGTATGTACAACCCATCAACTGCCACTACCTCAAGTTCAAGCAATGGTGACTTTGGGCTTTGATTTTAATTTGGAAAATGTATTTCTTTTGAGGAAACAAAATGCCAAGTTGTTAATGAAATGTTTTAGTAGATTTCCAAATGTTCCTGGGCAACACCAAGCAAAGTTCAACTCCCTCATTCAAAGCCTTAAAATGTAGTTGTCCTTTTTTTTTTTGTTCATGTAAGAAGAACTATGTTCTTTAGATGATTAAGAGCATAATTTCTTTTATTTCATGGGTCATTCCCTTATATTCTCTCTCGGTCAGAGCTACATTGACGACAATTTTTTAGGTCTTGCTTACAAAACAAATAATGGTTAAAAACCATCTCATTTCCTTTTGAAACCTCCTATTCTACTAAGGAGCCCTAGTGGTGCAGTGATTAACAGGTCGAATACTAACCAAAAGTTTGGCAGTTCAAATCCACCAGCTGCTCATGCAAACCCTATGGGGCAGTTCTACTCTGTCCTGTAGGGTCGCTAAGAGTTGGAGTGACTTGATGGCAACATTTTTTTTTTTTTTTTTTTTGGTTATCGTACTAAATATATTAGCAAGTTTTTTTGTTTTTTTTTTTGTAAAAATAAACCAGATTTCCTTTTGTGGGCCTTGGTGCATTTTTGAGTTCAGCAGCAAATTAGATCATTTTCATGATCAGTGCCCAAAGCCATCTGTCACTAGAAGGTATCGGCCCCAAACCATTCAGCCATAAGCAGCAAAACCAGCTGGAATTCCACAATGTCTGTGCTTTTTAAAGCAGAGCATAGGTTGTGAATCAGCCCCTCAGGGGGGCAAAGTAGCTGGCCCCATGCCCAAGCACGAACAAGTAAAATGCAGTCAGTAAAAGAGTGAGAGAACCAGAGAGCAAGAAGGCAAGAAGTGAGAGAGAGAGAAAAGAGGGGAGAGATATGCAATGGCAAGGTAGTGGGTACCGTTTACCATATTGTGGGCCCTCTAAAGAGTGAGCTACAGATGAGCCTGACAGAGCTTTGTTGCAGGCCCTGTCAGGTCTGCCAGAAACCCTGGTGGCATAAAGGCTAAGAGCTATGGCTGCTAACCAAAAGGTAGGCAGTTTGAATCCCCCAGGTGCTCCTTGGAAACCCTATGGGGCAGTTGGGTTGTTATCGGGCTGCTATGAGCAAGAATCAACTGGATAGCCAACGAGGTTGTTGTGTTTTTTTTTTGGGTTTACCAGGTCTTCCAGGGAGAGTACGCCTTCACCAACAGTTACTCTCAGGGATCACTTTAACGGGGGATGAAGTCCACGTTATGCACTGCAAGGGGAAAACCCAAGGAAGGTAGAAAAGTAACTCAGAAATCGACCGCATTACTACCTGCGCCTCCTTCCTGCTTTCTAGTCCAGCGCTGTCCACCAGAAATCCGATATGAGCCACACGTGCAGGTTTAAACTGTAGAGTAGGCACATTAAGAAAAGTTAAAAACAAGCAAACAAAACAGGTAGAATTAGTTTTAACAGTATATTTTATTTAACCCAGTATAGCCAACATATTAGCACTGCAGCGTTCTATCAGTGTAAAAATTATTAGTGAGATATTTGGTGTTCCTTTGATTTGTACTAAGTCTGTAAAAGCTGGGGTGTATTTTACAAGTGCAGCACATCTCATTTCAAGAGCTCCCTTGTCAGCTGTGGCTGGTTGCCCTGTAATGCACAGTGCTGACCTATATACTGAAGCAAACATTTTTGTTTTGTTGACAGTTTTATTTAAAATGATGTAATGTATGTACCGGAGTCCCTGGGTGGTTGCAAATGCTTAACATGCTTAGCTGCTAACTGAAAGGCTGGAGGTTAGAGTCCACCCACAGGCACCTTGGAAGAAAGGCCTGATGATCTACTTGCAAAAAAAGCAGCCATTGAAAACTCTGGGGAGCATTGTTCTGCTCTGACATACACGGGGCTGCCATTGGTCAGAGTCGACCAGATGGCCACTGGAGGAGGAGGAGGAAGGCATGTATGGCTAATCATAAATCGCTGGCAGATATTTAAAGTCAATGATTTTCATTTTACTCTTGACCATGGGTGATGTCATTTTCATTACCCAGGAGTCTGTCCTGCTGTATAGTGTGTGCAGAGGGTGAAGGCAGATGATTCAGACCATGTCCCTGAAGAGTTTCCGTGCCAACCACGCAGCCCAGCTCTTTTACTATGGGTGTGGTGATGTGACCTCAGAGTTTATTGTGTGAGTGGTTTTCATTTTTGCTTTGAGTTTATCTTCCTTTTTTGGTCTCTCTAGCTTTGTTTGGGAGGGCAGGCTAAGGACAGCCTATGTGTTTTGCAGGCACACTCTGGTTTGCTTGGGTTTTAAAATGACATATGTAGGATAAAACCCAAACCAAATACAGTACCATCACACCAATTCCAACTGATAGCGACCCTATAGGACAGAGTAGAACTGCCCCCATAGGGTTTGCAGGGCAGTAAATCTTGACGGAAGCAGATTGCCCCATCTTTCTCCCGTGGAGTGGCTGCGGGCTCAAACCACTGATCTGTCGGTTCAAAGTTGAGCACTTAACCGCTGTGCCACCAGAGATCTTTGTATGTAGGATAACACTCTCCTTCTAATAGCATGGTTAAGGGTCTGTTAATGTTTTCATTAAAATTCAAACTTTCTGGGATTTAGTACACTATCATAACAAATTGCTCCAGGTAAAAACATGGCAAACCCTTCCTTAGCTTAGGAGGAAATTCTTTATAACAATTTAAGAAAGATAAAAATAAATAAATGTGTGCCACTTAAGCTTACTCATGAAAATTTTTGGTATGGAAGGAATTCAGATAAGATGTAGGTCATATCTTTCCATTTTGTTTTACAAATTTGAAATATTAGTATTAGCTAAGTTGAGTTCCCCTGAAGAACCATACAGTTGTCCTCCCCACCTCCCAAACTGTCCGTGATTCTAGGATTTGATTCTCGTATTTGAAACATGACTGATATCCTGGTGATTCTGAGAGGTGCTGAGACAATCAGCTCCGTATCCTTCACAATCTTTGTGCTTCATCCTGGTGAAAGTTAGCCTTTTTTAAGCAATAAAATTTGTCCTGCTGTGAACCCTTTGCAGACTAAAATGTGTTTTTAAAAAAACCCAACTTGTTGCCCTCGAGTCGATTCCAGCTCATAGTGACCCTGCAGGACAGAGTAGAACCGCCCCATAGAGTTTCCAAGGAGCAGCTGGTGGATTCGAACCGCTGACCTTCTGGTTAGCAGCCATAGCTCTTAACCACTATGGCACCAGGGCTCCAAACCAAACCCGTTGCTGTCAAGTTGATTCCGACTCATCTTTATATTCTCAAGCCTAGCAATTATAGATGCTCAAAAAATGGCTGCTGGGTAAATAAGTGAATAAAGAGCAATTTGAGAATTAAGACATCGTCTCTATCCAGTTTTCACTATATCCATGCCTAGTTGCCGTCAACTCGACCTGGACTCATGGTGACCCGGTGAGTGTTAGAATAGAACTATTATCCATACGGTTTTCAATAGCTGATTTATAGGAAGCAGATCACCATGGCTTTCTTCCGAGGTGCCTCTGGGTGGACTTGATCCTCCAACTTTTCAGTTAGCAGCTGAGCATGTTTGCACCATCCAGGAACTCCATCTCCATTCACTATATAGTAACTTGTAAAACCTCTACAACCAGAAGAGGTATACTACTGGATCTTTCTCCTCTGTGATTTCCCTTATCTATGAATGCCTCCACGGATAACTGGATCAACGAAATGACGGGCTGTCATGAAAATATCAGCTGTTTCCACAATTTTTTTGAGGTTTAGCTTTACCGTCTATCTAAGCCACCTCCCGGGAGGTTTTGAAGATGCCATATGAAAGGACAGTGGAGAATATGACATGCTACATAGATACAATTGAATATAAATCCTCACCATTGAAAGCCTTAATTAAGGATAAAGCTCTAAGGTTATTGGGCAAGTAAACTTTGTGAAAAGTGCACACACTTTATTCTGTGTGACTCCACGTGGAATTACTTTACATGCTGTAGTGTTGGGTTAACTCCGGCGTTCTCAGGTAAACCGGGTTTCCTCTCGGAGCTGCCACTAAGTGGTGGTTTTCAGAGTAGGACTTTTGAAGTCTGCTTGCTTTTAAGAATTGAAGCCTCAAACTCTAAATAAGAATGTTTGTTATACCCGAAGAGACCCTTCTGATCTGTTCAATTATGATGGTGGTGTAATCTGATAAGCCGTTTTTGTTCGCTTGTTTTGCGTTGTTGTTAACTAGACAGCAAGCTAGTCCCAATGAAAACACTACAATGAAAAAATCCTCCGTGACTTGGAGGCCGCACGTTTGTTCTGTTAAGCACTCTCGTTCGCCCTCTTGCGGCCGCGAAGGAAACGTGCTCGTTCAAGACCCCAGTGCATTCCTTCGCGGAGTGTTCTCTTTCGGCAATGCTGCTACCGATTTGTGCATAAATCAGGGCTCTTCTGAAATGGAGTACGTTTTGTCCAAAGCACACGATAGAATAGTTTTTAAAGTAAAAAGCATAAATTCAAAAAAGGGGGGATACAAAAAGAATATATAGAAGAATTAAGATCTGCACTTTCAGCCAAATTCAACTAGTCTTAAGCCCTGCAGGACAGACCAGCGTGCTTCATACTACAAAGTCCTTCGGAACCCTCCCCAAGGGTCTTATAAAAACGTAGATGTTTGATTCCGTAGGTCTGGGTGGAACCCTCCATTCGGAATGTCTATAAAGCCCCCAGATGCTGCTGTTGCTGCTCCTGGGACCACATTTCAAGAAGCAAGGATACTGATAATGACGATATACTATATACATGATAGTCCCTTTTAAACCTTCAAGAGGAGATGTTATCAAAACAGTGAAATAGATCTGAGGAATTAAAGTGATTTGTCCATAGTATTTAAGCATTCTGGAACACCGCTTAGGCAGTTAGGCTCAACCCCGTTGCCTTGGAGTCGATTCCGACTCCTAGCCACCTTATAGGACAAAACTGAACTGTCCCATAGGGTTTCCAAGGAGCAGCTGGCAGATTTGAACTGCCAACCTTTTGGTTAGCAGCCGAGCTCTTAACCACTGCACCACCAGGGCTCTGCACTTAGGCTCAGCAGGCCTTATTTCTGTTTCTTTTCATTTCCAAGGGTTGACATAGCTCGTACCAAGATAATATGGCGTTTATGAGCAGGACTGTAGGACTATCTATTGGCCTACTGGCTTCTTGAAAGCCCTGCTTTTCTTTTACTCAGGGCGTATGAGCTTTTATTTGCATGAGCCTGTTATTTGTGATGGTACACATTTTCATATATTTTTCCATCTGAAAACATTTCAGTAGGAAAGGTAATGAAACTGTATCATGAGTATTATGTCTGTGTTGGACCTTCAAGAAACAAATAGTTAGACTGTAGTCACAGCTTATGGCTTTAATCTTAATGGCTATGAAAGTAAATGACACATTTCTCATTGTTTTTACTGTTTGGGTAATATACGCATTTAGCTTCCTTGAGGGAACTTTTAAATTAATTGACTAACTCTAATCTGAATTATGTGTTTTAATTTGTTTAAGGCTGTTAACATAACAGACATTAACTGCTTATGTCGATGTAATAAGTAAAATATTAGCTGTATTTTTTTTTTTTTTTACCGAAAATTCTCTAAATGTAAGATGTCTAAAAATAGAGTGGAGGTGGATTGGACAGTCTGCAGATTATGAGTTGGAATAAAAACATCTCAGTTAAGCCAAAAACATGGCAACCAATATTATCTGTTATAAAAATATTTTAGATGAATTTAGTTTTTATGAAAGCTGTCTGAAACCAAAAGGAGTAGCAGAAGCTGTTTGTTCACAGGCCAGCAATAATAATAATACCTGCAGCACAAAGCATACGTCTTCTTGGTGCAAGGCCAACAAGCCTCTGCGAGGTTTAGGAGTTGGCTCTGCCAAGTATGGGAAGAGAGATTACCTGGTTATGCTCTGTGATATTAACCTTCATCTTGACGAAGCTTGTCAGTGAAAACAAAATCAAGCAGAGCCTTTTCAGGAAACTGATTTTAACTGTCCACTAGAGGCTGTAATGAGACCGACTATGTCACTTTAGACCAACCGGGGGTTTAAACCGTACCAATCATTGATTTTTAAATTAAAAAAGAAAAAGAAAAAGTTGGAGAAATGAGTAAAAGGGAACAGTAGTAGCTCTATTTAAATAGCCACGTATATGTGTTTGGAGTTTCAAAATGTGAGAAAAAGAGTTACTTCCAGGGCTCGACCCCTTCCAAGTGAGTATACTTATTTTTATTTCTGAAGCACCTAGGTTCTATAACACAGTTGTTTAAAAGCTGACACATTTCTGTTGGTGATTCTGTATCCTGCTTCAGCTGGTGACTAACCGTTAGGTCATACGTAAACTCAGCCAAAAGGCCTCTCAAATACAGCTTACTGCATCAAATACAGCCCCAATAGTGGCGACTTCCAGGGAGAAACTTACGTGGCGGCGGCGTGTTTTTAGACACTCGTTCTAAGCGCCTGAAGGAGGTCAGATGCTGGCTTGACACCTCCTGGTCTTCCAGAATGATCTGCAGCTAGGAGAGCAGGGCACTGAGCTTCCTTAGCGGGATGGGCCTTCTCCTCCTCCAGGTGCCACACCTGTTGGCACGGTGCACCCCTCCAAAGAAGATTCCTTCCCACGGAGCTAACACCTGGAGGGGGTACAAGCGAGGGGACCCGGGAGTGGAAAGCTGAGAGCCGCACTTAAAAATTGAGTCCAGAGGAAGTTCTTCGGCGTGGATTCCAGGGAACTGCCATTTGATGCTCGGTTTGCTTTCTCTGTCTCCTACACTGGTTACCTCATTTCCAATTAAATTAATGATCCCGAATTAGCTGCCAGCGAAGTGTGCGGGTCGTCCATCATGGCTAGGGCTGAGGAGTTTAATATCCGAAGCAGATTTCCGGACCCGCAGAGAAAGAAGGGAGCGCAGGGAGGTCACCAGCTTTCCCAGTCAATGCAGGTGACAGGGTGCACGTGGATTCGGGGAGACCTGCTAACTTTCCTGAGTTGTAGGCGAAGGCAGTCCCCGCGACCCCAGGGTCTGGGTTCCCGAACGCCGAAGCTAAACCGGCTTGAGGGTTAAGTGCAGCTGATTATCGGAGTCAGCCTCCTGGCTGCTTCTCGCAGTGCCCGGGCGAAGGGCACGTCGGGACTGGAAGTGGCCGGCCTCCCCTCCCCCTTGGGTATCTCACGGGCGCGGAGGGAAGCCTGACACCCCTCGGAGGGTCCCCCGGGGTGCCTGAGTTGCACCCCGCTGGCGCTGTCTCCCCTCCACCTAGGTGCCGGGACTCGGGGAGGCGCGCGAGGCCCGACCGCTCACCGCTACAATGACCTCAAAGCCTCAGCTCCGCGCCCCTTTCCCAAACCTGGAAGGAACCACCTCCCGCGGCCCGCGCGGCCCCCTCCCGCGCCAGCCGCTCCTTCGGGATGGGAAGTGGCGGCCGGTCCCGCGGCGGAAGCGAGCCCGCCTCCCCGGGGTCGGCAGTGCCCGGGCGGGCGCGCACTCAAGGGTTAAGGGCGCGGGCCGGTCGCCGCGCCGTCCGCGCGCCGGGTTCTGTGCGGCTCTCCCGGCCGCCAGCCAAAGGGTGCCCCCCACCTCCCTGAAGTCGGATCCTGGAGCTGCGGCGGCGGCAGCCAACTGCTCCATATTTGGCTTCTATTACACATTTACATACTGGAGCGAGCGGGCGGGCGGGCGGAGCGAGGAGGCGGGCAGGGAGCGGGAGGAGGAGGAGAGAGCGGAGTATACCGCAGACATCATTTCTACTACAGTGGCGGAGCCGTGCAGGACCTGTTTCACTGCAGGGGGACCCAAAACAAGCCCCGTGGAGCAGCCGCCCGAGCACCAGCAGCCGCAAGACACTCTTTCTCTCCCTCTGCCCCCCGTTCCCCACGCAACCCCAGATTCTTTTACACTTTACAGTAAGTGCCTATTTTTTTTTTCCTCCTCTGATTCTTTCTCTCCCCCTCCCCCATCTCCTCCCCGGATTGAGATGAAAATCCTCCCCCTCCCGCCCCGCTCTCCCGAGGTGGGCAAAACCAACAACCAGCAAACAAACCCCAAACCCCAAACGGCGGCACGGCTAACAGCTGGAAGAGGAGCGAAGGCAGCCGACGCGTCGTGTTGTGTTGTGCGTGTACATACAACCTTTCCCGGCTCCAGCCTCCCGGGGGCCGACACCCCCACTCTCGGCGTAGTGACGGGCTGGCAGGGGGGCAGCCGGGCCCGGGTGGGAAGGGTGGGCGCCCGCCGGGCGAGGGGGCGCGCCCGGGCGGGGGGCGCGGGCAGGGACAGCGGCAGCGCCCCGCACTGGCGGCTGCTGGTCCCGCGGCGAGTGCGGAGAGCCTTGTCCTCCCTCGGGGTGGCGCAGGGGCAGACGGCGGCGGCCGGGGGGTCGCGCGGCCCCCCTCCCCACGCGCCCTCCCCGCAGGGGGCTGCGAGAGCGAGTGGGTCTCGGGCAGAACTGGGCTTCCCCGCGGGTGGCCGCCCGGCCTCCGCGCTCCGGGGCGGGGGTCTTCTGGCGGAGGCCGGCCTTGCCGGGTCTGCGGCTGCGGCCGCGCAGGCAGCAGGATCAGGACTTTGCGCACGTCCGGGCGTAGGGAGGGGGTGCCCGGGGGGGGGGGGGCGCGGAGAGGTGGCCGCAGGGACCCGGCGGGGAACTGGTGTGCGGGTGCCGGGAGTGCGGCTGGAGGTGACGGCCGTGGCTGCCGCCGCCCTGTTGGTGCCACTGCTTCCTCCTCTTGTGCAGCCGCCGCTGCTGCCTGGAGCAGGGAGCCCGCGAGCACCCTGGGCCCCGCCAGCGCCCCCGCCGGCGCCCGCGGCAGGAGCGGAGGAGCCCCGGCAGGCGCTGCCCTGCGCCGGGAGTGAACGGCTGCACGGCTGCCGGGCGGGTGAATGAAGGCAGGAGGAGGGGAAGGGGGAGGAGGAGGTGCTGCGGCGATTGGGATGCGCCCTGGAGCCCCGCTGCTCCTTCACTCTGGGCCCGCGGGGCGGTCGGGCGGGAGACTCTGCCACTCCCGCGGCCGCCGCCGCCTCCTACGTGGTTCCAGTACTGCGCGCAGGCGGGTCCCGAGGAGGGCAGGGAAGGGGCCGGCCGGGCGGAGCGAGAGGTGAGGCGGTGTCGGAGCGGGGTGTGAGTGTGTGTGCGTGTGTGTGCGCGCGCCGGGGGGGGAGGGGGGACGGGACGTCGCCATGGGGTGGGGGCCCTGGGTGGCCACTTGGCTGACTCTCCAGCGCCCAGACCCCTCCTCAGCCCCCCTCTCCCCCCGGCCCCAGGCCGCCTTCCTAAACTCCGTGGCTTGTGCTTTCATTTTATTTCAGACCACGTAGGGGCTGACTGGCAGCGATGAAACAATTCAGGTTTTCTAGGGAGATAAAGCAAGAACCTTAGTGGGGGGGTGAAAGTCGGGTGGTGATTGAGATTGTGCCAGAAAACAAAAAAATCACAGTTTCTAAGGACGATGAGGTTCGTGCCTCCCAGTGGCTGCTCTGTTTTGTTTTGCTTTCTTGGTATATAATCCTACAGATAAGAGAGTAATATAAACACTTTGGAAGGTTGGGGAACTGCCGAAGAGTAGTAATGGCGGGGGGGTGGGGGTGGTGGTGGGGGGGAGCCAGTCGGAAGCTGGTTATATAATGCGCGAGGTGGCTAACAAGAACGGCAGGCTATTTTTATTTTGTTTACCGTATGCTGTGCTGTAGGGACTCCTCCAAACTGGTTCTGTCCCCGAGGAGATTCTTAGCTTCCTTGTGAGATCCACAGGATACAATTAGCAAAATTAGAAGACCCTATTACACCCACAGAATAAAAACTAATGCCTTAGAGTGGCAATTCCCTGCAAATCTGGTCGTGCATGCTTGGGAATGTGTGTATGCAAATAAGTTCTCCTTCGGCCATCCAGTAGTCACATCTCAATGACATTCGTGTTTTATAATGCAGGCTGTTCTTAATATTTAAACATCATCGTTGTGTGTTGCACACAGCAGTGGGTGGTTACTTGACGGTTATTTTTAGGCACGCTAGGTTACTTTTTCACAAATGTGAGCTAAGCCTTTTCTGGTTGGGTTTCCGGGGAGACCTGCAGTTCCTAGAAGCGCCTGTTAATCCCTGGTTTATTTGGGGGATAGAGGTAGTTTGATACTTGTGTTCCTTTGGAATGAAGTTTATACCCGAGGAAACTACCAGAGAGAAAGAGAAATCCTGCACAGGAACTCTCCTAAACGGATTGCACCACAGCGGCTGATGCTGTGGCATTTAATCTCTGATTGCCCTGGAACTGTGCATGCATCCGGCAGTATTTTAGCAGTTCCGTAAAGAAAGGGGCTGGAATGCCAGCCTCTTCCATGCAAAGCAGAGGTTGAGGGGCTCCCCTGAACCCCCTGCCTGTCTTTCTCATCGTGTGGGTACATGTCAGTGGTGTGGGTGTTCCTGTACTTACTCCAGCCCTGATCAGTCATGTAATTAGATCAGGCTACCATGGCAACAGACAGTGTTTCTCGTCCATTCAGGTGGGTTTGTCTTGTGCCTGGACTACTCCAAGTGTTTTATGCACGGTATTTGTGTTGTCCAAGCCAGAGGAGAGACTTCACTATTTCCATTGCATCTTCTTTCGGTAATTTGGACGGGAGACACTAGATTAGGTTTCTAGCTACTCGACTTTGATAAAAGAGACCAAGAATCTATTCTTACTGGGTGCAGTGTGTAAATGCATCACCCCAGACAATGAAAGGAGCCTGACAGTCCTGCTGGTGTTTATTGTTAACAGATCAACAAGTATTTGGGACTTCTTAGAAACCTTTCAGAGTCTGCTAAAGCAACATTGCTTCTGCAGTCTGGTGCCTTTGGCCTTGGAGGCACTTAACCCTTTCAAGTGTGAAGAGCACCTATCCTTCAGAACCGCAATTGTCAAGTCAGGACTGGCTTTCTAAAGGGCATCCTCAGGAGCAGTAATTTATTTGGGGAAGGATATCCACATTGTCACATTTTAAAACTTTTCAGCCATCATAATCACAAGAATGGTACTGAGAGCAGGCAGACTTTCTGAGTGTGTTCGGTTCTTAGTTCAGCTGTGTTGGCCATGATCTTTACATTTGTGGTAGTAATTGAAAAGGGTTTTCTTTCAGTTAAGTGAGAGATGATATAGGCTGATAGCTGATGGGCTGATGTGGTGGTGCTTTTGCACAATAATCAACCTGCACTGTGTTTTAGGGTATAATTCAGTGAGCAGTTAGAGATCAGTATTCTGCTCTTTGCATCGGGGCACCACCTTCTTAAGTCTGTCTAAGCATTAAGCAGAAAAAAATTATATTGCTGCCAAAAAAAAAAAAAAAGTGGCTTTAGTTGCTCATGCTCTGTGCTGCTCAGGCAATTCAAGTAAGGAGGAATATTTTAATAACCCTGACATTTGAAAGTAAAAATAATTGAGAACAATAATTTGTGTTTGATTCTGTGATGATTCTGCCAAACGGTTTATAGTTGTAACTGCTGCACAACTCAACTGGTAAGTTTATTTTCCTTCCTTGGGGCTGGGATGGAGAGAGCGACTCAGCTCTCCTGACACGGGATTTAGGAGCTTCTGCTGTTGAGTGAGTTTCTGTGGTTGGTAACTTCATTGCGGCCTGGTCAGATCAAGGTTTGCTGGGGTTCAAAGGGGCTGTTACTTCTGGGAGGTAACTAGTGGGAAGCAGGGATATAGAACAGGCCAGAATTTGCAGTGTTGCACGATGCCTTGGAGGCCCTGGATTATGTTTTGCAATGTACAGAAAATTGCTATCCTGGCAGTAAAATGTGTGCATGTATTTTTGAACGCACAAAGAAATGAGAAAGTAAGTGGTAAAGTAAGTATGAAAAATATCTGTCCTCGATTGAGAACACTGAAGGACAGTATGTTCCTCTCAGGATTTCATTTTAAGAGGGTTTGGTAAACAGAAGTTATCAGAAGTATGACAGATAGGTCTTAGGGCTTCTGAATAGGCTTTTAGAGAAGGAGCAAAGAAACAAAACTCTCAGTCATCAGACTCTATGTCAAATGCCTGGGGATGGACTTCAGTTGCAACATACCTGATTCAGTTGTCTGGGAGTCTTGGGAAAGCCCAGCCTGGAGAAATTATTGCAATATTAGTAAACAGATTTCTAGGGCTCCAGTTTTTGTTGCCACTGTAGAGTTTAGGGTCCACCATTCTTTTGGTATAATGTTGTGCCTTTATTATTATTTTTTATCCTTTTTGAAATGTCAGGCGGACTTTACTTTTGCACATACCTTGAATGACAGCTTCTGATGCCTCACACCCTCCCCCCCCCCCCGACCCCCGTGACACCGGCTCATTTTGTTTAGAAGTTAGTTAATAAATACATTCTCCTAAAACCCTGGAACTCACAGCTAAAGTAGGAGTGAATGAATTCTTTAAACCATGGTTGTCTGAAAGTCACACGGAGTTTAGACTCTGAAAAACTTAGATGCTACTTGTTTATGTGAAATGACTTCGTGCAGCAAAACAGTATTTTTAGGGGGCAGACAGATTATGAAAAGGAAACATATAATTAGGAGGTTTGAGGAAAACTCAGAATTTGTGCAGCTTAATTGCTTCAAAGAACAGATTTAGTTCTGGCCATACTTCTAAGGTTATCTGAAGTAGGCCCTCCTTATTTTGTTTGGTGCACTGAAAATAATCAGAAATCCCAATGGTGACAATAATTTCTGTTCTAGGACATTACATACATACAGGATTTCTTTCTTTTATTTTTCCCCAAGATACGAATTTTGTAGTCGTCAGTTGCTCTATTTACATTTTAGTTTCATTTAACTCCGTTTAATAAGGTAAATTTACTTATTCAAAATGTCTGTGAGAAGTGCTATAATAATAAGTATATATAGGGAGATAGTTTCATAGAGTTTTTAAAGTTAGCTGAAAGTGCCAGAATTAGATTGAGGTTTTTAAAAACATATACATACTTGAAATTACAGAAGTAATAAAAAAGAATGCTGTTTAGGTAAATAATCTTTATTTGTGGAGAAAGTTACTTGATTTTTTTTCTTTTTTTTTGAAATTATGTTTATAACTTTATCTTTGTCAATGTCTTAGCATATTTTGTAAGCTCCTAAATCTGAACCTTTCAGGCTGATGCACTGTAAATATGTGTACTACATACTACTACCATCCCAAATGTACCAAAACATGTTTAGAACTATTACAAACAAAAAAAAGCAACAAGCATTATTATTTTCTTTGATGTATTTGATGTTAGCAGGAATGTTTCATTGATTTTTCTATAACTTTTAATGTATCCCATTTGTGAAGTAACGAAAATGCAATGATGTTGCCATAATGTAAGCAAAAATTATATCTTACCTGAAAATCACTTTTAAGAAAATTCATTCTGGTGTACTCAGAATTGAGACTTAAGGGGACAGAGGTGCATTCCCCTGACTGTGCTGCTTGGATTCAGGCAAAGAGGAACTTCTTCTCTTACTTAGATGCCCTTTTCAAAAACATGACAGGTTACAAGGGAGTTACTCAGCAGAAGTTTGTAGTGATAATTGTCATAGCTGCTAACCCATAAGCATTTCTGCTTCTGATGTTCAAAGATAATGCATTTTTCTGCCACTGTGTATGGCAAATCGTCTTTTATTGCACCCTTAACTTTGGCCTCCTCTTTGCTGTTATCTCTACTGACTATTACATCAATATTATTTGGATCATTTTTTTTTTTTTTAATATAATCTTCCACTCCTTATGGCATTGTATTGTATTGCTTTGCTGGGCTTTTTAAACAAAAGTATTCTATTTTTAGCATATATTGTGTAAAACGTTCTATAATTATTTTCTTTATAGACTGCGTGTTTTTGTAACAGATCCATTCTGCCTTGCTTTGATCCCTGTCTTTCTTCCCTTGGATGCAGTACTGCAGGTTGCATTAACTGTCTCTCTTACCCTTACGTGTAGCCACATACATACTTTGAAAGACGCAGGTGTGCCAGTGCGGGGGTAAATTAATATTTTACAACATTTGCATCATATTTGACTGTTCTCTGCACTTCAGCAAAATAGGAGGGGCTGTAATTTTGCCTCTATAAAACCTTATCTGCCAGGTAATAGGTAAATAGGATTGTGTGCACACACGTCGACATGCAAGCAAGCACCGTGTCAGCTGTGAGCTCCTGAGTGCTGTTTAAAAATCCACAGAACCTGCCTGCCCCTTGTTCAACATGATTATCAAGCATTTTGATGGTTCCTTTGAGATGTTACTAGATAAAATCAAGGTCTCCTTAAAAAAGTCCTGTCTACAATTAAATAGAATCTTACTAGCTTCTGTTTAACTTTTCCACTCTTTATAATTTGTAACTCCGCAAAGGGAAGTGTCTTCTCAGGACTTAAAAGGCTTAGAGTCTAGAACAGCTTACCTTCCTCCTGTAGTTACACACTGCAAGTGGGGACACCAAGGACTAGAAAAATGGCTCCTTTTATATACCAGCCCCAGGCAGGCAATCAGTACCGCACAAATACTTGGTGAATGGATTAGCTAGAAGTAAGAATACTTTGGCTACTATTCATTACTTTGAAAAGTGTTGGAAAGCAGTCGAAGTTATTTTGCTTTCCAGCTGGGCTGCGCTCTTAAAAATAGTGAGTGTGTATGGTTGAAAATAATCGTGACTACTGAAATGTGTTGCCATGTACCCAAGGATAATTGGCTCCCTTACCTGTTTACAGACTATTCACGTTGGAGCTCACATTCATAATACAGAATAGTTTCTTTCTGACACCCAGTATAATCCTGGGCCTTCTCCTTCCTCCTGTTAGCTGGCTTGAGCTCAGGAAACCCAAACTAAATTTAAAATCAGCCTAAACAGATATGTAGATCAGCTCCAATAATCAAAGATCATAAATCATTCCAACGTTTGCTAGTGTAGGGATTGTTTTACACTAACTGTGCTTCTGATTTTTTTTTCTATTGAACGTGGTAATTGGGAATTACCAGTTTTTAAAAATATAATTACAGAGGATAGGGCTAAAACTGTGTTAGCAGATCAAGTCCTCAACTTCTTCCATTTCTGTACATAGGTCTTTACCTCTCCAAAAACTACTGCGAGCACCAAGCTCCCTGATGGAAAGGTATATAGAAGATCCATTCATTCTTTCTTCCATTCATACATTTACACATTCATTCATTCATCAGACAGTATATCATTTTTACTTAATCATGTGCAAGGCATTGTGGGAAAACGAAAATGAAATAGACGTGCACTCAATAATTAATCTACTGGGAAAATTCTAATGAATGTATATGTACTTTAATTTTCTTTTTCTTGCATTTTACACGGACTGATATGCTAACAATTGTACCCTTTTCTGGGTGACCCTTATGTTGCATGCTGGTAGAGAATCTGTGTCACATTAAAATGAGGTTTGGGCTCAATTATTATTCAATTCATGCTCATTTCCACCGGATATTCCTTGTGATTATCAGCATGCGTTTATCAGATGATTGGCTAGAAGCACTGGCGAAAAAAACAGTGGCTGGCTCAAATGGGGGATCAAGCTCTTCCTTCGGTTGGAGGGATGACCTTTGTGTGTGTTGACCTCCTCTGAGCCAGCTCTGCCTTTTGAGCTGCCTGGGATCTGCGTAATTCTCATGACACCAAACATAAAGCATGATGTTCTTCAAATTCGTATTTGAGTGAATGGACACTTAAAAGTGGAATTCTTTTTAAAGCAACCTGTTCTGTCTTTCCCTTTGGATTGTCTCTCCTGTACTTCTGGGCCACTGCAGCAGCATCCTGTGGCACGTCACCGGCGTGGTGCATTCAAGCTGCAGACCTGTTTGTGCTCCTTGTACAGCAGCCTCCCCCTGCATCACGGCTCCAGGGAAGTGCACCGCCCAGCAGGTGAAGAGTCTGACAGTGCTGGCTGTTCCCATCTGAGGATGAAGTCTGACTTGGGGAAATTCCCTTCTAGCCATGCTGAAGCACTCTGCCGACTGTTTCTGTTTGTCTCCACAAACTAGACTGTGTGGGAAACTGAGAAATTGCCAAGGTAGCTTTTTTAAAACTTGGGTTAAAGTATCTGTCGTTTCGGTTTGATTCACTTGGTTAACAAAGAAGTCTACATTCGACGTTGTGATTGTTGATTAATGCATTTTGGGCTGGAACCTGATCATTTTAGTTGTCACCTTCCCATCATGCTGTGAGAATATTGTGTGGCCAAACAGTTACCATAAGTCAAAGTTCTCATGTTGTAGGTTTTGGTTATAGCGTAATAACATGCATAAAGAAACAGAGGCCTGTTCGTTCAGCAGCCGCTAGTGTTTGTTGAATCTTGTCTTTGTGCTGGTTTGGATTTTACAACTTCCTGATTTCCTCATGTACAGTAAACTTTTCTGGCCTACAGAGTCGAGCAGACACAGGGTGTATGCAGGGCTGATGACTCAGGGTTCTCTGTTGCAGAGAGGACTGGAGGACGCTGCCGTAAGTGAATTAAGGCGAGATGGGAGTTAGATAGGACTGGGGGCAGCCAGGGCTGGGGAACACTGGTGTACTTAACCAACGGAGTTTGTGAAATAAAATCCCCACTTTCTGTTTGCCTTGGGAGCTGGCCTGCTGGAAGCTGTGGAGATAGACTAGATTAGAGGTCTGCAAGCTGGGCAACAGAATCACCTAGAGTACTTAAAAAAAATAGATCTGGGACTCCGCCCCAAACCTACTGAATCAGAATGTTCCTGGCTGGTCTCCTGTAATCACTGGTCTTCTAGCACTGACGCTTCATGGGTTTGAGGACTGCTGGGCTGGGTGGTCTCAGGACAACCCTTCCCTCGTTATGTGTCCTTCCTGACCTGGTGAGGGGTGTGGTCACTTTGGCCAAACCTCACATACGGAAATACGGATTTTCGAAACTACTTTGTTAAGAGGTGAATGTTTGCTTTACCCAAAATGTTCATTTAAAAAATGATTCACCAGATTTCTTTAAATAGAGAGCTCCCTCTCGACACGTAAGATACTGTTTTTAAGTTGTGTATAAATGCCGTGGCATTTGAGATAAGAACATGGGGCTCCGGAGCCAGGCTGCCCAGCCAGGCCTGAAATCTGGAATTGCCGCTGCGGCCCCGGGCAGGTCTGGAACTTTCTGTGCCTCAGTTTCTTCACATGTAAGCTGGACATCATGGCGACGCCACGTGTGTAAAGTAGAACTGCACGCTGTAGGGTTTTCAAGGCTGTGACCTTTCGGAAGCAGATCACCAGGCATTTCTTATGAGGTGCCTCTGGGAGGGTTCTCACCCCCAACCTTTTGGTTTGTAATCGAGCACCGAACTGTTTGCATCACCCACGGGTTACATGGAGTTGCTATGATTCAGAATATGGACTTGACGTCAACTCTTTGTTTTTTTGAAGATGGAGATAATATTAGAACTTCCAAATAGGGCTGCTGTGAGGACAGAATGAAATAATATGTGCATAGTGGGTAGACTGGTGCTTGGCATATGGCTTGTGATCTACCGGCTTCAGCTGTCATGTTGTCCTGTAACTTACCTCTTGACAGGTTAACTGTAATGGGCTTGTTTTGTGATGGTTGCTCCAGGACTCTCTGTGATTAGGAACAAGTAAATATCCCTGTTCCTTGGTCTTTGGACCCTATGAGCCTCTTATTTAGTTTTCTGAATTCTGTGTTGCCAACCTTCTGACCGTGATAGATGCACATGTATTATTTTTTTATCTTGTTGGAAGATGAACTGGTAAGTTGTGTGCATGAATGAAGTGATTTGTGGGCTGAGTGAAAACAAATAAAGAGAAGAACCTGAGTGACTGCAGTGTTACCGCTAGGAGGGGTAGACAGAAAAGTCCTGTTGGGACGGGAGGGGTGAGGGAGAAGTTACTACAGAGGGTGTATCTTGTGACTGTGTGACTTGGTACTTTACGTTTCATTGGCTGTGGGCTAGGAGGTAGTCTTTAAATGGAAATAGAGTAACTGGGAGTTACCTGCAAAAGTAAGCCTCTTCAGGTCT
Source organism: Dugong dugon (assembly GCA_030035585.1). NCBI lineage: Eukaryota > Metazoa > Chordata > Mammalia > Sirenia > Dugongidae > Dugong > Dugong dugon. The sequence goes on from CM057464.1 coordinate 3,980,754, forward strand.
GCAATTGTCAGCTGAAGGGATGAGGTGGGGTGGCTTACGGCTACTATATCTCTTAGGGATGTTACCTATTTTAACAGTTATTTGGGGCACACGTGTACATTTTCAGGGGAAATAACGTCATTGCATGCGTGGTTTATGCACACGCAAACTTTTTTTTTTTTTAACCTGTGGTATTTAAAGAGAGTTATTTATTATAATGAAAATCACCTAACCTGTGATGTTTAAAGAGAGTTATTTATTATAACAGAAATAGCTCAAGGATTTTATTATGAAAAAATAGGCAGCAAAAATTCATGTCTCTCAGTCAATATGTGCAGCTCACTAAGACACTGAAGCCTTTATAGCGAGTTAATCGAGTCTAAGTATCTTATGAATACTCGTATTGTATTACCGACAAAGTGCAAAGTCACCTTGAATTTTAAGCAGCTGACATTTTCCGTGATTGCACTTACAGGAAGATTATAAGCATTATCTAAACATTTTGCATAAATAATGGCCTCATTATAGTCCTCGCCATTGACGGCTAAACCTGGGCAAGGAAACAGTATCATTCATGCTGTACCCTGTTACATTTTTTTTTTTTTTTTTTTAAATTAAAGCCTAGGCTACAATGATTTCTGGGTCTAGTTGTTTATAAATATGATATAGCTATAGCCAGTTGTGAGCTAAGTGTTGCAAACAGGCACTGTCTGTGTAAAGAAATGATTCGTTCATTTATTCACTGTGTACATCTTAAACTACTACTCAGTGCCGTGGGAATGAAAGCGAGTAAGAGGTGCCAGAAGGAGGTTATATTCTTTGTGGCCAGGTAGGGGAAAGAAGAAGTGCTCTGGAACCACTAACACAAAGCAAGAAGGGACAGGTTGTACTCACTGTTGTTGCTGCTGGTTCCCTTTGTGTCACTCTTGACCAAGGGCGACCTTGTTTGTAACAGCGTGGCTGACTGGTCCTGCTCCGTCTTCGTAATCATTGGTATGTCTTTGCCTTCCAGCACTGTGTCAGACAATGTTCTGTTGTAATCCATAGGCTTTTCATTGTCTGATTTTCAGAAGTAGATCTCCAAGCCTTTCTTCTAGTCTGTCTTTATCTGGAAGCTCCGCTGAAACCTGTCCACTGTGAGTGACCCAGCATCACAGCAAGACACGAGCCCCCATAGTATGACAGACTGACAGACGGGTGACGGTATACTTCCTGGGGCAGGTGCAGACACTGAAGGAGCTCAGAAGAGCCTTGCTGGGTGGGACTGATCAGGAAGGACCGTGGAGGAGGGATCGTTTAAGTTGAGTTCTGGAGGCTGGGTAGCATTTTTGAGGAAAGAGATGAATAGAGCAGGGACAATACCCCCTAAGTGGCTGGGATGTAAGGATCATGTGTGGGGTATGTAACCGAGTAGGCCATTTTGGATGAAGGATAGGTGTTGGTTGATATCTGAATTGCTGGAGTCCCAAACCAAACCAAACCCACTGCCGTTGAGTCAATTCTGACTCCTAGCGACCCTACAGAACAGAGTAGAACTGCCCCATAGGGTTTCCAAGGCTATAATCGTTATGGAAGCAGAATGCCACATCTTTCTCCCGCGGAGCAGCTGGTGGGTTCAAACCGCCGACCTTTCGGTTAGCAGCCAGGTGCTTTAACCATTGTGCCACCGGGGCTCCTTGCTGGAGTCCAGCAGACAGTAAATATGTCATAATAGAACTGCTGAGAGATCAGGTCTGGAGATAAAATCAGAAGTAGTCATTGGCATAAAAGTGATCTTCGAAATATATATATGACACACAGGAGGGGCCGAGTAGGTTTTGGCAGTGGCATCAGCTGGCATAGAGTACGCAAAGGGGGTGAGAGACAGCAGAGAGTGGCCACAGTGTTGGCCTGGTACAGCCTTTGTACGCCTTCTCTTTAAGACCTGGGGCGAAAGGGCTGGGGATAAAGGACTGGGAGGGTCTGTGGGTAACAGAGGGGTCTTCCTTAGGTGCTCAGGCACCTTGGAAACTCAGTGCTGAACTGCAGCTCATCTTGTTGAAACCTTTGTTCCTTAAAGGCCTTGAAAAAAATAGACACGAGCTAATTTTAGCCAAATCTAATATGTGTGTGTATGAAAATGAATGCTGCTTTTAAAATTCAGTGCATGCAGCGTCTCTTTTCATTTAAACAAATGATCCCTCTACTTTTCTCTAAACAGTTTTATTAAGATTTTCAGAGAAGCCCTGCACATATTAAGAACAATTGTGGCGTTTCCTTTGATATTTTCCACGGTTGATTTATTCATCTCGTGTGATGTGTGTAAATCACGTTTTGCCATCCACTTGACTCTGTAGCGGTTGCTGATTTGTGGCAATTCATTTACTGTACTTTGATAAGTCACACTAATAAAGCTGTAGTTTGTAACTTTAGAGCCTTTCCCAGAGGATGCATGCAGCCTGTTTCAAATGGGAAGTATATACGTATATATATGTATACATGGATATATGTATATATATGGGGGCCCTGGTGGTGCAGTGGTTAAGAGCTTGGCAGCTAACTGAAAGGTCAGCAGTTCAAATCCACCAGCCGCTCCTTGGAAACCCTGTGGGGCAGTTCTACTCTGTCCTGTTGGGTCGCTGTAGGGTCGCTAGGAGTCGGAATTGACTTGACACTCGACGGCAATGGATTTTAATGGGTGTATATATTTGTGTGTATGTATATGGATATATATGTATACACTGTGTGTATACATATATATATATATATATATATATATATATATATATGTATGCGCGTGCACGCACACACACACACACACAGTAGGCTACTCTTCAGGGCTTTTTGAACAATTTGGCTTCTCATTTTCTAGAAAATACAGAAATATAGAATTGGTGAGCCTTGGCTCTGGGGAGAAAGTTGGGCTAAGACTCTATGTCTCCCAGGGAAAAGCAAGGCTGGAAATTACCCAGTTGTGTTGGTAGTGAGCAGTTTGTTTTAATTAGAGAAAATCTGAGGTTCCAGGTGGTTTTTTTTTTTTTGGTCCCGGAGTTATTTAGATGGACTCTTTGCCCCAGATAGCTCAGAATGGAGGCAGCCTCTTGCTTACCTTTCATACAAGCCAAGAAGAGTAGGGCAGGAGTGAGCGGGATGGAAGACACTTCCAGAGGCAGAACATTCCGTCTGCAAATATTTAATGAGCATCGAATGTGTCAGAGGCAGTGTGCCAGCTAGGCTTTAAAGGGAATCTAGACATGATCATTAGCTCACACTTACTGCTCTGTGTATTAATTCCTCCTTGCGGTCCTTTGAGGCAGGTACTGTTATTATTTCCACTTCACAGAGAAGGAAACTGAGGCACAGAGGGATAAGTAACTTGCCCAAGGTGACCCTTCTATTAGCGGTAGGCCAGGGCTGGGCCCAGCCTCTGCTCTCAACTGCTGCCCTGGGCTGTCTCTCAAGCCCAGAGTTGGTACGGGAAGAAGTCTACAGTTGGGTAGAGAAGGCAAAGCATGCCAGGTGTAATGTTTAATGAGCCAGCTGGCACAGAGGGTTTGTGCTTGGCTACTAACCAAAAGGTTGGCAGGTCAAACCCACCTAGTGGCACCATGAAAGCAAGTTCTGGCGATTACTTCCGTAAGATCACAGCCATTAAAAACCCTGTGGAGCAGAGTTCTACCCAGATACACGTGAGTCGGAGTCGACTCGATGGCAACAGGTTTGATTTTGGGGAGTTTTTTGTTTGTTTGTTCTGTGAGAGGGGCAGCACAGTGTCTTGAGGTCAGGTATCAAAAAGGGGCTCAGGGGTGATGAGCCTTCCTTTTTGACACCTCCCTGTTGGTTTAGATTCACGTGCAGGCTTTCTGATTGTCCCCGATGGTATTTTCTCCCTTCTTCACTGTTCCTGATACCATCCCGGGATTCCTCCACACTTTGAACAATTATTAATGGAGGAAAATGATGACATTGGGAACATGCTTATCTGTGTTTCAGGGGATTGGCTTAAGTTGGGCTCCAGATATTATTCAGCATCAAGAGTCCCAGAGAGATGATGAACTTTCGACTCTCAAAAGAGCCTCACTGGGTCATTGCTCGGCTTGCGAGCTTTGGCAGATAGGGACTGTTGATCTCTGCAGTCTGGTGGGGGCAGTGTGGTGATGGACGCAGACTACAAGGACAGACCGTGCGCCTAGAGCAGGTCACGCTCAGGCCGGTGGTGATCAGGAACCTCTGTGCTCTCCTTCCCTGTCTGCCCTGCCCCTCCCGCCCTCTCGTTTTCTCTCCTCTGTTGCACCAGTAAATGAGCCTTAGCCGATTCACGTCCAAACTAGGGAAGAAAAATCCCTTTTCTCTCAGCCTGCCTAGGGGAGGCCAGTTTTGCTTTCTTAAGTGTAGTGAAAATTACCAAGGATTTTTTTTTCTTTAGAGGCTAGGTTGTTGTTAGCTGCCACCTAGCTGTCCCCTGACTCATGGTGACCCCATGCACAATGGGATTGCACCTTTGTGATCCACAGGGTTGACTGGCTTTTGGAAGTAGATCACCAGGACTTTCTGCCTTGTCTGTCCTAGTCTAGAAGCTCTGCTGAAGCCTGTGCAGCATTGTAGCACCACGAAAGCCTCCCCTGACAAATGGGTGGTGGCTGCCCATGAGGTACATTGGCCGGGAATTGAACCCTGGTCTCCAGCATGGAAGGCGAGCGTTATACCACTGAGCCACCTGTCAGAGGCACCCTCTCTCCCTTTATAGGCACACGGCACAGAAGAGGCTTTGAGATTCACTACCCGTGCGTTAGCTGGCAGCTCCCGCCCACTTCACAGCTGTAATCGTATGTGATGCATTTTTATTTACAGATTAGGAGGTGCTGCCTCTGCCACATGACCAACCAGGAAGCTCCTCCCTGCAACAGTTGTATGTCATCTGCTTCAGAGAACTAATTGCTTGGCAATCCCCCTGGTAATTCCCTCTTCATTTTCTGCTGAGTTACTTAACACTGATGGGCTTGTTGAGCAAAGTGTTGAGTTTAATATGTCCTCCAGAAACTACACTGTAGGCCTGGGAGATATGTTTTTGCTGATTCTGTTTAGCTTTACTGAAGAAACACTGAAGCCATTAGATGGCCTGTTAATGTTTCACTCTATACGAGGTTAAATACTGAGCCATGTGCCTTTTTCCAAAAGAAATCAAAACCAGGCTTCCTTTTGAAACCTGCTCCAGTGCATTAGAAAATTATTAAAAAGGAATTTAATTTTTATGGAATGTTGAATACTCTTAAAAACATGGCTTAAGACGGCATAGCTTTCTGGGACGCCACAGAATGAGTGTGGCCTGGAGCCTGGCATTAGATGGGTGGGTTAGAGAAGGAGCTTCTGTTTCTTGCCCTGCTACATGCTGAGTTGAGTCCCTCACTCGACCTTGCTGGGCCTCAGTTTCCCCATCTGCCAAAAGCAAGCAGATTGAAAGAGACACTCTCTCAAGCCCTTCTCTCTCTCCCATTGTACAGTTCCGTGAATAGATTTCATTGTGTTACTTCCTCTCAGCAACCCCAAGGCCTTCACTTCTGTCAGACATCATCGGCTGTTTAACTTTGTTCCGTCTTGTATTTAATTAGAATTTACATTTTAGCTGTGATCGTGCCATTGTTTATAGAGTGAGTCAGAAGAGATGCCGAAAATCATTTCTCACCCCGTCTTTATTCATTTCATACCTTCATACTTCCTCTGCCCTCTTGCAGTTCTTGCGACCCTGCCCCAAACAACATCCGTTTCTGGAGGTGGAATGCCTTATAACAGGGAAGAATCTTTCTGCAAATTGTGGACATAGGTTTTGCAAGGAGAGTGCAGAAATCAGCTCTTCTCAGCAGTATCAAGGGCCATATTCTGCTTGGAATCTGCAAGTCACAGTCCTTTTGATGTTACTTGGCTTCATCTGTAGGTGTGGGTCTCAGTCTCTAGATAATTCCTTGTCTCTTCTGCATCCACTTTTTCACTTAGCAGGTACAGCATTACCTTGTCTTACTGGTTAATTTGTAAGCGGCCCATACTCATGTCTCTCCGTTCATTGCAATTTCAATAGTTTCCTTAGACGAGTGCAAATAGAGCTTCTTAAATTTTGTTTTGGTTTATTTTGCTTGATAGGCAGAGAGGAAAGGAAGTGGTTAAAAGTGAGGGCTTTCAAGTTAGGGAGATTGATGTTTGAATCCTGGCTCTAGCTGCTCCACTGTGTGACCTCGCTCTCATTTCTTACATCTGTGATCCTCGATTTCCTCCTCTGTAGAATGGAGATGATAACAACCCCCGTCTTGCGGATTGTTGCAAGAATCAAACGAGCACTGTATATCTACAGCACATGGTAAGATCTCAGTGCAGGCCCACTGGTGGTTCAGTGGTAGAATTCTCCCCTCCCGTGCGGGAGACACGGGTTCGATTCCCAGCCAGTGCGCCTCATGTGCAGCTACCGCCCGTCTGTCATTGGAGGCTTGCTTTGTTGCTGTGATGCTGAACAAGTTTCAGTGGAGCACATAGACTAAGAGGGACTAGGAAGAAAGGCCTGGCGAGCGACTTCTGAAAATCAGCCCATGGAAACCGTGTGGATCACAGCAGTCTGATCTGCAGCCGATGATGGGGATGGTACAGGACTGGGCAGCGTTTTGTTCGGTTGAGCATGGGGTCCCCGTGAGCCTGGGCTAACAGCAACAACGACGGGATCTCAATAAATAGTGAAAAAACAAGACAGAGGAAAGAACAAGGGGGAAGGCATGGTGTTCAAGAGCTGGAAGACGACGGAAGCGAAGGGAAGAGCTGTGTCTTCGAGACACTCAGGGTAGCAGGAGCCCCACGGAGCAGCCGGTCTTTGAGGGCCCAGGGAGGAGTGGTTTGTTTGCTGCGTTTGCGTCTGGGTGGGCTTTGGGAAGAGCTAGACTTCTTCACTGATGTGGAAGCTACATTCACTAAAGGCTGATCTGTTACCCAGAAGAGGGTGTTCCCCTCCACATGATTGATACAAATTCTGTGTTTAAACATGCATTGCCCAAGGATAATGAAAGGTTGTCTGTGATGCCACCACCCCGCTTCATACATTATGGTCACCTTTATGCGAGGTTTTCCAGTTTTTGACAGCTTAACACGTCTCTTTTTTAGTATTGCTTTTTTATTTAACATAAATATCCCCATTTGTGGCCTTGATTATATAACAGTATCTCTAGTAGTTTTACCCTGATTTTTGTTTTGTGCAGTTTGTGGATATTTGAATTGTTTCCAGTCGTTTGCTGTTATAAAGCTGCAGTTAATATTTGTACACACTTAAGTATTTACTTCGAATACACTTCTAACAGAAGACTTACTACTAGTCAAAAGGAGCTTGGTCTGGATCGCTTCCTAAAAGGCCTGCACCAATTTATGTTGCTGCTAATGACGTATGAATGTATCTTGCTTCAACCTGATTAACTGTGGGGCTTATTATTTTTTGGCTAATTTAATAGTCCCCTTGGTTTTAAAATTTGCATTGCTTTGATCCCTCCTCAGGATAGAACATTTACATATATATTTACTTACTAATTGTCCTTTACCCAATTAGCAAATGGGGGTCTTGATGTTTTCTAATCTGTGTATATGAGCTCTTTATGTGTTCTAGATATTAATCTTTTTTAAAGTCCTGTTTGTTAAGATATTTCCCCAGTCTGTCTTTCTTCCATTTCAGCTACTTTCCTTGGTGTTGTACGAAAGTGCATGTTTTTTTAATATGAGCTGTTGTTCTTTTCTTCTGTGATTGTACCCAGGGCCCACCTGGAAGAAAGAAGTGAGATTAATGCAGCTTGGGTTCTGCGCCAGGCCAGCCAGCAGTCTGGCTTGGCTGGGAAGAGTCCTTATTCTCATCTGCCCACTGTTCCCCCTGGGGACTGTTTTCTGTTGAAACCCAAAAGAAAAAAAACCAAAAAAAAAACAAAAAAAAAAAAACAAAAGCCAAACAAATCGGTTGCTGTTGAGTCAGCTGCGACTCATGGCAACCCTGTGTGTGTCAGAGTAGAACTGTGCTCCATAGGGTTTTCAATGGCTGTTTTTTTCGGAAGTAGAATGCTGGGCCTTTCTTCCAAAGCACCTCTGGGTGGACTTGAACCTCCAACCTTTTGGTTAGGAGCACATTAACCTCCTGAACCCAGGGACTCCATGGACACTCTAGCGCGTTCTGTTTCCGAGGGCCCTTTCTCCCTTCTGCCCTCCCGTGCTCTCCACTCCCTCACCCACCTGTGCCATTGCTGGCTGACCAACCTCCTCTAGTTTGCTCGGAGTCTCTGCTCTCTGGGCTGACCTGTGCTTCCAGGAGAGCCCTGCTGGGGACAGTGGGCTCAGCCTGCCTGCAGCCTTCCCCACTGGGCCTGGCGAGACCAGTCAAGGGTTTCAGGCCTGACTGAGAGTCTGATGTAACCCCAGCGTCCTGAAGGTCTGAAGGAGGTAGCGGCTCTTGCACCATCTTCCCAGGCTGTCCTGGGGCTGTTTCAGTGGAGATAGGATTCTGGGTTTGATTTCCGTCCACACTTCTTGTTGTTGGTCGGTGCCGTTGAGTCAGATCCAACTCACAGCGACCCTGTGTACAACAGAATGAAACCCTGCCCGGTCCTGCGCCATCCTCACAATTGTTGTTTATGCTTGGGCCCACTGTTGCAGCCACTGTGTCAGTCCATCTGGCTGAGGGTCTTCCTCTTTTTCACTGACCCTCTACTTTACCAAGCATGATGTCCTCCCCCAGGGACTGGTCCCTCCTGACAACATGTCCAAAATATGTGAGATGTAGTCTTGTCATCCTCGCTTCTAAGGAAAATTCTGGCTGTACTTCTCCCAAGACAGATTTGTTCACTCTTCTGGCAGTCCATGGTCTATTCAATATTCTTAGCCAATACCACAACTCGAAGGCGTCAGTTCTTCTTTGGTCTTCCTAATTCATTGTCCAGCTTTTGCATGCATATGAGGTGATTGTAAACACCATGGCTTGGGCTGGACACGCATTAGTCCTCAAGGAGACATCTTTGCTTTTCAACACTTTAAAGAGGTCTTTTACAGCAGACTTGCCCGGTGCAATGCGTCATTTGATTTCTTGACTGCTGCTTCCATGGGTGTTGATTGTGGATCTAAGTAAAATGAAATCCTTGACAACTTCAGTCTTTTCTCCGTTTATCATGGTGTTGCTTATTGGTCTAGTTGTGAGGACTTTTGTTTTCTTTATGTTGAAGTGTAATCCATACTGAAGGCTGTGGTCTTTGATCTTCACCAGTAAGTGGTTCAAGTCCTCTTCACTTTCAGCAAGCAAGGCTGTGTCATCAGCATAATGCAGGCTGTTACTGAGTCTTCCTGCAATCCTGATGCTGCATTCTTCTTCACAGAGTTCAGCTTCTCGGATTATTTGCTCAGCATACAGACTGAATAAGTATGGTGAAAGGATACAACCCTGACACACACCTTTCCTGACTTTAAAAGACATAGTATCTTCTTGTTGTGTTGGAAAGACTGCCTCTTGGTCTATGTATAGGTTCCTCCTGAGCACAAGTGTTTTGGAATTCCTGTCCACACTAGGGCTGGAGAAGCACAACACAGCCCTGCTTCCCTTCCTGTGGAATCTCTTCCCTGGAGACAGCTCTTTGGACAGGAAGTTGGAGCAGTTTCCTTGGCATTACGATTTGGGGAAGTGTGGTCTCAAGGTGTGAACTTAGGCGATTGCTGGCCTGGGTGGTTTGGAATTTGCTAACCCTCCTAAGTGGTCTCTCAAGATCTGTTCTTGTTTTGGTCTGACCCTTCTTCCTCTGTGAGGCCAAAGTGAGTGTTTCTTAATATTCGAAATCCGTTTACATCTCTGGTTTACTTCGCCCCACCCCTGGTGTTTCGTCTCCCTCAGGATAAAGTCCAGAATCTTTAACCCGGTTGCTTCAGTTTGCTGGTGCTTCTTTAACAGAAATAGCACAAATGGGCGGCTTTGAAGAACAGAAATGTATATTCTCACACTTCAGGAGGCTAGAAGTCCAAATTCAGAGCATAGGCTCTGGAAGAAAGCTGGCTCTCTCTTGGCTCCAGTGGAAGATCTTTGTCCTTTCCCAGCTTCTGTAACCCTGGCACTGCTCAGCTTCTTGGCAATCTCCACGTGCCTTCTATCCCCGCTCCCCCACCTCCCCGTTTGTGCTTGCTTGTTTCTGTGTATTCCGCACTTTTTATAACTCAGAAGTGATTACATTTGGGACACGTCCTGCACGGATACGACCTCATTAACTTAAGAAAGAAAACTCAGTTTCCAAACAGGATTACACATCCATAGGTGTCCAGAAACCCAAAACCCATTGCTATCGAGTTGATTCCTACTCATAGCGACCTTACAAGACAGAGTAAGAAGTGCCCCATGGGGTTTCCAAGAACTGTAAATCTTTACGGAAGCAGACTGCCAGATCTTTCTCCCAAGGAGTGGCTGGTGGGTTTGAACCGCCGAACTTTCAGTTAGCAGCCAAGCGTGTAACCACTGCGCCAGGGGTTAGGATTCCAGCACATATTTTCAAAGAAAACAGTTCCGTTTATAACACTGGCTTAGGAGGCTTTGGGGGCTTGCTTGTCTCCCCAGTAACATCTTCTATTCTGTTTTGAGTCCCAGCTTCTAGACATGCTGTTCCCTCTTCCTTGCCCTTCAGCTCTATCCTGCCCTCTGTCTGGCAAACGTTTCCCCGTTCTTGAAGTCTCCGCTTCGACTCTCGTCCTCAGGGGCCCCTCCGACTGGGGTATGTGCGCCCGTTCTCCGCTCCCATAGTCCCTGCTCTTCACCTTCCTGTGACACTGGACACCTCTTATAAATTGTCCAGTACCTGTTTCCTGCTACATGGAAGCTCCACTGTAGCAGGGGCTCCCTTTGTTCCATTCTCAGCATTTGGCACATAGGCTCACTATGAGTCGGAATTTACTTGATGGCAATGGATTTTTAAGGAGACTTTGTGGTAGAGTGGTTAAGTGCTTGGCTGCTCATTGAAAGGTTGGTGGTTCGAACACACCAGCAGCTCCAAGGGAGAAGGATGTGGTAGTCTGCTTCAGTAAAGATTTACAGCCTTGGAAACCCTATGGGACAGTTCTACTTTGTACTATAAGATCGTTATGAGTCAGAATCGACTTGATGGCAATGGGTTTGGTTTTTTGGTTTAGGCCTGCAATAAACTCAGGCATTTCCCCTACAGTGTGAGTTTTTATGTACAAACTGAATACGGTTCCACCTATTAACAAGGACCATGACTGCCATAATCATGGTCTGGAACCGGCATGGGGCCTGGTAGACCATGGTGGGGGGAGCGGCTTGCTTGAGTGCCTTTGTGTTTCCTGCAGCACAGCAGTGGGTGAAGAAGGTGATAAAAATATGTGAGAAGGCTGTGCCAAGGAGGAAGGAATGATGAAGAAAGGCTTAATGATGAATTTTCTGGAACAAAAGTTGTATGTAACGGAATGCTGGATTTGCTCAGTGATATTTAAGTTTTATAGTACTACACATTGATAGTACAAAACACTATTATTATTGGAGTTTTGTGCAGGAGGAATTGCGTTGTTTTTCAATGTCTAAAACTGTCTTTCTTCATATTGAAAAAATCCCTGCTGAATTTCGGATACATGAAGATCCTTAGAAACCCAGATACGTGTGGAATGAATGAATGGATTTGAGGTCCACATCCCTAGTGTCTGCTCTCTGGCCTGGATAAGGCTCCCATAAGTGCTCCTGAGACCCTACTCCTTGACTCCAGTGAGGGTTCCTGGTGAGATGGTTATCCTGAGGAAATAATTTTAGCTGGAAGAGAGTAGTTCTGGAGTTCTGCAGGAGGTTCTTCAGTTCAGGTGAGGTATCACATAGAAAGGGGAACCATCCAGGGGACGGGGGGACTCTGAAAATGCCTCTGCCTGCCTCCTCTGTGTCACCCTGCAGGTGAGGAATGAGACTGATGGGGCGGAGTGAAATCTGACCCTGATGTCTGTGGCTCTTTGAGTTGACTGACTAGGTAGCCATCTACTTCTTCTCGCCTGTTCGTAGAAGTTCATCTAGGAGTTGTGCCGTTGGTAGATGAGGACAACTCTTCCAGATGGAGGTTGTCCATTTGTAGCTATTGGTGTGAGGAACCATATGCTCCTGATGGACGTTCTGATAAGTATGAAAAGGGAGGCTGATGGCAGAAACCGAGGCTCTGGAGCTTTTGTCTGGTGAAACACCCCTTAGGGGGAGTGTCACAAAGCCCTGTTGTTATTGAGTCCCTGGGTGGTGCAAGTGGTTAATACTGTAGGCTGCCACAAGGTTGAAGGTTCAAGTCCACCCAGAGGTGCCTCAGAAGAAAGCCCTGATGATCTACTTCCCAAGTAATCCGCCATTGAAAACCCTGTGGAGCACAGGTCTACTCTGACACATGCGGGGTCGCCACGAGTCCTTTGGAGCACAGGTCTGCTCTGACACACGCGGGGTCGCCACGAGTCCTGTGGAGCACAGGTCTGCTCTGACACGTGGGGTCGCCACGAGTCCTGTGGAGCACGGGTCTGCTCTGACACACGCGGGGTCGCCACGAGTCCTGTGGAGCACGGGTCTGCTCTGACACACGCGGGGTCGCCACGAGTCCTGTGGAGCACAGGTCTGCCCTGACAACGTGGGGTCGCCACGAGTCCTGTGGAGCACAGGTCTACTCTGACACACGCGGGGTCGCCACGAGTCCTGTGGAGCACAGGTCTGCTCTGACACACGCGGGGTCGCCACGAGTCCTGTGGAGCACAGGTCTGCTCTGACACGTGGGGTCGCCACGAGTCCTGTGGAGCACGGGTCTGCTCTGACACACGTGGGGTCGCCACAAGTCCTGTGGAGCGCGAGTATGCTCTGACACACGTGGGTTGCCACGAGTCCTGTGGAGCACGGGTCTGCTCTGACACACACATGGGGTCGCCACGAGTCCTGTGGAGCATGGGTCTACTCTGACACACACGGGGTCGCCACGAGTCCTGTGGAGCACGGGTCTACTCTGACACACACACGGGGTCGCCAAGAGTCCTGTGGAGCACGGGTCTACTCTGACACACACGGGGTCGCCACGAGTCCTGTGGAGCACGGGTCTGCTCTGACACACGTGGGGTCGCCACGAGTCCTGTGGAGCACAGGTCTGCTCTGACACACGTGGGGTCGTCACGAGTCCTGTGGAGCACAGGTCTGCTCTGACACACTGGGGTCGCCATGAGTCCTGTGGAGTACAGGTCTGCTCTGACACACTGGGGTCGCCATGAGTCCTGTGGAGCACAGGTCTGCTCTGACACACGTGGGGTCGTCACGAGTCCTGTGGAGCACAGGTCTGCTCTGACACACTGGGGTCGCCATGAGTCCTGTGGAGCACAGGTCTACTCTGACACACACGGGGTCGCCATGAGTCAGAGTTGACTCCACAGCAACTGTTTTTTCCTGCTCTGCCAGGTTTCAAGGGGAGGCAGAAAGGACTCTGGATGAATTTTGTTTTTATTGTTCTTCCTCTTCTCAAGGCTCCATTTCCAGGCCACTCTGAATCTACCGGAGTCACCCCTGTGAGAAGCGTGACTCCCAATTTTGTGGCTTTTCTCGGGAGATAGCCTTTACATCAGCAGCTGGGCAGGGGTGTTTCCCTCTGACTGCTGCCTCTGGGGCCTGATGGATAATTTTCAGAAGATTAGCAGAGTTTTTGTTCTTTCTTTTATAGGTGGTCACAGGCCCATAAAACATGTTTATCTGCTGTTGTTGTGATGGAAGAAAAGATGATCTGGTTATTTATTTAAAAATCTTCCATAAAACCTTGACTTCTGTGGAGTTTGAAGGAAATACAGTGATAGCATCTAAGTCCAAACATTGGTGTTTTATTTTGTCTTTCCTGTTCTATTTAAGTCTCTGTAATCCTTTGTACCATTTGCTGCTCTTCAGAAGGAACAGGTTGCATTTTCCTTTTTTTGTTTTGTTTTTCTCATCTCAGTCTCATCCAAACGAACATCACTATTTTAACAACCTGTGTAAACAGATACAAAAGGAGGAAGACTACTTTTTTCTCCTCCCAGCAGGCTTTAGATCTATTTCAGTCATCCTAGAGATTACAATAGGTGACTATGAGAAGTAAGCAAGGTTAAGATGATGAAAAATATTCTTGAATGTGACCTTGAAACATGGGTCTTCTAACCTTTCCCAGACAAAACTCTGGAAGTCACAGTTCGTGTCATCTTTAAGTTCCCGAGGGTTATTAACCTGTGGAAGTGAACAAACACCAGCTGTTTGCTATTCTGCTCTGCAGAGAACGTTTGGTGACCTGGTTGAGCTCAAAGTTTCTGCCTCTAAATGGTGCACTTAATTTAACCCTTTCCCCTGATGTCTCAAAAATAATGTTCTTTAAGGAAAACTTTTCTGTACCTTTCCCATTTTGAATATCCAGGGTCTTCAAAGACGTCATTGGGATGAGTGTCCTATGTTTGCAGCTTGTCTTGTAGGACGAGTCACAGCTACCCCGTCTCTTGATTGCTTGCAGTCTGAGCCTCTGGCTCAGTAACTTAGAGCCTTGAAAACTAGTCATCCAAACCATGTGCCCTGGGCTAACGTGTCATGGGCCACTTTAACTTACACTAGCACATCACGGACTTCAGAGTGTCCTGTATAAACTGTTTCACTGGATAGTCATTGTCTTCGTTTCCCAGAGTTGCTGTAACAGAAAGACCACAAGTGGGTGGCTTTGAAGAATGGAAATCTATTGTCTCACAGTTCTCTAGGCTAAAAGTCCAAATCAGGGTCTTGAACACGTCAGTTCCTTCCTTGCTGGTAGTCCCGGGCGTTCCTCAGTTCCTTGACTATAAGACTGTCCTGATATGTGTTTGTCTCTGTGTCTCTTCTGGTCGTTTTATAACTCAGAAGTGGTCAGGTTTAGGCCTCACCCTACGCTGCTATAACCACGTTAACATAACAAAAGGAAAACTCTATATCCAAACAGGATTGCATCTACAAGTACAAGGCCCAGGACCTCAACTTATATTTTGAGGGGACACAGTTCAATCCATGCAGTCATAATGACTCCTTGAGCAGAGAGTCTCCTCCTGATTTCTAAGGGAGGAAACTGCCTGAGAAGTTGAGTGATTTGCTGGGTTCCAACGGATAGAAATACATGTAGTCTGCGTCGCACCTCTGATTTTGTGACTCGTAATTCAGCTCTTTTCTGCATCACCTTGTACAACCGAGATACCCCAGAAATGATTCTCTACATTTGTAGACGGAGGAGACACATAATTTTGCTTAAGTGAATTGGCCCAATAGAGCAGTATACATGGGTTTACAGTAAACAAGGTATACGTGATCGTCATTGTGTTGACTTACTTATCTGTGGTACACAATTTCACACGTACTCTTTTGCACTACAGATTAGTGAGTAGGCACAAGTAAGCCCGTGTGTATCTTGCTTATTGGGTAACCCATCCCATTCTATTCTGTTGACTGTTAGTCTATTGAACAGAGCCATCTTGAGATGAAAATAGAGATGGAAAGGTGAATAATGCATGAGTTCAGCCCCATGCACATAGGCAATCATAGTTACCCCTTGAAACATTTAATGATAAATTCAGATGTTAGATGGTTTTGTAATGTCAAAGCCTAAACTTGATAGCTTGGTGGAGAGTGGTCTTTCTTTTGAAGCCATTGCACCTTTAAGATGAAGCTGCACGAGGGTCAGCAAAGGTAAAAACACCAGCAAGTCCAATTTCTATATGTAATCTGGAAATCTGAAGCCATCTTCTCTGAGAAGTTTTTTTCCTTGTGGATGGGGAAACCACAGTCAGACTCTTTCAATATGTATAGGTCCTGGCTGTCTTTCTACTGTATGCTACGGATGGTAGCAGAGGAAGTTCATCTAGCCACCCATGACTCAGATTCATGTCTGCTGGCTGGAGAGACATAGTGGGGGACATTGGTATCTCCAAGAAACATGAGTCGCCTTCCATGATGATTAAGTATCTGCAGTCCTGCAAAATCTAGTGTTTACTCTTGTAGTAAAAAACACTGTCTATCTCTTGATGCTGCAAGCATGGGTAATAATGGTTAGGAAGCCCTTTCTTACTTTGCGGAAGTCATTTGGTGGTTGGTAACCATGCTTTTTTGTTTCATAAATACTTAGAATCTGATCATGTTTTGACTTGGTTGTAGCCAGATTTTCCATCTGGAAGCCTCATCAGTGATACTGCACATGACCGTCCACTTAGGCGTACTGCCTCAATCTCTTTACAGCTTTTAGTCCCCCGGAGTCGAGGAGATACAGTCTGGCAGGGGAGTTTTGCTTGGTGATGGAGTAGCTAAGAATGTTTCTCTCTAACAGGTCACAGAGAGTGCTGGTGGACATCTCTTCTTGCCCCAAGATCTTCGTCGGAAGTCCTCGGGACTTGGTGGTGTCTTTGCCGTTCAAAGTATATATGAACTCGCCCGGAGGCATAATGCGTCACCATTTTATTCTGGGCCACCCTAAAGGATGACACCCAGCTTCAGAGACTCCTCTTGGACATCATTCCTGAGACACAGTGTTTTAGCTGTCCCAGCATCTGACGTTTGATTCTGACTGATTTTGAGCTGGCTCAGGCTAGTCTTGGAGTGGCCAGGACGATGATATCCGTTCTGCCTGATCAGTTTGCAGCTACACACCTTTGTCACTTTCAGACTGGAGATTCGCTCTTGAGCTCATTGTTGAGTCTTTACACAAATATTCTAGAGAAAAAGGCACCAGTCCATTCTTTCCATCTTAATGTTTGCCCACAGGCATAGTCCCGGGATGATCTGGAGCAGAGGCAGTGCAGGATAAATTGATTGTGCACAGACTCATCCATGCTGGTTCCAGCAGTCTCTCTCCACAGAGCTAGCTTTTAAATACTCGAGTGATTGGTTTTGTGTAGGAATGTGTGGATTGTTGAATTGGAACAATTTTCTCCCTGCACATCTAGTGTTTACATAAGCAGATGTAAGAAGAAATATTCTATTACTGATTTAAATAGCAGGGCTTATGAAGGTCCCTGGAACCCTGGTGGTGCAGTGGTTAAGAGCTTAGCTGCTAACCAAAAGGTCGGCAGTTCATGTCCACCAGCTGCTCCTTGGAAACCCTATGGGGCAGTTCAACTCTGTCCTATAGGGTTGCTATGAGTTGGAATTGACTCAACAGCAATGGGTTTGGTTTTTGGTTAGGTTTATGAAGGTCTCGAGGTGGCACAAACGGTTTGTGATCAGCTACTACCCTATAGGTTAGCATTTCAAACCCACCCAGCCACACATCAAAAGAAAGGCCTGGTGATCTGCTTCCATAAACGAGCTCAGCCAAGAAAACCCTATGGAGCAGTTCTACTCTGTAACACATGGGGTCGCCATGAGTTGGAATTGACAACAATGGTTTTTTTTTTTTAAATTATACAAAGTTATAAGTGCTTAAAGATGCTGTATAATAAAAATTTAGGTTTTTATTAATTTTTTTAATTACAAGTTGGAACACAACCAAAAGGTGTATATTCCCGTTTTGTCAGGAAAGGGTCAAAACTAAAAATTTGCAACAAAGACAAACTCAAATAGAACAAGTGCAAACAGAAGCTGACAAATCTATACCCCTTGTTGGGAGTTCAGCTCATGGAATGTTATGTAGGACAAAAGGAATGGAGGAGATATTTCAGTAACATTTTGTTCTCTGTCAAAAGCCTTCTGAAATATAAATCTGCTGTGTATTGGAGAATGGATACCACAGTTGATTCAAGTTGAATAGCTTTCATTTAACGAGCATATCCCACAGAAAACAGTTCTTGTCCTGACAGCCATCTATTTGCTTTCCTTGACCTAAAGAAAATGGAATTCACGTTTACGTATCTTATAGTATTGTTTTATAGACAAAGATACAGGTCAAATCTCATTACAATGGCTATTACAGCAAATAGGAACATTTCTAAATGAAATAAAAACATTTCTAAGCTATGGCCGGTGGCCCATAGTAATGATACTAGGTTGGTATTATGAAACCATATGCAACTATAAATAATTCAGTGGTAGGTATGCTTTTTTTTTTAGCTCTATTTTTTTCAGTTTTAGTCTCTTGCCAGTGCACATACCCATACATATCCTTCACTGTTTGCATGGCAGAGAAGGAGGAATGTGAATCTATATACTAGGAGTCAACTTTATTTTGAACTTTCTGGAACAAATCACCTCCAACCAATCCAGCCCAAAGCTGGTAGCCAGTGTTAGTGGTTTAAGGAACTAAACTTCAGAATTTGAGGTTCCTGCAAGGGGTATTCTGTTTTCATTCTTCATTTCTACACTCCCTGAGGAGAAATTAGGTGCTTCTGGTTTTGTTTTCTTTTTTAAATTCCCACGTATTCCTGGCATTGATCCTGGGTTCATTGCAAATGTAATTTTTAGTAATAACTATTACTCCTGAATCATTTGGGCTCTTTGTGGCCTGTATGTGGCTCAGTAGAATCTGAGGTTTTCCTGGGACATCAAAGCCTTAAATACAGAAGGTCTTACAATTTCAGGGGTATGGATCTAGAGAAGTCTTCTCCAGTAATTAAAGTCTGTTAAGATTTTTAACCCTATTTTATCTTCAAGCTTTTTAACTGGATGACTTACATTTTATTTCCTTTATGTGTTTATACTGATTTATTAGTTGGATTTATTGTTTTCTTATTTGGAAACAGTTTTCTTTTTTAATTTTTTTTCCTACACAGCCCTTAAAAATATAAAACAGTCCCAACCTGCTCTTTTTTTCCTTACCTTGACCATCTTTTCTGTTTATTTGCTAGACCATCATTTCTCTTTCTGCTTCTCTTCTGCAGTTTCATCTTGCTCAGCAATTCGAGTGTGTGATTCTGAATAAATACTATGGTTCGAGTTTCCTAACCAACTTCTCCTTGCATCTGAGTCCATTTCCTGTGCTTAAAGCTGTTGGCATTCTACCCTTTGCTCCTAGTCAAAACTGAAACGCCTAGCGCTAATCGGATTAGTCTTTATTCTATTAATTTCTTCCCCTCCGTTTCTTGCTCCATTACTGTTTCTCAACGACGGACATTTCTTTCTCATTAAAATCTTCATTTTGGTGTCACTTTCTGGAGATCACTTGGATTTTTCGATTATACTGATTCACTCTACAGCTTCAAACTGCAGCAGCCGTCAGTAGGTATTGGACAAATTAGTTGTCCCTACACGTGGTTTACAATATTATACTAGCTGTTTAAAAATAATTAAGCTTCTCTCTGTGTTCTTTGCTGTGGGTCAGGAACTTGCTTTGCCATCCAACACAGAAGTTAATCACCAACGGGGCCTCTGAACCAAATAATTAAAAATAAAGCAAAGTTTCTGAACCAGGCTGTTGGCAGAAAAGTCTGTCCTTTCATCTGTGCATGGTTAGGAAAATATTTCATGATGTTTAAATAGCATCAGCTTTGCTCTCTTTTGTGTGAGTGTTGTCTGTATGTCGGCATGTAATTCATCCCTCCCAAGGTTTGTTTGACTGTTAGCTAATCTTATCCCCAAAAAAGTCGCTGGCAAGGAAACAGGAAAGTAAATCCAGGTGTTTGCTGCATACATTCTGTATTTGCCGGTTTCTGTGAAGGAGCACTGGGCTTGCTTTTCTCCTCAGCTGAAAGTTTTTTTTTCTCTTAGCGTGGGCCTCAGAAAATGAAAGAACATTTGTTGTTGTGTGGATATTAGTTGCTGTTGAGTCGATTCTGACTCATGGCGACCCCACGTGTGCAGAGTAGCACTGCTCTGTAGGGTTTTCAAGGCTGTGACCTTTTGGAAGCAGATCACTAGGCCTGTCTTCTGAGGCGCTGTTGGGTGAGTTCCAAGTACCAGCCTTTCAGCTAGTAGCCGAGTGCTTAGCCGTTCGCACCACCCAGGGACTCTTTAAAGAGCATTACATTTTTTTTTTTTTTAACTTTTGAGATAATTGTAGATTCACACATAGTCGCCAGAAATAATACAGAGAGAGCCCATATCCTCTTCAAGAGCATTACATTTTGACTTTGAAGTCTTTATGTCTTTTAATTCTTCACTTAGAAATATCCTTTAATAGCTTTCAGGAGCTGTTCTTATATACATAAAATGCTGATGAATCTGTTTCAGTTTGGAACGTGGCAGATTAGTAGTTTCTATCATCTGGAAGGGGATTTATGCCTGGGATGCCCATTAAACTCATAAGGACTCAGTGACACAGGTATAGGCATAGAAGTGACTGATTTTGAGGGGAATTTAATCCTTCCTTCTGCTTGGATTTTCCTCCATCTTATCAGTAGTCAGCATCTAATTAAACGATTCATTTTTGACCACTTCTATAGCTGTGAGAGATTATACGTATATGCATATACTTGTTTATGTTCAGAGCCCTGGTGGCATAGCGGTTAAGCACTATGTCTGCTAAGCAAAAGGTCGGCAGTTCAAATCCACTGCCCACTCCTTGGAAACCCTATGGGGCAGTTACTCTGTCCTATAGGATTGCTAAGAGTCAGAATAGACTCGACAGCAACAGGAGGAGGCTGTATTTGTTTAAAAGGTTTTAATTGCTATGTAATATAAAAATTATTCTTCTCTGAAGTTTTCTTCTACAGCCATCTCTTCTTCTTTCTGGACAAACTGTTGCGGTGGATTTCTTTCTGCAAGAAGAGATTGTATTACATAAGGACTAAAACCAGTTGCCACTGGGTTGATTCTTACTCGTGGTGACCCCATGTGTGTCAGAGTAGACCTGTGCTCCACAGGGTTTTCAGTGGCTAATTTTTTGAAGTAGATCGCCAGGCCTTTTACCGAGGCATTTCTGGGTGAACTCGAACCTCCAACCTTTCAGTTAGCAGCCGAGTGTGTTAACCGTTTGTACCACCCAGGGATCCCAATGCTCAATGAGCACACTGAAGGAAAGTTAAGAAGTATTAATGGAAAAAAAGACAAAAAGAACCATCTTAATTTCATTTCTCTGGCCTCAAAACCTTCTTTGTCAGAGTTAACCGTTTCTGTATGTTCTTAGAAACTTACAGAGGGCAGGTATATCTTTACTATAATGCTGATAGAATTAAACTCTGAAATCAAAAGCTATGAACTGATCATGAGCACATCAATTGAAGTTAAAAGAAGGAGGACTATCTTCAGTAAGTTTCATTATTAATGTGGCAGTGAGATCTTGAGATGATCTATGAAGGTTAGCTATAATCGGTGATAGTTTGGGTCTTTTAGGTAATTTGTCATTCACGGAATTTTAAAATCAGAAAGGACCTTACGTATCTTTTTGTTCAGCCTTCTTATTTGACACTGATTTTAATTCTGTTCATTTCTTGCAAACCTACTATGTGCAAGGCACTGTGCTGGGGGACCCGTAACCTTGAGTGAGCTGTGCCCCATAACTTCAAACAGCTTGATCTTTGATTAACCCTTCATTTCCTCGTTCTTATTCTCTAGAGGACTTTTTTTTAAAAGAAATAAGTAGATTCTGGTCATTGTTATTCTTTGTCAGTGTAAGATATCAAGATTTAAGGTATCTTGTGAACTTTGAATACACACGAAGATGAATAGCTGTCTTTAAGCTTTTCTTTAAGTTAGTGCTAGATTGTGTTTGTAGTCCTTCTCAAGATGGAATTTTGGTTTCTCTTATATGAGATAGCCAACATCACTAATATTAACTGACCTCTCTGAAAGGGTGCCGGGCCACTCAAGCTCTTCACACTTTTCTCTGCGATACTTAAATTTGTTTTTCCTGCTCGTTCGAGCATCTTCTAGATAACCACATCTGGAATTTTACTGTAAAAAAAGATTTCATTGTTGACATCTTTGTTCAGTAAGTCATTCACTTCAATAGTTATATTTTTAATTATTATTTTTTATTCTTCGGGTGAAAGTTTACAGCTCGAGTTAATCTCTCATACAAAAATGTATCCGCATATTGTTATGTGACATTAGTTGCAATCCCGATACTGTGACAGCACACTCCCCCTCTCCACCCCGGGTTTCCTGTGTCCATCCAACCAGCTAAATACTTATTTTTATGATGGATTACTCAAGGGACAGTGGACACACTCAAGAAAGGCCACAGTGCAGAGAACTGATTCTTTTCGTTATAAGAAAGGCTAGCATGCTAACCTATCAAGGATTTAGGATGTGTCATTCACTGTCCTAATTACTTAATCTTCACAGTAAACCTAGTTAGGTAGTTATTATCTCCACTTTAGAGATAAGGTAACTGGGTTAGTAACTCGCCCAAGGTCACAGAGCTAGGATGCGGTGGGGCTGGGATCCAGCTCGTGCCATTTTTAACTTCAAACCCAACGCTCTTCACAAATTATGCTTTATTGCTCACCACGTGGTATTGTGGCTCTTGCAAAAAGGTTTTCTAAAATTGTTTTTACCAAATATCGAGCATATGCAGAATCATATTCACAAAGTAAGTGTAAATTGTAATGTGGATTTAGTTAACACTCATGTAACCCTCCGGGCAGATTTAAAAACTACCGCAAATTGAATTGGATGTTCTTTGTGTGGTCCTCCCCGATCTCGTCACCTTTTCTCTCACCTCGGCAGTAACCACTATAGAAAAATGAGTTTGAAACTATTAACAAAAGCGCATAAAAAAGCCTCCTGGCCAGATCATTATTTTTCCTTCCTTTCTGTCCTCAATTGTCTTCCCTGCTCCATCCTCTAGCTTTCTTCCCCTTTTTCTCTCACCACCGTGGAGCACACAGAAGAACTGAGTCAGACCTGCTTCAAAAGGTCAGGCGGAATGTTCTCTGCTAGGATGTCCAGACCCCAGTGCCGTGAGCCATGTTGGGGATCCTTCCTGGCGTCTCCCCCTCCCCGCAAGGAGTGCTCTGGGCGGGTTGTAACAAACAGATGGCTGAGGGGTGACTTAATGGGACTCTTGCTGACAGATCTAACGAGCTTGTCAGGTTATAGTTCACAAATATTAGCTCTACAGACCTGCAGTTCTTATTACTGTAACTCTGACGATAGTGATACATTTTTAGTAACCGATGTGAGAGTACTTCATAACACAATCAAATCACTGAGTGGAACAGGTTGAGGTAATAAAAGCTGGTTGTCCTTTAATGCTTTAATGCAGCCTTTCACCAAGTCCTAATACCTGGTTCAGTGTGTCAAAGTCAAAGTGAGTTATGGCGCGGTGGGAATAATATAATTCTTTTATCAGCTGGAAAATATATTGGAGTAATTCACTGTGTGCGTGTGTATTTAATAAGCAAGGAAGTTTTCGGGTTTTGTTTGCAAATTGTACTCTGATGCATGAAGTTTTTCCAGGGGCCATACAGTTTTGTAGGAGGAAGTGGCAATTTCATTCAGTTTCAGCCATTTAGGACTAGAACTATACTACTTTTAAGTTACTTCCATGTAATTACAAAAATATATAATTAAAAAGATTAAACAGAACCACAACCTTGCTAATCAGAAAAGTGTTTATAAGGGCATGTGTGCCTGAATGCATGTCGTCATTTGCACTTACACACTTAGATGTGTGCATTGTGTTGGTGTCAGTTATTAGTTTTCTAGGGCTGCATGCATTTGTGTATATAAATATAACATGAGCACTTTATAGAACTGGTGCTGGCGGGCTGTCTTGTGAACCAACTATGATTTGGGGCACTATCCAATGTAGTGATATTTTCAGTGATCATGATTTTGGCTTGTAATAACGAGCAGTGTGGTCATGAGGTTGAAGTGAGCCTGAGGATGTGTCTGTCTATCTATCTGTATTTTCTGTCTCTATCTGTTTGCAAAATTTACGTTGAAAGACGGTGATTGCCTGTTAGAATTCAAATATGAAAAAAGAGTTAAACATCACACGTTTTTCCGGTTTTGTCCATTGCCTCAAAACATGCCATAAAAATATGGAAACAAAAAAAATCTTATCAGACGTCACGGAAGACTGTCACTGATTTCAGAGTTGCCTATGAATATTCTAACTGTTCTGTGACAGCTATGACTATAGGAATTGGCACTAACTAGGAAATTTTACAGTTTAAAACTTTAGAGCAAATAATTGCTTAGGATGCTTTAAATAGCACAGGAAATGTGTAGTGTTTACTTGAAATTTGCTATATTGAATACTAATACTGAAACAGATTCTTCGACCACAGAGAATGCCAGTGTGGGTGGGGTGGGGGGTAGAGGGGAGAAAGGCAAAGAAAAAACAGCCAACATAGCTAGATAAAAATTAAGTGGCAAATGAGCTTTCTCATGATACAGAGATACCAGGGGAAAAAAGTGCCCGTTTGTTCAATCCAGGAGCCTTTAAGTGTGGTAGCAGAAAGCAAATTACAAATAGCTCCCTGGAATTACAGTTTCTCCTGATTTTAAGACTCTGAGTTATGCTGAAGGCTGTCTTCGCCCAGGGCTCAAAGCGTCGACACCCTCGGCTGCTCTGGTTCATTTTCTAAGGTCCTGAAAGCAAGGGGAATGACCTCCTTTTTCATAAAAGAGGAAGAACCCTTATTATCTGTTTAATCTGCACGTGCTTGTGAATGCTTTTCTTCTGACACCTCCGGCACCCTCATTCCTCCTTGCAGCTCAGAACTTGTGACTTTTCCTCTCTGCGTGCATCTTACATTCTGTCTTCTTTTCGCTGTCTTCCAGGTTAGTTCATTTGGGTCTGAGAAAGGGGGCTGTGCCGTGGAGAGTAGCTCTGAAATGGGGAGCGTTTCTTCTTGCACCAACTGCTCATCAGCCATTGTGATTCAGCTGCATTTAATGGGAAAAATAGGGTACATGTCGGGCTACTAGATGTCTCCCATTTGCAGATGTTTGAGTCAGTTTATACAGTGTCTTTACGAGAGTTTAAAATGCATATCTTAAAAGCTAACGGGCATATGTGATAGGGGCAGGAATGAGAAATTGTGCAATGTTAATGAAATGCTTTTTCTTCCTTCTGTCTTGTCAACATGAGCTGCTGTTAAAATACCCACGGGAATTTTGGAAACAACAATCCCAAGTCAAAACTTCACCTCGCGGCAGTGTGGCTCAGCCCCCAGAACGCTCAGAGAGGGAAGGCTGTATTTATGGCTTTTCCGTGGACTTGAGATTTGACCTTGAATAAATCATGCTTAACTTCTCTACGCTTCAATTAGCTTTTGAAAGATATGTATGGTTGTGTATAACCAGCAAGAAGGCAATAATTAAAGTTCACAACACAAGGAGAACTGGAAGGAAAATTTTGTTAGAAAAGAGCAGTGGGCTTGCACACAAGCCTCACGTAGGGTGCTGTTAATAAAAGGTCTTGCTACACGTGGCTCCTAAGGAAAGCAGGGGTTTTCTTGTAATGCTGTTACTATATTTTGTAGACCTAAAAAATATGTATATATTTTGTTTTACCCTCTAACGCTAGAAAGTTTTGTGTTCCTACATATTTTTCTATAAATGCTACCTGTAAAGGAATTTTTTTTTTTACAACTTAAATTATAATCAAGCAGTAACAAATTCCATTTAATATGCAGTCATTGACTTTTATTGCTTTAAAAGGAAATTCCAAGTTGTTACTTATTTAAAAAGTTTATTTCTTTTTAAGTCTGCTGCTTCCCCGGAGATGATCTAAGTGGTTTTTCATTCATTTGAGGGGAAAGGAAGACAAGTAGTAAACATTTACGGAGTCCCACAATGTGCCAGATACACTGCTTAACACTTAGTACTGAGCTACTACTCACTGTGATTTAGGTCCAAAGGGTCTTTTCCCCTTTTGATGTGTCAGGACTCAGTTGGAAGGGTCAGAATCCACAGGAGAAAACAAAATATAACCTTTGCGATTGACAATCAGTATGAAGGACATTTTTGTTAGTTAATTTAGTTAGTTAGTAGTGCAGGGCTGTGGGATCTCAGTCAACCAGTTGCTGATCGGTGCATACAACCTGGAGACCCCACAATGGTTAGATTAGCTAGATTACAAAACTGTGCTAAACCACATCTCCCTGGTTAAGCCATTTCGGTTATTGCCTCATTTAAGTGTCATTGCTGTGAAAAGACATAGGGATTACAAGTTGAAATGCCTAGAATTTGAACAAAAGAGTCTGGGTTTTGAATGTTATTGAGAACCTGCCTCTGGAGTCCCTGGTGGAGGTTTTGGGGTGAGGGAATGTAAAACCAACAGGTCCAAGTGGAGGTGAGAGAACATTTCAAAGAAAGCAGAGAGAACTTACATATTTCACACAGTGTCCATGCTTCACTTTCTCTTTGCTCTCTCAGCACAGCCGTTTACCACAGCCCCACAGGAAAGCTCCTTCTAATGCTTCCTTGGGGTGGCTTGGCCACAATAGAAACACACACCTTGAAAGAAGGGGGTGAGGGGGAGAAAAGACGGAGGTCACCATTTTTAATCCAGATGGGGCTGATAACGGACTGGCCAGACAGGCTGTGCGGAAAGAGAGGGTGTTTTCTAGTTTGTTCGCCGTTCCAGATAGGCCTGCGTGTCTGCGGTGGTTGGATTGCTGAGATACCTAAAGAACCATCCACTTGGGCGGGCTCTAACGGGCTTTTGGCCCTGGAGGTGTGTATTAGTTTCCTAGGGCTGCTGTAATGAAGTGACAAAGTGGCTGGCTTAAAATGACAGGCATTTATTGCCTCACAGTTCTGGAGGCAGGGAGGCCAAATTCAGGGTGTTGGCAGGACCATGCTCTTTCTGAAGTTTCTGGGGAAAGATCCTTCCTCATCTCCCCTCATAGCCCCAGGGGTTCCTTGGCTTACAGCTACAGCATGACTCCATCTCTGCCTCTGTCTTCCTTTCTGCGTGTCCCTGTGTCTCTTCTCCTTTATAAGACACCGCTCAGGTTCAGTGACGACCCACCCGCCTCCAGTATGACCTCATGTTAATCACCTGATGACATCTTCAGAGACCCCATTTCCAAACAAAGTCACAGTCAGAGGTCCCGCGGGTTAGGATTTCAGTATACCTTTTTGGAGGACACAGTCCAATCCATAACAGACTGTGACAGCAAGCTTAAGAACCCTTAGCATTTAGGACTGAATTGTCAGCAGGAGAATAGGATGGGAATAAAAGCTATGTGATGGGAAACGGGGTACCATGCCTTCTGAAGCTGCTATCCAAACGTGTTGGAAGGTCGTGCCTATGTGTTCAGGTGTGGTTGGGCACACAAGAATGTTGTTACCTCTGGTGGTTTGAATACCAGCCCTGTGGCTTACTAGCTCGGCCAAGTCACTTAAGTTCTCTGTGTCTAAGTTTCTTCATCTGAAAAATGAAGATGACAGTCAGGGTGAGGATTAAATAAATTAATATATGCAAGATACTTAGAATTTATCTGTCACCTAGTAAATGCTGTTTATACTTTGTTGTTGTTCGTTACCATTGAGCTGGCCCCTGACCTCATGGTGACCCCGTACGCAGTAGAATGAAGTGCTGCCTCGTCCTTTACCATCCCCATGATGGTTTCAGATCAGACTGTCGGGATCCACAGGGTTTTCATTGGCTGATTTTCAGAAATAGATTGCCAGGCCATTCTTCCTAGTCTGTCTGAGTGTAGAAGCTCCACTGAAACCTGTTCAGCATCATAACAACACACAAGCCTCCTCTTACAGACGGGTGGTGGCTGCACATGAGGGGCATTGGCCGGGGATTGAACTGGGTCTCCTGCTTGGGAGGCGAGAATTCTACTGCTGACCACCAATGCTTCATTTCTACTTCACCTGTGATTATTATGTTATTGTTCTCCTTTAGAGTTCTCTCATCCATTATTGGTGTATTATTTAGGGCAAGATGGCAGACATATGGGTGGTAGTGGGGCAGGCGAGAGGGAGACCTAGGCTTGTAGACAATGTAGGTAAAACCTGGCTGTTACCCTAGGTCTCAGCTGTGTGTGTACCTTCCGTGTTTATTTCTGACTACCGAACTTTGCTGTATTCTTCCCTAGGTCTGTTCTCATCACCTCTCCACGCCCTACCCGGCCATCAGTACCCAGCATGAACCTCTCCTTTCCAGGACGGAGAGATTTTCCCCAGCTCTTTCAGCCCAGCCTAACCGCCCTTCCTACCTGCTCTCGGTTACTGTGTATTTGTCTGTATGACTCTTTTTATCATGTCGCTGATTGCTTCGTTTTGTTCTTAGATGTATTGTTTTTCATCAGACTTGTGTGAATAGAGGGCTTTGCCTGCCTCTCAGCACCCACGCGAGCGTGACAGAAAGAGCAAGGAGCAGGAGTGGACAAACCTGCTCTCGTCTCCCGGTCTCTTCTCTTTCTAATAAGCTAATCATGCTGAGGGCATTGGATCTCCCTCATTCTCAGATATCTTCTCATGGAAAACAAGGGTCGGGATAAGTGATCTCTAAATGTTACCTTGTGGCTTTAACATTTTAAAGTTTCCAGTTGCTGTGGAGTCGGTTCTGACCCATGGCGACCCCATGTATATCAGAGTAGAACTGTGCTTCATAGGATTTTCAATGGCTGACTTTTCTCAAGTAGATCACCAGGCCTTTCTTCTGAGGTACCTTAGGGGGGACTCAAACCTCCAACTTTTCAGTTAGCAGCCAAGCGCATCAGTATGTGTTGAATGAATGAACGATGTGTAGCCTCCTTTTGAGTTGCTCAGATATGTCTGAAATTATTTTTGTGCTCTATAGCATCTCTAGTGAATGGAGCAAACAGTGTATCTTATGAATTTTTCACTTTTCACTGGACAGAAATTTTGTTAATTCTGATCCTGTCAAACCTTGGTGGTGCAGTGGTTAAGTGCTGAGCTGCTAACCACAAGATTGGCAGTTTGAACCCACCAGTCTCTCCACAGGGGAAAGATATGAAAGATGTGGCAGTCTGCTTCCGTAAGGAAACCCTATGGGGCAGTTCTGCCACGTCCTGTAGGGTCCGTATGTGTCAGAGTGAACTCAACGGCAACGGGTTTGTTTTGGTTTTTGGACCCTATCGTGGTCTAAATTCATGTCCAAGTCTGACTTAATATTTACATTAGTAACTTATCTATGAAAGACTCTTTTCTATGCAAAAATAATATAAATAATATCACAGACTAATAAATATTACGTGTACATAAGAAAGGAACTTGTTTTGAAGTACTTAAGAAGTCAGTGTTTGTGTGTAATTTATATGAGTGCTTTTGGTCTGCTCATTAAATACTTTTTGATTATTTTGCAGTTTTTCTATAAGTAATTAAAAGACTTAAAAGTATATTTCTTCTTAAAATTTTGTAATTTGGACTTCTTTATTCATATTAGGTCTGAACCCACTTTTACTAGCACATATAATTATGATTATTTTTATATAATAAAAAAACTTACAAAAATGGTGGTTGAAGTCTTCAGCATCAAATCTCGTTTTGAAACTGTTTGTACAAACTTCATTTATTTTTGTTCCCTCATAACTGTATTTGGCCCAAAAATTGACTGCTGTTTTATCATACTTAATGCATCTATTAATTTTTATGGTTTTACTTACATTTGAAAATTTTAAACAACTATTGAAGGTTTTGAATTTACTGATCTTAATTTACTGAATCCTGTACATATAAACTTGTTGCTATGTGCTGTCACATCATTCTGCCTCATAGGGACCCTATAGGACAGAGTAGTACTGCCCAACAAGGTTTCCAGGGCTGTGCATTTGTGGGAGCAGATTGCCAGCTCTTTTCTCCTGAAGAGTGGCTAGTGGGTTCAAACCGCCGATTTTTCGTTTAACAGCTGAGCCTTTAACCACTGGCACCAGGGCTGTTTATATTACTAGATATGTGGGGGAGGTGGGAATTTTGCCTGGTGGCGCAGTGGTTAAGTGCTCGGATGCTAACCAAAAGGTCGGTGGTTTGAACCCACTATCTTCTTTGTGAGAGGAAGATGTGGCATTTGGCTTCCTTAAAGATTTACAGCCTTGGAAACCCTACGGGGCAGTTCTACTGTGTCCTACAGGGTCACTAGGAGTCGGAATCAACTTGATGGCAGTGGATTTGGTTTTCGGCTTTTGTTTGTGTTTGTAACCATCTTTGTACGTGTTATAACATCAGAGCAGTGACTTCATTCTTGAGAAGGCTTTTTTGGTAATAAGCCACTGATTTTTTATTTTTTCCAAATTATTATTACCTTCGGGGGAAAAATCATTTTTAAAGTATTGTTTGTCATACTAGTTCAGACCAAGTAGGTAGTGTGTTCAGTGTCTAATTAGGTTCCATATGGCTTGAACTCTTGGGAGATCCACCTGAAATAGGACCCTGTTAAGAAATTATTCTGTGTCATACATAATCAAGTTCAAGAGGTCTTAGTAATTTGCATTTAAATGTTATAACTGGCATCCTACTCATAGTGGGGAGTTCTGCCTTAGACATTTTCTGCTTGTTAGCAACAGTCGAAACATTGGTTTAGCAGTGACTCTAAGATCTATAGTAATGGCCTTTTTAATATTGGTGGGCAGAACTGGGAACACTCTGAACTTTTTATTGTTTACTGAACTTTTTATTGTTTACTGAGTATAAGAGGCTCCTGGGTGGTGCAAAGGGTTAAGTGCTCCTCGGCTGATAACCAAAAAGTTGAAGGTTTCAGTCCACCCAGAAGCTCCTTGGAAGAAAGGCCTGGCAATCTACCTTTGAAATATCAGCCACTGAAAACCCCATGGAGCACAGTTCTATGCTGACACACAGGGGGCGCCCGAAGTCGGAGTCGACTTGACAGCAGCTGGTGACTGTCAGAAGCTCATGCTTAGTCCTTCATCTTAAGGGGGTGATTGAGTTCCATATTGTGACGAGCCAACCAACCAACCCACCCGTTGCCATCGAGTCGATTCTGACTCATAGCGACCCTAAAGGACAGAGTAGAACTGCCCCCATATGGTTTCCAAAGAGTGCCTGGTAGATTTGAACCTCCGACCTTTTTCGGTTAGCAGCTGTGGCTCTTAACCACTGCAGCATCAGGGCTTCCACTGTGACCAAAAGGATAATGTATCTGGGTATGGTGGGCCGGGGGCTTGGAGGACTAAGGGGAAAGAGAGTAGAGAAATACCAGATGCTTTTTTTTTTTTTTAAGCAAATTTTCCTAATCATTCCTGCCATGTGTGTCTGCTCCTTGGGTACTTAAATCTGAACTGATCTAAAAGATCTGTGTTTATGGAGCCTTTTCTATTAGAAATGCTTAGGCTTTGCTTTGATGGTTTTCTTTCTCTTCTTTTAAAATGGTGCAGAAAAATGTTGGAATAAATGTAGCCAACTTGTATGAAGAAGAGTCTCTCCCTTATCTGGGGGTAAATATTGTTGGAGGAGTGTGTGGGAGAGTAGGTAGGCGCTAACCAAATTTGCACACAGGAGCGCAAGCAATGGCTGACCTCACTGGCTGGGGAAAGAGAGGAAAACAGTTTCCAACTGTTTTCACAGGGCATTTCAACCGTCATGTTTTTTTAATTTGGTTTCTGATACGAAAACTGGATTGAGCTGTGTTTTGTTTCATCTGAACAAATCTACCCTGAATTGAACGGGAGAGTGTTTCTTCAGCCTCCGTATCTTTAGACAGTGAGTCACTTCCATGTTGTTGAGACATTTTTGAGCCTTTATTGCTGTGTGTAGTTCATGCTTTTCTCGGGATGTTTTGACTCCTTAAGAAACTCGTAGTAACAAATTAACTATCACACTCCTCTGGAATGAACACACGCAGTCACGGAATAGTAAATAGCAGTTCTGCAAACCTGAATAAACACAGAAAACTCGGCTGTCATGCTTCAGAAGGCTCTAGAGGCTGAGTCCAGTGTCCACCAGATACAAGGAACACGCGCTAGCTAAAGCAAAAGGAACCGAGCGTGCTTTTCATTTTAATTCTCCACGGGATCGTGTTGTAAAACTGTATAGACATTTTCACTCTTCCAGATTGATAAACAATTGTTTGGAGTCATCTGACTTTCCTTCCCGAAAATGGGCCATGATTTAGTTCACAGGTTTGAGTTATTAAAATAAGTTGTATTTGTTTGGGAAATGCATGTCGGACGGACTTCCTCACTTCCTGTCTTTTTCTGGTGAAAACAGAATAGCGCCTTGGCGCAGTCCATGGTGGGAAGGAGGCCTGTCTTCCACAGTCCATAATCACTGTAACCCCAAGGCACGGTGCTGCCTGTGGACTGCCCCCCGCCCCCCCACCACGGGACAGCCGTTGTTCCATCAGAATTTTTATGTCAGAGTGAGGTTGTAAATAGAAAGCCCTAATGGTTATCCTTCGCCCTGCTCCTGGGGTTCCTTTCTCTGGTGGTGTACTTGGTTGCCCATGGCAGATGGAGTAAGCTGCATACAAGTAGTCCCCGACTTCACGACAAAGTATCCGAGTTACAAGGAACGGCTCTTACTACCGTCCTTAGCGTTAGTAATGTGTACCAGGTACGGTATTGCAGTGTGTAATTTGCTGATGTTATCATTTTCAGATGTTCACTCACAGATGTTCAGTTTTATGATTTGCTGTTAAAAACACTGCCATATTTATAAAGCTACTGATAATAAATGAAAACTAAAAAACAAAAAAAGGCTGAGGTATTCGGTGTACGTCAGAACCGACTCCTGAGGGAGTCGTTGGAATGGACCCGTGTCGTAAGTTGGGGACTACCTGTAGGTGGTCTTTCAGGGATGAACATTTCATTTTAGCCAGGGACTAGAGGCCGTTGTCAGGAAAGGTAGGAGTTCCTGGTTGTCGAGAATGGTTAGGCGCTCAGCTAGTAGCCGAAAGTTTGGCAGATCCAACCCACCCAGTGGTGACTTGGAAGACAGGCCTGGTGATCTGCTTGCAAAAGCTCACAGCCTTGAAAACCTATGGAGCAGTTGTACTCTGCACACTTGGGGTCACCATGAGTTGGAATCGACTCAATGGCAACTAACAACAACAACATCAGGAAAGGTATTGCATCTCCTTTGTTACCTTGCACACTAGGAAGAAAACTTTGATCCACAGAATCTGGAAGCCTGGGGGCTTGGTGTTCCCACCTAATCCAAAAGGCACCTTAAAGCTCCCTTAAAGACTTCATGTATGCTCTCTAAATTCATACTGAGGAATTTGAGCTGGTAATTTTTCTTGCTCTTTGCCCGTATCAGTTTCTCGTGAGATTTGCCCATATTTAGCCTGCTCAGTTTAAAGAGAGTACCATTCACTTTGTCCTTGGGACAATGGAGTACTTTCCCCACCTGGCTGGGATAGCTGTTCTGGCCAAACTTAGTGTCAGAGGCATATGAGTCAGACAGAGGTGAAGATTTAAATGCTAGTAACATGAGAAAGGGAGCCCTGGTGATGCAGTAGGTACAGCACTTGGCTGCTAACCAAAAGGTTGGCGGTTCGAACCCACCAGCCACTCTGAGGGAAAAAGATGTGGCAGTCTGCTTCTGTAAAGGTTACTGCCTTGGAAACCCTATGGGGCAGTTCTACTCTGTCCTATAGGGTTTCTCTGGATCGGAATTGACTTTCTTCATGGTCTCTTTTATGGTTTAGACCAGAACCAACATGCCTGAGTTTTATGTTAAAAACACAGTGGAGTAAAAATGGACATGAATTGGAAATTGCATTATAGCCAGAAACTTTCATAACATGGAAATGTTACGCTGTGGTAAACGTTTAGTGAAACTTGCTTGGCTCATGGGCTATTTTTTTAAATGGCTTTTGGGCTCAGGAATTTTGGAAGTCGGATTCTTTGTAATTTAAATTTCCTTCTAAGCAAGGAAGTACACTATGTTATTAATTAAAAAATATGTGTGTGTGTGTGCATATATATATGTATGTGTATATATATATGTATATATACACACTTAGCTGTTAAAGTTGTGTAATTATCTTGATGCTCCAGAGCCTGTTGTCTGAACAAACACTGGAACTTAATTCAGTTGAATGCAGGGAATTTGTCCAGAAAAGCTTAAGGAAATTTAGCCTAGTCAGGGACATTTGCTAGATTTATAAATGAAAGGTTTCACGAAAGGGATGATACATAACACGATTTTTTTCCGTAAAGTTTGTCCTTGAGTTTTGTCTTTCAGAGATGTTAAGTGATATTTGTAATTTACTTTATGTAGTTGATTTATAGTAGCAAGTTATGTGTGAGTTGATGGTGGATAATTGAACTTATATTTTAGCTGCACCAAGATAGATTGCTTTTTAAAGAATCATGACAAGTATCTTTTTTTATAAAGTGAAGATGTTCCCTGAGATGGTACACCTGTGATCTTAAAGTAAGAATGACCTGTCCCATTGAAAAATAACTTTTAAGAATTCAGTTGAAAAAATTAATAACTCAGGGCAGTGACTTTTCCTCCTTTGTAGAATTCTCCTTTAGTTCTAAGAAGTCTGCGTGAATGTTTCCATGGATATAGCCTTACGTCTTTTAAATATGGCATACCAACATTACTTAAAGATGACTTCATGCGTGGGAACTCATATGGCAAGTTGTTAGGTAAAAACACATTGTGCCTTTTTTGGAGGAAAGAAAATTACCTTTTTTTTTTTTTTAAACTCTTGAAACATAGCAGATCTTTTGGAGCAGAGTGGGAAACTAATATTGTTACTCACATGGCATGTACGGAGTGAGGAAGGTAACAATCCGTGTCTCAGCTTTGGCAAGTTAAATGTATTAACCTACTCACTGAAGCATCTGAGTGACAAAGCTTTAATTTTTATTGTAGGAAATATTACTAGTACTTGGCAAAGCTGATACAGAATCAGGCTTGATTAATGAGTCACAGGCTTTCTAACTGACGTATTTTCTCCCTATTCTTTTAGATGTTTACTGTTATTTTAGATTTTTTTCCATTATTTACTGGGGGTTTAGCACTCATGTGCACGCACACAATCAAGAAAAGCAATTGTTGGTTAACTCAATGTACAGAATCAGGTTTTTTTTAACAAAAAGGGAGAAATCTCTGATATGTAATTAGATTGTAAGTACCCCCCCTTTCACTTTTCTCCATTTACTATATTTTCCCTTATAGCCCTGCCCACACCAAGCATGTAAGTGTGTTTCAAACAAACAAACAGGACCTTTTAGTGAAAGTGAACAGTCCAGTATTCTCTTTTCTTGGAGAATTTCTAATGGTTCCCATTGGTTGGACTCTGGGCTCTGGGCTCTTTTCGGGCGTTTGGAGGACTTGGTTAATAAGTGCCCCTCCCGTCACTCACTCCCAGACCCACTGCTGCTGCGACCCTGGGGAGACCTGCACCGCCTCTGCCTGCATTTCTGTCTCCCTCCTTGCCTTTCCTCGGCCTCGTCACTGCCGCGTAGTTGGTGACATGGCCCAGCCGAGGTGCCAGATTGTGTGGCTGGCCGGAGGACGGGGACAGAACGCCAGTTATCAGGTGAGGAGGCCGTGCCCGCGTGCCATTTTGCTGACACTGCAGTAAGGCGGTCGGAAATTCTTCATTTTGGTGGTTGAACCTTTTCAGAATGTTCCATGGCCCCCCAGCAACTGTATTACGCGTGATATTATATGTCTGTGTGCTTTTCTGGGGAGAGAACTGTAGCTTCATCAGCTCCTCAAAGAATTCTCTGTCCCTCCAAAAGGCTTTGTTGTTGCTGTTGTGTGTTGTTTTCGATTCATTGCTACCTCATGGGATAGAGTAGAACTGCCCCAGAGGGTTTTCTAGGCTGTAATCTTTATGGAAGCAGATGGTCAGGTCTTTCTCCCATGGAGCTGCTGGTGAGTTCAACTGCCAGCCTTTCGGCTAGCAGCCGCAGCACTTAACCACTGCGCCACCAGGGCTTCCAAAGGCTGAGAAGAACCACGAGTTTAGAATTGAGAAATGAGGACATCTTCTGAGAAAAAGTAATGAAAGGGGATGTGAAGGCGGAGTTGTGAAAACAAGCCGTAGGCTACCTTTTTCACTTGATTAAAAATGACCGTGAAGTGGCCATATATAAACTCTGTTTAATGAACATTGCAAACAGAAAAGGCCAGTTGCGTGAGCAGATTCTGACGCATGGGGACCCAAGGGGTGTCAGACTAGAATTGTGTTCCAGAAGGTTTTCAATGGCTGATTGTTTGGAAGTAGATCACCAGGCTTTTCTTCTGAGGTGCTTCAGAGTGGATGCGAACTTCTAACCCTTCAGTTAGCAGTCAAGCGTGTTAACTGTTCGTACCACTTAGGAACGCTATTGCAAACATACGTGGTACGTATTTAAAACAGTTTGTTTATTTTGAAATAATGAAAAACTGTGTTTGTGGCTTATAGCATCCATAGGTGTTGTCTCATAGATGACCGGATGCTGTAAGCTTCTTCCTAACAGCTCTGTATTTTCAGTCGAATTAGACATCGCTTAGCATGAGACAAATGAGAAGCGTTTGAGAGTGAGTGAGAGAGTGAGAGAGTGAGTGAGAGTGAGAGTGAGTGAGTGAGAGAGAGAGTGAGTGAGTGAGAGAGTGTGAGTGAGAGTGAGTGAGTGAGAGAGAGTGAGAGAGTGAGAGAGAGAGTGAGAGAGAGTGAGAGTGAGAGAGTGAGAGTGAGAGAGTGAGAGAGAGTGAGTGAGTGAGAGTGAGAGTGAGAGAGTGTGAGAGTGAGAGTGAGAGAGAGTGAGAGTGAGAGAGAGAGTGAGAGAGAGTGAGTGAGAGTGAGAGAGAGTGAGAGAGTGAGAGAGAGTGAGTGAGAGTGAGTGAGAGTGAGAGAGAGTGAGAGAGTGAGAGTGAGAGAGAGTGAGAGTGTGTGAGAGAGAGTGAGAGTGAGAGAGTGAGAGTGAGAGAGTGTGAGAGTGAGAGAGAGTGAGAGAGTGAGAGTGAGTGAGTGAGAGTGAGAGAGAGAGAGTGAGAGTGAGAGAGTGAGAGAGAGTGAGTGAGAGTGAGAGAGAGAGAGTGAGAGAGTGAGAGTGAGTGAGTGAGAGCGAGAGAGAGTGAGAGAGAGAGAGAGTGAGAGTGAGTGAGTGAGAGTGAGAGAGTGAGAGAGAGTGAGTGACTGAGTGAGTGACTGAGTGAGTGAGTTACTGAGTGAATGAGTGAAAGAGTGAGAGTGAGAGTGAGAGACAGTGACTGAGTGAGTGAGATAGTGAGTGAGTGAGTGAATGAGTGAGTGAATGAGTGAGTTACTGAGTGAATGAGTGAGAGAGTAAGTGAGTGAGTGAATGAGTGACTGAGTGAAGATTACAGGAGCTCTCTGCAGAGAACTGGCTTCCAGTTTACATGAGTGTTAGGAGGTCTGCAGAGCAGGCAAACTTGAGTGGTTTGGGAATGGGGAGCTGGTTGTCCACTGGATGTGAAACACACAAATCGCATATTGTTGTTGTTTGGTGCCGTCCGGTCGGTTCCGACTCATAGCACCCCTGTGTACAACAGAACAAAACACTGTCTGGTCCTGCACCATCCTCATGATTGTTGTTGGGCTTGAGCCCATTGCTGCGGCCACTGTGCCAATCCATCTCGTTGAGGGTCTTCCTCTTTTTCGCTGACCTTCTACCCTGCCAAGCATGATGTCCTTCTCCTGGCACTGGTCCCTCCTGATAACATGTGCGAAGTATGTCAGACAGAGTTTCACCATCCTTGCTTCTAAGGAGCATTCTGGCTGTACATCTTCCAGGAAGGATTTGTTCCTTCTTCTGGCGGTCCATGGTATAGTCAATATTCTTCGCCAACACCACAATTCAAAGGCATCCCTATGTATCTGCACTGCACTTTAAAGTTTGCAGAATAAATATATGTGACAGACATTCTTGTCTGGGTTTTACCTGTGTCAGTGTGTTGGCACAATATCTGAACAAATATTTTGTTGAATAAATTACCTCATACTGCAGCCCTGTGGATGAAGAAGACGCAGCTAATATGCTTTTCTACAGGCTCAAGGAAGGCAGTTACTGGTAGTTCCCGATTTACAGCGAACCACACTTAAATGGCTGTCCTTTTTTGGTTTTTTTGTACTTTCCATTAGTAATACGTACTATTTACAGTGTTGCCGCCCGTAATTCACTGACGTTACCATTCTCATGCAAACTCCTAAAGACAAAGATTGAATTTATAAAGACACTGATGATAAAGGGCAATAATAATGAAAACTTAAAAAAAGAGGTATCCACTTTATGTCAGAACCAACTTAGGATGGAGTCTTTGGAGTAGAACCCTGTTGTAAGTCAGGGTCTACCTGTACTTACCCAAGGTCACGTGGCTGGTAGGATCTAGGCTTCTCTCTTACGCTATGCTTTATCTCCACCCAGATAGTAAAAGTGGAAAAGCTACATTTTGATCCACTGAATTTTCATAGAAGGGAGTTGGAGAGAGGTTGTAACCTTTAGATATTCTCAACAACATTAGCCTGCTTGATTTGTAGCAGAGAGAGAATCTTGAGCTAATATCTCCTGATGGTGCTATCAAATCAAGCCTTTAGTGGAAGAAAAGAAAAATAGTGTATTCATTCTTATACAACCAGATATTTATTGAGTGCCTCCCCTGGGCCAGACGTTGTGTGCAGTGGGATG
Organism: Dugong dugon; assembly: GCA_030035585.1. Lineage (NCBI taxonomy): Eukaryota > Metazoa > Chordata > Mammalia > Sirenia > Dugongidae > Dugong > Dugong dugon. Next base: position 4,019,085 of record CM057464.1, read on the forward strand.
GAACAGGTACAAGGCAGTCTAAGTCCCTGCTCTCATAGAACTACCTTCTCATTGGGGAGACAGATCACAAGGAAAACTATAAACATACTCTTTATCTCCAGACAAAGAAATAAAGCAGGGTATGTTAAGAGATGGAAGAAAGGCCTGGTGATCTCCTTCTGAAAATCAGCTAATGAAAACCCAGTGACTGGCCAGCGTTTTGTTCCACTGTGTGTGGAGTCTCCATGAGTCGGGGGCCGACTGGGTGGCAGCTAACATGTGAGGGGGTGCAGACGGATGGTGATTCGGGTGAGAGGTCAGGGGAAGCCGCTGACAGGCTATGACATTTGTGCAGAGACCTCAGTGATGTGAAAGAGCCGTCACTGGAAAGTCAGGGTGGTGGTGGGTGGTGTGATGAAAAGTGGGGGAAGAGCTTTGCAGGTGGAGAGAATGGCCGAGTAACGGCCCTGAGACCAGAAGCAGCCTTTGCGTCTGGAGCTGGAGTCGGGAGACAACACGGGAGAGATCGGCAGGAGCCAGAATGTGTCGGTCCTGGGTAGTCACGGAGAGGAGCTTGGGTTTTGTTCCAAATGTGATGGGAATCTGTGTTAGCTTCCTAGGGCTGCCTTAACAACAGAAACGTGTTCCCTCATAGTTCTGGAGGGCAGAAGTCCGAAATCAAGGGATTGGCAGGGCGGTACTCCCTGTGAAGACTCTGGAGGGAGGGCCTGTCCTTGCTGCTTCAGCTTCTGGGGCTCCTGGCATTCCTTGGCCTGTGGTTGTATCAGTCCAGCCTTTGCCTCCGCCTTTGTTTGGCCTTCTCCTCTGTGTACATGACTTCTCTTCTAACGACGCTTGTCATTGACTTTAGAGCCCAGCCGGGTAATCTGGGATGATCTCACCTCAAGATCCTTCACTTAATTACATCTGCAAAGATCCTCTTGCCAAGTAAGATCACACTCACAGGTTCGGGGATTAGGACCTGGGCATAACCTTTTGACGGCCACCATTCAACTACCGCAGGAACCATTGAGGTTTTTAAGCAAGGGGAGTGGTGTCATCTAATATTTTTTAAAAGTTTGCTCTGGTACCGTGTGGAGAATTGGTGGTAGGTGGACAAAGAATCAACAAAGGAGACCATTTGGGAGGCTGCTGCCGTGCTCCGGATGAGATATGATGGGTGGAGATGGAGAGAAATGGGTGCATTTCAGTCTGTATCACAGGCAGAACAGATGGGACCCTTTGATGGATTAGAAGTAGGGGGTAAGGAAAAGGGAAAAACCCAAGGCCTGCTAGCTGGATGGTGGTGTGTTCTCTGAGGGAGAAGACTGGCTTAGGAACAGGCTGAGTCAGTGGTAGTGACATCTAGAATTCTGTTCTGGGCATGTGAACCTTTGAACGATGGAGATACGAGGCATTAATTAGTCAATTAATTTTTTTAAATTTTTTTATTGTGCATTAGATGAAGGTTTACAGAGCAAATTAGTTTCTCATTAAACAGCTAATACACGTACTGTTTTGTGACATTTGTTGCCAACCCCACAATATGTCAACACTCTCCTCTTCTCGACCTTGGGTTCTGCATTTCCATTTGTCCAGCTTTCTTGTCCCCTCCTGCCTTATCATCCTTGCCTCTGACCTGGTGTGCCCATTTAGTCTCTTATGCATGGTTGAGCTATGTGTATTATTGTTTCATGGGCCTGTCTAATCTGTGGCTGAAGGGTGAACCTTAGGAGTGACTTCAGTGCTGAGATAAAAGGGTCTCCGGGGGCCATACTGTCAGGGTTTCTCCAGTCTCTGTCAGACCAGTAAGTCTTGTTGTCCTTTTTTGTGAGTGTGAATTTTTGTTCTACATTTTTCTCCAGCTCTCTGAGGGACCCTCTATTGTGATCCCTGTCAGAGCAGTCGGTGGTAACTGGGCACCATCTAGTTGTGCTGGACTCAGTCTGGTGGAGGCTGTGGTAGATGTGGTCCATTAGTCCTTTGAATTAACCTTTCTCTTGTATCTTTGGTTTTCTTCATTCTCCCTTGTTCCAGGCAGCGTGGGAACAGTGGAATAGCTTAGATGGTCGAGCATTAATTTAGGCATACGAACCTCCAACTGAATGGGTATATAAACCAAAAAAACCAAACTCACTGCTGTCGAGTAGGTTCTGACTCATAGGGACCCTACAGGACAGAGTAGAACTGCCCCATAGGGTTTCTAAGGCTGTAAATCTTGACGGAAGCAGACGGCCACATCTTTTTCCTGTGCAGAGGCTGGTGGGTTTAAACCACTGACCTTTTGGTTAGCAGCCAAGTGCTTTAATCACTGCGCCACCTGGACTCCGTGGATATATAAACACATATTAAATATATATATGTATACGCATAAGAAATACACACATATATAATACATGTAATATATAAAATATAAAACATATATTCTGTAACAGACACAGAAACACACACGTGTGCACACTCTCTATAACCATATACACAAACTCATTAGCCTAGAGGTGGATAGTATTTAAAGCCCTGGGAGTGGACACCTCATCTGGGGAGCGCCTGTCAGTCCCGAGGAGAGTTCTGGGGTTTTCAGGGCCATTTACCTGGGATGGAGGCTATGATTCCGTCCACTAGGATGAAGATCACACAGTTGTGGTCTGCTGGTCTCAGTCTCTCACCCCTACCACCAAGAGCTGTTGAGTTGACTCCGACCCATGCTAACCCCACAGGTGTCAGAGTAGAACTGTAGTCCGTAGGGTTTTCAATGGCTGATTTTTTCAGAAGTAGATTGCCAGGCCTTTCTTCTGAGGCACTTCTGGGTGGACTTGAACTCCCAACCTTTCAGTTAGCAGGCAAGTGCTTAACCGTTTGCACCACACAGGTATTCCTAGTACCCTACCTTCATGTCAGGGCCTGAGGAAGGGAGGGAACGTGGGATGCCAGCCACCAGGAGCGCCCGTCCCGGTGATAGGCGGCCACCATGGCCAGCCTGTGGTTTTTAGTTCCTTATCACCACTGTTACACCCTGATCTTTCCTTCTAGGCCCAAAAGGCCGACTGGCAGAGTCACTCTCTGATCTTTTTCATTTTAGATTTTATGCTTTCTTAAAACCATCTTCATTTATTAGCCTCCATGCATTTTTTTATTTCAATGCACCAATCAATAATTATTTCACTTGACCGTTTTTGACAGTCTGTGTCTGCATTCACTATTTAGCATGAATTGGAAAGGTGATCTATGGAGTTGCAATAATGAAGTAAAGTTGCTGTTTCTAATTGTGCTTTGATGGAGATAGTATAGAAAACTGTGTATTTACTCTGCCCTGGAGAGTTTTAAATCTAGAAATACTTAATAGTTTTCTAAAAAGCAGATAGAGGACTTCGGAGCTTCAAAATTTTTTATTAAGTAGCATTTTGTCTACGTCATAAATTCATTTGAAAGGTCGAATTTCTCTTAATTGGAATTGATACTGTAGGGGATCAGCCATTCTGAAAATAATTATTGAATATTCATTGTGTGCAAGGCACTGTGTTATGGTCTGGTAGGATATGTACTCTGTTACGGGAAATTCGTACACAGCCCCTAGGAAGTCTGGAGTCCTTGGGGAGAGCAAACAGTTAAGTGCTTGCCTGCTAACTGAAAGGCTGGCAATTTGAATCCACCTAGAGGTGTCCTTGGAAGAAAGGCCTGGTGGTTTACTTCCTGAAAAATCAGCCAGTGAAAACCCTATGTGGCACAGTTCTTCTCTGACACACATGGGGTCGTCATGCATCACAGGCAACTCAACGGAAACTGATTGGCTTTGGAACCGAGAGATACTCTTGTGCTAACATCTCTTAATGGTTTTTGTACTTTAGCCCCTTTGAAAATTATGCTGGGTAGAAATACTTAGAATATTACCATTTTATCTTTCTACATATCTCTACTTATGATTATCCTGTTTTGAAATTCCAAGTGAAAAACCATGAGCAAAAGTGGATAACCACCTTCGTGTATATAACGTGCACATGTGAGAGTTTCACAGTCAAAGACGAACTTAGCTGGAGATGAAGCAGCGGGAAAAATGTTCTTTCTTGCTCAGATCACAGTGTTAACATTCTTGGCAGTTCAGATGGTCTGTGCTGTAGCTGGTGGTTTAAATTCTGATAATTTTTTCAAAGAGCATAGAATATTTAATTCTTAGTTGGATTGTGCAACACAACACAGCATTTCCAGTAAAACGTGTTGCAAATGTGAAAGTAAGCATTTTCCTTGGGAACCAGCAGCTCGGTAACTCTGTGGGCATGAGCATGACCTGTAGGTTAGAAATTCTGGAACAGAGGGAGAAAAATGGATTGTGTTACAGTTAACAGGAAAGGGGGTGCTTACTTTTTGCTGCTCCTTTGCAGTTAATTTGGCTTTTCCTTGGTCAGGGGATATTTGGCCTTGCATATCCTGGCAGGGTGGAGAGAAGCAGGCACTGACCTGATGGCACTCTCCTTCATTTTACCCCAAGCGTATTTATAGGCAACATCACTGTCCCGGGTTGTTTCGCTTAGTGGGGCAAAAGAGCTTGCAGTTTCTGTACATCACTGACCATTCCCAATGATATAAATCCCAATTAAACCCGTTGCCACCGAGTTGATTCCTACTCATAGTGACCCGATAGGACAGGGTAGAACTGCCCCATAGGGTTTCCAGGGAGCAACTGGTGGATTTGAGCTGCCAACCTTTTGGTTAGCAGCCAAGCTCTTAACCACTGTGCCACCATGATATAGTTTGTAAAAATATATATATGTACCAGAAAAACCCCAAAACAGTTTTCTTCGAGTTGACGCCAACTCTTGGTGACTGTGTGTGTTAGGGGAGAATGTGCTCCATAGGGCTCTCAGTGACTGTTTGTTCAGAAGTAAATCACCAGGCCTTTCTTTTGAGGCACCTCTGGGTGAACTCAAACTTCCAACCCTTTGGTTAGCAGCTGAACGTGGTAACCGTTTTTACCACCCAGGGAAATCTCCCACAGCCCCATAAAAAATCATAAACTGCTTATTACATCCTGTTGTAGCAGCATAGCCTGTCCGTAAGTGGCGTTATGGGTATTTGGCTATTGCTCTCATTTGCTTTGCTCTGGTTTTGAGATACTTAGTGAAATCAGGTGCCAGTTCCCATTCTCCATGTGCACAGGGATGAGAACAGGACTTTGTCCTGCAGCATCAAGTTTTTCTGCTTTATCGTCCTCATAAGTACTGTGACAGTCAGTTGACAGTGACTACAGCTGGAAGGAGTGTCTCAGTCATGCTATCGGAGAAGGCTGGCTGGATCCACACACACCCTGCACCCTCAGCCCTTGCTTTGGAGATCCAGAGAGGGCTTCCAGTCTGTGTCCAGGGCTTGTCACGCCCTGAACGGCTGACTCAGATACCTATACAACACGTGAGCCTGATGGTGACACCGTTATACCAGCAGGTTAATTCCCAGTAAAGAGCATAGCTAACATATTCCTGGAGCCCTGCAATCAGCACATTCTCTGTCTGTGTCTGGCTCCATGGGAATGGAAATCATGACTGGAAGCCACTTTATGGATTTGCCTGGAGAACTTGCTGCTCTCCTGCTGTAGGATGCAGAAATCATCACGGTGCACGTGTTCGCTAAAGAAGTATCTGCATGGAGTCACGTGGTTGCTTGGTGAGCAGAGAATGAGGACAAGGGAGTGAGGTGAATTGACTGTTCGCTGGCACGGAGTTTGCTTAGCCTGCTGCTCTGTGCATCTCAGGAGAAGGATGCCTTCTCGTGTGGGACCTGGAACTCTTCAAATCTCTGGCCACTACAGTCATCCCACTAGGGTGATGTTGCCGGAAAGCCACTCCCTAACGGCCTCATCACTGCCTGCATTGGCTTTGTCGTTGTTAGCTGTCGTCCTGCTGGCAGTGGACTCGTGGTGACCCCATGCGCAACCGAATGAAGTGCTGTCTGGTCCTGTACCGTCTCTGTGAGCAGTGATAGGATCAGGCCGTTGTTCCACGGGCTGATTTTTGGAAGTAGATCGCCAGGCCTTTCTACCTAGTGCATCTTAGTCTGGATGCTCTGCAGAAACCTGTTCAGCATCATAGCAACACTCAAGCCCCCACTGACAGACGGGTGGTGGTTGTACACGAAGTGCACTGGCCGGGAATCGAACCTGGATTCCCACGTGGAGGGCAAGAATTCTACCACTGAACCACCAGTGCCCCCTGTATCGGCTTTAATGTCCCTATACTTCCCTGGCTTAGCCAGCCACATACTTCCTTTTAAGGACGCAGTCTTTTCTTAAATATGTGAATAGATTCTATCAGGTGTTAGTCAAGCCCCTCTGGCTAGGGTTTGGGGGGCTCGTGAGAAGTGGGGCGGGAGGGCAACAGGTGTAATTCTCTTTCTTCTCTTGACTTGTGCACGTGTGTGTGTGTTTTAGGTGAAAGTTTACAGCTGAAATTAATTTCCGATTCAAAAATTTACACCCATATTGTTCTGGGACATTGATTGCAATCCCCACAGTGTGACAGCATGCTACCCCTTTCCACACTGGGTTCCCTGTGTCCATTCGTCCAGTTCTTGTCCCTTTCTGCCTTCTCTTGCTTTTGGACAGGAGCTGCCATTTGGTCTCGTGTATTTGATTGAGCTAAGAAGTACGTTCCTCTCATGTGTTATTGTTTGTTTTATAGGCTGTCTAATCTTTGTCTGAAAAGTGGGCTTCAGGAGTGGTTTTAGTTCTGAGTTAGCAAAGTTTCCGGGGGCCATAGACTTGGGGGTTCTGCCAGTATCTGTCTGACCAGTAAGTCTGGCCTTTTTTCATGAATTTGAATTTTGTTCTACATCTTTCTCCCGTTCTGTCAGGGACTCTTTATTGTGATCCCTGTCAGAGCAGTTGGTGGTGGTAGCCAGACACCATCTAGTTCTTCTGGGCTCAGGCTGGTGGAGGCAGCCGGGCATCATCTAGTTCTTCTGGGCTCAGGCTGGTGGAGGCAGCCAGGCACCATCTAGTTCTTCTGGGCTCAGGCTGGTGGAGGCAGCCGGGCACCATCTAGTTCTTCTGGGCTCGGGCTGGTGGAGGCAGCCGGGCACCATCTAGTTCTTCTGGGCTCAGGCTGGTGGAGGCAGCCGGGCACCATCTAGTTCTTCTGGGCTCAGGCTGGTGGAGGCTGTAGTTCATGTGGTCCTTCCAGTTGACTCTTTTTGTCCATGCTCTAATCCATTAAATTTGTTCTTAACAAAAAAATTCTCACTAGGCAGTCTCCCTCATTTCCAAGTTTTTGGTGGAGGAATGGTGGTATGTTCCTTGCTGTATTCTTTGAGTTCTTATAAGTCTCTTGGAGACTTAGGGATGGACATCCCAGAATTATACCTTCAGGTCGAACACTGTGAACTGCATATCAGCATGGAGGCATTCATCCAGACCAGGAATAGATAAATATGGCCCTTGTACGAAATTGCTGCTTGTTTTTATAAATAAAAGTTTTATTTATGTTATAAAAAACAGCTGTGCCCATTCATTTATTTGTCGTCTATGGCTGCGTATGCGCTATAAAATTGAGCTGAGTTGCTGCGACAGAGACTGTATGATCAGCAGAGCTTAAAATATTTACTTTCTGACCCTCATCAGACAATGTTTGCCAACTCTATACCTTTGCACGTCATAGAATTGCCTAACATAGCCTGTTGCTCTGTTCATCACAGGAGAGGATAGCTTTTCTAGTGGGAGCAGAAGCTCTTCACATCGTTGGCCACAATGCCCAATGGTCATCCCAGTAGGATGACCTTTCCAGTCACTGCCTACCGTGGACAATATTGCAACAAGTAGGAACTCGAAGGCCGCCATCCCCAGTTCATTGAACAAATGGAGGTCACACAGCTGGGGAGAGCCACAGTCTGAACTAAGATCTTCTAGTTCCTAATGCGAGTACTTGCCCCCTCCTTTCTGGGGAGGGCATTGTGAGTTTTATGGTGTACAGATGATGAGCCACTGCAACACACTAAAGTAGAGCTTCTTAAGGGGCAGGAGTCATTTCCAAACTGACTTCTCCAGGTAAAATCGCCAGCCAGACTGACGTTGATATTCCTTTACTAATTAGGACACAGGACTGGGATAAGGGCTAGGGACACCAGTGAACAAACACAGCCCTTGTCCTTAGGAAGTTTGGACGGAAGGAGTCATCAGATATTGACCCATATACTTTTGTGGAGAGTGCGTTAAATGTCATACTAGGTCTGTGCACAGAGGCTGTGATCACATCAAGAGGGATAGGGGTGGGGGCGTGGGGGTGGGTTGTTACAAATGGCTCCACAGAGTTGGAAATCTTTGAGTTTTGCTTCAGAGGAGGTAGGGTTCTTCAGGCCCAGAATTATAGCAGAAATAATGTGGGCCCTCCAAGGCATGAGTGTATTTTGGGAATACTTGCCTACCATAGTGACAGATGGTGGTGTTGTTAGTTACTGTCAAGTTGATTCCGAGTCGTGATGATTCCATGTATGTCAGAGTAGAACTGTGCTCCATAGGGTTTTCAAGGCTGTGATCTTTTGGAAGAAAATTGCCAGGCCTTCCTTCCGAGGCACTGCTGGATGGATTCAAACTTCCAGCTTTTCAGCTAGTAGTCGAGCACTTAACTCTTTGTGCCACCCTTGAACTCCTTATGCGTGGGATAAGGCGTAGGGTATGCAGAGAGGGAGTGACAGGAAATAGAGTTGCAAAGGTTGATTGGGGCTAAATTGTGAAGCCCATTGCATTTCATGCTAAGGGATATAGACTTCTGTTTGCATTCTGGGGATTTCTCACCAGTAGGTTCTAGAATACATGGGAGACCACAGTTCTTATAATAAGGGCCTACCCATCCATGGAGCCCTGGTCGTGCAGTGGTTAAGAGTTACGGCTATGGGGGACTTCTGGGCAACATGGCACTATGGTCAGAAGCACCACGCTGTCCCTCTGCAGCAAAGATCAGAAAAACTAAGTCAAACAGAGTTGCACTTCAATCCTGAAACCCTAAGCATCAAATGAAGAGATAAAGAACTCAGCCAGGCACCAAATGGAATAAGAAACTGACCAAGAACAGATGGCAAGGAGAGATACATGCAGAGGTCCCCTGTCAGCTACCGCAGCATGGGTCCGCCATCTTGGACTCCTATAAGAGATCAGTGAACAGGGGGTACGAGAAAGCAGCTTCATGGAGCTTCCAGCAGGAGACAGAACAACTGGTAAACAGCGATACGTGCTTTCCTCCCCCCTACCCTTCTTCACCCCAACTTACCCTCCTCTGCTTCCTGTGGCCACAGTCTCTTGGCCTGGAAGCACCAGCATCCACCCCAGTGTCACTTGGATTCGACCTGCCTGCACTGGCCAGCTCCGTGAGTGCCTTTTGTTGGCTGCTGGTGTTGCTTTTTTCTGCTTCTTTAGATTTCATCCTTACCTTTCACCACCTCCCCCTCCTTTCTCTCAAATACCTGGCTCCGTGCGCCATCTTTGCTTCTTCCTGAAAGGCTGCAAAACACCGCTTGACTGTGAAACTGCTTCCAGGCCTGTGCTGCCACGCTGGTGGGACCCCCGGGGATTTTTTGTTTGTTTGCTCTGATTTGTTCTGTTTTGATTTGTTTGTTTTCTTTTTCTTTTTTTGGCTTGGGAGCCCCTTCTGGCCGGGCAGTATCACACGGCTTGGAAGTTACTCCCTTCCTCTGCACAGACGCACAGGGACATCCCTGGGGACATTTCTTTTTACTTTTTTTCTTTTGTTTCTTTGTTGTGTTTTCTTCTCTCTCTTATTCCCTTTTTGTCTTTCTTCATTTCAATTTATTCACTTTTTTCTTTTACCCTTTTTCTTTTTTTTCATTTTTGTTTCTCCCCATTTCTCAGTCTCTCATCTCTCCACTCCAATAGCAAGCTCCCTTAGCACTCTTTTTTGTCTGTGTGTATGTTTTTGGCCCCTGTTCCTCTCTCCTCTCTCTTGTCTTTCCCATACCCATCTTAGCTCCATACATCACAATCTACCCCCTCCTTCCTGCCTGCCTGCACCATGTGCTGAACATCACACCATCAAGCAGCCCAGGCACAGCCTACTGGCACCTGCCCTACACTGATTCCCGGTCTACACTGTCAGCCCTGGTATGTGCCACAAACAACCCATCCCAGCAACTTCCATTCAGCTGGACCTGCCCTGCTGTACCATACCTGAGTGACTGACCCTGCCCATTGGAGAAGGAGGTGAAAAGTATTGTGCCCACAGGTGAGCAAACAAAGAATGCGTAGCCCGCCTGCTCAGACATAACCAAATAAAACAAAAAAGCAGGACGAAACAAATCTACAATCAATAAACGAGGAAAATAACCACTGAATTCCCTGAAGAGCAGACAATGTCAAAACATTTACAAAAACAGGACAAGAAGGTTCCAGTAGGCATCCAAAATAAAACACCAGATGACTTTCCAGTACCAGAAAAGGCACTAGACCTAACAGATATGGAATTCAAATCTCTAGGATTCAGAATTATTGAGGAGTTGAAGCAAAAAGCAGACAAAAATGAGGAAAAAATAGACAAATTCACGGAAAAGGCAGACAAATTCATGGAAAATACAGACAAAAAAATGAAAGAATTCAAGAAAATAGTACAGGAACAAAATGCTAAAATAAATTCACAACTAGAAATCATACAAAAACAACAATTAGAAATCCAAAAGATAAACAAGATTTCAGAAATGGACAGTGTCATTGAAGGGCTGAGGAGCAGGTTGGAAACGATGGAAGACAGGATCAATGAAATTGAAGACAAACACTTGGGTACAACTCTGTTTAGGAAAAATCAGGAAAAAAAAAAAAAAACGAAGAAAAATGAAGAAACCCTGAGAACTTTGTGAGATACAATCAAAAGCAAAAATCTGCCAGTGACCGGAGTTCCAGAACAGGGGGAGAAAACAGAAAACACAGAGAGGATCATTGAAGAACTGCTGACAGAAAACTTCCCCAATACCATGAAAGAAGAACAGCTGACCATCCAAGAAGCTCAGTGAACCACATATAGGGTAGACCCCAAAAGAAAATCACCAAAGCATATCATAATCACACTCGCTAAAACCAAAGACAAACAAAGAATGCTGGGAGCAGCTTGAGAAAAAAAGTCACATACAGAGGAGAAACAATAAGACTAACCTTGGATTAGTCAGCAGAAACCGTGCGGCCAAGAAGGCAATGGGATGACATATATAAAACCTTGAAAGAAAAATATTGCCAGCCAAGAATAATACATCCTGCAAAACTCTCATTCAAATATGATGGTGAAATTAGGTCATTTCCAGATAAACAGAAATTAAGGGACTATGTAAAAACCAAACCAAACTTACAAGACTTATTAAAGGGAGTCCTTTGATCTGAGAACAAACAATATCAGACCACAGGCTGAATCCAGGACACAGGATTGTAGCTGCCAGATACCAACCTAGGAAATGAACTCTTAAGAACTATGCAAAACCAAAAGAATTACAACACAGACAGGTTAATCTGTAAATGACACCAGCATCAGAACAATAAAAGAGGGAATAAACGGTGTAGGTATAGAACCTTCTAATAGAGAGGAAGGCAAGGCGATACCAAGCAATAACAGACTGATTCTGATCTAGGAAGATAAGGGTAAATTCCAAGGTAACCACAAAGAAAGTTAACAAACCTACTCATCAAAATAAAGAAGAAAAACATAAAGTCTCAGTACAAACTAAACCTACAAAAACAAATGAAAAAAAAAATCCACAAACAAAAGGAACTCAGTGCAGGAGAGTAAGAGGAACTAAGAAAATGTCAGCACCATAAAAAAAAGCACTACAAAATGCAGTCCCACTCCTAGGAATATATCCTAGAGAAATAAGAGCCGACACACGAATAGACCTATGCACACCCATATTCACTGCAGCATTGTTCACAATAGTAAAAAGATGGAAACAACCTAGATGCCCATCAACAGATGGATGGATAAACAAACTGTGGTACATACACACAATGGAGTATTATGCAAAGATAAAGAACAATGATGAATCTGTGAAGCATCTCATAACATGGATGAATCTGGAGGACGTTATGCTGAGTGAAATAAGTCAATCACAAAAGGACAAATATTGTATGAGACCTCTTCTGTGAAAACTCATGTAAAAGTTTACACACAAAAAGAAACAATTTTTGTTGGTTACGAGGGATGGGAAGGGGGAATTAAATAGAAATAGATAAGTGGTAACTTTGGTGAAGGGTAAGACAGTACACAATATTAGGGAAGCCAGCACAACTTGTACAAGGAAAGGTCATGGAAGCTCCATAGACACATCCAAACTCTCTGAGGGACTGAAGTTGGGTGGAGGGCTGTGGGGGCCATAGTCTTAGGGAACATGTAGCTCAATTGGTATAACACAGTTCATAAAGACAATGTTCTACAGTCTCCCTTCGTGAGTAGCGTCTGGGGTCTTAAAAGCCTGTGAGCAGCCATCTAAGGTACTCCACTGGTTTTACCCCTTCAGGAGCAAGGGAGAATGAAGAGAACAAATACAAGGAAAAGATTAGTCCAAAGGACTAATGGACCACAGCTACCACAGCCTCCACCAGACTGAGTCCAGTACAGATAGATGGTGCCCGGCTACCACCACTGACTGCTCTGACCGGGATCATAATAGAGGGTCCTGGACAGAACTGGAAAAGGATGTAGAACAAAATTCTAACTCACGAAAAAAGACCAGATTTACTGGCCTGACAGACTGGAGAAGCCCCGAGAGTATGGCCTCCAGATACCCTTTTAGCTCAGTGGTGAAGTCACTCCCAAAATTCACTGTTCAGCCAGGAATTGGACAGCCTCATAAAACAAAACAGGACTATTGAGGCACAGCAGTCCAGGGACAAGGACTAGAAGGCAGGAGGGGACAGGAAAGCTGGTGATAGGGAACCCAAGGTTGAGAAGGGACAGCGTTGACATGTCTTGGGGTTGTTAACATTGACATAAGGCAATATGTGTACTAACTGTTTAATGAGAAACTATTTGTTCTACAAACCTTCATCTAAGTTAAACAAAAAAAAAAAAAGAATTATCTATGTGAGATCAAATTGACAACAGCACCTCAAAAGGTTTGATGGGAAGCCTAGGGGCCAGTGAGTTGAAGACAATGGTGATGGAATAATTTGGAAAAGGACAGTGAGAATAGCAGCACAACTGGAAGAATGTAATCGATGTCACTGAATGGTACATGTAGAAACTTCTGAAGTGGTGTAACTTTGGCTGTGTATATTTTCACCAAAAAAAAAAAAAGGTCCTCCAAGGTCGAGAAGGGAGAGTGTTGATATGTCGTGGGGTTGTTAACCATTGCCATAAAACAATATGTGTACTGACTGCTTAATGAGAAACTATTTGTTCTGTAAACCTTCACCTAAATTGCAAAAAGAGTTATGGCTGCTAGCCAGAAAAAGGTTGGCAGATCAAATCCACCAACTGCTCCTTGGAAACCCTATGGGGCATTCTACTGTGTCCTATAGGGTCACTATGAGTCAGAATTGACTCAAGGGCAGTGGGTTTACCCATCCATATGCACACTAAGCCTTTGCTGTCAAGTTGATTCCAACTCATAGTGACCCTTTAAGACAGAGTAGAACTGCCCCATAGGGTTTCCAAGGGACGGCTGGTGGATGTGAGCTGCTGACCTTCTAGTTAGCAGCCATAGCTCTTTACCACTGCACCACCAGGGCTCCAAGTAAGTGTATTTCTGTAGATTTAACCTATGGTCAGAATTGTCTCCACAGCACACGACAACAACAGCAATACAGAAATGAGAGCTTTCCCCCAAATATATGTAGCTGATATTGTGATTCATTAGCCAAAAGTGTTAATAGTAACTCCCCCCACTTTCTTTTTAGTTTTTTATTGTGTTTTAGGTGAAAGTTTTCAGAGCGAATTAGTTTCTCATTAAACAGTTAATACACAAATTGTTTTGTGACATTGGTTGCCAACCCCATGATGTGTCAACGCTCTCCCCTTCTCCACCCCAGGTTCCCCATTTCCGTTCGTTCAGTGTTCCTGTCCCTGCCTTCTTGTCTTTGATTTTGGGCTGATGTGCCCATTAGTTTCATATACAGGGTTGAACTATGAAGCACATTCCTTACAAGTGTTATTGTTTATTTCATAGGCCTGTCTAATCTTTGGCTGAAGGGTGAACCTCAGGAGTGAGTTAGGGTGTCCAGGAGCCATACTCTCAGGGTTTCTCCAGTTTCTGTTAGACCAGTAAGTCTGATCTTTATTCGTGAGTTTGAATTTTGTTCTACATTTTTCTCCTGCTATTGTGATCCCTGTCAGAGCAGTTGGTAGTGGTAGCCGGGCACCATCTAATTGTGCCGGACTCAGTCTGGTGTAGGCCGTGGTAGTTGTGGTCCGTCAGTCCTTTGGACTGATGTTTCCCTTGTGTCTTGGTTTTATTCATTCTCCTTTACTCCAAACGAGGTGGGACCAGTCGATATATCTTAGATGGCTGCTCACAGGCTTTTAAGACCCTAGAGGCTACTCACTGAAGTAGAATGTAGAACATTTTCTTTATAAACTATGTTACGTCACTTGAACTAGATATCCCCCAAGACCATGATTGCGAGCCCTCAGCCCAGTAACTCAGTCCTTCGGGGAGTTTGGATGTGTCTATGAAACTTCTGTGACTTTGCTTTGGTCAGGTTGTGCTGACTTCCCCAGCATTGTGTACTGTTTTACCCTTCACTAAAGTTACCGCTTATCTACTGTACTATTTAGTTAGTTTTTCCCTCCCCAACCTTCTCCTCCCTTGTAACCATAGTAACTTTTTTTTTAATCATTGTATACTTTCTTGGGCAACAGAGATTGAGAGTCAAACATCTATTGCATGAAATCTCCCAAAATAATTTGACGAAAAAAAAAGGTTGAGAACTACCGCTGTTGATGAGAGATCCTGATGAGAATTTGAGTTAACAAATGGTAAAGACTATAGCCGGCCTTCCATATCCACGGGTTCCGCACCGCAGAGTCAGCCAACAGCGGATCGAAAATATATGAATAAAGGAAAGAAAGTTCCGGAAAGCACAAAGCACTACGGTGAATCCACGTGAACCAAGTGAGTGTAGCATCCCCTGCTGTAGCCTCCCGCCGTTTTCTCTGCTCCTCAGTCTCTCTCCAGCCCTCTTGTTTGAGCATTGTTCACCTCGCATGTCGTTCGTTCACTGCCTGTGCTGTGTGCACCCTTTGTTTCTGTGAAAACATGGCCGCTAAAAAGCCGTGAGGTGGTCAAAGCCATCCCTCCAAGGCGAAGTGTGAGGCTGGTAAGGGACAGCTGGTTGGCTCTGGAAAGCGATACAGCCTCCAGAACTTCAAGATCATGGGAGAATTGGCATCGGCTGATGCGAGGCAGCATTAGTGTTCCCGGAAGAGCCCCAGAAACTCATAGAAGAGAAAGGCTACCTTCCAGAGCAAGCCTCCAGTTGTTATGTAACAACTGTTTACATAGCGTTTACGTTGTATTAGGTATTAGAAGTAACGTAGAGAGGATTGAAAGTGTATGAGGGGATGTACATAGGTTATATGCAAATACGTCACTTTATATAAGGGACTTGAGCATCCTCAGATTTGAGTATCCTTGGGGGATCCTGGAACCGATGAGGATACTGAGGGACGCCTGTATAGGTTCCCAAGTTAGGCGTCTTCAAATCTTACTGTGTGTCTTTGGACAGGTTGTCTGACCTCTCTAAGTCTTAGACAGTGTAATAATGATGTAACAGTATTTGCCATGTTATGAAGCGAAATAGTATTTAACATCTTAAGATAAGATGTTGAAGATGAAATAAAATAATGTATGAAAAGCATGCAGCAGGGTGCCAGGCATGGAGGATCTGGCAGTAATGTCAGCTGTATTTATTATTTTCGTGGGAATGGCCATGTGCAGATTTTGTCTTAGATCTGACCCAGTGTGGAGGACGAGTTAGAAAAGGAGAGTTGTACCATCATTTGCTGTTCAAGTGAGAAATAATGGTGGCCTGGATTCGGGCAGAGCCACGGAATATGGAGAGTATGGAAGGTGTTGAGCCCCTGCGTGGTGCAGATGGTTAACACATTCGACTGCTATTGCTAACCGAAAGGTTGGTGGTTTGAGTCCACCCAGAGGCTCTTGGGAAGAAAGGCCTGGTGATCTCCTTCAGAAAAATCAGCCATTGAAAACCCTATGGAGCACAGTTCTACTCGGACACACGTGGGGTCACCATGAGTCAGAATCGACTTGAGGGCAAGTGGTTAAATGTCCGCTTTGGAGAGTGATATGAGAAACTGCAGGAACCCACCTGTTCATGCCCAGAGGAGTGGACCAGGCAGAGGTTAGAGATGAGTGAAACCAGCTTTGTGACTTCCTGGCACAGTGTTTTGTGAGTTATCTGGCATGTTCCGTGGTTTATAATTCCTAGAATTATAGCTAGATAAGAATTCACCAAGGGTAAAATTTTAAGTTAATTTAATGCATTAACAACCCTTCTTTGTGACATCTTAAAACCAGAATTAGAGCATAAATATCTGGTTTCATTATGATTTCATATAGTCCTGCAGTTTAGCCTATACCCATAACTGAACTTTCAAAAGAATGTATATGCGACATATGTAACATATTCCAAATTTTTTAAAAAATAAGAAATATTTATGTATTGTTTAATATTTACATATCTATGCTTACAGAAAGTTAGAATAAATATTTCAGGTTATCTTGGAGATTTTTATTTCCTTCTTTTGTCATTTTCCGTATTTTCCATAATGAAGGTATATATTTAAAAGTGTTCAACACTATTTACAAAGGAAAACAACAACAAAAAGGAAAAGGTTGGAAAAGCTTGGGAAAATTTGCTCTCTCTATGTTTTTGGGTAGGTCCTTGGGTGGTGCAAGCAGTTTGTGATCAGCTATTAACCTAAAGTTTGGCAGTTCAAATCCACCTAGCAGCACCTTGGAAGAAAGGGCTTGTAATCTGCTTCTATAAAGATTGTTGTTGTTGTTAGGTGTGGCCAAGTTAGTTCCAACTCATAGCAACCCCGTATACAACAGAACAAAACACTGCCTGATCCTGCACCGTCCTAACAATCATTGTTATGTTTGAGCCCACTGTTGCAGCCACTGTGTCAGTCCATCTCATTGAGGGGCTTCTTCTTCACTGACCCTGTACTTTACCAAGCGTGATGTGCTTCTCCAGGGACTGGTCCCTCCTGATAACATGTCCAAAGTCCACGAGACAAAGTCTCGCCATCCTTGCTTCCAAGGAGCATTCTGGCTGTACTTCTTCCAAGACAGACTTGTTCCTTCTTCTGGCGGCCCATGGTGTATTCAGTATTCTTCATCAACCTCATGATTCAAAGGCATCAATTCTTCTTTGTATGGAAGCTTAACTCTTCTTGGTCTGTAAGCTCTGCTGAAACCTGTCCACTATGGGTGACCTTGCTGTTTGAAATACTGGTAGCACAGCTTCCAGCATCACAGCAGTAGGCAAGCCACCACAGTCGGACAAACTGACAGAGGCTGTGGAGCATAGTTCTACTGTGTAACACATGGCGTCGTCCTGAGTCAGAATCAGCTTGACAGCAACCAATTTGTGGTTCCTATCCTTTTTTTTTTTTAACTTTGGATAGCTATTTCACAAATGCTGTTGTTAGCGGGAACACACCCAACTGTGTTTCATGTCAGCCAGATGCTGCTCTTCTGAATCTAGCGCTCTGGAGGCTAGCTCAAAATGGTGGGTGGAAGTGAGAAATTGGAGTAGTGGTAGTATGTGTGGCCGGGGCCAGTCAAACTTTGACTGAGTATTAAATTGTACTAAATTCTTTTTAATGTGAGAGTCAGGGCTAAGACTGTAACATACGATTCCTATCTTTTACCGTGGGTCATTTTGTATCTGCAGATTCTTAGACACGTGGGCGATTGCACACATACATTACAGAGTTGCCAAGCCCTCACCAGAGGCAGGAAGAGCACTGATCCAAATCAGGAAAGTGGGGTTTGGTCTTAGCTCTGTTACTTAGTTTCATAACTGACTAAGTGATTAACCTTCCTGACCCCAGCTTCTTCATCTGCCATCTAAAGATAATGGTAACCGTTCTGACCCGCAGGGTTATTTTGGAGCCCCGTTTTGAAGTGACTGTAAAATGCCTTACACAGGAGAGTGGTTTTGAATGCTGGTTCAGCCACTCTTCAACAGTGTGGCTATGAGGAAGTGACATAGCTTTCCGGGCCCAGTACTGTACTAAATCAGTTGAATCTTAACTTTTTGTTCATCTCACATACCTGGAAGATAGGGTGTTCAGAAGCAGTGGGTCTAAGGAGCCCACTGGGGCCGTGTTTCTCAAACCGGGGAGTGCATCAGAATCTCCCGGCGGGCTTGTGAAACCACAGACTGCTGGGCCCGCCCTCGGGGTTCCTGACTCACTCAGTCTGGGGTGGGGCCTGAGAACATGCATTTCTCACAAATTTCATGTGACACAATACTGCTGGTCCAGGGAGCACATTGTAAGGGTGTGGGTGCACACTGGGCAGGTGGGAGAAGTGGATGCCGTATGAGAACGCGTGCGGGTGGATTTGATACCCCCTCAACTCCTGCCAGTTGCCACCAAATTGGTTTCGACTCATAGCGCCCCCCTGTGTGTCAGAGGAGAACTCTGCTCCATAAGGTTTTCAGTGGCTGATTTTTCAGGAGATCGCCAGGCCTTTCTTCTGAGGTACCTCTGGGTGGACTTGAACCTCCAACCTTTTGGTTAGGAACTGAATGCGTTAGCCCTTAGCACCACCCAGGGACTCCCCCTCTCCCTTCTCGTGTGCTCATATAATTGAATAGATGTTTTCTGAGATTCCTTCCTACTCCCAAATATTTGGTTCTCTCTTTGTATCTCAGGCGGTAGAAACAGGAAGTGTCTCTTGGATGGAGCTGTTCTCACACATGTGGCCTAAAGGACATTGGCCAATCATGACAACACTATATCAGCTGCAGTTCAGAGTGGGCTTTGCTTACTCACGCATGCATGTGCCCTATAGGCCAATGGTGTCCTTTAGCTTTGTTCTCCTTTTTAAAAATTCTGCGAGTAAGCTAATTTTATAGGAATGTCTCAGACAGCTATTCCAATAGACCCAGCGTTTGTAAACTGAAATAGAGGAAGCGGTTCTGATCAGCACAGTCTTACTGAAACTGGCTCGTGAAGAGGTCCCTCTAGATTCACGTAGTTTGGATGGAGACTCTCCCCCTTATCACCCCAGTGTATGGTGGGGTTTGCTTTGCATACATGTTGTCTTCTTTTCCAGCCAAGGTTAATACTTCACATGTTACTTTCACTGGAGGGGATGATTCAGAAAGGAGAGCTGGCATTAATTGCTTCATCAGCTGTGTGTGTGAGTCATCTCCCGCTAGCCTGATTAATGCAACTGGAAGGAAGAGAAATATTCTCTCCGGTTCCCGAGGCCAGCCTGGGCTTCAGTTAACCAGGGTGCTCCCTCGTTGGGGCTTCTGATCATGGTTTCCTTCGTTTACTGAGGAAGTGAATAGACTGCCAGTGTCACTGTTGCGCTATGTATATGTAGATACATAAATGGCAGTTACCTCAGGATGCGGATTGACGATCACGTGCCGAAGGTGGATGTTAGCCTTGGAAAGGCGTAGTATGAAAGGCAAAGATAAAACAGAAAGGGCTGTGTCCAGATTTAGACCTTTACTGAACTCCCCCCTCCTTGCTTCTGATTTGTTCAACCGAGGCGTTCAGGGAGAAAGAGAATAAATTCCAAATTACACCGTCTTCAGTTCTTTTTGTCTCTAACTTGGTAGCTGGAGTCTTTTAAAAGATAACCTTATGCCTTTTATTTTCTACTTGTTACGTTCGCGTGTCTTCCTGTTTGGCCCGTACCTTCCCCTTCTGACTCAGTCTTCTCTGTTTCTATTCTCACTGCACCCGGCCACTGCTCCCCCTCTGCCACGACCCTTCTCACCACGGCCTGCCTTGCACTGCCTTTTCCACTCGAGCACGGCTCTGTTCACTTTTCCTTTGTACGGAAGAGGGAGTACCCCCAGGGCAATCCACAGATGGAAAGTACAGCTGTTTGTTAAATTGATAAGTTTATTTTTATTGAGGGAAAATGCATACATCTTAAGTATACAATTCAGTGAGTTTTGATAAGTGTACCGATGCACATAACCAGCACGCCAATCAAGAATCATGGCATTTCCGTCACTCCAGAGAGAGTCCTTGTACCCTCTTCCTGTTAGTTCGCACCACCTCATAACACCAGTTGCCACCCAGTAGGCTATGACTCATAGTGACTCCATGTGTGTCAGAGTAGAACTGTGCTCCATAGGATTTTCAATGGCTGATTTTTTGAAAATAGATCTCTAGGCCTTTCTTCTGAGGAGCCTCTGGGTGGACTTGAACTTCCAACATTTTAGTTAGCAGTTAAGTGCCCTAACCCGGCTTGTGGGAACTCCATGTGTGCAGAGGAGAACGGTGCTCCATAAGGTTTTCAAGGCTGTGAGCTTTCAGAAGCAGCAGATCGCCAGACCTTTCTTCTGAAGCGCCCCTGTGTGGGTTCAAACTGCCAGCTTTTCAGTTAGTAGTCAGTGCTTAACCATTTGCAACACCCAGGAACCCCTCGCAACTCCAACCCCCCCCCAAAAAAAAACCTTGTTGCCATCGAGTTGATTCTATAGGACAGAGTAGTACTGCCCCATAGGGTTTCCAAGGAGTGGCTGGTGGATTTGAACTGCTGACCTTTTGGTTAGCAGATGAGCTCTTAACCACTACGCCACCAGGACCTCACCACTCCATAATAAAAACAAAAAACAAAAAAAAAAACCAAACCCATTGCTGTGGAATAGATGCTGACTCATAGCGACCCCTATAGGACAGAGTAGAACTGACCCATAGGGTTTCGAAGGCTGCAGATCTGTATGGAAGCAGACTGCCACATTGTTCTCCTGCAGAGGGACTGGAAGGTTTGGAATGCTGACCTTTGGGTTAGCAGCAGAGTGTTTAACCACTGCGCCAGCAGGGTTCCTTGATCAACCACTATTCTGATTTCTTTCACTGTATGTGAGTTTCGCCTGTTCTTCACATAGATGAGGTTTGTTTTCTCTTGAACTTCGTGCTGATAGAATCATTCAGTATGTACTCTTCCGTGTCTGCCTTCTCTCGTTCAGCATGCCGTTTCTGAGATTCACCTGTGTTGTTGCATGTGTCAGCAGTTTATTACTTTCTAAATGCTGACCAGCATTCCCCTGTATGTCTGTACCGCAGTTTGTCCATTCACTTCTTCATGGACATTTGGGCTGCTTTCTACTTTTTTTTTTAATTGTACTTTAGGTGAAGGTTTACAGAACAGATGGTTTCTCATTAAACAGTCAGTACACGTATTGTTTTATGACATTTGTTAACAAAACCCTGTGACATGTCAACCCTCTGCCTTCTTGACCTTTTTTTTTTTTTTTTTTTTTTTTGGTGAAAATATACATAGCCGAACATACCGCGTTTCAAAAATTTCTGTATGCACAATTCAGTGACATCGATTACTTTCTTCCAGTTGTGCTGCTATTCTCACTTTAGATGAAGGTTTACAGAACGGTGTTTCGAATTTTTGACGGTGATGAAGACAGCTGCTATAAACACTTTTTTCAGGTTTTTTTTTGTGGACATATATTTTCATTTCTCTTTGGAGGGGCATTGCTGGGACGTAGGATAGGTATATGCTTAGCTTTGTAATAAAGTGTCCGTTTTCTCAAGTGGTTGTACCATTCTATGCTCCCGCCACTCGTGTGAAAGTCCCAGTTGCTCCACATCCTCGTCAGCACTTGGTATTGTCATTCTTTTTAATTTTAGCCATTCTAGTGGTTAAGTGAAATAGTATCACAAGGCTTTCATTGCATTTCCTGGTGACTAATGATGTTGAGCACCTTTGTATGTGCTGATTAACGATTTGTATATTTTCTTTTCTTTTGTGAAGTGTCAGTTCAGATCTTTTGGTCATTTAAAAAAATTGAATTTTTTATTTTGGTAGGTAAGAGTATTTTAAATATATTCTAGATATTAGCAAGTCCTTTGTCAGATACATGTGTTGCAATTATTTTCTCAGTGTATGACTTTCCTTTTCATTTCAAAACCACATCTTTGGATGAGCAGTTATTAATTTTAATAACTCTAATTTGTCACTTTTTTTGTTCGTTGTTTTCACTTTTTTTTTTTTTTAAGAATAAACGCTTTCTGTGTCTTCATAAAAATTCTGCCTCCTGTCTGGGTTATAAAGATACTCTGTTTTCTCCTAGAAGCTTTATAGTTTTAGCCTTAACATTTAAGCCTATGTATGATTCATCTCAAATTAATTTTAATGTATGATGTGAAGGTTTATTTTTTTCATGCATTTATTTAAATGTAGGAAACAATATTTATTTAAAAGATTTTCTTTCCCTGTCAGGTTCCTTGACACCTTTGTCAAAAATTGTTGGCCATATATGTGTTGTTCTCGTTTAAGACTCTATCCTTTTCCATTGATCTGCTTGTCGGTAGTTGTGCCAAAATACCCGACTGATTTGATTAAGGTAGCTTTCTTGTAAGTCTTGAATCAGGTCGTGCGAGCCCTTTAATTCAGTTCTTCTTTTTAAGGTTGTTTTGTGTGTTCTAACTTTTTAATATTTCCATACAAATTTTAGAGTCGACTTCTATTTAAAAAAAAAAGCCTGTTGGGAGTTTAATTGGGATTCCTGTGAATTTATGAGAGATTAATTTAAGGAAAGTTAAGGTCTTAATAATATTGAGTCTTCCAATTTAAAAATGTCATGTATTTCTCTCATTATTCATTATTTTAGCAGCATGTCCTTGTTTGCAGTGCAGAGGCATTGGACTTTTTTTTTTTTGGTAAAGCTTACAGGATTTTAGGTATTTTGATTGTCTGATGAATGTCACTTTTTAGAATTTCATATTCAAATTTTTCAATGTTTGTAGAAGGCAGTGCTATTGATTTTTATATAATGACCTCATATGAAGATGGCTGAAGACATTTTGCTCTGTTATATGTAAGGTTGTCGCGAGTCCAAGCTGACTGACAGCAAATAACAACAGCAATCCTGTGGCCTGCTCAATTAACTTACTAATTCTGGTAGAAAAGAAAATAATAGGGTTTCTACGTAAAAAATCATGTTGCCTATGAATAAAGACGTTTATACTTATTCCTTTCAAACTTTAAGCCTTTTGTTTCTTTTTCTTTCCTTCTTGCACCATTTTGACCTCCGGGGAAATGTGTAGAATTGGTGAAAGTGGACATCCATGACTTATTCCCGATATTAAGGGAAAGCATTCACTGTGGCACCATTAAGGATGATGTTAGCTATAGGTTTTTCAAAGTTGGCTTTTTCTAAAAGAAAATATTTTATTGTATTTTCGGTGAGATTAAAAAAACTCATTGCTATTGAGTCATTTCCAACTCATAGTGACCTTATAGGACAGAGTAGAACTGCCCCATAGGGTTTCCAAGGCTGTAAATCTTTACAGAAGCAGACTGCCACATCTATCTCCTGTGGAGTAGTTGGTGGGTTTGAACCACCAACCTTTCGGTTACCAGTCCAGCACTGCAACCACTGTACCACTAGTGCTCTTTTTTGGTGAGATAATTGCCATTTATTAGGTTGAGGGAGTTTCCTTCTATTCCTAATTTGCTGAGTTTTGTTTTTTTTTTTTAAATTAGAAATGGATGTTGAATTCTGTGCAGTTCTTTTTCAGCCTTTATTAAGATGTCATGTTGTTTTTCTTCTTTATTTGGTGAATTACATTGATTGGTTTTAAATGTTAAACCAACCTTGCATTCCTGGGATAAAAAAAAGTTAGTGTTATGTTCACCTTGCTGGAATTTGTGCTAATATGTGAAGTAATTTTGTTCATTAAGAGGATTTGTCATCAACTCAACAGCACCTAACAAAAGTAGTGAGAGTGAAGTCGTATATGGGGGTTTTAATTTGCGTTTCTTTAAGACTAATAACGTTGAGTTGAGCCTGTTTTCATATGCTTGTTGGCTATCATATATGTCCTTTTGTGAAATATATTTCAAGTGTTCTGCACATTTCTAAAAAAAAAAGAACATTCTCTACATATGTATATATGTATGTTTCTGTCTTAGTCATCTAGTGCTGCTCTAACAGAAATACCACAAGTGGATGGCTTTAACAAAGAGAAGTTTATTCTCTCACAGTCCAGTAGGCTACAAGTCCAAATTCAAGATGTCAGCTCCAGGGGAAGGCTTTCTCTGTGGGCTCTGGAGGAATGTCCATGTCATCAGTCTTCCCTTAGTCTGGGAGCTTCTCTGCGCAGGAACCTCAGGTCCAAAGGACGCACTCTGCCGGCACTGCTTTCTTGGTGGTATGAGGTTCCCAAGTGTCTCTGTTCACTTCTCTCTTTTATATCTCAAAAGAGATTGGATTAAGACACTATCCAATCTTGTATAGCTCATCAGTATAACCTCATCATAGTTTCCCGTACAGCACATAAGGAAATCACATTGGATTTACAAACTGGTATACAATACTGGGAATCATGACCCAGCCAAGCTGACATATTTTGAGGGGACACAATTCAATTCATGACAGTTTCCTTCTACAGTATTTCCTAGGTTTGGTGGTATTATTATGCTAGCCTTATAAAACGTGTTGGAGAAGTATTTCTGTCTTCTCTATTTTCTGAAGGATGTTGTGTAAGATTGGTTTTATTTCTTTTAAAAATAATTGATTAAATTCACCAGTGAAACTATTTGGGACTGGAGTTTTCTTTGTGTGAAGGTTTTAAAAATATTATTTATTTAATTTCTAAAAAAATACAGTAAAATCGACTTTTTGGGGGTGGTATACAGTTCTGTGAGTTTTAACGTGCAGTTATGTAACAACCACCACACTCAGAATACAGAAGGGTTTTATTACTAGTGCGCAAAGGTTTCGATAATGAATGCAGTTTCTTAAAAGATAGCGGGCTATTCAGATTTTCTGTTTATTACTGGGTAGGTTTTGGTAAGCTGTGTTTTTCATTTTTCAAGAAATTTGTCTATTTCATCTTTGTTGTCAAATTTACTGACATAATGTTGTTTATAATATTCCTTTATTATTTGTTTAGTATCTATAGGATCTGTAGTGATATTTTCCATTCCTATTATTGGTAATTTGGTTTTCTCTCTTTGTTTTAGTGATTAATCTTCCTGAGGGTTAATAAATTTTATTCATCTTTTATAAAAAAATGAATTCTGGCTTTGTTGATGTCCTCTCAGTTTGTTTTCTTTTCCATTGACTTCTACTCTTTATTTTTCTTCCTTGTCCTTATTTTGGATTTAACTTTCTCTGTTTTTTATAGATCATTGAATTAAAAATTGTCTACTTTTCAGTACAAGCGTTTAACTCTATACATT
Organism: Dugong dugon; assembly: GCA_030035585.1. Lineage (NCBI taxonomy): Eukaryota > Metazoa > Chordata > Mammalia > Sirenia > Dugongidae > Dugong > Dugong dugon. The sequence continues at coordinate 4,044,459 of CM057464.1, forward strand.
TCCACTAAGTGTGACTTTAACTTCATTCATTTTATAAGTTACATTTGCATTATCATTGAGTTTAAGATCTATTCTAATTTCCTTTGTGAATTTTTTCTTTGACCCTTGGATTATTTAGAAGTGGTTTAGATATTTAGGGGTTTTCTACATATCTTACTGTAATTTCTTTCTAATTTGATTCCATTATGCACAGAAAACATACTGATTATTTAGTTAGTGCATTAGTTCCTGAAAGGAGGATGTTAAAATCACCAGCTATGATTATGTATTTGTCTGTTTCTTCGTTTAAATTTTGGGGATTTTCCTTCAGATATTTTGAATTTCTGTTGTCAGCTGCATACATGTTTAGGATTGTTATGTCTTCCTAATCAGTATACACTTTAATTATTATGAAATGGCCATTTTCATGATGCCAGTTTTCCTAATCCTTGAGTCTACTGATACTGATCTAGCCACAACAGCTTTCTGCTGATGTTTGTGTGGTGTATAATTTTTCATCTTTTTACTTCAATCTGTATCGTGTCTTTGTATTTAAAGGGTATCTCTTGTAGACAACATAGAATTGACTCTTTTGATTTAGTTGGAATTCTCTACCATTTAATCAGAGGGTTTAGTACATTTACATTTAATGTAATTATTAATGTGGTTTCATGTAATTCTACAGTCTTACAATTTGTTTTCCATTTAAGTCATATATTTTTTCTTTTTGGTTCTTCTCTTTTTCCTTTCTAGTTTTCTTGTAGTGTTAGTACATGTTTTTACTATTTCATTTTAATACCTTTATTGGTGTTTTAGCTGTTATTGTGTCTGTATGTGTGTATGTTTTTGTTTTAGAGATTGCTCTTGGATTTATAATATACATCTTTATCACAGTATATTTACAGTTACTATTATAGTACTTTCTATAAAATGTAAGAATTTTACAAGAGTAAAACTTTTTCTCCCTCCTTTTCTCTATTGTTGTTATGTAATATAAAGTAATTCTCATAGTAAGTAATATAAAGTAATTCACATAATGTTATTTTTTCTTTAGGCAGTTGATTGTCTTTCAGAGAAATTAGATGGAGGGAAAGCAGATAGAAGTTTACATTTACTCATGTATTTACTATTTTAAGTATTCTTCATTATTTCATTTCTGTTGTTTTGAACTTGAGTTGTCAATAGGACACTGAGGTAGCAAATAATTGGATACATAAGTCTAGAGCTGAGAGGATAGGTTTCGTCTGGAGATAGGGATTTGAGAGTGGGTATTTAAAACTATAGGAGGCCTTCTAGCAAGAGTGAGAAAGAGAAGACCTTGAAAAACGTCTATAGAGAGAATTTGGAGGAAGGCAATCCATCAGAATGTTAGAAGGTCTGAGTTCTTGTCCCAGTTCTGACACTGACAAGTTTCTTTAACCTTGAGTAAGGCACTTAACCCTTTTAGGCTTCTCTCTTTCTCTCTCCCCCTTCATTCTTCATTAATTTAGCAAATATTTCTTGAATAACTATTGCATGTCAAATTCTGCATAAGACACTGAGGTTAAAGCATCAGATAAGATAGGGTCTGTGACGCTAGAAGCAGGCAGTGAAGTCAGCCATTACTCTGTGTTAAGCATTATGATCAGTGTATGTTATAGGACCACAGACAAGGAGCATCTAAATCCAATTGGGTGGGGGAAAGGGGTGTCCGAGAAGCTTTTATGCTAGATGTGCCTCGATCTAAGCTATTCAGAATGAAGAGTAACCTAGACGAGCATGTGCGAAGAAAGTCAGGAAGTACAAAACAGTGTAGGATGGGCTGGTGGAGCAATAAGTGTGACCGTAGTGGGGTAGATATGACTGGGCTGGAGATGCCGTCAAAGACTGGACCAGGTGGAGCCGTGTGTGCCAGACCAGGGAGTTTGAATTTTATCTACAATGTAATGCAGACCCATGGAAAGACTTTAAGCAGGGGTGTGAAAAACTCAGGTTTGTGTTTTAGAAACCCCTTTCTTCTAGTGCTCTGTATGTGGCATGATAATGGACCAGGTGGTAGACACAGAGACCAGAGAGGAAGGAGTTGTGGAGATTCTGGTGGCATAAGAATGTTTATTCAACAACCTGGGAGCACCTGCTACATGCGAATCCCTGGTCTGTAGGCTGGGATCCAGCATGGACCAGGAGAGACAAGCCCTGTTTTCATGAAGCTGCAGTGGCCGTGGAGGTGACAGAATGGAAAGAGTGGGCAGACTTGAGAGATGTTAATGAGTAAGACCTAGAAGACTTGATGATGAATTAGTCATCGGAGATGAGTGAGAAGGAGGAGTTTCAGGCTGGTAACTGGGTGGACGAAGATACCACTCACTAAGATGGACAACCCAGGAGAAGAACTAAGTGGTGCCTCCCAGACTTATGTCCAGCATAAGGAGAGGCCTCCATAGCTTACTTGTTTACTAAATGAAAGGATTTGGACTGTTGTTGTTGTTGTTGTTAGGTGCCATCAAGTCAGTTCCGACTCATAGTGACCCTGTGTACAACAGAACAAAACACTGCCCGGTCCTGTGCCATCCTCACAGTCGTTGTTATGCTTGAGCCCACTGTTGCAACCACTGTGTCAGTCCATCTTGTTTTTCTCTGACCCTCTACTTCACCAAGCATGACGTCCTTCTCCAGGGACTGGTCCCTCCTGACAACATGTCCAAAGTACATGCGACGTAGTCTCGCCATCCTTGCTTCTAAGGAGCATTCTGGCTGTACTTCTTCCAAGACAGATTTGTTTGTTTTTTTGGCAGTCCATAGTATATTCAATATTCTTCACCAGCTCCACAATTCAGAGGCATCAGTTCTTCTTTAGTCTTCCTAATTCATTGTCCAGCTTTCCCATGCATATGAGGCGGTTGAAAACACCATGGCTTGGGTTAGGCGCATCTTAGTCTTCAAGGTGACATCTTTGCTTTTCAACACTTTAAAGAGGTTTTTTGCAGCAGATTTGCCTAGTGCAAGTCTTTGGATTTCCTGACTGCTGCTTCCGTGGGTGTTGATTGTGGATCCAAGTAAAAGGAAATTCTTGACAACTTCAGTCTTTTCTCCATTTGTCAAGATGTTGCTTATTGGTCCGGGTGCGAGGATTTTTGTTTTCTTTATGTTGAGCTGTAATCCATACTGAAGGCTGTGGTCTTTGATCTTCATCAGTAAGTGGTTCAAGTCCTCTTCACTTTCAGCAAGCAAGGTTGTGTCATCTGCATAACGCAGGTTGTTAATGAGTCTTCCTTCAATCCTGATGCCCTGTTCTTCTTCATAGAGTCCAGCTGCTCAGATTATTTGCTCAGCCTACAGATTGAATAGGTATGGCGAAAGGATGCAACCCTGAAACGCACCTTTCCTGACTTTAAGCCATGTAGTATTCCCTTGTTCTGTCCGAACGGCTGGCTCTTGATCTCATGAGCACAGTCAAGTGTTCTGGAATTCCCATTCTTCACAATGTGATCCATAATTTATTATGATCCACACGGTCGAATGCTTTATCATAGTCAATAAAACACAGGTAAATATCTTTCTCATATTCTCTGCTTTCAGCCAGGATCCATCTGACATCAGTAACAATATCCCTGGTTCCACGTCCTCTTCTGAATCTGGCCTGAATTTCTGCAGTTCCCTGTCAATATACTGCTGCAGTCACTGTTTAAATTTCTTTATTTTATTCTCTTCCATGAGTCAGTGTTGGTTTCTGCCTATTGCAGATGCTTCAGTGAGGACCAGCTTCCTCATCTGTCTCCCCAGAAACTTTGTTGTTAGTAGCTGCTATCAAGTTGGCCCCCAAATCATGGTGACCCCATATACAATGGAACGCTGTCCAGTACTTTGCCATCCCTGTGATAGGTTGAGGATTGGACCATTGTGATCCACAGGGTTTTCATTGGTTGATTTTCTGAAGCAGATCACCAGGCCTTTCTTCCTAGTCTGTTTTACTCTGGAAGCGCCACTAAAACCTGTTCAGCAGGCCCCCACTGACAGATAAATGGTGGCTTTGCAGGAGGTACATTGGCTGGGAATTGAACCTGGGTCTCCAGCATGGAAGGTGAGAATTCTACCATGGAACCACAGTGCTGTAATTTAGCTTGGGACAAAACCGGAGGCATATTCATTATGTTTGTTGGGTCTGGAATCCAGTACCGTTGATTCTGTACTCATGGCCCGTGCAGTCCCTCACCCCTTCTGCCCAGGTGGTAGCTCCCTGCCCTGATCTTGGCTTGCTGTGTGGATGGCTGTGGGTAGTTGTGGCATGTTCTTTACCGCGGAGACTCACAGAATGCTCTAGCTGGAAGGGACTTGAGGATTATTTAGTCCAGGTTACAGATGAGAGAAGTGAGGCCTTGGGAGACTCTGAGACCTCCAGGTACCGGCAGGGCTAAGATTCTGTCTCTTGATTCTCTGGTCTCTTTGGTTCTGTGTTTCTCTCCCCTTTGCTTAGTTCACACGGGAGTGCTTAGAAAGCAGGAAGAAATGCTCTTAGGTACGTATTTGTGCTTAAGTCTGGAAATGACTAAGCCTCTGTATATAACAAGGATCCCTCGTGGTATAGTAGTTAAGTGCTCAGCTGCTTACCTTAAGGTTGGCAGTTCGAACCCAGCAGCCACTCCAAGGAAGAAAGGTGTGGTAGTCTGCTTCTGTAGAGATTATAGCCTTGGAAATCCTATGGGGCAGTTCTACTCTGTCCTATAGGATCGCTGTAGATCAGAATTGACCGGATGACAGTGGGTTTGGTTTTCGTGTGTATCTATAGCTTTACGATTAGTTGTCAGGATTGCCGAGAAAAATTGGATTACTTTAGCTCTGGTGTTGGGAGACAGGGAAGCTTGGGTGTCACAGTTGAATTTAAGCAGCTCTCTTTGCCTGCACCCCCCACGTCCCTTTTGGGGTGCTGGCAGAAGGCTCACGGTAAGGGATCATTTTACCCAAGGTGTAGAATCGCACAGTGCTCCAACTTCAAAGAAAAAGTAAAAAGTGCAGAAACAACCGAGCTGAGTGTGGGAAGCACTTGTTGGTGAGAGTTTCAAGTGCTAGAAGAGGGACATGTTGAAAGGGCATTTACTTTCATCGGCTTGGAGCGTCTGTTTTTTATGCTTTAAAAAGAAGCATCGCCTCGAATTATGGTAGAGTCACTAGGCAAGTAAGCACTTGAGATTTTGATCTGTGCAGATTCTTGGAGGGAGTGCCTCCCAGCAGCTTTTAGGAGTGATCGTACCACTTGACTGATTCTGTAGAATGACAGCCAGTTTTGGGTGGGAACGGGGAGGAAGAGGCAAAGATGAAGGACCCACTCTGTGCACCAGCAAATAAGCCCTTCCCCCCATCGCCAAGTCAAAATGGAAGCTGCTCAGCAGACCCTGGAGGCCAAATTAAAGTAGATCCCAAATGAAAACTCACCTCTGTGTTTGCTTCTTATTTTTAACTCAGTGTCCACATCCAAAGCATCCGTACAATGTGGGCACTGCAACAATTTTTTTTTCATCTTTTAAATAGGTTTTATTATTATCAGAGGCGTATTTTCCCAGTTTCCACAAACAGAGGAGCCTCAAGTCTGTTAAAATTAAGATGTTAAGTCTCCATGTCTTTTTTTCTTATGAATGGGACTTTGTTCAAACCTACTTGCTGTACTGTTCGTAGAGGTTATCAAGGGAATTTTAGAGTTGTAAGGGAATGTAAAGACTGTGTACTTCATGCTTCTTCTTTTTAGATGAAGAAATGAATGGCTGAAGAGGTCAGTGACTTAGCTGGACACTAACCGAGCTGGGCCCAGAGACCAACCGAAAAGCCCCACTCTCCGGGTGGTCTGTCGTTAATTTCAAAATGTGTTATAAAAAATTCATCGGTGGTTTCTTTTTAGGATAATCATTCTTTTCTCTCTCTCTTCTTCTCTTTGTGTGGTTTCTGTGTCTGCATTTTTTTAAAAACTGGCGTCCGCCACCAGGAATTTGTTTCAAGCAAGAAAATCACAACGATTACGCTCTTCCTAGTGTTATTGCTCCTGACCCAGACGCTGACCTTGCCTTCCAAGTCTTGCCTCTACTCAGATACTGCTTTCTCCAGGATTTGGCTGCTTTCTTCCCCCCGTTTGTTTTGCTGAGTGTAGTAAAACCCAAGTTTAAAGCTGATAGTAATTTTCCCAAGTCGGCGTTTCAGCCCGTTTCTTTCCCTTCTTCAGATCTGTTCTCCACTTAGAAATTAGGTGCAAACTCACTGAAGCAGAGCCTTGTAGCTAAAAACGGAATGCCTGCCTACCACCTTCCACCCTCGGGGTTCATCTGCATTCTGGATCCCCGTAAGCCCTCTCTGCAGCGCCTGAGTTCTCACTGGGGAGTGGGGTGTTCACCTCCCCCTGCCCATGTGAAGGTGTGCGGGAGCTGGTTACCACCGCAGCCGGCTGTGGCTGTGGTGTATTGTTTGGGTCAGCCATGGCAACAGCAGCTGCAAAAGGAACAGGGCTAGTTTTGTGCGGCTCTCTCAATGGCCAGGACTCAGCCTTTATCTCTGTGCTTCTCCTCTGCACCGGACAACTTGCCCCGTGGGTAAGGTTCAGCTTGGCACGCCTCTCCTGCCCTGCTTGGATCCCATTTTCAGCCGGCGAAGAGGCCTGAGCACGGGGAGGGAGTTCAGGACACGGAAGGGTGAGCACCAGGCAAAAACATCATAACTTCAGGGGCAGAACAGGGACTGTTGCTTTTTTTTTTTTTGTCTGCACCCCAGACACACAGAGAAGCACATTGCCAAGTCCTGGCCAGCACTAATTCTTCAAGGGTTGATGCCTCGTTCCAAAGAGTCTGTTGAAATTGCCAGTGACGGCTTGCCTAGCAGAAAGAAGCCAGGATAAGGGCAAGTGAAGGAAGACCCCAGAACGTGGCTAGTCAGGGGGGCCTTACTGGAGTGTCTTCAGCTGAAATGCATGTGTCTGCCTACCACATGTGCTTCCTGAAAAATGTCGCTGAACAAGGAGAGAGAGAATACAGAGTAAGCTTCCACTGCTTAATCATAGTTTATTTCGTGACTTGGAATAGCTTTTCTTTTTCATTCAGCGGATCGTTTTAGGTGTCATTCAGTTTATTTTAAGAGTGTGTTTCATTCTGAGTGGATTAAGAATTTTCTTTTTTTTAAGTTCTGTACTTTGTTGCTGTCTGCTGGGAAGTTTACTTTTTTTTTTTTTTCTTTTATGTTGATGGGTAAAATCTGTTTGGTCAGGAAGAATGCCCCCTCATTAGTACTGAGTGTGGAATGTTTTTCTTCCTAGGGGCAGAGTTGATTCTTATGCAAAATCATACTCTTCTGACATTTCATTTGGGGAAGTTTAAGGAAGTTGGCGAGATCTTACGCTGATAACAGAAGCACCTCTTTTTCTTCTTACCACCTCTCAGGAGCGGCCCTGCTGACTCATGCGGTGTGGTCTCCCGTAGCCTTCACTGGCTCAGGCACATTGCGTTTTAGAATTGTTTTTACTCTGACCCACAAACAGTTTTCAGACTTCACGCTGACGAGCCAAAGGTAAAAAACCCTGAACAAACAGATGGGGAAACAACCTCTCCACTTTTCTGACTCAGTCCTCCCTGAAACTCTCTGAAATCATGTTACACACGTTTGTTCTTTCTCCTTCCCACCCTCGCCTACTCTTAACCTTCAGTGCCCCACGCCATTTTTATTATAATTTGTTAGTAGCAAATGACAAGAAAATAGTCACTCCATTTGTAAAACATTGCGTGGTGAGGTCGCAGATTCTGAGATTGACCTGTAATTCACGACAATTTCAGATGGATGGCAGCAAGATTTTGCTTGCTTATTTCTAAGCTGTTCTTGTCGGTCTTAAACTCAGTTTAGTAGTGAGTAATAGAGAACTTTCCTTCTGCTGTCGACTGTTGAACATAACAGATCAGCATATACGAAAGAACTGCAGTAGGTACATGTCTTTCTTCTCCAGTGGTAGATGGAACATGGAATAAAAAAATAGGACTTTTTCTGAAAATAAAGATCAGATGTTAATTTCCGGACAAAGTTTGTATTGCACAAGCTAAAAAAACTTTTTTTTTTTTGTTTGTTTCGAGTTGTATTTTCTTGGCATTTGAGCGTTTCTGCCTTTTAAAAAGATTAACTGAAAAGGCTTTAATCTGACCTAATGTTCTAATTTTACAGGTGAGAAGTCTGAGGCTTAGTGAGGTTACGTGGCCAACCCTGCAACACACAGCTTGTTTGTACGAGGGCTGAGGCTGAAAAACCAGCTCTCCAGAATCCTAGTTTAGTGCTTTTCATTCACCAAACACAGAGATTTTTGGCTTTCGTTAAAAAAACCAGTTCTGTCAAGTCAGTTCCGACTCAAGGCAACTCCATGTGTGTCAGGAGAACTGTGCTCCACAGGGTTTTCAATGGCTGAATTTCAGAAGTAGATCATCAGGCCTTTCTTCCCAGGTGCCTCTGGGTAAACTCGAACCTCCAACCATTCTGTTAGCAGCTGAGTGTGTTTGCACCACCCAGGGACTCCTGGCTTCAGTTTGGATCATTTTCTGTTACTGGGATTATTTGTAATTTTAAATGAGTTGGTTTTGAAAACTCGTTCTTTCAGCTTTATTGTTCTTGTGCTTTGAAAAGAACAAAAAAATCTTTATGAACTAAATATCATTACCACAGAACGCGGCAAGTCGGTATGCTTACGCGGAACAATGTTTAATGATTGTAAGTGTGCCATAGGCTATTTCTATGTTAGAATCCACTTCAGAAAAAAGTTTATTTAAGAAAAGCCGGATGCTTGTTACCTGTAACCTTGGAACAATGAGGCATCACCTATTAGTTATTGGGAGTAAGGGTGGGCGGGGGAGGGAGTGATTCATACTGTTGGGTCTTCAAAAGAAAATGTGCTTCAGGCTCCCCACAGGTTACTACAGTAATGTTAGTGAAATCCTTCTTGAACAAGAGACACTCCTGGTGGAGTGATATGTCTAAACCTGAGGGTTTTGTAGCTGCTGCTCAAGTAAAAAGGGCAGAGTCAATTTACAACGCATGTGAAAAATTATTCAAGGAGTAGTGGAACTCACTGCCACACATCTTTTTTTTCTGCTATGTCTGTGGAATTTTCTCTTGCTACGCCATTGCAGAGGAACCCTGGTGGCGCAGTGGTTACGCACTTGACTCCTAACCTGGAGGTCAGTGGTTCGAACCCACCAGCCGCACCGTGGGAGAAAGATGTGGCAGTCTGCTTCCATAAAGACTTAGAGCCTTGGAATCCTATGGGGCAGTTCTGCTCTGTCCTCCAGGGTCTCTATGAATCAGAATTGACTCGACAGCAATGAGTTTTGGGTTTTTTATGTCACTGCAATGGATGATTGGAATTGGAAGGTGTGCTATTGTACTATCCTGGGGCTCCTGGAAATGGGAAGGCCTTGTGCATGAAGTGTGTCTGCAGAGGGTGGATGGACCCCCATTCTGCTTCTTGAGGCAAAGCCTCTCAGTGCCTGGATGTGTCTTGGGAGGTTTCATCTCCTAGTGGTTGAGCCAGAGAGGTGGTATGGCTGTTTGAGAACAGTGTCTGTGTCCCATTGGTTATAGGACTTGATTACTTGTTGGTATCCAGGCAGTATGAAGAGACTTATTTAACTGAGTTTAATCGTGTTTTGCTTTGTTAGACGTGTTTAAAATATTCAGAAGGAAGAAATGTTTGGTCCCTTTTGAGAAGGCAGGTTGGTCGTTTAGCTAGGGAGCAGCACAAAACTAGTAAATTAAAAGCAGGTGTGGATTAAACCCTGTGAGAGTTTTGTCTCTTTTATGAGAGATTTGGGGGAGCAGCTATGGAGGAAAGGCATAGAACAAAAGAAATTTCAAGAAGTATAACATTAGACTTAGCTCTCCAGAGATTTAAGTTGAAAGTAGCGAAGACAACCTCTAAAGAGCTTTTAGGACAGAAAATGAATGGAAGGAGTGCCATAAAAGCGACGGGTAAATGGCTGTATTCTCAACAGCAACTCGGTAAGCAGGGTCTGAGGGTCTGAGCAGGGTCTTAGAACAGTCCAGAGATGAAAAAGTGAGTAAATGTATTTAAAGAAGTAGAGGTTATAAGTTTGGAGGCCCAAATTTACTTGTACTTAGTTTTTTTTTTAAATGTCCTTAATACTTAGTAATATGCTAATATAGTGTGTTGAGGAATTTTCTTTATGTATCGTCTAAAGCAAAATTAGCTAATGTATGTGGTGTTATTGAAATCAACTTCAAATAAAATACATTAATAGGCTTATTAGTCTCACTTGTCAATGATATGGCTGTGGCTGTTCCATTTTGATATGGCTGTGTTGGTGGGACTTAAGTGACAGTTTCGGATCTTAGAGGGGTATAGAAGCCCTACTAGAGTTTCCTTAAAACTTCCCCTGGTGAAATATCGTATCCATATAGCAAGGATAGTTAAGAGAGAGAGAAAAGTCTAGAAAGCATTACACTAAAGACATCCCTGGATGGTGCAAATGGTTAGCGAGCTCAGCTGCTAACCAAAAGACTGATTGTGGGTTTAAGTCCAGACAGAGGCACCTGGTGATCTGCTTTTGAAAAATCAGCCGCCCAAGAACCTGTGGAGCACAGTTCTACTCTGATACACACGGGCTCGCCATGAGTGGGAGTCGACTCAATGGCACCTCATAAAAGACATCATTAATCTTTTCCTCTCTTGGCGTTTAGGGCCAAAACTACCTTTCTCTCGGAAACAAGAAGGGGAGAAAACCTTTTTTCTCCTTTTCCCATGAGAAGGGTTTTAAAATTCCCTCAGTCTACCTAAGCCTTTATGAGAGCCGGACTTCCTTCTGATCAATGAGTCAGAAAATGAACGGGTTTCTTTCCTTCCGCTGTTCCTCTTCACAGAGAGAATGTGGAACCGTTCTACAGAGCAGTTCTCAGTGCTTCTTCCCTTTTGTTCTCAAAGTCCATAAATCCGTAGTCAAGACGTAAATATTTAATTGTATACTCCTGGAGTATACTGCTTTCAGGCACTGTATGTACTCAGAGTAGTTAAATGCATTAAGTGCTGAAATTGTTAGAAGGCAAAAAAAAAAAACCCTCAACATTTTCAGGCAGAAGTCACTATGAAATGCTGTGTAGAGTTCCCTGCCTTTCTCAGTAGCGTACAGTACAGTGAACATAATTTCGCTTTTTTTTCTGAAGACTTATGGCCATAGATTCCTGATTCCTCGAAAGCAGGGAATTCTTTGAAGCCGTGGCCTCTGTCATACCCGCTTTTCTTGGTTGTCATGTCTTAAAGCTCCTTTCATCTGCCGGTATCTTATCAGTTGTAAACTTAAGGGAAACGAGATAATAACCAAAGGGGGTGGAAAAAAAACAAACCCGTTGCCATCGAGTTGATTCTGATTCATAGCGACCCTACAGGACAGAGTAGAACTGCCCCATAGGGTTTCCAAGGACTGGCTGGTGGATTTGAACTGCTGACCTTTAGGTTAGCAGCTGAGCGCTTAACCACTGTGCCACCAGGGCTCCAACTAGATAACAGAGGTGATAAAATTAGTAAGTGATTTTATGCCTTAATTCTGACCCATTACCCTCCCCACCTACCTAGTCTGACCTAGGGCCCCCATGACTGTGTCCTGGGTGGTTGAGGCTAAGAGTTTCCAGGAAGACTGCCCAAGGTTAAATAGGACATTAACTTATAAAGTAAGAGCTGTCATATGCATGATATTTTTTTATTTAGTAGCAGCCCCAATGCGCACTGGCTACAATAATAACAGTAGACAAGGTCCTTTTCCCCCTTAAACCATTTACAATTCTACGAAGCTACAACCAAGATACTCTCAAGGAAGCATCTACCCAGGTGAGGAGGCACCGAGGGCTCCTTAGGTGGAGATGGAGGCTTTGGAAGCTAGTTCAAACCCACGCTGGACCAAGGGCTCTGGAGTTTGTGCACATGCCTGTCTTGTTGCTATTGATTCTGATTCATGACGACCCCATGTGTATCAGAGTAGAACTGTGCTCCACAGGGTTTTCAATGGCTGATTTTTCCAAAGTAGGTGGAAATACCTGGAAGACTTGAGACCTGGGATTTAGAGTCTTCTGTGGCATTTCTCTAGCTCTTGGAGGGAGAAGACAGATGCTAACTGCATAGTATGGGTTTGCTACCTCTGCCATTTCTGCTTCTAGCCTTTTAGCTGAGGGAGGAGGGGCTGTGAAATTGTATGCACGTGCCAAGAAAATTTCTCTGTTCATAAGATCGGTAACAAGACAAAATGGTGAACTTTACCTTGTTTTTTGTGAAATATATTTTCCCCCAAAGTAGAAACAATGATTTATAAATGGATTCTTTTTGGAAAGATTATAAGTCTCATCTCTGGAACTCAGAATGTATTTCTCATAAGAAACGTTATATGTTCTAGGTGGGTCCCAAGAAAGTCCACAGAGTCCCATAACATCCTGAAGACTACGCCCATTATAGTCTCCATGGAACCATGATTCCCCAGACCCTTGAGCCTAGTGGTAGGATGATTGTGAAGAGCAGCCATGGTGGTTTATAGACCAGCAGTGCAGTGAGTGAGTAGAAACAGGTCATGCTTTCAATGCTAATGTGAGTGAGGCGAGCAAAGGGCCTTATGGGAAGTGAAATCACTTACTGAAGTGGTTCCAGAGGGCAGAGCTAAAAAGAACAGGAGGGAAGTTAACTGTAAGGAGAGTTAGAAGCTTCTTGAGGAAGAACGATCTAATAATCAGAACTGTCTAAAAATAGAACAACAGGCCGACTGATGAGGTAATGAAACCTCTGTTGTCTGAGGTGTTCATGGCGAGGTGGAAGAACCTCCTCATGGGGAATACTCCTGAGGAGGTCAGTGTCCTGTATCTAAACACCAAAACCAAGCCTGTTGCAGTCAAGCTGATTCCAACTCATGGTGACCTCGACTCATGGTAACCCCATGTCTTACAGTGTAGAACTGCTCCATTGGGCTTTCTTGGCTGTGATCTTTACAGAAGCAGATTGCCAGACCTTTCTTCCAGGGTGGGTTCGAACCACCAGCCTTTAGGTTAGTAGTTGAACGCAAACCATCATCACTCGTAGGGAGTTTGTGTACAGATAGAGATTAAAATAGTCAGCCGCACGTTTTTTCTAAGACTGAAATGGAGTAGTTAGAGTGCATGTTGGTTTCCCTGTTTTAAATTGGAAAAGATAATACAACACTGAAATGATTTAAACAAAGGTAAATAGCTCTACTTTTACAACCCTAATAAAGCATAAACTTTAAAAAAAAATTTATTATCTTCCTCATTAGCATACACATAATTTCCTTACAACCAGGGACCAACAAAATATAATTCTCCTCTAAGGGGTGCAATATTAACTATGACTCATCTTATTAATCTGATTTTACACTTTTAAGTATAGATAATAAGATACTTAACAAGATATTTATGTTATTCCTTGTTCAAAAGTTTAAATTCATTGTTAGCAAAAACAAAGTCATATTTGGAACAGGTAGGAAACAGTACAACTGCTTTATTATTTCAAAATTTTCACTGTGTGATTTCTTCCCATTAGTAGTCCTTGAGTTTGCAAAGCAAACTGGTTTTGACTTTTATAATTAGCATGTTTGGATTCCTGGGTTTCCCACGCAAGGTTGCACTGTTTTACAGTTGACTCTGTTTAGGGGTGTGATTTGGGGGATGAGCAGCCTCCTTTTACCAGAGAACCTGTGACTGTGCTTTTCCTAGGTCACCAGTTTTCAAAGAATTTGAGTATAATTAAATACACTTCATAATAAACTAGGCTGAACATAATTTAATCTTTCCCTGAAGGTACTTAAGAGTCTTGGAGTGCTTTTGGGTCATGGTAAACATCAATTACCTTCTCACAGTGGGTGTGCAGAAGGAGGTAGTTAATAGACTTCCATTTGATTGAGTCCTGGGTGGCCGAACATTTGTTCTATCATTTAGGGAGTTCCGTGTCAAGACTTTGGAACCAATAGTCAATGTTAACTCTTCAGGCAGGAGAAAATTTAATAAAGATGACCTCTTTGGTTTTGAGGGGTTAAAAGTTGATAATAAAAATTCACATGTACATGGTAGTGCCTAGTATCTTCCAGATTGCACTGTGGTGGTGCTTCAGCGGTAGGATGCTTGCTTTGTATGTGTGAGACCTGGGTTTGATTATGCAGCCACCACCCTCTGTCGTTGGAGGCTGCATGCTGCTATGAACACGAACAGATTTCATCGGAGCTTCCAGACTAAGACAGACTAGGAAGAAAGGCCAGATGATCTACTTTGGAAAATCAGCCAGTGAAAGCCCTACGGGTTACAATGATTCCAAAGAGCTACAACCAATTATAGGGATGGCGTGGGACCAGGTAGCTTGTCATTCTGCTGTGCATGGGGTCACCATGAGTTGGGGGCCAACTCCACAGCGGCTAACGACAACAGTAGATTCCACAGCCCTATCACATTCATTGTCTCATGTTATTTGTTTTACCTGGTTTTTTTTGCTCACAGTTCTGGGAAGGAAGCAAGACAGGTTATGTCTCATTTTGACATATGAGGAAACGGAGCTCAGAAAGCTTAAGAGACTTGCCTAAGCTCACACAGGTCACTTGACTCCAAATTCAGCATTCTTTTTGAGAATTCCAGAGGTTATTAAACATTGACACACAGTAACATTTTTGAGGGCTTACTATCTTCTGTGCGTTGTATGTTTTAACTCATTGAATCCTCACAACAACCTCATGTGGAAAGTAGATACTGGTTCTTGTGGTATTAATACTACTCTCATTTTTAGAGATGAGGAAACATAGGTACAGGGAGGTTAGTCATACAGCTGTTGAGTAGCAGAACTGAATTTGAACCTAGGACCCGAGCTCCACCACCCATGCTCCTCACCATTATGTACGTGGCTAGTCAGGGTGCAGATGCACCGATGCTAAACAGATAAAGAAAGATATAGATATCTTCTTACCCATGAAGATCTCTGCCTTGATGGCAGGTCTGAGATTATTCTGAGGTTTTGAACCTAGATCTTCCCGTTTGAGATCTTGGGCATCTTACTCAGCCTCTCAGCCTCAATTTCCTCATCACTGAAAGAAAGTTTAGAACAGCTAATGTTCTTGTAAGAATGAGATGACATACATGTAAAGTACCTAATACAGTGCTTACTCCATGTTGTTGTCTTGTGTCATTGAGTTGGTTCTGACTCACAGTGACCCTCTGTACAACAGAACAAAACACTGCCTGGTCCTGCGCCGTCCTCACAATCATTGTTATGCTTGAGCTTATTGTTGCAGCCACTATGTCAGTCCATCTCGTTGAGGGTCTTCCTCTTTTTCACTGACCTTCTACTTTACCAAGCATGATGTCCTTCTCCTGACAACACATCCAAAGTATGTAAGAAGTAGTCTCGCCATCCTTCCTGAGGAACATTCTGGCTGTACTTTTTCCAAGACAGATTTGTTCCGTCTTCTGGCGGTCCATGGTATATTCAGTGTTCTTCACCAACACCGTAATTCAAAGGCGTCAGTTCTTCAGTCTTCCTTACTCATTGTCCAGCTTTTGCATGCATATGAGGTGATTGAAAATACCTTTGCTTGGATAAAGCCTACCTTAGTCCTCAAGGTGATGTCTTTGCTTTCTAACATTTTAAAGAAGTCTCCTGCAGCAGATTTGCCCGGTGCAATACATCGTTTGATTTCTTGACTGCTGCTTCCACGGGTGTTGATTGTGGATTCAAGTAAAATGAATTCCTTGACAACTTCCAGTATTTTCTCCATGTATCATGATGTTGCTTATTGGTCCAGTTGTGAGAGGTTTTGTTTTCTTTCTGTTAAAGTGTAAGCACGTATTGATGAAGATCAACGACTACAGCCTTCAGCATGGATTGCACTTACTCCATAGCCTTTCCTTTTGAGAAAGATTGCTGCTGTTATTATTACTATTACGCATTCATAAAGCCCAAAACCATATTAACAATTTTGAAAGACAAAGCTATGTGCACTTATTTCCCATTGTGTGAATGTGTATTAGTCAGATGTACTTGTCTTTCTTGAGTGTTTAAAATAGGCAAATATAATTACATTTATTAATATTATTATCTCTACCTGTATCTACTTGATTTACAATTTTATTTCATTAGAAAAATACCTATTGCTGTCAAGTCGATTCTGACTCATAGTGACCCTATAGGATAGAGTAGAACTGCCCCATAGGGCTTCCAAGGCTGTGATGTTTACGGAAGCAGACTGCCACATCTTACTCCCGTGGAGCGGCTGGTGGGTTCGAACAGCCCACCTGCTGATTAGCAGCAGGGTCCTTAACCACTGTGCCACCAGTGCTCCTTTTTTCATGGGAAAACTATCAGTAAATTATCTGAGAACCCCAAGGAATCCCCAAAATCATTTGTCATATAGTTTGTGACTGTGATAGAGCTGCTAAGGTAGAAGTTTGAATTTAAAAGCACAGAGAGAAATGTTGATCTCAGTGGTTGCAAGCAGTCACTTGGACTAGATAAGGCTGATTAGGGACACACAGCACCCACTTGCATTGCGTGTGTGCACACAGGGTCGAGAGCTTTCATTTGTATTCTCTAACAACGATGTTTGCTTGTTTCTTATTTCTCTGTTCAGAGTATTTCTCAGTGACTGTTTGCTTATCATCCTTTAATATGTTGGGCAAATCTGCTGCAAAGACCTCTTCAAAGTGTTGGAAAGCAAAAGATGTCACTTGGAGGACTGATGTGCGCCTGAGCCAAGCCCTGGTGTTTTCAGTTGCCTCATATGCATGCAAAAGCTGGACAGTGAATAAGGAAGACCGAAGAAGAGTTGATGCCTTTGGCGAAGAATATTGAATATACCATGGACTGCCAGAAGAATGAACAAATCTGCCTTGGAAGAAGTACAGCCAGAATGCTCCTTAGAAGGAAGGATGACAAGACTACTCCTTTGGACATATTATCAAGAAGGACCAGTCCCTGGAGAAGAACATGATGCTTGATGAAGTAGAGGGTCAGTGAAAAAGAGGAGGACCCTCAGTGAGATGGCTTGACACAGTGGCTGCAACAGTGGGCTCAAGCATAGCAAAGATTTTGAGGCTGGCAAAGGACTTGGCAGTGTTTCATTCTGTTGTAATAGGGTCACTGTAAGTTGGAGCTGACTCCATGACACCTAACAACAACAGCCCCTTGTTTCTGTGGACATTATGCTTCAGGCTGTAAACTCTTAGAAGACAGCAACTATGTGAGTTTAACTACTTTCCAGTTGCCATCAAGTCGACTCTGACTCGTGGCAACCCCATGTGTGTCAGAGTAGAACTGTGCCCCATAGCCTTTTTCTCAATGGCTGATTTTTTGGAAGTAAATCTGCAGGCCTTTCTTCCGAGGAGCCTCTGCATGGATTCAAACCTCTAACTTTTGCTTAGCTGCCAAATGCGTTAACTGTTTGCACCTTCCAGGGACTCTGCTTAATTAATAGTCGTTAATAGATGTCATGGATAATAACTACTTACTAGGTGCTTTCCATGTTCGACACACCTTACTTACCTTGTTATAAACAGAAAAAAAAAAAACTTATTTTTTTATGTTCTTGTAAATGTTAAATCAATATTTTCCCTTGCAGAAAATTATATTATGGCATATTCATTTCCAAGCTTTATATATGTCTTCTTCATTCCTTGTAGGACTTTATCTTCATTTGCAGTCAATTTTTATCGGATACTTGCTTTCCGTCATAACACTCGCTAGGTACAGGAACTATAATTGTGAAGAAGACAGACAGGGTGCCTTGCCATTATACGTGATGATGGTAGTGGTACAAGGAACAAATAATGATCTTGGACCTAGTCCCAAAGGGGTAGTTAGAGAACACCTGCAATGAAATTGATCGAAAAACACCCTTATCAGTATAGAATACATGAAAGTGGGATCGTATTATTCCGTCATGCATTTGGCTATAGAAGGCCCAAGTAGTGTTTGCAAATGCTACGCAGGTTTTTTTTTTTTTTTTTTTAAAACTCCTGTTTCTTATCGTTCCCCTTCTTATCTCCCTTCTTCCTTTGTCTCATCGTTGTCAGAGCTGCTGCTTCTTGTTGTTAGTTTCTGTTGAGTCGATTCGGGCTCATGGCGACCCCACATGTTACAGAGTAGAATTTCTCCATGGGGTTTTCTTGGCTGTCACCTTAACAGAAGCAGATCCCAGGCTTTTTCTTCCACGGTGCTGCCGGGTGGGTTTGAACCGCCACCCTTTAGAGTCACAGCAGAGTATAAACCGTTTTCAACACCCAGGGGCCTGCTTTTCAGAGCTGAGTTATAATTTACTAACCTGTTTGTAAAATGTAATCAGGAGATGTACGGACAGGTGGTACAAGTCCTGTTTGAACTGGACCAAGATTACTTATGAGGGGACCCAGTGGGAGATGCATACACCACTCTGAGTGGCCAGGTTTGACTTCCGGCACCGCTGACTAAGTTTGTGTTGAGTTAAATAATCATGTCAGGGCGAATCACACACCTCTTTGTTCCTCAGACTTCTCATTATTAGTATTCTTAAACTAATAGGAAGAATGATTTTCTAAGGTCCCTGCCAGTACTACACTTCTGTGATTCATATGTTCCTGAAAAGTGGAGTGTACTTTTTTTTGCGATAAATGGAAATATATTTTCCTGTGAGCTTAGAATCCTCTCCCCGGGTTTATAACTTATCATCAGTGTATGGTAGCTTCTAACGCTGCTACTGCTCTAAGCCCAACAAGAGGTTAATTAGCAGTGAAGAAGGAAGAACTGTTGGAGGAGACCTGTACAATGGTCAAGTGAGTTTGGGAGTTCATCCTTTCGGTAATGTGAGTACATCCTCATGTACCTGGTGTCTGAGTGGGGGCGGAACAGCGTTAGGCTGTGTAGGCTGTAGAAGGTCAAGTTGCTAATAGAGTTGAGTTGAAGGTCATGCTCATCACCAGCATCTTCATCCTCTTGAAAAGTTATCCAGTCAGAGCACAAATAATACTTAAAAAACAAACAAACAAAAAAAAAAACTGCATTCCTCAGGATCCCCTTAGGAATCCTGGGTAGTCTCTTTTTTTCTTTATTTTACCTCTGGCCTGTGGTGGGTCAAAACTCCAGGTGAGGAGACTTATGCATTTGTCAAAAACTGTAATTGCTAACAAAAGCAACCTCTTTCTCACTCTTTTCCATCTGGAATAGAACAGCCCCAGGTCCCTCAAACTTGCTTTCCTATGACTTAAGCAGACTGAAACCTTGCAGTGCCAAAACATCACCCGACCCAAGCTGTGTTCTAAACAGAAAATATTGTCTTGATTTTCTCTCCTTTATGCCAGACAGGAAGTTCCAGCCGCATGTAGGAAAGGTAGTATGTTCCAACAGACACAAACATTATCTGTTTAGTAAAGTACCTAGAGAAAGGAGCTTTTGGTGGTTGTCAGAGATATCATTAGTGGGAATCTTAAGATATTAAAGGTAATTTACGAAGTAGTTTATTGGTAGTTTTAGAATGTCATGGCTTTTTAGGTAGCCCCAGTTGGAATCCAGCAGGAAGAAAGCAGATTGGACGTCACCCAGAATATTCTGTGGGAAGTGGACTTTTAAAGAATGCCCTCTTTCCCCATGACCCTTACGTTTTAGGTTTGTGGTATTACGTTGAGTCAGACTGGCTGTATTTCATCAAGTGGAGGTTACAACTTGTCAAAAAATACTCAGCCTACAATATCAAGCAGGTACGGAATCGTTTCTGAATTTTTAGTTGGTGCTCTGTGTGAAGGTTAAAGTCAGAAGTCTGGCCTGTCACTGGGTTGTTGTTACCTGGTGTTGACTTGGCCCCCAACTCATGGAGACGCGGTGTGCATCAGAATGAAACGCTGCTTGGTCCTGCACTGTCCCCATGATAGGCTGTAGATCCGATCGTGGTGATCCATAGGGTTTTTGGAAGGAAATCACCAGGCCTCGTATCGTAGTCCACCTTAGTCTGGAAGCTCTGCTGAAACCTGTTCAGCATCAGAGCAACACGCAAGCCTCCAAATGGATTGAGGTCCATTGGCTGGGAATCAAACTCTGGTCTCCAGCGTGGAAGGTGAGAATTCTACCACTGAACCACCCCTGCCCCCTCAGAGGCCCTGAACTAAGGAAGCCCTGGGCTGTCAGCTCAGTTGGTAGTCTGGTAGTCACTTCCCTAGTTGAGCTTAGAATGTTGTCTTCATTTATTCTTTCTGGGAGTTCAGAGAGCTTTTTTGAGAATTTTAAATTATTTTTTAATTGACTTGTACCAACTGTGCATTCTCAGCTTATGTAAGGGAGTGGACACTGAGAGGCATTTAGACATTACATTAGTCTAGGTTTTGTTTCTGTTTTTTTAAACAAGAAGGTTTTTAAGTAAAGTGGCTAAATAAGTCTCATATTCTCAGAAATGCATCAATATTTTCTCCCGTTGTCTACTCTCTGGCTACTTTTTACTTGAGGTAACCCCTGTGATGCAGTACGCACAACAGCCTGGAGCTTGAGAATTAACTGAAGAGCTAATGTTCACAGTAAGCTCTGAACTCTGGGTGATGCTGGATCCCAGTGACACATCTTAATCCACGTGCGGTCCCTCGACCTCGACGAGCTGGATTTTCATGGGACCATCCCATACCTCTGCCGAGAGTCACAAGCACGAAGGTGTTAAAAGTGGCTGTAGGAAAGGACAGTTTTTTTATTCCTTATATTTTGTTTGGTGAGGATTTTT
Source organism: Dugong dugon (assembly GCA_030035585.1). Classification (NCBI taxonomy): domain Eukaryota; kingdom Metazoa; phylum Chordata; class Mammalia; order Sirenia; family Dugongidae; genus Dugong; species Dugong dugon. The sequence goes on from CM057464.1 coordinate 4,065,140, forward strand.
TTTTTGTGTCTCTCCCTCTGGTTGCTATGGCAATTCTGATTTTACAGAGCTTTAGTTACCTTTCCAAGTACCAAGTAAAGTTAGGTATGATGAAGGTGGGAAAAGATCACGGAAAGCCGGCTGTGTCTTCTGAATACAAGTAGATGGATTAAATCCGTGCGCATCTGTCTCCATTTTCTGTTATTCTGTGCGTGCGCGCGCTGTGCGTGTGCGCGTGCGTGCGGGTGGGTGCGTGCGTGCGGGTGGGTGCGTTTCCTCCTTTATTCCAGATTGCCCCGAGAAAACGCTGATTCATAGTGTCCTTGGCTTTTGTGTTCCCAAGGAAATTCTGTGTCTGTTTCTAAATTCATTTTTATACCAACTGTGAGTGTAATCTCTCTAGATTAACCGCTGTTTTTTTCTTCTTCCAGACACAGGCACTTGGTTTCATTTTACTAATACATGTCACGCTAGTCCCAAGGAATTAGAAGAAATACCAGTAATTTTAGAAGGCTCTTTTTTCTTATACTAGAAAAAATATATATCACAAAATATTTGCTGTTTCAACTACTCTTTTTTTTACCTCTTAAGTGTACAATCAGGTGACATTAATCATATCCACTACGCTGTACAGCCATTACCGTCCATCTATTTACAAAAGTTCTCCATCACCCCAAACAGAAACTAGGGCTCTTTTGAGCATGACTTTTGTAACGTTTATTAATATTTTGTATTTTTTGGAGTATAAGTTTTAGGTATAAGTGGTATTAGAAGTCCTGGTGGCATAATGGTTAAGAACTTGGCTGCTAATCAGAAAGTGGGCAGTTCGAACCCACCAGCTGCTCCTTGGAAACCCTATGGGGTAATTCTCTTCCATCCTATAGGGTCTCTATGAGTGGGAATCAACTCCACAGCAACTTTTTTTTTTTTGGTATTAGAAGATTCTTAAGATTTTACTGGTAGCATCTAGCCAGTCTTGTAACATGCCTGATATATAACACACCTGTGAGGTGGATCCTTGTGGACAGCTTCTCTTCACAAAAGGAGAAAGTTTAATTTTTGGAGAAAGAGAAGTTTTTCAAATGTATGAAGTAGGTTTTGCTGCAAGGAGGTGAGATAGTACTTTCAGTTGAATGTTTCTCATGGGCTAGCCAGCGGACAGCCTGGCTTCCTGGTTGTAATTACATGCCAGTGGCTTGGTGGTTATTATTTTAGAAGTTGAGTTCATCATGACTTCTGTGAGCAAGTGGAGTAGCACACCCTGATTATTCCCATTAAGATCGTAATTCCATCCGAGGTTTATAGTGTCATCATAGAAACTAGATGGAATTACAGCCCTACACACATTTTGAAAGACTGCATTATTTATTGAAATACGTTATAAAGTTAAGAAAATTTGTGAACATACCGAAAGTTCGTGGGCCTGAGATAGAAACATAATCCTGGCCACACAGGAGGTTCTCAGTACGTATTTCTTGCTTGTTTGATTGCTTCATTTACATCCTTAAAAAACTGTTTTCAAAAAAAAAGTCCGGAGAGATTGTACTTAAATATTTGTAGAACTTAAAAAATTTTTTTTTTCCCTTAAAATACTGTTAAGGTTTTCTGCTTGCTATTGGTGGAAAAATTGGCTCCCCAAACGCATATATTATTTAATCTTTTCTGTTTCTAGCTAGAGTGTAATGTTGTGTGATTCTGGTGGCCAAGAAATCTTTATTTCGGGAAAGTCCATGTGTCCTAAGTAATTCCAGCTCTTTTCAGCATTATCCTCAAAAAAGCTCTGTCACATGCTTATGAGGTGACTCATTACACAAGCAGAAGCTTAGGCCAGCTACCACGGAGTAGTGGATGGACCCCTTTCTTATTGGTCTTAATTAGGACAAGTACTGTTAAAACAATTCACTGATTCATGGGTGCATTACCACATTTGAAATGACCTCTGTTTCTCATATCTCTGGAGATACTACTTCAGAGGGTACACTGTCTTCAGTAAAGATTGAGGTTCAGAAGGATCCATTGTATAACTCAGACTCTGATAGAATGTAAAAATGTTTGAATCTGTGTTATAGAACATATTTTTAGGATGATTATGTATAATTGGTGCAATGAAGCACCGATGAAAACACTATCGCCCATGCCAAGAAGCTGAAAGTCAAGATATCTTGAGTAAGCTGTTTAAATTTGCGTTTTTGTGAATTTGCATGCATGTATGGAAGAGTCTTCAAAAAATAAGGAATTTCAATTAAGGAAGTTTTGTGTTAAAACATTCTTTGATCAGAAAATTTGTGTATATATAGTTTTATGTATATTTACAACAAATATATAAGAAATCAAATGACGTGTTGTCTTGGGTAAATCTGCTGTTAAAATGTGAAGATGTCACCTTGAGGAGTAGGGTGCACTTGACCCAAGCCATGGTGTTCTCAATGATGTCATATGCATGAGAGAGCTGGACAATGAATAGAGAAGACCGAAGAAGAACTGATGCCTTTGACTTATGGTGTTGGTGAAGAATATTGAATATACCATGGACTGCCAGAAGAACGAACAAATCTGTCTTGGAAGAAGTACAGCCAGAGTGTTCCTTAGAAGTGAGGATGGTGAGACTTTGTCTCACTTACTTTGGACATGTTATCAGGAGGGACCGGTCCCTGGAGAAGGACGTCACACTTGGTAAAGTAGAGGGTCAGTGAAGTGAGGAAGACCCTCAATGAGATGGACTGACACAGTGGCTGCAACAATGGGCTCAAGCGTAACAATGATTGTGAGGATGGCGCAGGACTGGGCAGGGTTTCGTTCGGTCGTACGCAGTGTCGCTATGGGCTGGAACTGACTCGACGGCTCCCAGCAGCAACATATATAATTATATTAATTATCACTTCTAGTTTTTGTATCTGAAAATATTTTATTTTTAAAAGTTTGTATGTGGAGCAGAGATGATAAATAAATGTACTTGTAGAGCTTAGTCCCTGCTTTCTTCTCTTAAAGTCATTTATTGAAGAATAAAGTATCTTTGTGAATTAGTATTTTTGTTTAAGGGCTTGGTAATGCCTATAGAATATTTCAGCTGTTAACAGTTCAAAGATTGAGCAGTGACTGGATCCTCTGTTACTGATCTGTTTCAATGTAAATTCTAGCTGTAAACATTGTATGTTAGCCATGGAAACTAGACTCAGATTTAACTAAATAGAATTCCTAATACTTCTTGCCATTTAAAAAAAAATTAATATTTTCTTGATCAGATTCTAACAGGGAATACTGGTGAATTTTAGGTAAGAAGCTGATTTTAAAAGTGGTAATTTTTTTTTTTTTTTTGCGGGGGGTGTTGTGTGGGTGCAGCAGCAATATTTTGTATCGTTTCAATATGTGCAAGACGCCTCCTGCTGTGGGCGGGGGAACTACCGAAGGTGCCCTTACTGGTTACTCATTCGATTGTTCCTCATCAGAAAGGGAAAACCCAATGCTCCACATGGCGCTCATTCTGAGTAAGAGACATGGGGTGGTGGCGGGGGGAGACCAGCCAGTGTGATCCGGCAAAAGCCTTCATTTTAGAATAGTTTAGCAAAATGCTATTTGATGCCTTTACTGTTCACTATATATTACAAGCTAATATAGAAATGACACTTATGGGAGTCCCTGGGTGGTACAAACAGTTAATACACTCAGCTGCTAACCAAAAAACTGGAGGTTCAAGTCCACCCAGAGGTGGCTTGGAAGAAAGGCCTGGCAATCCTACGTTCGAAAAATCAGCCATTGAAAACTATGGAGCACAGCTCTACTCTGACACATATGGGTTTGCCATGGGTTGGAATCAACTTGACGGCAGCAGGGTTAATGATCAAAATGAGGTAATGTAGTGAAAAATATTTACAGTAAAAAACATTTACAGTACACTTATAGGCTAGTCTGTCATGATAGTGAGAGCTTTTAAAAATTCTTGCCCATGTGAAAAGTAATTTCTGGAGACAGAAGTTGAGGAGTCTTTGTGTGTGTGCCTATGTGCTTGTGTGTGTTGCTTGCAGAGGTTAACAGATAAGGTGGCTCATTGACCATGTCGTTGGTTTTTCTAAAGTGAATTTCATTCACAGTGCTTTTGATCTGCTTCCCATGAAATCTCTATTATTTTTAGACTATAAAGGTGAATGAATCCTTAATTCTTTAAAAAAAAAAAGACCTCTTTCTTTAAGAAAGAAGACACTTAACTTGCTAATAAGACTCTAAAAATTTATAGATAATGTAATAAATGTAAGGAAATTGAATTATGTATTCATCAGGAATACATTACCACTGTTAGTAGAGACTGCATGATTGAGATTTTACTGAGCACTAAATGCTTAGGAAGTAGAGGTAAAGAATGTCACTAGTCCAGCACACCAGGAACTGTGTTTAAGTGCTAGGCCTGTCATTAACTGTTGGGTCCCTTTGGCAAATTGCCTAACTTCTCTGGGTCTTAGGAAAATGAGGAAGTTGGATTATATCAGTGGTTTTCAAATGTGCCTTTAGAAGCCGCTGGAGGTGTCTGTGTTTCCCTGCAGGCCTCTGCTGAATTAGCCTAAGACTGAATGAGTGAGATCTAGGAATCTTCTATGACAGTGGCTATTAGTTCATGAGGGAGTCAGTGGGTGTTGCAAATGGTTAATACACTCAATTGCTAAGCAACAGGTTGGAGGTTTGAGTTCAGCCAGAGGTGCCTTGGAAGAAAGGCCTGGCAATCTACTTCTGAAAACTCAACTGTTGAAAACACTGTGGAGTGCAGTTCCACTCTGACACACATGGGAGCGTCAAGAGTCAGAGCTGACTTTACTGCAGCGGGTCTTGGACAGTTTATGGGACCATTGAATCAAGTGATCGTTACAACTGCTTCCAACTCAGGATTCAGTAAATCCCTAGAAAAAGTAGTCCTTGGTTAGGAGGTGGCAATTCATTAAGGAACGGGTCCTCCAATAAGAACAGCTTTACAACGGGAGCGTGGATATGGATTTGATCACCTCCGTGGGACAAGCCTAAGGTCTTTGCCAGAGGAACACGAACGAGAGCTGAGAAAGCTTGCTATTTCTCTGGCCCATCTCCTTTTGAGAAATTGTGGCGCTGGGGTAAAAATGTGCCCAGAAGTTGGGGGATAACTTGTAGCTGTGCCTGTGCCTTCAGGGTATCAACCATGGGCTGGGCTTGTCAAATGACGACAGCAGTGGCCATTTTCTGTCAGACGCTAGAGCAGAGGAGGGGACAGGAGGAGGATGGCAGGAACCATGTCGCTGCAGAGGTGCTGACGGCCGCTGGCCCCCAGATGCACAGACTCGGCCCATGCAGCTCAGGCACAGTACTGTCTCAGGGGAAGTGGGCCTGGGAGGAGAGGAAGAAAGCAAAGTTGCAGAATCCCAAAGTGGTAATCTTTACAGTGGGAGCAGAGCAGTTTGCCAAGAAGAAAAGGCCCTGGTTAATTCTCTGGCACTGGTTGCCAGGCATGTTTGTGCTAGAGTGGGGTTCAAAAATTCAGAACAGAACACTGTCTGTTTTTACGGACTAATGTGAAAGGTTTGTTTGTCCTGAGCCCCAATCCAAGAGTCTGTCATAAACGCTCTCAGGTCACCCCAAAATCCTTTGAATATAATCTCCCAAATGTGGAAGACAAGGAACTCGGGTCTTCAAGTCTGTAATGAGGAATGAAACAAATTTTTGCAAAGCATCTGTGTTCTGCCTTATGAATATTAAGGAGGGCTCTATGTCAAAATTGTTGCAGGCTCATTAACTGGGGTGGAAAGTTGAAGTAACCTTAAAGCCACTGAAGCTGAGAAACTACTCTCTTCATCCCACCCGTCACAATTAGTTTTGGAAGACTGTCAGTAGTGAAACTCGGCCGTTAATTTCCTAAACCAGCTGTCTTGGATGCTTTTGGTGTGCCAGCCCATTGGGCATCATCTCTGTCCCATGTTCTGTCCCAGGAAGAGGTGAAGACAGCTGCATCTTGCTTTAAGCCTGGCTGACATAAGAAGGTATAGATTTGCACCATACACAAATGGGAAGTGGCTGCTTGCTTTACAAAGGGAGTCCTCTCTGGTCAGTAACCTTTTCTGGAACGGCTAGCTGGAGGGAAGCAAAGGATGCCTTTTCTCCAGTGTTTTGGAAACCTGGATCTCATCAGCTTTCTGGTTGGTTTTGGCTGTCAAGTCTTCTTATGCCAGAACAGCTGCGAGCCAGGTTTCTGAGGTTCCTTCTGACCCATGCTGGCAGGCTCTTACAAATAACTGTCATTCCAAGTTCAGCTGAAATGTATAACTCCACAAATAAATGCATAAAAAGTATATGGATAGAAGGAGGGAAGTCAGGATTAACAGACCGAAAAGTAACAGTCTTGCCATGAAAAATACCATAAAACACTCTGAGGAAGCCTCTTGCTTATGTTATTGCTTGAACGGTCAATGCAGAAGCTTTGATCCCTTTCTAATAGCCCATCGTTTCCGTCAAGGAGTTTCCCTTGCGAAGTTTCTTGAAAAAACTGCACTCATATTTGTCATTGGTGTATTGTGGGCAACATGTGAAAATCATTCAGTGTCCTGATAAAGTAAATGCCGCTTTCACACATCCCTTTCTTTTTCTTCTATGCGTGTTCCTTACTACTTTGGGAAGTCCCCACGTGTATTCGCTGTGTACTTGTTGCTGATTTTGGGAATGAGAAAGGGAAACGGATCACAGACAGGAGAAGGGGAATTCTTCACGTCAGACCCAACTCTCACTGTGATCAGATAGAGACGTTGACAGCTGTGGCGGGTGTCCTGAATGAACGAGTTTCTGATAGAAATTGAGTTCAGGATTCTGTCTTGTGATTTCCCTTGAATGCTGGGTTATAGCAAGGCTCTTAGGGAAATTACAGTAGAGGGGAAAAACAAACAAAAAAAAACAAACCCGTTGCCATCGAGTCACTTCTCACTCACAGCAACCCTAGAGGACAGAGTAGAACTGGAGCACCTGCTGGATTCAAACTACTGACCTTTGGGTTAGCAGCTGAGCGCTTAACCACTGCGCCACCAGGGCTCCAGAAGATAGCATTAAAAACTCTTGGATGGGGAGTTATTCTTGCACAGAGTAACTTAGTTTTCAGAGCTTTGCTGTATTCTAAAGAGCAGGCAATGATAGTTTCATTGTTCACCTTTTTCCCTAATTTCCTTTTCTGCCATGCATATATTTGGCCTTTAAGTGTGCAGCTTTTAAAATTGCTGACAAAGAATCTCCATTTCACGTTTTCCTGGCCTTGTGGTGTCACTGTAAATGCTCTCTGCACGTTCTTGGGAAGTCGTATAATTGCAGTCACTCAAGTTTACCTTGCAATATGCTCAGTGACTAATGGCCTAATCAGGACTCAGAAAATACATAAACAGCTCAACAGAAGCAGTTGATTCACTGAGCTCTTTTCATCCAGACGAGGGTGAGCTAATGGGAATCAAAAAGACCGAGGTGTGCAGCAGTGTCTTTGATGTACTGAAGTTGGAACGTTCCCACAAATCCCATGCCTTATTCTTGGTTGATGGCGTAGCCTTTTTTATGTCTATGAGGAAGGAGTGCCAAATGCTCCTAATTGGCTCGCTCGTGCTATTCCTTAATGTGGATGTTACACTTGTTACAGCTTTTTTCCTCTTCCCTAAATACGGCTGACGATGGCAGTTCTTTGGATGGAGCCTGGCATGTGACCCCATGGCGTCATCCTGCCCTGCAGGTCTAAAAGCAGCTCTTAGGATAGAGTTACAGTGGAGACTGCAGAGAGAGGAGAGAGAGAAGAGGCGAGGGAGCCCTGGCCTGTGTGTGCAGTGGGTCTGCGGGGCTTCCTTCAGGAAGACTGTCGATTGACACCCATTCTTCTTTGCTCTTCTTCCGTGGCTACGAGGCACAGGGGTAGAGACTTTCAACAGTGATAACCTACAGAAAAGGATCCAGGTGTTTTCTTGGAGCACTAATAAAAATCATCCCACTCCTGTCTCCTTTCCTTCTGAATTTATTGTTGTTGTTAGCTGCTGTTGAGTTGGCCCCCAACTCATGGTGAGCTCATGCACAAAGGAACGAAGTGCTACCTGGTCCCACGCCATCCCCGTGATTGATTGCAGATCTGACCATTATGATCCTTAGAGTTTTCATTGGCTGATTTTCGGAGGTAGATTGCCAGGCCCTTTTTCCTAGTCCATCTTAGTCTAGGAACTCTGTTGTGACCCATATTCAGCGTCATAGCACCGCGCAAGCTTCTGCCGACAGTCGGGTAGTGGTTGCACGTGCGGTGCATTGACCGGGAATTGAACCTGGGTCCCGTGCGTGGAAGATGATAATTCAAGCGCTGAACCACCACTGCTTCTTCTGAATTTATTAGGTGGTGTCTAAATTCTACATTTCCACCCTTTTTCTCACGGAAGTCTGTCTCTTCTGAGGTTCGCCATTGATTACATTTTTAATCGTTTGATTAAATCAGTCAGTCTCTGGAAGCTAGCCTCTCATTGATGTAATGATTCCCGTCATTCCTAAGGAAATAAATAATCATGGAATGTTTCTAAAATACTGAGTCTGGTTGCCGTTTAGCACATGCCGGTTCAGTAATAAAGAAGGAAAGGAAGAACCCTTTCCCACTTACCATGTTCCGTGTTCTCCACAATGCCTGGGTTTCTTTCTGGCTGTTTAAGAATTCTGTGGTCAGCAGGCTTCCATATGCGCAACAGTGAATAATACCCATTGGTTTTGTTCCCCTTCAAATTTTAAGCAGCTGGAGCTTAGGGTAGTAGCTAGTTTTCCGCACTTTCTGGGGCCCATCCTCCACTCCCTCTCTTGGCTGACTCCCCCCACTCCCCCTCCTTCTCCCTACCATCCCCGACCCCCATCAGAGCTGCTCTGGGCTCCTCTTTCCCTGAAGGCTCTGATGAACGCGCTGCATGCACCATGTTGCTTGTATCTTAACTTGTTAGCTTTCCCAGAGGAACGTCTGTTTAGAGAAGGAAGCTGAAAAGTATAATGAAAGGGAATTTACTTTTGCAGCTCAGGACTCTGTGTGGTTGGGAATGAAAAGCAGTAAAGGGAAGAGGCAAAAAGATGTTTGGGGGCCAGAGGCCCTTTCCAGAGCTCCTAAAGCAGAAGATGTTCAGGTCATCATCTTCTCCAAGGCTGACGGTTGCCCTGTGTCCTGACCTCCACCTGGGCCGCTTCTGGGTTACTGTGACCAGCAGAGCAGGGAGACAGGGCAGTGTCCTCAGAGAGCTGTATAAATTCTACACGTTCTAGTAGAGTTCTGTTATCTGTACTGGATGTGGGAGAGCTTGGGGAAATATTCCACAATAGTGGACAGCAACAACAATATCAAAAAAAGGGCATACTGGGCTTTGGAAAGTTCTGGGCATATTTGGTTATATGCCTTAATTTTTTCTTAATAAGCAGATAACACAGCAACCGGATGACATGTTTCTTTTTACATCAATTATTATTAAAGTTACTCTGACCACCACCACATTAACAGCTCAAGCTGTGACATCATGAACCCCTCAATTCCTACAGCAACAGCAGATTTACTAACATGCGTCAGTGTTGAAGAGGTTTCATATGAAAACAATGCAGTCAAGCCTGCTGGAAAGTAATGTTTGCGTTCTTCAGAGGTGGTTCTTTCCTGTAGTCTGCCTCCATAGTTCCCAAACTTTAGTGTACGTGAGCATTGCTGTGAAGAGCTGTATGCACGGGATGGAGTTTGCAGTGCCTTATGGGAAAGTTAAGGGATTTTTAAAGTCAGTTTCCACTCCATATGGCTTGTGCCTAACTTTTAAACTTAACCTCCCACAGAAAACTGACTCCATTATATTTCTTCCTCCCTCTCTCACACCTTCCCTCCCTCCCTCCCTCCCTCCCTCCCTCCCTCCCTCCTCCCTCCCTCCCTCCTCCCTCCCTCCTTCCCGTTCCCTCCTCCCTCCCTCCTTCCCTCCCTCCCTCTTTCCCTCCCTCCCTCCTTCCCTCCCTCCTTCCCTCCCTCCCTCTTTCCCTCCCTCCCTCCCTCTCTCCCTCCTTCCCTCCCTCCCTCCCTCTCTCCCTCCTTCCCTCCCTCCTTCCTCTCTCTCTCCTCCCTCCCACTCTCTTTTCCCTTTGCTTCTTACCTCCATTCCTTTCCATACGTCAACTCCCACAGATTGTTTGCATAATTAAAATATTAGTGTCTATCTATATTCAAATCAGAAAATTACTGGTATGCTGAATATTCAGATCTCTTAGGCAAATAATAAAAGTATATGCTAAAGCTATATCTCAAATCCCCGTCCTGTGTTCGTGCTCAGCTTTCTGTGTCTGGTTTCTCCTTTTTTTCTGGCAAAGTATACCAGCCAAAAGACAGCCAGGTCCTCTGTGCTGCCCTCCGTATCACTATCTGTAGATAAGAAAGTACTGTTTTGGCTTAAAAGCCACCTTCTAATATAGGGTGAAAAATGATAACAATTGGTAAAGTGCAGTGTATGACATTGTTAGTAAGAATTTGAAAATAAGATTCACCTAACTAATTGAAAATAGTCAATAGTTGGTTAAGACTTTAGTAGTGATATAAATGGGCATTTTTCAGAATAACAGAAATTCAGCTAGGTACCCAGTAAGTCAGATTGTGAACAAGTAAGCATGTCTATGAAAATCCTCCAAGTAATTTACACACTGGCACTGTGCATACTTCGCTTGTATCCGTTATAAAAGACTAAGCTGATCTACATTTTTCCCATGTAACATCCACTCAGCTTTATTTTATTTCTGCCATTTCAACTAGCGAAATTAAAATCATTCAACAGAGAAGAAGCCTGTTTCGCTGTTAGTAAAACGAGGTGGCAAATGAAAGACGCATCCAAAGTTACTGCCTGGATTTAGGGAAAAAAACCCAACGTTTTGGCTAGAACAGGAGTTCTTTTTACGCAAATTGCCACTGGTAAAAGTTGCAAGAAAAAAATCTCACTGGAGCGCATCTCGCCCTTTGCAGGCAACCATTTAATTTTATTTTTCAATTGCACTGACAATTTAAAGCATCTTGGAAATGCGGAAAATAGGCTGTACCGACTGACGAAAAAAGAACGCATTAAGACCGGAATAGAATATTGTAGACAGTTACATCTGAATTTGATCAGTTATCTTTTGCTAATGCTCATAATTATTCATCCAGTGAAAAATAAACACCTAGCTTCTTAAAAAAGAATTAGCTGCTTGTTAGGACAAATATTCATATTGAATGGACAGCAAGAGTCCCCTAAACAAATTCTTGAGCAGGTGTATGAGTCTTCAGTGGTGTGAATGAATCAGGATGCAGGTAGAATAGGGAGAATAAACAGGATTTGAATACAAATCCTATTAGACCAGTTTATTTATTTATTTATTGTACTTCAGGTGAAGGTTTACAGAACGAATAGTTTCTCTTTAAACAGTAGTACACACATTGTTTTATGACATTGGTTAACAACCCCGTGACATGAATTAGACCAGTTTTGTGTCTCCCATCCCTTGCAGGGAAAAAAAAAAAAAAAAAAAAAACCTACTAGAAACTACTCCAGACCTAAATGATGGGAAAACTGAGAGAAGACAAGAGCTGAAAAATAATTTATAAATCTAAGTATTGAAAATGAAACATGGTAGCATATTTGATTTAAAAAAAAAAACAAAAACCATGGCTCAGTTTTAGGTACCCCCTCAGTCCCTTTATCTAGGTGGGATTTTCAAATATCAGTCATTCTGGGGAGGGGAGTTTAAAAATAGAAGATCCCTCCACCACCCAGGGCATACACAATTAATCCCTGTGTTCCCTCGTGGAGCTCTGAGCTGGCTGAGTTCACGGCAAGTCATCTGCCTGCACTCATCACATTGGCCATGATTCGCTCCTCTGTATTGTTCACCTGCTTGTCTCCCTGACGAAGGTCGTAACGCCCCTTTAAGGACAAGGGCAGTCTCTTGTTTATTTTCTATTTCCCATGACACTTTTTGCTCACTGTGCCCGCTCAGATATTACTGATTTTATTAAAAAAAGCGTTAACTAGTAAGTGAAAATGAAATAACAAAATGAGATGAAAGCTTAGATATGAAGTGTTTAAAAAATATCGTAGAGGGTGACGTGAACAGAGGCTAAAATGGACACAGTAATACTCCAGATCTTGGATGGGATAGAAGAAAATCAATTATTGATGCTGGTGCAGGACTTCTCTTTGTCAGCTGAATGTTCCAGAGTGGAGGCCAATTTTGGTCAGTTAAATCTGTTACAGGGATGTTTCCAACCAAAAAGAATCACACTGAAATTCTTCCGTCAGTGTAAGCAATCCACAACAGGAAATACTGTTTGTGAGTTGGTAATCAGGATGGGAAACCCAAACTTTATATGCTTTCCATGGTTTATGCACTTGGCTGCTAACTAAAAGATTGGAGGTTTGAGTCCACCCAGAGGTGCCTTGGAAGAAAGGACTGTAGATCTTCTGAAAAATCAGCCATTGAAAACCCCATGGAGCACAGTTCTCCTCTGACATACATGGGGTCACCAGGAGTTGAAGTCAACTTGACAGCAGCTAGTTTTGGTTTGTAAGGAAAATGTGCATTGTCCCATTTGTCCCGCTTCCTTTTTCAGCACGAGGACGATCTCCGCTGTTGCCTGTTTATCGTCCCCCCACTAGACGGAGGGCACCGGGACTGTGTTTTATTCATATGTGTCCTCCAGGCCTCGCACAAAGTAAGCACTAAGCAGATGCTGGATGAAGAGATAAGATGTTTCAACTTCCCTGACAGTTAAAAGGAGATATCAAACCAGTGCTAAGCTCAACGAGAGTTGGTTTTCATATGCTGCTTATTACTGGTTTTGAAATAAGGAGCTACTTTCTACATTAGTTTGATACAAGTGTGTTGTAAACCTGAATAACTTTCAAAGTAAAAAGTTACAGTTGTAGGATATGAAATCTGGCAGGGGCTGTAGCTCAATCCCTGCTCTTTTGAGCTCGCCTTCAAAAAGGGGTGAGAGCAGGTTAGTATATAATCTTAGAAATCTTATCTCGTATGTTTTCACCAGATCGCAGACTCATCCACACTTACCCATTTGATACCACTATGGTGATGTGCGTTGGTTAAGGGCTCTACTGCAAGCTGAAAGGTTGGTGGTTTGAACCCACCGAGAGGTGATCAGGACCACAGCCTTGAAAACCCTATGGAGCAATTCTGCTCTGTACACGTGGGGTCACCCTGAGTCGGAATCAGCCCAACAGGAACCGACAACAACATGGTGATGCACGTGACCAGCCTGATTGGCACCAGGTTGGAGACGCCCATCAGGACCGCTCGATGTGTCCTCATTCATCACGTGTTGCGTTGTTGGTTGCCGACGATTGATTCCAGCTCATGAAGACCCCATGCGTACAGAGAGAACTGCTCCATAGGCTCCTCAGAGCTTTGACTTTTCAGAAACAGGCCTGTCTTCCCAGGTGCCTCTGGGTAGGCTCGAACTGCCGACCTTTTGGCTAGTAGCTGAACGCTTAACCGTTCATGCCACCTAGCCTCCTGTTTGTCATCTAACACTTGGAATTCTGTAGGTTTTGGATATCGGAGTCTACGATGATGTACACATTTCTTTTCTCCTTCCCCACATCTCTCCTGGAAGTACTCAGCACTCCCATTTAAAAAAAAAAAATTATTGTGGTACTAATACGTATAACAAAACATTTGCCAATTCAGCAATTTTCATATGTATAATTCAGTGACATCGATTACCTTCTTCATGTTGTACAACGTTGTCACTGTCCTTTTCTGACTTACTCCACCACTATTAGCACCCTAATTCAAAGTAGCGTATAAGATTCATTCCCAGCTCCCCCTGAAAACCCTCCCTGCCCCTTACTCACCTTGTGTGTGCTGCTTGTCATGAGTGCTTTGAATTCCAGATGTTCAAAACTGGTTGAAAATGTATGACACCTTCCAAAGGGTAAGGAGAAAATATGTTTCTGTGGTTACCAGAGTTAACTGCCCTAAGGCTGATAGTATGTAAAAACTCTCTCCATCCTCAACCCTCATTTTAACTTTAAAACATCTGAAAGAAAGGAATGGGAGTAGAATCCATAGCGAGTATGGTGGACCTTGGCCCGGGAATCTTCCGAGTAATGTGATATTATTTTCCAATTTTATAAGAATGTTGTATGCTTGGAGAAAGGCCTCAGAGAGAAAATGTGAAATTATAAAGTCTTGTTTTTAGCTGCTGTTGAGTCAGCCCCCAACTCATGGTGGTCCCACGCACAATGAAACGAAAGGCTGCCTGGTCCTGCGCCATCACCGTGATTGGTGGGAGATTGGACCATTGTGATCCATAGAGTGGCTGATTTTCAAGAGTAGATTGCCAGGCCTTTCTTCCTAGTCCACCTTAGCCTGGAAGCTCTTCAGCAGCCTGGTTCAGCATCACAGCGGCACACCAACCTCCACTGACAGACTGCGGGTGAGGTGCATTGGCCGGGAGCTGAACCGGGTTTCCCATGTGGAAGGCAAAAATTCTACCACTACCTTCATAAAATCTTAGAATTAATTAACATGGTGGTAGTGGATCGAAGATAATCTACAAAGGTGTTAGTAGCCTTTAGTTTCTTTTGGTTGCTAGGGATATAAATGCCAACATTCTTGAAGAGCTGCAAAGTTACCAATCTCTTCAACTCCAACAGCCACAGCTGGCTAGCCTTCGTCAGACTCAGCTGGGCCCTAGTTTCAACAAGACTAATTGTGCACTTATGGATTGAACACCCAACCTTAGAAGCTGTAGTTTTGTTTAAGATTTCACTAAGAACAGTAGGTATATTTCCAGTTTACTGCTTGGTTATTTTGAGATTGAAATTTTAAGTTTGAGCAGAATTTGAAAACCACACAAAATAGGGTATTTTAACATTTTTGTTTAAGTCATTTTCTTGGAAAGGACTTGTTGAGGAAATTATCTATTTCTAGTAGCATGATGTCTTATTCCAGAATGGTGGCTGTATCCCAGGATATGATTCCAAAACATCTATTCTGTCACTGCAGTTAAGTTTTCAGTCAGTCATCTTTGTAGCTGGTCTACACTATGCTAAACCTTCTGATTGAAAGGATTTTTATTAGTGATGTCTAGGTCATAAAGTTGCAGCAAGCCTTAGAAAGTTCTTTTTAACCGTTTAACAGCAAGCTTTAGCCTCTTAAGCCTTTATGGCAGCAGAAAGGATGGTGAGCTCATTGGCGGGGTTGGGCTGAGGGTCCTTGTGGAATGGCCGTGTTTTCATTGCCTGTGGCTGGGAATAAGCGTAATCAGGCTGTTAAGAAGCCTGTGGTTGAGTTCTGACTTCGACCTTTTTTAAACTGCCAGTCAGATTGAATTCATGGGACTCTAGCTTCAGTGAGACCAGCCGCAGTGTAAGTGTATATGTACACACATGCTGGAGACTTCCCTCTGTTGGGGGTAACTGATGGCCTCAGAGGCTGACTCCTAGGCAAACGGACATGTGCCTAGACCTGAGGTTCTACCCCAGGGGCACATTTTTACCTCCAGAGGCTATTTGGCAGTGTCTGGAAGCGTTTTTTACTGTCTCATCTGGGAGAGGCAGGTATTGCTGCTGACATCTGTTAGAGAGAGGGATGCTGGTAAACCTCCTCCAATGCACAGGACAGAACCTACCCACCCCCTCACTCCGTCCCCGCCCAACAAAGAGTTATCTGGCCCAAAATGTCAGTACTGCTGAGGTTGACAAACTCTGCCTTAGACCCTCTCCTTGTTATAGTTTCTAAGGTGATAAACCACCATGTCGTGATGGAGGGTGTATTAGTTTCCAGGGCTGTAACAAAAATACCACAAAGTGGGTGATTTAAAAGAACAGCCATTTATCGTCTCAGGTCTGGAGCCGGGAGTCGGAGATCAGGGGGTCATCCGTGTTGATTCCTGCTGAAGACCCTGAGAGAGAAACTGTTCCTTACATCTCTCCTGGCGTCTGGAGGCTCCAGGCAGTCCTTGGTGTTCCTCGGCTTACAACGGGTCTGCCTTCCTCAGTCATCTGGCTGTCCTTTCTCTGTCTGTATGTCTCCATGTCTGTTCTTTCGTAAGACAGCACTCAGACGGAATGAGGACACAGCCTGCTCTGGCTTGACCTCATCTTAACTGATAACATCTTCAAAGACCCTCTTTCCAAACAAGGTTACACTCCCAGGTACCAGAGGCTAGGGCTTCAGCATATCTTTTTGGGGGACACAATTCTGTTCCCAACAGAGTGGGAGAAGATAAGCTGCAAGTGTGAACAGGGAAAGCGGAATAAGGAGAGACATAGATACAAGAGGGGTCAGCATTGTTTGGAAATCAACTATTTGGGCTCTATCCTGTTTATACTCAAATAAATATTTGAGTTTCTAGGTCTCTGTGTTTGGTAAGACTGAAAAGTATGTGGGCTCTAGGGTATGGCTTCTGTGTTAAAGGTGACCTGAGTGTGTGTGTGTTTGTTTTTTTAAAGAACTGTATTAGTTTTCTTCTGCTTCTGTAATAAACTATCAGAAACCTAGTGGCCTAAAACAGCACAGATTTATTGTTTCATAGTTCTGTAGGTCGGAAGTCCAACATGGTTCTCAATGGGCTGAAACGAAGGTGTTGGTGAGGCTGTGTTCCTTGTGGAGGCTTAGTTTCCAAAGGCTGCCTGCTTTCCTTAGCTCATGGCCCCCTTCCTCCCCTCAAAGCCACCAGTATTACATCTTTCTGTGCCTTTCTTCTATGGTCACATCTCCCTCTGACTCTCTTCTCCCTGCTTCTTCCACTTTTAAGGATCCTGGCCCCCCCAGATGACCCAGGATGTTCTCCCCATCTCAAAGTCCTTAATTTAATCATGTCTGCAAAATCTCTTTTGCCATCCAAGGTGACATATTCACAGGTTCTTGGGACTGGGTATGTGGGCATCTTTGCCGGGAGGGGTGGCATTATTCTGCCTATCACAGAACCCAGTGCATTTACCAGTGACAAATTTCACTGCCCTGGAGCTAGATGTGGAAAAAAAAAACAAACCAAACTCATTGCTGTTGAGTCAGTTCCAACAAGAAAGCTTATAAAAATGGTTTGAAAAAGTCCCTTTTTCCAGCAGTATAATTTTGGTGTTTTAGAAGCAGTTTTTCTTTTAGCTAATGTAGTCTGTGGCATAGAAAACGTTTGGAGGATGTTGAAAAGTAATTGTTTAAATTGTCAAGAACAAGTTCCAATAAAAGGATAAGAGGGGAACAGGTGGGAGAGGAAACTAGCGCAGGGGCTCTCCAACTTGAACGGGCTTCTTTGTACTCACTTGGGGGTAAGGGAGCCCTGGTGGCACAGTGGTTTTAAGAGCTCAGCTGCTAACCAAAAGGTCAGCAGTTCGAATCTACTAGCCGTGCCTTGGAAACCTGAACTTCCCCAGAGGACCAACTGGGACCGACTCGACAGCAGGGAATGGGGGTAATGGGAAAGCTTGTTAAAATTCAGATTCCTGAGCCCAAGAGCCTGATCAGGTGGGCCAGGAGTGAGGCCCAGAAATTGTTATTTTAAATGAACATTCTTCCATGATGCAATTAACATAAAAGGTGTTTGGATCACACTTTGAGAAACACTGCAGTAGAGACACAAATATCAATTTTAAAACAAATATATATTTTAAAATAAAGTTAGTTACCTGAAATTACTACATGATACTGATGGTAGAGGACAGAATAAATATATACTGAAGTTCTTGGCAAGTCTTGCCGTTTCAGTTAGGTTTGGGGGGAATAGGATTTGTGTTTTGGCATATCCAAATCCTTGTCAGATTAAGTCATGTTCATATTCGAAATACATAATGATTTTGATCCTTGATTGTTCTTATTAAAACTCTCATTTTCTCTCCCTGATTAACTGTTTATTGATATAAGTAAGATTTTGGTTTACTGGCGTTCACCAAGTGCTAATGATCTGAGAATTTTATTTTATATATATATAAAATTGTGCTTTAGGTGAAAGTTTACGGAGCAAATTAGTTTTTCGTTAAACAGCTAATACACGTATTGTTTTGTGACATTGGTTGCCAACCCAACAACGTGTCAACACTCTTCCCTTCTCGACCCTGGGTTCCCCATTACCAGCTTTCCTGTCCCCTCTTGCCTTCTTGTCCTTGCCCCTGGGCTGGTGTGCCCCTTTAGTCTCATTTCGTTTTATGGGCCTGTCTAATCTTTGGCTAAAAGGTGAACCTCAGGAGTGACTTCATTACTGAGCTAAAAGGGTGTCTGGGGGCCATACTCTTGGGGTTTTTCCAGTCTCTGTCAGGCCAGTAAGTCTGGCCTTTTTTTGTGAGTTAGAATTTTGTTCTACATTTTTCTCCGGCTCTGTCCGAGACCTTCTGTTGTGATCCCGATCAGAGCAGTCCATGGTGGTATCCGGGCACCATCTAGTTGTACTGACCTCAGTCTGGTGGAGGCCGTGGTAGCTGTGGTCCATTAGTCCTTTGGACTAATCTTTCCCTTGTATCTTGTTTTCTTCATTCTCTCTTGCTCCTAAAGGGGTGAAACCAGTGGAGTATCTTAGATGGCTGCTCACAGGCTTTTAAGACCCCAGACGCTACTCACCAAAGCAGGATGTAATTTTAATACCCTCTCTGGGTCTCCTTTTAATTAGTTATAACCGAGCTATCATTACAGGTTTGTTTGGAAGCTTAAAGATAACATTTTTGAACTTCTTACCATATAATAGTTGCTCAGTAAATATTAACTCTAGAAACAAATTAATTAGTTTGAACTTTTGTTGGTCTTTCATTTTAGGAATAGAAACTTAACTGTTGCCGTAGAGTTGATTCTGACTCATAGTGACCCCATGTGCGTCATAGTTGAACTGTGCTCCACACGGTTTTCAGGGGCTGTCAAGTCTTTAGAATCCACGTTTTCTGTGGAATCTTCCCCGATGCCCTCTCCTGTGCAAAATGGTTCCCTCTTCTGAAGCTCCGTAGCTCTTCTGTGCTTCTTTTATCCTCTTGCTTTATTGCACAGAAGTTATGTCTTCCCGTGTGCTCCGTCTTCCCAGGTGAAGCACCAAGTTTCTGGGGGCAGGATTCATAGCAGACACTTCTTACTGCAGACATGGGCCTGACAGGATTACTTTCCAGAGCATATACTCAATAAATGTGCTGTGTGTTGACTGACATTCAGACAATTATGGCTCATTTTACAACTTCTTCAGCATGTTGTTTTTGACTTGTTTAGAAAGGTAACACTTTACAATGATTTTTGTAAAGCCAAATTTAACAATAGTTATTTACTAAGTTCTTTTATGTTAATGCTGTCATGATATAAAAAATCAGCTACAGTACATTTGCTTTAAGGAGGATGGTTTATAATGTAGATTATATGTCCCACATGGAAAATCCACACGAAGTATAAAATTGAGTTGATATTGTGGTTGTGGTGAGCAAAAGCCATTATTATACATTACTTGGTAAAATTCATATCCGTATCTTGTCAGTTTACAGCAAGCCAGAGATTAGAGATCACATTTGTTTCTGTTTTAGTAACTGGCTTAAAAAAAATCCTAAGTCATTTTATTTTCTTTAGCTTGACTCCTGGTAGTGTTTTTAATATGTGGCGTTTTAAGCAGTCATGAAATGCATCAATGTAACTTGGCAATGCATAGCAGGACATGCTTCTAGGATTATTTTTAGTGATTGAAAGTCAGATTGAGTTTTTAAAAAAACCTGACCCAGGATACACATGAGCCAAGTAAACCCAGGAAGAAATTGAAATGAAATGTTGGCTCTTGACACTGTGTATTTTCCACATCTGGTTTCTCCGGATCTCCTCTTCTTGTGCATTCCCAGCGAAAGGGGAAGGCTGACAGGGATCACGAAGTGTAATTCAGTGATGTGTTTTCCACACACACCCCCTTTATCCCTGTAGTGATAGTTTCAACAGTACGCTGTAGTCCTTCAAGGTTTCTGATTTGAGGAATACAACGATCAGATCTGTGTTTTGTAATGACAGCTTTGGTAGCAGTCTGGAGAATGGGTTGAAGGACTGTGAGACCAGGAAGAAATGTCGCTGGGAGGGCAGGAGGGCTGGGTGGAAATCGAGGCCCGAGGCACTGGGGAGGCAGGAAAGAAGGGATTCACGTGGCATAAGCAGGAGGTATAGTTGCCAGGATTTGGTGAACAGCTGACTAGTGGAATAAGGGGGAAGGCAGAGGTGTTGATTCTGGTGCTTCTGGGTTGGCAATAGTGATAGCAGAGTACTAGGAATAGGCTTGTTGTTAGCTGCAGTGGAGTTGGCCCTGGACTCAGGGCGACCCCATGCCCAATGGAACAGAAATGGTCCTGCAATCATTTGTGATTCATTGGCTGATTTTCGGAACTAGATCTCCAGGTCTTTCTTCCCAGTCCATCTTAGCCTGGAAGCTCTGCTGAAACCAGTTGAGCATCACAGCAACATGCAAACCTCCACCTACAGATGGGTGGTGGCAGCATATGAGGTACATGGGCCGGGAATCCAACCAGGGTCTCCTGCGCAGAAGGAGAGCAAATTCTGCCCTGAACCACCACTGCCGGCCGTGTGAGCAGGTTTAGTGACTCCACAGACGAGCTGTCACCACCCATAGTGTCCTAGCTGATTTCTGTGGTCATTTAGCCTCACTCCTGTTGTTTGCTCAGGGTGCCAGGTGCTCAGGAAGGAGGTGGGTGTAGACACCCCCAAATGTGAGTGTGGAGAGAGGCAAAAGGAACATCTAGAGCTGGCCACATGTCTCATTTGAAAAGCATATTTTAAAAGTTGCCAGTTTAAGATTGTTCTAGAGCCATGGAAGAAGTTTGGTTTTTACCAAATAAGTACATCACCCTTTAGCTAATTAATGACAATGATTCAGAGAACTTTCTTTTGTGGTTCGGCACTCTGAGTGGTCTATCAAGACGGAAAAAGAACAGTGCTTCCTAAACTATAAAGACTTAAATGTTGCCATATGTAAATATTTTACATGCACTAAAATGGCAGCATCAGGAAATATGACTAAGAAGTCAGTATGTGCCACACCTTTTTCCCCACCTTTGTGGTTGTTGAAAATTTCCACCAAGAATGATGCATGCAAAGAAGGGTAAAGTG
This sequence comes from Dugong dugon, assembly GCA_030035585.1. Classification (NCBI taxonomy): domain Eukaryota; kingdom Metazoa; phylum Chordata; class Mammalia; order Sirenia; family Dugongidae; genus Dugong; species Dugong dugon. The sequence goes on from CM057464.1 coordinate 4,086,185, forward strand.
AGCGTGCTACGTTTCAGAGGAAGGCAGAAATTGCCATGGTTCTGTAAATCCAGTGATGGAACTTACAGATGAGAATCCAACAATCAGCAGTTCTGTTAGACTGGCTCTCCTTTCTTAACTTGTTTACAGAAGTTTTATGTGGTAAAGAAACAAGTCTGTTCCTAACCTTGTTGCTTTCACATACACATGCCTTCGATGTATTTGGTTTTTCTGAGAGAAAGGGGGATTGGAGAGGAGAAGGAAATGCTTCCATAGGATGTCAAGCTCATACTCTTTCCATAGTATAAGCTTGACCTACTATGGAAGGAGTATTGTTATCCTCACTTGATAATACATTGTACCATTGGAAATGAAATATGTACCATGAATTTTCAGAGTGATTATGTTGAGAAGTAAGTGAGCTGGGTCCTGAACCTCCGTGTCCTGTAGTTTGTGGCCCAAACAATAATAACCGTTAAAAAGCTCCAGGCGAAATTGCAACAGGTGCGGGGGAGAATGGTGGAGCATTTAGACAGGGCGCGGCACGATCGATGGACTTTTGGGTGTCTCCCAATCCATCCTCTCCCCTCCTCCCCCACGAGTAGTATACTATCATACTTTCTTTCAAAATCAGTTCATGTTGGGATGTACCTAATTATCTCTACCCTGAGAATGTCACATATAAACTGGCATGGAACTTTTCAGTGGACATAGACTACTGTTCTCCTTTAATAATATCAAAAACTTCTGGTTGAATTACACTGCTAATTTTGTTTAATCTTAGGACTGAATTGGGGGAAGGTTGTTTGACAATAAAACTGGCACAAAACACATGCCTGTGTTCTTTGACCCCCACCCAAGTAGACAAAAAAGGGAGCAAACATGCTATTTTGAATTCGGCATTGTGGGAGGTACTAGGAGAGATTCTCCACAGAGTCTTAAGAATATTCATCGTCTACTCACACCTGTGAGAGAGGAGACTGATCCAGATGAGACAACACTATCCTCAGCCAGAATGTGCAGGTAAACGGACGGTGATGGGAGTCCCCTCCAGAGGCGCTTTGAGGAAAGGGAGAGCTGGAATAGTTCTGGAAGGACAAATTTCTTGAGGTGGACATTGACAGAATGATTATTGATTGAAGCCATCTGGTCCAGGACTTTTTTGTTGTTGTTGTTGTTGGGAGATTTTTGAATACCAGTTCAGTCTCTTCACTTGTTATGGGTCTGTTGAGATGTTCTTTTTCTTCTTGAGTCAGTTTAGGTACCTTACGTGTTTCTCCGAATTTGTCCATGTCATCTAAGTCATCTAGTTTGTTGTTTTACAGTTGTTCATAGTATTCCATTATGATCCTTTTTATTTCCGTTGGGTTGGTTGTGATGTCTCCATTTTAATTTTTTATTTTGTGTCTTCGTATCTCTTCTCATTTTTCTTTTGGAGTCTAGCTAAAAGTTGGCTGATCTCATCCATCTAGTTGTCACAGCTTCAACAAGTAGATACCGGTGATGCTTGTGTCACAGTGTAATCAATGTCACTGAATTGTACATGTAAACAATGTTGAACTGGCAGATGTTGTGTTATATATATTTTCTCTACAATTAAAAAAAAACAACAAAAAAGGATTATCTAGGAAGTATTCAGTAAGTTTTTAATGATTCTGGGTTAGCAGAAGGAAACCCATTTGAGGTGGAAAGAAAAATTGACAAAGGAGCAGAGGTGGAATGAACAGGCTGTGTCCCTTGGATAGAGAACAAACTGACCTGAGGGAGCTGAGGGTTTAGAAAGCGCGTGGGAAGGATAATACTACCTCCGTGGTTCCTGTGGTGCCTTAGAGACGACATACATTTTCACTGACCTTGTCTCATAAGTGTGCTTTCAGAGGCATGAATAGGGGATACAGGCTTGATAGCACCTTGAGTTTTGTTTACAGAACATCTTTATCAGGGCTTCATCCTCATGACCTTTTAAGAATCAAGAGATTGGACTTCACAGCATCTAATACGTATGACTTTTGACTGAGACTTCATTTTTACTTCCACTTGATCACCAGTCTGTTGTTGGGAGGCAAAAGAATTTTACTGATATGTCCACATGTTAGGGTGAGCTCTGAAGGACTTCATTAGGCAACTCCTCACTTTGATAAAAGAAAGTGAAAAGGATATTTCATGATTTTGGAATAACAGTTAGAGGAAGAATCCGCATTACTGAAGTTCAGTAAACTGTTAATTGGCATGGAAACAGCATAGTGAGGAGTTGAGAGAGTCTTTGACATTAGACAGATGGAGGTTGGAATCCTGAATTTTTCACTTATTGTGTGACCTTGAGTATGTTATTTAGCCCCTTTGCCTCCACTTCTTCATCTGTAAAGTAAGGATAATGTGGACATCCACCACCCAGGATGGATATGAGGCTTAAAGGAGATAATGTAATTTGAGAGCTTAACACTGAGATTTTAGCCATTATTATTATTGTACATATACATTAATACCTAGAGCTAACCAGTGTTATTTAGTAGTTCTTTGGGTACCTTCTTAATGGATAGATCATGGTTTATGATTACGTAGTTACTTCATTAATTCATTTCCTGGGAAAGGATTTTCTGAATCTTATCCAGGATGCTTAAAATGTTTATTCTCTTTAGTTAAAACAAATCCTTATTAGATCACTAACGTCAAAGTTGGAAGAAAGTGTGTTTGCTAAAGAAAAGTCTAAAATGTACAGTTTTCAGATTCTTACCTGATAGAATCCAAGTGAGCAAATGTTTTCTTCACAGGTAGCACTTTCCTATTCTCCCCTCATGATTAATGGCATGGTCAGAGTTACAGAAACCAAGAGCTGGAAGGAAAACTCAAGGTTCTGTGGTTTTACTTCTGTCAAGGATCCGTAGACCTTATAATGTTTGCCTAGTCAGTGGTTCTCACTTTGAGAACTCCTGAGCCTTTTCCGGGGGGTGGGGGGGTGGGGTGGGGGGAGTCTGCAAGATCAAAACTATTTTTATAACAATATTAACACATTACTTACCTATTTAGCTCCCATTCTCACAAATGTATAGTGGAGTTTTTCAGAGAACACATGACTTGTGATATTATGAAATGAAGTGTGTCAACATTTGAAAGATCTGCATAAGTCAAGGAACTAACATTTTCCTAATGACCAGTGCAGGATGTTACAAAATGATGCATTGTAAAAGATCTATTGTAAGTGCACAGTACATCAAGAAATTTTAATATAAAAGAGAATTAAAAATTCACCAGTCTGTTTCAGATTCCACATTGCTACCGTCCTTGACAAAACTACCACTTGTCAAGTTTTGGTGTAATAGTAAAGAAGAACATCCATAATTAGCTGAAAAGACCATGAAAATACTCCTCCTTTTCCTAGCAACGTATTAATTTGAAACCCAATTTTCTTCATGTATTTTATAACACAGCAAATTGAAAGCAGAGGCCAATATGAGCATTTAACCATTTTTTATTAAGGCAGACGTTAAAAAGGTTTGCAAAAATTTAAGTCAACACCACTCTTCTTACTAATGTTTTTGTTTGGAAAAATAAAGGGTTTTTTTTCTTCCTAAAGATACATTATGTTTTATAACATGGCAGTGGATGTATTATTTGTGTAAAATGAACTAATAAATATTTTTTAATTTTCTTAATTTTAATTTCTAATATCAGTAATATCATTAAATATAATCTACCTAATTAAAGTCAGCTCTTTGAGGGTCTTCTATAAATTTTAAGCATGTAAAGAGGACTTGAGATTAAAAAGTGTGAGAGGCACAGAATTCACTCTAGTGAACAATATACTTTGGGCAATGCGTGTTATTGTTAGTTACTGTAGAGTTGATTCTGGCTCATGGTGGCCCCATGTTACAGAGTAGAACTGTGTTCTGTAGGGTTTTTCAAGGCTGTGACCTGTTTTTTTGGAAGTTGATTGCCAGGCCTGTCTTCTGAGGTGCCTCTAGGTGGGTTCGAATCACCAACTAGTAGTCAAGTGCTTAACTGTTGGTGCCATCCAGGGACCCCTGGGGCAATGCCTACTGGTTGCTTATTTCTTCTGGAAGAAGTGCTCTGTGGTCAAACATATTTTGGGCCAAGATGCATGCTTTCTTCCCTCTTAGAGTTTTGCAATAAAAAATAAAATATTTCTTAAAGTAAAAAATAAAAAATACGAAAACTGTTAATGTCCAGCTCTTAACCACTATGCCACCAGAGTTTTACAATATATGTTAATATATCAGAGCCTTTCAGAGGTATTTCCCAAATTTATTCCAACCTTTTTTATCTCGCTTTTGTTCTTAGGAAGCCTTGGTGGCGCAGTGGTTAAGAGCTACGGCTACTAACCAAAACGTCCGCAGTTCGAATCCACCAGCCACTCCTTGGAAACCCTATGAGGCAGTTCTGCTCTGTCCCACAGGGTCACTGTGAGTCAGAGTCGACTCGACAGCAAAGGTGTACGTTTATTTTCAATATAATATGAAATTCCGTTGTACATACTAGCTAGTGTATGTTGTATGCTACCGTAGTATCATTTTTAAAAAGGAAAGCAAGATTTATCAGGTGCTTTCCTTCACATTTATACTTTATTTAGACGAAGAACCAGAAAAGTTTTCAACGAATCTGATTGACTTCCTTAAAAAAAAAAACAAAAAAAAACACGTATATTGCTTGGCTTATAAATCTTCTAAGCTGTTTTTATGGATGTTTCCAAACTCATATGTTTTTCCAACTCTGTTTTAATATTTTGGTGAGTTAATTAGTCACATCTGCTGCTTATGTCATAAAACAACGTAAGCTCGTCTCCACACAAATTGTCCAAATTGCAGGTTAACTGTGGTATTTTAACTGTTTGACATTTTTAAACGCCAAGAAATACCTTTGGTGGATGCATCACATATCTTTATAAAAACAGTTGCTTTTTGCAACAGAAAGATTTATAAATGGTAGTCCATTTTGTTGTATTTTTTCTGCATGATTCTTGTCTTCTGCTTGTTCCACTTCATTGGTTGTGGACGTGATCCTCTGAGTTAAAAGAAAAGAAAAGAAAAGCATTCCGCCAGCGTGCATGAAGTATACCTTCCTGGCTGCTGCAGGATAGACATTACCTTCCTCAAAGGGAAGAATGATACTCGTATGAACCAGCAACCATTTCTTTTGGACACAATGCCATTCTCACTTTGTATTGAAGCAGAAGTGTAGAGATAATCTCTTTCACTTTCTGTATTTCACGGGTCTGTGTCAGGGTAAGAATGGAAAAGTCTTAATTTGTTATAATAATTAAAAGGACAGCAGTCATTGTACTTTATATAGTTCAACAGTTTTTTTTTTTTTTTTTTTTTTTACTTTTTGGGGGTCTTGCCAATTCCTAGTTAAAAACAATGCTGTCTGACTCCTTAGTGACTTGATATTGCCAACAGAACATTACCATTTTCTCTTAGTGTTTCAAAACTCCACGCAGAAATTACTGAGGCTGTCTTATTCAGTGTCTTCTTGTTTTTCTCAGCGTTGGATAGTGTTAGGGAGAACTGTTTAGATGTGCAAAGGACCACGGAGTATACAATGTAGTACACATTCTAGAGGATATACACTAGACTCTTGGCAAACTGTGCCAGAAATTTTCTAATAGTTAACAGCCAAATTAACCAGACTGAGGTTACTCACCAGACAGTGAGAGGCTGCCTTTCCATCATTTTTGATGATGGAGTACAGTTTGTATGTATTTGGGGCATCCAGAACAGAAGAATGGTAGAGGTGTGTAGTAGGTTAAGACATTTGATGAAGGTGCTTGATGGGCCGAGGCTGGTAGAAATGATGTGACATTAGCTCTTTCTGTAGTCAGATCTCACGTGTAAAGCAGGACAAAGTAGTGTTATGCAGAGGTTAAAAGCTTAGGCTCTGGGTCAGATGGCCTGAGTTTGCTGAGTTTGATTCCCACCTCTACCACGTATAAGATGTGCGATGTTGGGCAAGGGATTAACTTTTTTGTGACTCAGTTTCTCTAGTTGGAAATCATCATGTGAAGTTCTTAGAACAGTGCCTGTCACATCGTAACTGTACTGGTTATCTACTGATATGTAACAAATTATCCCAAAATTTAGTGGCTTAAAACAACAAATACTTGCTGTCTCACAAGTTCGGTTAGTCAGGAATCGGGGCACATCCTAGATGGTGTCACTGGCTCAAGGCCTGTCAGGAGGTTGCAGTCAAGTTGTTGGCAGGGTCCACGGTTTCCTTGGAAGGTTTCTGAGAAGGTGGGGGTTTTACATTCACTCACGTAGTTCCTGGGAGGTCTTGGTTCCGTGCCACTTGGAGCTGCCTTTCACAGGACTGCCTCACTTAATGGCGGTCGGCTTCCCCCAGGGTGAGTAATTCAGAAGAGAATGTGAGCCAGCACCCAAGATGGCAGCCTCTGTCTTTTGGTAACCTAACCTTCAAAGTGCCATGTCACTGCCTTAGTCACATTCTGTTTGCTAGCAGTGAGTCACTAAATCCAGTCCACACCAGTGGCTGGGGATTCACAGGGGACTGCCAAGAGGTAAGGATCATTTGGGGCCATCTTGGAGGCTGACCACCACAGTTAGCTTAAGCTTCAATGTTTATCTTCTGTCCGCACCTGTCTCTGAATTCCAAATTTCTAAATCCAGCTATCTACTTGATATCTTACTAGGATATCTAATGAAACCAAACACGTTGCCGTTGCGTTGATTCAGACTCCCAGTGACCCTGTAGGACAGAGTAGAACTGCCCCATAGGGTTTCCAAGGCAGTGGTGTTTACAGAAGCAGACGGCCACATCTTTCTCCCATGGAGTAGGCTGGTGGGTTCGAACTGCTGACCTTTAGGTTTGGAGCCCAGCGCTTAACCACTGCTCCAAGGGCTGCTAGAGATGTCCGTAGCAGGTCAAATATATTATGTAAGATGTTATTTGTGTTTGTAGAGCCCTTATTTGATAGTATGTATTCAGATACATACGGAGAATATTTACTTCAGACCCTTTATTTGATAGATAAGAAAGTAGTTCCCCTTAGGATGTCGTGACTTAAGCTAAAACATCCGGCTAGCTGCAAAACCAAGACAGACAAGCTAGTATCATGGCTGGTTGGCCAGTGTCCTTTCTGACTGCACTTAGCTGCTGCTTCTTATAACTGTCCGGAAAACTGTCACAAAAAGGCTTTTAAAAAAAAAACAAAACAAAAAAACCGTGTAAAGATATCGTCTGGAGTGAAGTCCTTGTTTACACAGCCAGCTTTCACATATTCAGCCATATCTGTGAATGACCTGGAGCCCTGGATTCCCTCTCTCCTTCTGGACTTTGGCTTTCTGTCTGTTAGAACTTCCCCTGGCAAGCAGGGACGCGTAGGGGACGGAGATTCAGCTCCAGCCGGTTTGTTTCGTGGCTCATTAGCAGCGGTGATGGACATTTTGCTGAAGATGGTAAGCGGATTGAAATTCTTGGGTAAAACGAGGTGTGGCGAATTTGCAGGGATTGTCTTTTGATAGAGACCATCTCATACTTCTTGTGCTTTGCATAATTGAGGGGCGGCCGTAAATCACAAAATGAGTCACTTTCAACTCCTTCACATCTGCAGAGACAGGAAAGAACGCAACATAGCATCACTTAGATGAGACCTTATTTTCTTTCTCATACAAATAGTACGAGGGCCTTGGTGGTTCAGTGGTAGAATTCTTAACTTCCATGCGGAAGACCGGGGTTTGATTCCTGGCTAGTGCACATCATGCTCAGTCACCACCTGTCTGTCACTGGTGGTTTGCATGTTTCTGTGATGCTGAAGAGATTTCCCTGGAGCTTCCAGACTAAGGTAAACAAGGAAGAAAGGCCTGGTGATCTACTTCTGAAAATCAGCCAGTAGAAACCCTGTGGATCACAACGGTCTGAGCCCCAACCAGGCAGCATTTCGTTTTGCTGTGCACGGAGTTGCCTTGAATCAGAGCCGACTCGACATCAGTTAACAACAAGCACAAATGTATGAGTTCTGCTCCTCTAGATACCGGGCTTAAGAAACTGGTACGGCTCTTGAGCTAAACCGGTAAGGCTCTATGAAGGCTTTCTACTTCTCCCAGATAAATTTTACTCCAAGGCAGATGACCGGAATACGGTCCAGAAATGAATTTCTTTCTTTTGGACAAAAAGAAAACAGAAAAGGAGAGCAAAGGAGTATTTTAAAAAGGTGGTATGCTGCTGGTGTTTTTCGCACCAAAGCCACATTCCAGGTGCCATTGAGTCAGGTATGATTTGTTGCGACGCTGCATGCGTCAGAGCAGAACTGTGCTCCAAGGGTTTTCAAAGGCTGATTTTTCACAAATAGATTGCCAGGCCTTTCTTCCGAGGCTCCCCTGGGTAGACTTGAACTGCCAACCTTTTGGTGAGCACCTGAGCATGTTAATCCTTTGCACCACCCAGGGACTCCAAAACTACATTACATTGCATTGAATGACCGTATGTCCATTGAGAGTCAGTGAGCATGAGGTCAGTAAACCCTGAGTCTAGTCAAGGTACACTAACTTGCTGTGTGACTTTTAGAAGTCCCTTGACCACTCTGGGCCGCAGCTTCATTTGCAGGGAAAGTTTGAACTAGATTGCAGAGAACCCTTCCAGCTCTAAAAGACCAAGATGCAAAACTGGTAACAAACAAGAGAAATCCAGCAATTTGTTTTTAGTAAAAGAAGATTGATACCAGCCGGTAACTTGCAGTGGGCTGACTTTAAATCCTCCCCTTTTTTCTGCATTGGGTTTGCACCCAGCCTATATGCTAAAGGCAGTTTGTCATGCTTTGAACTTCCTGGCTCATGTTGATTTGTATCAATATGTTACTTGTTACACATTTGAGTGGGAGCTGAGTTATGTTTCATGAAAACTGCTCAGAGATCTAATAGAATCGTTGCAACCCCACTTTCTGTGGGGATTGATAGCATCAAGAAAATAAAAAAGGCATTGCCATTTTCAGGCAGTCACTCTTCCAGTTAGACAGAAAATCCTATAATGGTGTTAAACTCGACTCGCTTCTTTAAACATTAACCAAGAGAAGCTTTCTCCTCTTCCTTAAAAGTTCTAAGTGGCCACATGAATTTAACCACAGGGATACACAACCCCTAAAAGTCTTTTTCCAAAAAGTTGATTGTTCCATAAAATAACAGCTTCAGAAGGCTTTCAAAGACTTGGTTATTCACTCAGCAGCCTAAAACAAATAAAAACCCACAGTTGCTATGAAGTTGATTCAGACTCATGGCGACCCCGTTTTGTCAGAGTAGAACTGTGTTCCATAAGGTTTTCAATGGTTGATTATTCAGAGGTAGATTGCCAGGCCTTTCTTCTGACACATCTTTGGGTGGACTTGAACCTCCAGCCTTTCAGTTAGCAGCAGAGCGCCTTAACTGTTTGCACTACCAGGGACAACAACGTAGTGAGGTACAAAAGTAAGCCCTTTTCTCTGACAGCTGAATCACTGGTGATGAGACCTCTGGTGATTGATTGCCCCAGGACCTTCAGAGATGGATTGAGATTTCGAATCAGAGGTTTGATGGGGAGAAACTGGCCAACAGCAGGCTTCTGACGGGCTTCCACAATAGATGAGGAGGAACTCATAAAGACTGAAAAAACCATGTAGGGCCCTTTCCAAGCCCTCAACTGGTCATTGCCAAAAGACAAACAGTGGGGTGGATTGAACTACCCGTTAGAAGTTAGATCAACAGCTCTGACAAGTGAGTGTTATAAATGCTCAGAGAACTTTCCAGAGAGACCTTGTCACGCATCGTTCCAAAATGTAGGCTTCGTCAGCTGCTCGGAGTGGGGTACAGAGGCATGAATATTTTAGCCATCATTTGAAATTCAGTGTGTAGAACAACCACAGCTTTTTAAACCTGGGTGGAGGAGATGTTTATCAAGATTTGTTAAGAGTTCAGACAACTGAACCCCATCAGTGACCTGTCCTTCTCTCTTACACTTTACCTTTTTTGTTCAGTCTTCCAAAAAAAAATCCAAATCCATTGCTGTCAAGTCGATTTTGACTCATAGTGACCCTAGAGGACAGAGTAGAGCTGCCCTGTAGGGTTTCCATGGAGCGCCTAGTGGATTCGAACTGCTGACCTTTTGGTGAGCAGCCAGAGCTGTTAACCACTGCGCCACCAGGGTTTCCTGTTCAATCTTACTACCCTTTTAATTAGAGGAAGCAAAAAAATGTCAGCTCTCTCAGTGGTGTGAGTTTTTAACGGACAGAATCAGATGAATTTTAGTTTGAAACGAAACTTTTTCTCCACTTTCTGCCCTTGATAACTGCACTTCAGAGTCTTTAATCATTTAACATCAAGAATCCTTCGTATTTACTTATTTCGATTAGTAACTGAAATGCTGTGGTGTATGTTACACTTCCCAGGATGTAGTACCTCCCCGTCCTGGTGCTTTGTTTTCTTTCTTTCTTGCTCCCCCTTTCCTTCTTCCCAGCCCCCTGTATTTTAGGACCGCGTGTGGAGATCAGTTGTGTGATACCTCCATTCTGGTCGTTAATGTGCTCATTTGAGGTTGTACAATGTACATTTGAGAAAGGCCAGGGATTTCCCCCGAAGTCTCCGCTAACTGCTTGAAGTCACATTTTCATCGTGACTGGGTGTTTTGTTTTGTTTTGCTGCAGCATGCTGGAGCATAATGAGAGCGAGCGTTCATTCTGAGGCCTCAGAAGGAGGGTTGCTGCAACCCCTGAGCAGGAGAGAAGGAGCCGACTTCAGCCTGGGTGAATGCTCTTGAGACACCAGTGATTTTTGGTAAGTTGTCCGAAGGACTTGGCACCCCTTAGCTTTACATTTCATCATTTATCATTTTTTTGGTGTCCCAGGACATTTGATTCAAGTGCGTAGCCATTTCTTTACAGCTGAAGCTAGCAAGATGTTTGAGGAAATGTTCTAGCCATCGAGAGCCAAGAGAGCAACTCAATTTATTGAGTGTGTGTGTTTCTGACATTTGCAGAATAGTAGGATCTGAGATGAGCATGTTTGTGGATAGAAAAAGACCAAAAAGGGGGGAAAAAACCCAAAACACCCCAACAACTAAACACACAAATAATAAATAAGCTACAGTTTCCAGATGTTCTGTTGTAGCTGAAAGTCTAAGGGAAAGAGCGTAGATTCAGTCTGATGGTGAGTATGGAAATGGCGAAGCTGAGAAGCTTTGTGAGTTTTCAAACCCCATCAACAAATTCTCATTTAGTACCTTTTAACTAAATATGACCCCCCTGATAGACAGTCTTGGTTTTGGGGTTGGAATTCAAATACTATACTCCGAACGATAAATGAGTTATAAATAAATTACAAGCTATACATGGAAATAATGTGAACTTCCAAGGAGGTTTTCTCAGCCTGCTGTTGTTGTTAGCTGCTGGTGAGTCTCCTCTGACTCGTGGTGACCTTATGTGCGCCATAATGAGATGATGTCTGGTACTCTGTCATCCTCACGGTGGCCAGCATGTTTGAGTCCATGGTTGCAGCTAGTGGGACTGCCTGTCTCACTGAGGCCCCCCTGTAGCCTCACTGGCCCTCTGCTTCAACAAACATGATGTCCTCCGCTACCCATGGATCCCTCCTGATGACATGTCCAAAGCAAGCAAGCTGGACAGTGCTCTGTTGTGATCTGTAAGGTTTCCATTGACTGATTTTTGCATATAGGTCCCTAGGCCTTTCTTCCTAGTCTGTCATGATCTGGAGACTTCTGCTGAAACCTGTCCACCGTGGGTTACCCTGCTGGTATTTGAAATACCAGTGGTATAGTTAGTTTCCAGTATCAGAGTAGCACGGAAGCTGCCAGTATGACAAACTGACAGACGGGTGGTGGTTTATCAGCCTGGCTCATTGCATTTCCTGAAAATAGAGTCCGCAAATGGAAGCCCAGTTCTGCTCCAACTATCTTTGTGACCGTGGACAGCTTGCTCATTTTCTTGTAATGAGTCATCTGTAAAAATGTGGGCATGTACCTAGATGTTCTCGATGGTCTCTTGTAAATATCAAATTCTGTAATTTACTGTCGTGAAATCAATTAAATAATTATACCCTTTAACTCTTGCCAGGTCGAGTATATTATGTGTCCTTGGCAAGTCATCATTTGTACGGGGGCCAATGGTTGCAGCTAGCTGGAGGAAAGGGGCCAGGTACCTGGCAGCTCTCTCTCCCTACCTGGCCCCAGTCCTGTGAGCCAGTCCTCTGGTCAAGGAGGAATTTAGGTTTCTGTGGTTAATAATTTATTCCCTCTTAACATAAAAAAAAAAAATGTGGCACAGTGTTATGTGAATTTTATATTCAAGTACACGAGATAGGCATCTGTTGAATAATTGTCTTTTCTTTTTCTGTGGGGAATCTGAATGTTTCCACCTCTCTGTTTGCAGTCACTTTGGTACTGGGTATCTGCCAGTCCTTTAACCCTGCGGAGCCCTAAACTTTGTTTTACATTGAGCAGAATGTAGTTTTTCTTTCTTCCTTAGGAAACGTCCCCTCTCTGAAGCTGAGCTGTGAGCCGCCCTTTCAACGATGCTCACATGCTACTGTCATCAACAGCTGTCTCTGCCTCTGAGTGGTGCATTATTTGGGCTTCAGAATGGCATTGTCTTTCTTTTCTCTTACAAATGTTAAATTACGAAGTGCAGGAAACCACATGAATGCGGCATTTGAATGAAAATGCAAACACAGTTTTATCTGGAAATGTCAGTTTTATGCTTCTCTCAGTGACCTTATCCTCCCTGTAATCAGCACCTTTACCCTCATATGCTAAAGCCACCTCAGCGTGCCGCATCCGGATGGGCCTCTCTTTCTCAGTGCTTCTAACATTTAGAGTCTGCGTCATCTCATTGAGCATTTAGAAAATCCCTTGCTCGGCTTTGCCTTGTGGGCGTTTGTCATTTCCGCATCTGGATGGCAAACTGCTTGAGGGCAGGAATCAGATCCCAGACCAGTGCGTCTCAAGGGCGAGCTAGGCCAAGGACTTGCATCCGAATCACCTGGGTGGCTATATTAAAATTGCAGACATAGCAACCCCAGATTTGATTAATCTGTTTTTAAATTTTTTTGCAGTGAAATACATACAACCAAAAAAATCGCCGTTTTAATCATTTTTAAGTGTACAACTGAGTGATGTTGAGTATATTCTCCATGTTGTGTGCTCTTCACCAGTCCCCATCCGCCAGAGTCTCCCATCACTAGACTCAGTGCCCTCAAGCAACAGCTCCCTATTCCTCCCTCCTTCCAGCCCCCAGCAACTACCAAAAAATTCTTGTCTGTATGCATTTGCCTCTTCGGATTATTTTGTATAAGTGGGATCATACTATATTTGCCCTTTTGTGCGTGACTTCCTTCACTCGGCATGATGTTGTCAAGGTTCATCCATGTTGTGGCATGTATCAGGACTTCCATTTCTTCATGGCTGAGTAATATTCCATTGTGACTGCATTTTGTTTACCCATTCATTGGTTGATGGACACTTGGGTTGTTTCCACCTTTGGCTATTGTGAATAATGCTGCAGCGAACGCTGGTGTATGCATATCTGAATTGCTACTTTCCAGTCTCTTGGGTACGTACCTAGGAGCGGAATTGCTGGGCCATATGGTATTCATGTTTAACTGTTTAAGACCTACCAAGCTGTTTCCCATGGTGGTTACACCGTTTTACAATCCCACCAGCAGTGGATGAGGGTTCCAGTTTCTCCGCATCCTCGACAACACTTGTTATTTTCTGGTTTTCTGATAATAGCCATCCTAGTGGGGGTGAAATGGTATCCCACTATGGTCTCGAATTACATTCCTCTATGGCGCGATGGTTAAGTGCTTGGTTGCTAATCGAAAGGTCTACGGTTCAAACCCAATCAGTGGCTCCACGGGAGAAAATACCAGGCATTCTATTCCCACCCGTAAAGATTACAGTCTAGGAAACCCCACGGGGCCGTTCTACTGTGTCATATAGGGTTGCTATGAGTCAGAATGGACTCAGTAGCACATAACAATAATGATGACCGACGGTGAGCATCTTTTTTCATGTTTGCTAGTCATTTGCATATCGTCTTTGGAAAATGTCTATTCAAGTCCTTTGCCCGTTTTTTTTAAAAATGTATTTTATTGAATTTTGGGTGCAATTTTACATGGCAGGTTAGGTCTCCATTTGACAGTTTCCGCACACATTATTCAGTGGTGTTAGTCACATTTATCATAAGGCGTCAACGTTCTCTTTAACTGTGTTCCGTTTGTTCCGTTTCCAGTACTCTAGTTTCCCTCCCCCCTTATCATCTCATCTTTGCTTTTGAGTAATTGTTGACTTTTGGGCTCATACAGTTCGTTTTTAGGTAGAGCACCGATCTTATGGGTAATACCCTTTATTTTGTGTGGCACTCTGCTGTTTCCCTAAAGGGTGATCTCTGGGATAGGCTCAGCTGTAGACTTTGAGGGTGTCTCAGGGCGATAGTCTTAGGGAGTCCTCTGTTCTCTACTGTTCCAGTTTGTCTGGCTTTTTTTTTTTTTTTTAAGTTTGAATTCTACTCCAGATTTTTCTCCCGTGCGTGTTTCCAGCCCTGGTTGAGTTATCTGACAGCTAGTTCAAGCCTGAAACCAAACCAAAGAACTCACAGAAGCCTAGCTAACCTACAAAGTAAAACAAAGATACAACCAGGAAATTTATTGGCTGTCAAGATAACCACTACCAAATACATTTAAAAATTTTTTGCAGCTTTCTTCCTTTTTGGGGACAGTTGCATAGTCACACTTTTACTTAGAGAAGTTGTGTCAAGTCTAAGTTAAGGTTGTGCTAAGAGACACTTCCAGCCTGGTGTCAGGGAAGCATCATCCACTGGGTCTCTATCTGATTTTGACTCCAGAAGCTTTGGAAAGCAGAAAGGCAGGAGAGAATGGATGGGGAGCAGGCATTTTCTCATATTCTCAGCTAAGTGGAAAAAAAAAAAATCAACAAACAAAGAAACAAAAGAACTTGTGATACCCGAAACGGTGTTAAGGGGAAATGAGATTCTCCGTGTGTGCTTCTTGCAGATCTTACTAGACTGTCCTCTGTGTAGGCTCTTTCTGTGGGATGGGCAGGGATGAGGGCTGCCTCAGCTCCGGAACAGAATTGCATGTTTGTTTATGTGAGTGCCTTTGAACCTTCGTTGAAGATTTTCAGGTGGAGGAATAACCATGGACAAATCTAAAGAAATGATAAGTGTGTGATTTCGATGAAACACCACATGTGGGCATTGCTGTCTTGGAAGTCTTCAGGAGGTGGCACAAAGGTGAAGTGCTCAGCTGCTAACCAAAAGGCTGGCTGTTCGAAGTTACCAGCAGCTCCGTGGGAGGAAAGACCTGGTGATCTGCTTCTGTAAAGATTACAGCTTAGGAAGTCCTATGGGGCAGTTCTACTCTGTCCTATAGGGCTGCTACGGGTCGCAATTGACTTGACAGCACACAGCCACAAAGTGGTGCGTGGGATATTTGCTTCCACGTAGCCATCCAGGGTTGGGAAAGAGAAGAAGTTGTTCTGACAGAACGTTTGTCTGACTACGCCGCTTGTATCATTTAACATGCATAGTGGAGCACTGTAGGATTTCCAAATGGCAACCTAAATCATAGGCTCTGCTTTTGGGAGGGAGGTGTCCATAGCAAGCGAGCTGGCCCAGTAGTCTCACTAAAGACTATGGTTAGAAAGTTTTGTGAATGTTTTCCAGCTTAGAGGAATTTTGTTCCCTCCACCTAAGCTGGCGTTCTGTAAAACAGTACAAAGAATGCCTTCTGTTAAATGCGTTCTAACTTGCTTGTCTTGCTGATGCTATCAAGGGCTGATAATCGCATCAGACCTTCAGAGAAGCCGTGTGGTTTGGTGTGGTTGTGAGTAAACCACACCAGTTCAGAAAATGGAGTGAATTTTCTTATAATAGGCATCATCAAAACAGATGTTGATTTACTTGGTAGGTTCCCTTTCTGGGTGACAACTTGAGAGCTTTGAAGGGAGGTGTTTGCTGTGCATCAAAAGAAATCACAACTAAACTGCCATGTCGGCACACGGATGGAGTGAAAGCTGAAACTTCACGAGAGGTCAGTACTGTACAAGCTCCCCCTGGAGGCTCAGCCATCATCATGGCAACATGAATAATTCTGCATGGATAACTAACATTTATCTCTCTTCCTCTTCCAAGTGTGAGATCATTACTACTTCCAGCTTCCTCCTAGTCGGATATTATATAAATACTGTCAACTTGTGTCTGAATCACAAGGTGTCATATCCTTTATGTGTTCTTTATTTTTCTTAAGGAGTCCCTGGGTGGGGTGGTGCAGACCATTAACCAGCTCGGCTGCTAACCAGGAGGTTGGAAGTTCTTGTCCACCCAGTGGTGCCTTGGAAGAAAAACCTGGTGATCTACTTACAAAACATTAGCCGTTGAAAACCCTGCAGAGCACAGTTCTCCTCTGACGCACATGAGGTTACCATGAGTTGGAATTGACTCCATGGCTCTGGCTTTGTTCTTAATAACGTCACCAGCCAGCCATTCATTGATGATGAACATCTTCTCCTCTTTACGCTTCAGCCCTTGACCACATGCTTCTTAGTTTTCCCTCTTAAATATTCTGTCTACCCGCCCTTCTCTGTTCTCTGGCCCCGCTCTGTGTTAGACATTCGGCATCACTTGCCTGGACTTCCACGCTGGCTCCGGAAGAGGGTTCTTCCTGAAGTCTTTTCTCCTTACATTACGTTCATCCTGCTCTTTGAGAATTATTTTGCTAAAGAAAAGGTGTGATGGAATTCCTCTAGTACTCTAAAACCCTTGATAGGGTGTGAGAATATGGAAAAGTGTTCGGGATCTAATGTTAAGTATAAAATTCATACTTCACAATTGCACAGTTATGAAGTAATGGTAAAAATGTGTGTCTGTCAACAAAGACTAGAAGGAAATAAAGCAAAAATGAGGATGTGTTTAGTATTAGAGGGATTGGTCCTTTTTCCTCTAAAAATAATTCTTCTTTAGTATTTTCCATAGTAATGAATAGATATGATGAAATGAAAAGAAAAATGAAAAGGGTTTTGTTAGCTTCCCAGTCTCTACGAGACAAAATCTGAACTTCCTTGCATGACATTTAAGGCCCCTGTAAATCGCTTGTCAACTTACCATTTAAATTTCATCTCCCACTCCGCACTCCCCCATCCCTCCCATATGCCCATACTGCATGTTTTTCCTTCTAAACATCCTATATGCTTTAATGACCATGCCTCTCTTCATGCTGGTTCTTCTGCATGAAATTCTATCTGTTTATTTTCCTGGTGAACTCCTACTCATTCATCGAGGCCTAATTGAAATACTTCTTCTTCCGGTGTTATTACCACCTTTTGCAATTGTCTGTTTATGTGGCTGTCTCTGTGGATGGCTCATGAGGGCAGAGGTTAGTTTATTTGAAGTCTTGTAGTCCAAATATCAGGCCCGTTTCTATACATAATTAACCCATTGCCATCGAGTCAATTCCGACGTATAGCAACCTTATAGGACAGAGCAGAACTGCCCCATAGGGTTTCCAAGGATCAGCTGGTGGATTCCAACTGCTGACCTTTTGGTTAGCAGCCGAACTCTTAACCACTGTGCCACCAAGGCTCCGTAATAGAGCTTAACAGGTACTTACAGAAGAAGACAGGAAGGAGGAACTCGTAGAAATCTACAAATAATCCTCTAGTTAAGGATATTAAAAATGTTTCAGATAATCTCAGTGCTAATTCATGTTCATGAAAATTACAAAAAGTAAATGCTTTTGATTAAAACAGTTTTTACAAAAATGGTTGGATTGAGCACCAGATGATTTTAACTAAAATATTAGTGCGAATGTTTGACATTAGAGATTCTAACATTAGTTAGAATCACGTCAGCTTCTCAGTGGCCATAGTTGTGAAATTACTAGAAATTGCTTTTTTAACTGTTTTATGCCATGTGTAATAATATGGGCCACTCAGAAATCCACATAAATGACATATTGAGTGCTGGCAACAGTATGTGATTTTGTGGTATTTTTTTCTTAAGGAAATTTAAAAAGCCAAGACTGGGTAACATTAAGGGTTTGATGTAACATTTTCAGTTCTGAGAGGCTATCCTGCTCTAGGAATATACTTGTTCCTTTTTTTTTTCTTTCATTTCTAAGAATTCTGTTTGGTTAAAATAGCAAATGAGAAAAAATATCTTGGCTTAAGTAAAGTGGAAAGTCATCTGCAAAACTTATTTGGTGTCCTCAAAAGTTTTTTTTTTTTTTCCCAAAGGCAAGAGTGGGATTTTTTTAATATCACATGTTAAAAATACCACTAGATAAAAAAGATACCTTGAGCATTATGCTCTTTGAAGAACTATCTATATGGGATCAGATTGATAACAGTAACTCTAGGGATGGCACGGGAATCTTAGGGGGCAGTGACTTTATGTTACTGAGGGGGAAAACAACTCAGAAAAGGGGAGAGAGAATGGTTGCCCAACTCGGAGGATGTCATCAATGTCACTGAATTGTACATGTAGAAATTGTTGGATCGGTGTGTGTTTTGCTATGTATATTAACAACAGTAACAAAGAAAATAAAATTGAAAACAAAAACAAAACAAAAAAATGCCTCTAGGAAAAAAAAATCATCATTTACAAACGTGAGCAAGTAATTCAGAGTGGGAT
This sequence comes from Dugong dugon, assembly GCA_030035585.1. Lineage (NCBI taxonomy): Eukaryota > Metazoa > Chordata > Mammalia > Sirenia > Dugongidae > Dugong > Dugong dugon. Next base: position 4,104,822 of record CM057464.1, read on the forward strand.
TTCAGGGAGCTCGGTGTGTGAGGCTTGTGAAACATCTTTTTAGATAATATTTAGACGTAAGGGTAAGATGTTTAAATACCATATATTAACGTATTTTTTTCTATTGATGTTTTTGTTAGATTCAGTAAGTTGGAATCAATAATATTTTGACAATGGGGGAAGAGTTTTAAGTATTCTATATTATAATATGCTGTTGTTAAATACTATATGTTATAATATGCTTGACTTGGCCCCAGACTCATGGTAACCCCAAACACAATGGAACAAAACGTTGTAGGATGGTTTATGGACTGGACCATTGTGATCCCTAGGGTTTTCATTGACTCATGTTTGGAAGTAGATGGCCAGGCCTCTCTTCCTAGTCTTAGTCTAGAAGCTTTGCTGAAACCTGTTGAGCATTATAGCAGCGTATAAGTCTCCACTGACAGATGGGTGGTGGTTGGGCCTGAGGTCGTTGTCTAGAAGTCAGACCTGGGTCTTCTGCATGGAAAGTGAGAGTTCTATCACTGGACCACCACTGCCCCCATCTTAAAATATTCGATGTATATGTTTTTCTATTAAAGTTTCAGTTAGACTCAGTATATTGGAATTAAAAATTCCAGTTCAAGATTTGCTACTTTTTTTGCATACTGTCCTTATCCAACCTTCAGTTTTCTTGCCCATAAAATCATGACAAAGTTGAACCATCATTGGATTAACTAAGACATTCGTCAACAACATTTACTGGCTGATCACTGACTTAGAGACATTAAAATACCACATCAGTTTTTAGCATTTCATGTAAATTGATCCTTGCCCATTTTGTAGTTTAAAGTGGAAAACCTTTGCTTCATTTCTGATTTTTCTGTGTTCATTTGAAAACCTGACCCTTCGGCTCTGGAGAGATCCGTCATGAAATACGCCGCGGCTGAGACGGATGAGGAGGCCTTGCGTGGTGCCAACGGTTAACAGGCCAAGCTGCTAATTTGAAGGTTGGAGGTTGAGTTCACTCAGCGGCACCTTGGAAGAGAGGCCTGGCTTTCTACTTCTGAAAAATCAGCCACTGAAAACCCTGTGGAGCACAGTTCTACTCTGACACACATGGGGTCGCCATGAGTTGGAATCAACTCCACTGTAGCCGGTTACTGACAGTTGCCTTGCTGTTCTTTGAGAGTCGGGACTCAGAAGCATCCTAAGTACCTAGTGGCAAAAACTCAGGAAGGCAGTGGGCTATTGCTGATTTCATTACAGCCCCAGGTGCTTCCCTATATACCAAAAAGCCAAACCAAACCCATTGCTGTCGCATTTATTCAGACTCGTAGCAACCCTATACGACAGAGTAGAACTGCCTCATAGGGTTTCCAAGGAGCACCTGGTGGATTTGAACTGCAGACCTTTTGGTTTGCAGCCGTAGCTCTTAACCCCCACGCCACCAGGGCTCTCTTTTCCTGCATAGTGGGTGCTTGTCTTGAACAGCTCTTTGCAGACTGATACATGGGCCAGGTGGTGAGGCTGTGGCTGTAGCCTCTGTAAGCTTATCTGGTGTTGGTTAGCACGAACAGATGTGTCTGTCAGTAATACTAACCTCAATTAGAAAGGCTGTGAAAGAGAGTGATAGATGAAATTTGAAGGGTCTAAACACAGAACAGAATACCTTGATGGATCTTATGGTTTTAAAAATCCAGCCCTAAGAAGATTGGTTACAGGCACCGTACATTTTTAACATAGTACGTAATGAAGCTGTAGGATGCTGCTGGAAACCGTGGCGGTGTAGTGGTTAAGAGCTGTGGCTGCTAACCAAAGGGTAGGCAGTTCAAATCACCAGCCGCTCCTTGGAAACTCTACGGGGCAGTTCTACTGTGTCCTAGAGAAACGCTATGAGTCGGAGTTGACTGACGGCAACAACGGGTTTGGTTTGGTGTTGGTATGCTGCTGCTGCTGGGAAACAATAGGATGGAATGTTTAAAAGCACTGATGCTTGCGGCCGACTTCCTGGGTTTGAATACCTGTCTGCCACTTCCTAGTTGGGTAATCTTAAGGCAGTTACTCAAGCTTTTTGGGTCTCAGTTTAGCTCTCTCTGAAACAAGAGAAAACAAGACAGCATCTCTCAGAGCGGTTGCAAAGGTTAAATGAGTCAATGTATGTAACATTTTCAAAAAAAGGTTAGCCATGATTATTGTATCACTCTCATGCCATTCAGAAACCCTGGTGGCGCAGTGGTTAAGAGCTATGGCTGCTAACCATAAAGGTTGGCAGTTCGAATCCACCAGCCACTCCTTGGAAACCCTATGGGGCAGTTCTGCCCTGTCCTATAGGGTCGCTGTGAGTCGGAATCTATGCAGCAGCACCTAATATCAACAAGAGGGGAGGGCCAAGGACTCGGAGGAATTATTTGAGCTAGACCTTGAGTCATGGAAGGATTGCGGTGGGCAGAGATGGGAGCAAGGTGTCCTAGACCGAAGGACCTGTGACCTAAGGTTTGGAGAAATGGGAGGGCAGGGTGTGTTTGAGGAAGGTTGTGGATTGATGTGGTTCCCACGTGAAGTGTCTGAGGTGGAATAATGGCAGATTGGGAGGAAGACAGATTGATTTACCACTACTAGTACTAATAATAATAAGAATTAATGTGGACTGCTAAATGAGTGGCTACTGCACACCGAATTCTGTGATTGGTGCTTTACGTAAATTAGCTTGATCACAACTTCCTGCAATGTAGATAGCCCCATTATACAGATGAAAACAATTAAGGGTAGAAAGCTTTCCTTAGGTGATGGAGAGCCAGAGGTTTTGGGATGGGAGAGTATCATGATGAGATGTAACAGGGATTTAATTGTCTGTGCTCTGCTAGACTTTAAGTTCCGTGGGGTTAGAGACACATCTGACACCACTCTTCCACGCCATTCCCCATTGGGAGTACAACTGGACATCCATCGTGGCGGAGGCTAGTGGACTGTGTTTTAAAATCTTCTTAAACTCAACTTATACCAGTATGTACCAGTTGCTGTTGAGTTGGGTCCGACTCTTGGTGACTCCGTGCATGTCAGAGTAGAACTGTGCTCCATGCTGTGCTCCACAGCAGAACTGTGCTTCAGCGGCTAACTTTTCTGAAGTAGACCTCTCTTCGAGGGGCCTCTGGGTGGACGCTACCCTCCAACCTTTTGGTTAGTAGCCGAGTAAGCACAGTAACCATTTGCACCACCCAGGAACTCCCAACTTAGACATTTTATGTACTTTTACTCCTTTATAAAGAGGAAACAAACTAATTAATGCATTGATTGACTTCTTTGTACCAGTACATATTTCATCTCAACTGATCCTCACAAACAATCTTAAAGATGGATGTGATTTTTACACTAAATGCTGTGTTACTATAACTGGTGAGGTTATTGGGGCTGATTACAGCGCACAGCTTATAAGGGAAAAGCAGCATCAAACCCTGAGCCTCCCCTGCGTTCTTGCCATCACCCCCTCCCCGCCTTGTACCCCTGCCCTTTTCCAGTCTCCACCACGGCTGTTTCTTCCACGGGTTCAAGGTAATTTTGCCAGCACCTTGTTTTCGGAGGAACCAATGCCCAGAAGGACCTAATCTGCTTTGTGCAGGTTGATGATAAAGAAATCGTTTTCCACTGTCCTCAAGACCAGCATTCTTCCGACTGACACCATCGATTGTTGGCTGGTAGGTGGTCACTTCCAGGAGCCCATCAAAACAGCAAAAACTAAACCGGAAAACAGTTGCCATCGAGTGGACTATGCCTCATGGCGACCCCATGATGTGTGTTAGAGTAGAACTGTGCTCCATAGGGTTTTCGATGCTGATTTTTTGGAAGTAGATCACCAGGCCTTTCTTCTAAGGTGCCTCCGGGTGGACTCGAACCTCCCACCTTTCGGTTAGCAGTCAAGTGCATTAACCCTTTGTACCACCCAGGGAATCCACAGAGCAGAAACCCTAGAGACTTAATGTCAGCCCTTTGCTTCTTCTATCTGTTTGAACCCAGATTTATGATACTTAAAGATCCCTTAGCAACAGGCTGATCAGCATTTACTTCCAAATGCTGCCTGAAGTTTGGGATGATATTTAGTGAAAGAGGAAGTTCAGTTCTAACTGCCAAGGTCATGGCCGGTGACCCTATAAACACATAATGTAAATTCAGCCCAATTCTGTGTTTATTAACTTGACAAATTTTAGAGTGGCTATCTGCTCTATGAAATTGATCTGCAGTATAAATCTCTAAAGTATCAAATCCACTTCATGCATTTAAGTTGTTGTCATTGTTGTTAGGTGCCATCCGACTCATAGCGACCCTATGTGCTACAGAAAGAAACACTGCCCGGTCCTGCACCATCTTCATAATTGTTGTTATGCTTGAGCCCATTGTTGCAGCCAATGTGTCAATCCATCTCATTGAGGGTCTTCCTCTTTTTCACTGACCCTCCACCTTACCAAGTGTGATGTCCTTCTCCAGGGACTGGTCCTTCCCAATAACATGTCCAAGGTACATGAGACGAAGTCTTACCATCCTTGCTTCTGAGGAGCATTCTGGCTGTACTTCTTCCAAGACAGATTAGGAATTGTAAATATTTTGCACCCATGCTGGCACTGATTTTCAGGGGCTTGGCTCACATGCAGCTGTACCCACTAGGCAGAAAAGGACATGATGACCTGTACGTAGCTGGTGAGAGTCCACCTTGGTGTCACCTCTGCTTTCACCTGGCACCACCCACATCCACTTCACAGAGCCAGGGAGCCAGTGACACTGTCTCCAGAGGGACCCAGCCACCAGTCGGATACGCCACTTTGAAAGTGCCTTACTTTTGCTTTGTTTTCTAGCATTACATTTTTTTATTGAGGCAAACTACATGTAACATGAAATTTGCCATTTTAATCATTTTAAAGTATAAAATTCAACTGGTACAACGACAGATACATTGACCAATGGAACCGAATTGAGAACCCAGATGTAAATCCATCCACCTACGGTCACCTGATCTTTGACAAGGGCCCAAAGTCCATCAAATGGGGAAAAGACAGTCTTTTTAACAAATGGTGCTGGCAAAACTGGATATCCATTTGCAAAAAAATGAAACAGGACCCATACCTCACACCGTATACAAAAACTACTTCAAAATGGATCAAAGACCTGAATATAAAGACTAAAACTATAAAGTTCATAGAAGAAAAAATAGGACCAACATTTCAGGACTTAATACAGGGCATTAACAGGATACAAACCATAACCATCAACGCACAAAACCCAACAGATAAGCTAGATAACTGGGATCTTCTAAAAATCGAACACCTATGCTCTTCAAAAGACTTCACCAAAAGAGTAAAAAGAGAACCTACAGACTGGGAAAAAATTTTTGGACCGTACAAGTCAGACAAAGGTCTAATCTCCATAATCTACAAGAAAATTCAACACCTCTACAACAAAAAGACAAATAATCCTATTAAAAAATGGGCAAAGGAAATGAACAGACACTTCAACAAAGAAGACATTCAAATGGCCAACAGACACATGAGGAAATGCTCGCCATCACTAGCCATTAGAGAAAAGCAGATTAAAACCACAATGAGATACCATCTCACCCCGGCATTACTGGCACGAATCAAAAAACTCTGGAAATAACAAATGTTGGAGGGGCTGCGGGGAGATTGGAACTCTTATACACTGCTGGTGGGAATGCAAAATGATACAACCATTTTGGAAAATGATATGGCGTTTCCTCAGAAAGCTAGAAATAGACGTACCATTCGATCCAGCAGTTCCACTCCTAGGAATATAGCCTACAGAAGTAAGAGTCGTCACTCAAATAGACGTATGCACAACTATGTTCATGGCAGCATTGTTCACAATAGCAAAACGATGGAAACAACCTAGATGCCCATCAACAGATGAATGGATAAACAAACTATGGTACATACACACAATGGAGTACTATGCAACAAGAAAGAACAACAATGAATCTGTGAACCACCTCATAACATGGATGGAAGTGGAGGACATTATGCTGAGTGAAATACGTCAATCACAAAAGGACAAATATCGTATGAGACCTCTATTGTAAAAACCCATGAAAAAGTTCACACACAGAATGTAACAATCTTTGTTGGTTACGAGGGATGGGAGGGGTGGTGGGGAAATACTAAATAGGCAATAGATAAGTGGTATCTTGGGTGAAGGGTGAGACAGTACACAATACAGGGGAAACTAGCACAACTTGTATAAGGAAAGGTCATGGAAGTGCCATAAACACATCCAAACTCCCTGAGGGACTGAATTGCTTGGTGGAGGACTGTGGGGACCATGGTCTCATGGAACATCTAGCTCAATTGGCATGACACAGCTTATAAAGACAATGCTGTACATTCTACCTTGGTGAGTAGTGTCTGGGGTCTTAAAAGCCTGTGAGCGGCAATCTAAGATACTCCACTGGTCTCATCCCTTCGGGAGCAAGGGAGAATGAAGAGAACAGGATACAAGGAAAAGATTAGTCCGAAGGACTAATGGTCCACAGCTACCAAGGCCTCCACTGGACTGAGTCCAGTACAGCTAGATGGTGCCCAGCTACCACCACTGACTGCTCTGATCAGGATCACAACAGAGGGTTCTGGACAGAACTGGAGAAGGATGTGTAGAGCATAATTCTAAGTCACAAAAAAAAAAAAAAGACCAGATTTACTGGCCTAAAGGAGACTGGAGAAACCCCAAGAGTATGGCCCCCGGATACCCTTTTAGCTCAGTAGTGAAGTTACCTCCGAGGTTCACTGTTCAGCCTGGGAGTGGACAGCCCCGTAAAACCAAATGAGACTAACGAGGTACAGAAGTCCAGTGACAAGGGCCAGAAAGCAGAAGGGAACAAGGAAGCTGGTGATAGGGAACCCAGGGTTGAGTAAGGATATTGTTGATGTGTTGTGAGATTGTTAACCATTGTCATAGGGCAACATTTGTAGTAACTGTTAAATGTGAAACTATTTTGTTCTCTAAGCCTTCATCTTAAGTGAGAATAACAGCACAATTGGAAGAGCATAATCAATGTCACTGAACTGTGTATGTAGAAATTTTTGAAATGGTGTATCTTTGGTTATGTGTATTTTCACCAAAATAAAAAAAGAGGTTGAGAAGTTAGAGGGTTGATATGTTGTGGGGTTGTTAACCAATGTCATAAAACAACATGTGCACTTCTGTTTCTTGAGAAACTATTTGTTCTGTAAGCCTTCACCTGAAGTACAATGAAAAAAAATAAAGCATACAATTCAGTAATATTTATTACATTCATAATATTATACAACGATCACCACGACTTATTTCCAGAACTTTTCATCACCCCAAACAGAAACCCAGCACCCGGTAAACAATAACTCCTCCTTGCCGCCTACCCCTGGCCACTAGTAATCACTAATGTGCTTTGTGTCTCCAGCCATTTCCATATTCTAGATATTTCCCGTAACTGGAATCATACAGTATTCGTCCATTTGTGCCTGAAGTATTTCACTCAGCATAATGTATCCCAAGATTCGTCCATGTCATAGTACGTATCAGAATTTCATTTCCTCTTTTTGGCTGAACAATATTCCGTTGTATGGATTTACTGTATTTTCTTTATCCATTCATCAGTTGATGGACGTTTGATTGTTTCCACTTCTAGCTTATGTGAATAGTGCCGCAGGGAGTGAGGGTGTACACATAGCTGTGTGAGTTCCTGCTTTCAGTTCTTTTGATTTTTTTTTGCAAATAACCTGTCCACATAAATAACACACCCACGCATATGACACACATAGTGCCCCTAGGAAAATAATGCGTGACTGGGTTGTGTGGTTGGCAAAAAACATATAATGCATGCATCCTTTGCGTAAAAATACAGTATATATCTAGGAGTAGAATTGCTGGGTCGTATGTTATTTCTATGTTTAACTTGTTGGAGGATGGCCAGACGGTATTCTACAGTCCGACACCATTTTATATTCCCACCAGCAGGGGACAAGGGTTCCACTTTCCCCACATCTTTACCAACATTTGTTAATTTCTGTTTTTTTTAAAAAAAAATAATAGCTATCCTTGTGGGTGTGTTCTTAACTGACTTTTAACACAGCTTTAAATACATTTCTCTTGTGTAAAGTATTAATTATTGTTGTTATTGTCGAGTCAGTTCCAGTGCATGGTGGCCTGTATATAACAGAATGGAACGTTGCCCAGTCCTGCACCATCTTCATGATCATTGGTATGTTTGAGTCCACTTCTGTAGCTGTTCCTATAGCACCTTTCAATCTAGGGGGCTCATCTTCCAGCACTATAGCAGGTGATATTCTTTTGTGATTCACAGTATTTTTATTGGCTGATTTTCAGAAGTAAATCACCAGGCCTTTTCTTCCTAGTCTGTCTTAGTCTGGAAGCGCCACTGAAACCTGTCCACCATGGGTGATCATGCTGGTATTTGAAATACCAATGGCATAGCTTCCAGCATCATAGCAACATGCAAGCCCCCACAATATGACAAACTGATGGACAGGTGGTGGAAAAGTATTATCAATATTTTATTGTATCAATATTTATCAGTAAGGTATAATTCTCATTTTAACTGTAGAAGAGAGGTCCTGTCAGAACATGGGTCAAGAGAAGATACACAAACTTTTTCCTTGTTAGTAACTGAAGAAAATAGCATTTGTAAAATGAAGATCAGACACCTTCTGATACGTAGCTTTGTGTTCGTCGTTGGAGCTGATTCCTCCTCACTTTGGTTGCAGCCAGCCCCTACGTGGCCTGAATTCTTTGCAGAATTTCTGCAGGCAGGCTTGCATTTTTGTCGTGCCTCCAGCCAAAAGCTCAGAATTGTTTAGATGCCATCTTTCAACCAACTTGGCTTCTCCTCCTTCTTTCTGTTCATTTTAAAATGGATCGTTCCATCTACCTGCCTCTGTCCAACGACAGGCAGAAACGTGAGGGTCTGGTGGAAAACTGGTGAATCATTGCCCTTGCGTTTGGTTATGTTACTCAGAGCAGAAGTATGCTTTCTGCATGGAAGCAGAAGCATTGTAATTTTACCCCAGCGATGGAATTGTAGTAGAGGTGAACATAATTCTTCTTCTGTTTACATCTTTAATGAGCCACAATTAAAAGTAGTGAGTTGGCATGTCAGAGCGAATATGTTATTTTCAGATTTCTGTTATAGTCATTGCTGCTGCTGGTTTAAGCTGCACTTCACTAGCACCCTGGAGCTCCAAAAGCTTTAAGAAAGAAAGCCCAGAAGGCTCTAATCTATTTCCTGAAAGTTAATGGGAAGACAGTAATGACTTTCTGCTATACTAAGGTAGAGCTTCGCCTCAAATCCAAGCAGTCTGTGATTCTTGAATCTTCTTTCACGGCACAGCAATTTCTTCTGGGGAAAGGATATTATGGATTGATTTAAAGTGGAGATGCTCCTAAGTTTTCTCTCTTCTCTTTTCTGTTGTCACGATTAAGACGTGCTGGAGTGCTTGTGCTGTGCTGGATTCGTGGTGTGGATTGCAGACAGAACACTACCTCTTGTAAAGTGCCTTTTCCACTGCTTGACACAGCCCAAGCCTAAGCTTGTTGATTTCAGGGGCACTAGAGTCCCTGGAGGAGCCCTGGTGGCGCAGTGGTTAAGAGCTCAGCTGTTAACCAAAAGGTCGGCAGTTCAAATCCACCAGCTGCTCCTTGGAGACCCTATAGGGCAGTTCTCCTCTGTCCTGTAGGGTCACTATGAGTCGGAATCCACTTGACGGCAATAGGTTTGGTTTTCGGTTTATTTTCTTAGGGACCTTTAGATGCGTTTCCACAAATGAGGCCTTACTGCATAATGAATTACTGTGGACTGCAGACTTTCCTGGCCAGTCGTAAAGCCACATATTGGAATTCATGTAATAACTTATGTTTAACATAATGTGTGAACATTTCTAATTTAGCAGGTGAACTCAGCAAGAATGTATAATAAAGTGTTCATGGTAGAGCCGGTTTTCAGGAGAATTGTAATTAAATATGTATGTCTTGGCCATTGATGGGGTCCCCACCCTTCTGCTGTATGCACAGGTGTGCATGTACTATAGATGGAAGTAGATTTATCTTGAAACTAGTGGTGCTTCAGCTTCAAAGCTTCCTACCTGCACAGGTCCCTTCTAAGACCCTGTACCTAGTTTTATATTGATAATTTTGGGAACTGTTTTTAAAGACCCATCGTCATCCCTGCTTCTCCATCCCCTGCCAGATTTTATAAGCTTCAGGTCCCACACACTTGATCCACCCTGATTAAGAACATATATCATCTGTGCCTGTGCTTTTGCTCATTAAATATAGTCATTGCTCCTTCATAGTAAAAAACAAAAACCAAACCCGTTGCTGTTGACTTGATTCCAGCTTGTAGTGACCCTAGAGGACAGAGTAGAACTGCCCCATAGGGTCTCCAAGGAGCGGCTGGTGGATTTGAACTGCCAACCTTTTGGTTAGCAGCTGAGCTCTTAACCACAGTGCCACCAGAGTTCCTCCTTCATAGTAGTATGTGAAATTCTAAAAAATCTGTGAGCCCACAAAATAGGAAAATTAAAGAGCTGAGCAGGGACTTTGATACCTATACCATTCGTTTCCAAAGAAATGTATATCTTGGACATTTGGCAAATAATAGTAGCATGCTTAACTGATAGTCATTACATTCTAAATTTCCCAAGCAATGACTAACAATTATGATTCATATGTTTCTGGCAGTCCCTTCCTCCGACTCACCATTTGTCTGGAGCAGCCTACAGCATAGCTGTTTTAGAACGGTAGTAAAACTGAACTATGTAGTTTCTTGTCTTATCCCATGCACCCAAAAGAAAAATGAATTTAATGGCTATTTTGTGAAACATTTTTTTCCTAGGTTGACATGGCTATTTTAAAGTAAGCAATTTTTCCTGCTAAGAACTCACGTGTTGTAGGTAACTGTGATATGAGGAGCAGCTGTTGATTTCTAGTGTGCTGAATTAGTTTCTTTCTTCCTTTGCCAGAGAGTCCCTTTATTGTTCCCGGTCTGTTGTTAGGTGTAAAAGCTAATTTACTTCAGATTATTTTTTTAAATGCACCTGGCATTCAAACTGTGACATTTCCTGCTGAAACAGCACGGCCGTGGTCTGGAATGAATAGATCCCAAGAAAATATAATCCAATTTTGTTTTTTTAAACACAAGAATCAAGTATGTCTATCAAAAAGTTTTAAATTAGTCATTAATTGTATATTAATTATTAATTACTAGACGTTATTTGGAAACCCTGGTTGTGCAGTAGTTAAGAGCTCAGGCTGCTAACCAAAAGGTCGGCAGTTCAAATTCACCAGGCGCTCCTTGGAAACCCTATGGGGCAGTTCTACTCTGTCCTTAGGGTCTCTATGAGTTGAAATCGACTTGACAGCAATGGGTTTGGTTTTGGTTTTGGTTTTTTAGGCATTATTTATTAGCCATCTAAACGTCTAAATTTCATATAGCCTAAACTCTTAGGTGTGATGCCATAGGCAACTAAGGGAGAATAACAGCTGGACTGGGCAGAAGGTCCCCAAACATGATGAGGTCGGGGAGCAGGGTAACCCCAAGGTGGAAAACGGCCAGATCTGTTTTGTCCCACCCAAACCAAGGAGGCCTGTCCCAGTGGCTGCTTGGTAACAAGACATCTTGATGGTTCAGCAGCCACCGTGAAGTGCTGGGGAGGAGAAGGAAGCAGGCAGAATGATGGAGAATGGAAAACTAGTTGTTTTGGTAGGGGGGTGGGGCTCCATAAAAATCTAGGTTTTAGTTCCTGTTAAGCCACTAATTTGTGACTTTGGAAAAGTTACTAAGTTCCTAGCATCTCAGTATTCTCTAGCAGAGGAGGGCGGTCGCCTGGCTAATAAAAGGATCTATAATAAATAATTGGAGCCCTGGTGGCTCTGTGGTTAATCAGTTGGCTGCTAACCAAAAGGTGGGTGGTTCTGAATCCACCAGGCACCCCTTGGAAACCTTATGGGGCAGTTCTACTCTGTCCTCTAGGGTCACTATGAGTCAGAATCGACTCGACGTCAGTGGGTTTGGGTTTGGTTGTAGTTAATAAGTAATAATAAGTAATATACAATAAAGACTGTGATATTCCGTTCAGATGTGAAATCCTGTCTGGGGAGTGAGAGACATCAGACGAGAATGGGAAAGGAAGCAGTGAGAGTGGAAGTGGAGGCAGTGGGAGGGAGTCAGGGCAGGAGAGATGGCGGCCAGGAACCCATGAGAAAATGTGGTTGTTCAGCTGTCGTGGAGTTGGCCGCCGACCCCTGGTGACCCTACACACAATGGCATGAAACTCTGCCCAGTCCCACGTCATCCGCGTGATCGGTTAGGGTTTGGACTGTTGTGATTCATATTGGCTGATCACCAGGCCTTTCTTCCTAGTCTGGATTAGTCTGAAAGCTCTGTTGCAACCTGTTCAGCATCATAGCAACACGCAAGCCTCCACTGACAGATGAGTGGTGGCTGCATGCGAGGTGAACCAGCCAGGAATTGAACCCGGGTCTTCCACATGGAAGCTAAGAATTCTACCCCTGAACCTCCAGTGCCTTATGTGGAGGAAATGCCCCCAGGTAAATTCAGATGTCTGTCTCTCTTGTCAAAAAAATGCGCTGGACAGTGTTAAAACCCACAAGGGTGACTTATTCTCACGGATTGTTGCAGGGTGAGGAAAAGGATTCAGGGAAGGGAGGGAGGGAGCTGCGGGGGGCAGGTACTGAGGTAATGGGGAGTGGGGGGCAAGGTCCTACGGCTGTGGGGAGACAGACCAGCTCATACTCCACGGAAGCAGAGAACTGAGGGGCTTTTAAAATAAAGTTAGGGAGCTTGACCGTTGGGATAGGAGACTGATTTCCTGAGATTGAGATCAGCACCGTTTTGTCCTGTTCATGATAAGTGTGCATGGATTCTGTGAGACCAGGCATGGGCACCGGGGGCAGGGATAAGGAGTATAGGGGAGGCAGGGGCTGAGTGTTTGGGGAGAAGATGGGGCGATAAGGAATGGAAGCATCTATTCTAAAAAGTTATTTAAACAGAGTACATCAGTAAGTTTGTCTCCTCCAAAACACACAAAAAGTGAGGAATTTTTTTAATGAATGATTTGGGTAGAATTCCCCTTTGTCACTCTTCATGGACAAGTGTGCTTTGTTAGGACAGCTGAGTGCTGCTTCATCTGAGGGTCGAGCTCTGGGGTAACTAACTTGAATTTTGAAGACCCCTTGCAAGGAGCCGTATTTCCCTCGTACAAACTGTGCGCCTTGTCCTTGTCTGCCAGCGTGAGCCCAGTCTTGTGTGTGCGCTCAGTGCTGCACTGGTGGGCCAGCCTAGTCTCTCCCATACCCTTCCCCCAGGTGAAGGCCATGTGTTGGACGTACTTCTGCTTATGTGCATGTGCCACATAGATTTTCGCTCATTCTGAAGCCCTTTGAAATTCATGTCTTTGTGGATTTCGACTTCCTTATTTATCTTGTCATTGTCCTGCTTCAGAGAATCAGATGCATGCGTATTTGGTTTTGCCTGAGCTCACACATATAAATAAGCTTCTGTCGTCAGCACTGTGGGTTGGGTTTGAAATCCATGAGCCTTTGCCAAATTGCAAGATAGTTGTTTAAAAAGAAAAACCAGTTACTTTTGAGTCTATTCTGACTCATGGAGACCCCATGTGTGTCACAGCAGAACTGTGCAAAACAAGGTTTTCAGTGGCTGGTTTTTTTGGAAATAGATCTCCAGGCCTTTCTTCTGAAGTGCCTCTGGGTGGAGAGAAACGCCAACCTTCTGGTGAGGAGCCGAATGAATTAACTTGTTGACCGTTTGCACTCAGGGACTCCATAGTTAGTTGTTTAGTTAATACTAATTGAACTTCTGTCTCACTGTTAGCCTCGGGGGTCATGTGGAAGTCTAGCCCCTTTCGCAGGAGTTTAATAGTCAAGGGGTGGAGACCTATACAAATATAACCGCAAGTGACAGAATGATTGTAACGGTGATAAAAGCAGTAGACATTTTCTGAGAGCACATCTATCCGCACATGTGAAAAATAAATGCTCCATTCTCTCAACAACTCTGTGACTTAAGAATTGCCATTATCCCCCTTCTACAGGTGAGGAAATTGAGGCCCAGAAGAAGTATTTGCCCAATGTCACACATTAGACACGGGTAGGATTAACTTGTTTACTGTACAGAAATCTGTGTTGTCGTTAGGTGCCATCAAATCAATTTTGACTCATGGTGACCCCATGTGACAGAGTAGAACGGCCCCATAGGGTTTTCTAAGCGGTAATCTTTACGGGGGCAGACTGCCAGGTCTTTCTTCTTCAGAGTGGCTGGGTAAGTTAGAACCACCAAACCTGCGGTTAGCAGCCGAGCACTTAACCATTGCACCACTGGGGCTCCTTGAGTAATGTAAGTAAACTTAAATGCACGCTAAGTTCACTGATTCCTTGCCTGCCATACCTATGTAAATGGAGTTAGGACAGATGGGATCCGTGGAGAACCCGGCTTAAACTGTGTTTTGTAGAAGAAAGGCAGGCTTGTGTGAAGAGGAGACTAAAGAACATTTCAAGCTGGAGATGTTTGCTTGTCAGGAGGGAACATAAAGACTCCAGACAGCAAATACGTTTTTGGTTAGCGTGAGGACCATCTCTGCAGGTGTTGGCTGCTAGGTAATCAGAGTCAGATGAGTGGAGTCATTTTTGTTGGTTGTACTGTAGGCATTTGCCATCATTAGTAGCAGGTCAACGCCCTATAAAATCTCTCCAGAATGTAAAGACATATTTCTAACAGAAATGTGTTAGTCTGCAAAGCAAATAAGATACAAGCAGAAATGTTGTGCCCTCAGGAGCTGTCTCCTTGGAGTCCCTTCACATGACATGAGCTTCACACCCTTGCTCTGAGCTGTCATCATTGTTACTTCAGTCTCCAGTAGTTAGCCTTGAGTCTAGAGTCTAGAGTCCCTTGAAGCTCTCGGGAGGTATTTGCCCCAGCCATCCTGGACCTCCTGGGATGTTCGCCTTGTCAGACGTGTGTAATGTGCCCAGCAGCCTCGTTGTGCACATGAGCAGGGCAGGTGCCTCCCTGGGCAGTGAGGGGCGGGAGCTGTTCAGACACACGTGCAGCTGCGGCAGCTCCCTCTACAGACATCCGCTAAGAGGCTTAAACTTGGGCAAGAACCGGGAGCAGGCTGGGAGGAACGAGGTTTGCAGGTACTTGGGAGGAAAAAAAAAAAAAACATGATGAGTGTTATGTGTTTAAAAAAAAATTGCCATCAAGTCAGTTCCAACTCATAGCAACCCCACGTGTGTCACAGCACAGCTGCTCCATGGTGTTTCCAAGGCTGTGACCATTGAAAAGCAGATTGCCAGGCCTTTTTTCCTAGTCATCTCTAAGTGGACATGAACCTCCAACCTTTTGGGTAGGAAGCACCACCCAGGGACTCCTTTTGTGTTCAGTACAGTGGTATTTGTCCCAGGGTTTTTCACTCCAAAACTTTTGAAAAGGGGCAGGGGTGGGGGAGGCATTGGGAGGAATTTCCCCAGGCCGGTAAATGTGACTGGCTGGCTTACTTGTCCAGTTAGTTAATTCATTCATTACTTCATTTAGGATCCTCCTTGTCTGAAAAAGATTTATGGCAGTGCCTTGACTCTCTAAATCTGTCCAAGAAGAAGATCTTAGGAAGTAACCGAGTTGAAAAAGTAGAAACGCCTCTCTTCTTAATGTGCGTTTACTAACAAAAAGACTGCAGATCAGAACAGATGCTAAAAACATGCCCTTCATAATGCATTTATGTTTCTCACTGGTCTCCCACTTCATTATTAGTTTTTTTAAAAGGGGTTTTTCCTTCAAACTGAAACTGTCTAGCAGTTACACGTTTCCTGGTTTCTGTAGAGGTTGGTGTTTGTGAAAGTCTATTACAGGCATGGTGATTTGGGGGCTTTCTGAAGCACCTCTTGAGTTTTGGGGTACCCCTGGAAACAGCAGGGGCACGGGCACCTCTGTTGGTGGGACCCTCACCCCCCATTCCAGGGCTTCATTACCTGTCCCCACCATGCTGGGTTCCCTGGCCCCCATGAAGCTGATGGTTCTGGGTCACTAACACAAACCTTGCCTGTGTGAATTCAGATCCCAACGTTGGAGAGCAAACAGTGCCTTCTTGCTGCCCGCCAGTCTGATGGAAATAGTAATGTTAGCTAGCATTTATCTTCTACCTGAATCTGTGAGGCTCTCACGTGTATTGCCATGTGTATTGCCACGTGTAATCCTCCTAACAGCTCCGTGAGGTGTTACAGACAGGTGAGCAGACTTTGCAAGATCACCCTGAGGGGGTGATAGGACTGACTCAGTGAGCCCCATCCCTTAGAAGGATGCCAGATGCCTCCAGCCTGGGGACACAGTGCCGGGGCGTGGGGAGAGAGGGGGCAGTGTGGGGAAGCAGTGGGGGGAGAATGGTGAATGGGGAAAGAGGTGGTGCCCAGAGTTCACTATTCATCGACCAAAGAGAGGGGAGAAGGAAGAAACCTTACTTCGCCCCAGGTACCACATTAGCAGCACTACCTATTACCTCTCACCTAAGCTTCATAAAGTCCATGGTTTGCGCCCCACTACTAACCTAAAGGTTGGTGGTTCGAACCCACCTGGCAGCACCATGGAAGAAAGGCCTGGTGGTCTGCTTCTGGAAAGATTATAGCCAAGAAAACCCCGTGGAAGAGTTCTACTCTGTAACACATGGGGTCGCCATGAGTCAGAATCAACTTGATGGCAGCAGGGTTTTTTTTCTTTTTTTTTTTTGCAGTTAAGTCTCCTAATAACCCCGTGAGGTGAGCATTATTGTTTTGTTTTACGGATGATGTCAGACAAATGTTAAGTAAGAAGATTAATAGCTCCCTTCAGCCATAATGAGGACGTTCATAGACCCTGCGGTATGGATAGACCTTGAAGACATTATGCTAAGTTGAAAGAAGTCAGACCCAAAGGGACAAATATTACATGATCCCACTTCTATGAAACATTTAGAATAGGCAAATGCATAAGACAGAAACATATTAGTGGTTACCACGGGCTGAGGGGAGGAGGGAATGGGGATTGTTGCTTGAGGGGCTCTGAGTTTCTGTTTGGGAAGGAGGAAAACTTTTGGCAACAGATGATGATGGTTGCACAACATGACTATAATAATGTCCCTGAATTGTACACTTAAAAATGGTTACAATGGCAGTTTTGTTATATACATACTTTAGCACAAGAAAAGAAAAAGAAGATTAGTAGCTACCGAGTAATGGAACAAGGATTCTAAACCAACTGTCTGACATAGAACTCACAGTTTATTTTCAAGCATGAGCGGTGCTGTGCATTGTATTCCCTCAAAATATGTGCTGGGATCCTAACCCTTGTATTTGTGGATGTAATCCCATTTGGGAATAGGGTTTTCTTTGTTATGTCAGTAAGACAGGATTAGTGCAGGGTGTGTTTTAAGTCAATCTCTTTTGAGATATAAAAGAGATTAAACAAGCAAGTGAGAGAAGCAGAGATGGGGCAAGAGAGATGCCAAGCCACATGAAGATCACCCAGGAGCAGAAGCTCGGAAGAGACAAGGACCCTCCTCCAGAGCTGACAGAGAGAGCCTTTCCCTAGAGCTGGCACCCTAAATTTGGACTTCTAGCCACATGCACTGTGAGAGAATAACTTTCTGTTTGTTGAAGCCACCCATTTGTGGTATTTCTATTACAGCAGCGCTAGATAACTAAGGCAGTCCTGATATCACTGAAGTTAGGGTCATTGTTCACACTGCAGAGGAAAGGAGCATGCACTTGGAGTCAGAGAAATGTCAGTTCATACCCAGCCTGCACCCTTTACTAACTGTGATGCCGTTGACAAGTTACTCCGAGCCTCTGTTCTCTCAGCTATGAAACAGGAATAAAGATCCTCCCTC
Organism: Dugong dugon; assembly: GCA_030035585.1. NCBI lineage: Eukaryota > Metazoa > Chordata > Mammalia > Sirenia > Dugongidae > Dugong > Dugong dugon. The sequence goes on from CM057464.1 coordinate 4,122,731, forward strand.
ATAGGACCGCTCTCTACGCATACGCAGTCAGCACAGTGCCTGGCATGTACATGCACCTAATGGTATATTATGAGGGCAGTGGTGTCCCAGTGGTCGAATTCTCGCCTTCCATGCGGGAGACCCGGGTTCAATTCCCAGCCAGTGCACCCCATGTGTAGCCACCACCCCCATCTGTAAATGGAGGCTTGCATGTTGTTATGATGCTAAACAGTTTTCAGTGGAGCTTCCAGACTAGAACAGACTCGGAAGAAAGACCTGGCAACGCACTTCTGAAAAGCAGCCAGTGAAAACCCTATAGATCACAATGGTCCAGTCCACTGATTGTGGGGATGACACTGGGCTGGGCAGTGTTTTGTCCTGTTACACATGGGGTCCCCGTGAGTCGGGGGCTGATACGCTGGCAGCTAACAATTACAACAACAGATGATGTGTTACTGTTATTATCAGTTGAGAGCATAGGTAGTCCTTTTTATTGTGATTATAGAAGTTATGGCATACCAGTGGAAGGATCCCTCATAATTCAGTGAAAGAGATCCTTGAAATGTCTGCTACTACAAAAATGCAGATTATTCCTGGGTACATTTCTGGCAAACATATGAGCCATTTACATACTGAAACCTCTCTAATATTATTTCTATGAATAGCCAAACTTCTAAGTGATCATTTTGAATTTAGAATCCTTCTCTCTATGAACAGATTCGTTTTATTGCCGTGTCTTCTTAGCATCTTTTGACAGGTATCATTATCTCTTTGCTTCAAATTCTAGTGTTTATGATTTCACGAGCTCTTACAATTTTAGTTTACTACCTAAGAGACTAATTTCTCGTAATGTTGTTGGGTGTCGTTGAGTCGGTTCCAACTTGAAGCAACCCTGTGTACAACAGAACGAAACGCTGCCCGGTCCCTCGTCATCCTCATAATCGGCTGTTGTGCTTCAGCCCGTTGTTGCAGCCACTTGGTTAATCCATCTTGTTGAGGGTCTTCCTCTTTTTCTCTGACGCTCTACTTTACCAAGCATGATGTCCTTCTCGAGGGACTGATCCCTCCTGATAACATGTCCAAAGTGTATGAGGCAAAGTCTCGCCATCCTTGCTTCTAAGGAGCATTGTGGCTGTACTTACTTCTTCCAGGGCAGGTTTTGTTTGTTCTTCTGGCAGTCCATGGTATATTCAATATTCTTCCCCAACACCATAATTCAAAGGCACCAATTCTTCTTCAGTCTTCCTTATTCATTGTCCAGCTTTCACATGCATAAGAGGCGACTGAAAACACCATGGCTTGGGTCAGATGCACCTTAGTCCTCAAAGTAACATCTTTGCTTTTCAACACTTTAAAGAGATCTTTTGCAGCAGATCTGCCCAATGCAATATGTTGTTTGATTTCTTGACTGCGGCTTCCATGAGTGTTGATTGTGGATCCGAGTAAGATGAAATTCTTGACAATTTCAATATTTTCTCTGTTTGTCATGATGTAGTTTTATTGGTCTAATTGACATCACTTTAATGTCAGAGCTTGGGAAGTAAGGGCATTGCTTATTTTCTCAGATGCACCTTTACAGCTTAAGATTTAATGCCCTGGCTGGCATGACACTTACAGAACTGGATTCTGTATACGTCAGTGCTGTGATATCATTATTTGTATTTAAATGATTTTTTCTTGTGATAGCAAATGTTATGTGTCAACGTGGCTAGGCCATGATTCTCTGTTTTATGTAATTTGCTACCATTTTTTGACCTGTTGTAAGGTGAGTTTCTTTGGGGGTGTGTCCTGCATCCAGTATAGGTGGGTGTTCTGGCAAAGTTCTGTCTCTCTCGATCCTGCATCCAACTCATCATCCTCTGACCTCTGGTTCTTGGCACGTGAGCCAGAAGCTTGCCACCTGACCTGCCAGTTTTGGGTTTGTCAGCCACATGTGTCAGGAGAAGCCTCCAGCCTGATGCCTGACGGATGGATTTGGGACTTGCCCGCCTCTTTAACTGAATGAGCCATTTCCTTGTAGTAAATGTCTCTGTGTATATGTTTACATATATACGATTCACTGGTTTTGCTCCTTTAGAGAACCCAGCCTAAAACACTTCTATTAGCTTTTCTCTAAATAATTCCCTGTTAATCAGTCTGAGTTCTTCAGCATACGTTTGTACCTAACTGTGGACCACCTTGGTATCCACTCAGGCCCTTGAATTTTATCATGGGTATAGAGGCTATAGTCAGCCCCTTGATGGTGCAGATGGTTTGTGCTCATCTGCTAACCTAAAGGTTGGCAGTTCGAACCCCTCCAGCAGCACCGTGGAAGAAAGGCCTGGAGGTCTGCTTTCATAAAATTACAACTAGGAAAACCCTATGGAGCAGTTCTCCTTTGTAACACATGGGGTCACCGTGAGTCAGAATTGACTCAGCGGCAGTGGGTTTGGTTTTTGGCTTTTATGGAGCTATATCTTTAAATAAGACTAAGTCCATAAATTGATCCCACAATTTAGCATCACAACAGTAGGTTTATGTTCTATTTCCTAGTCTGCTGAGGAGTGTCTGGGTTCTTAAAAGTTTGTGAGCAGCCATCTAAGAAATAACTATTGGTCCCTACTGGTCAGGAGCAAAAGAGAAAGAAGGAAACTCCCTATTCAGAGAAAGATCTGGTCTACAGGACTACTTGTCTACATGAACCATGGCGTCGTCTGCTCTAAGACCAGAAGAACCATGTAGATGGTGCCCAGCTACCACAATGTAACGTGCTGATCAAGACCATAATAGATGGATCCTGATAGAAAGGGAGAAAAATGTGGAACAGAACTTCAAATTCCCAAAAAATTTCAGATTTACTAGACTTACTGAGACAGAAGGAATTCCCAAGAATATTGCCCTGAGATGTTCTTTAAGCCTTGAGCCAAAACTATCCCCTCAAGTCACCTTTTTAGGGAATAGCAGGTTAGCTCATAAAGTGTAGAATAGCATCCTCCAGGATTGCACTCTTTTAAAAAATCATCTGTAGGGGACCGAATGGTACGCACATACTCTAAAGCATAGATGTGAAGGTTGAGGGATGTGACACGAGACTAATGGGGAAGGAAGAGCTAGGACGGAATAATGAGAATATTGATTCAGGGTGAAGAATATAACCAGCATCACTGAACAATGTGTAGAAACTGTTGAACGGGAAAATGTTTTACTGTGTATACTTCCACTTAAAATACAATAAAATACTATTTCAAAAAAAAAAAAAAAAAAACAGTGGGGCTTGTTGATTTCACTAGCTGGTTTTCCCCTGGAGGGCAGAGATAGTTTTCTCCTGCTTGCCTCTGACTCCTCCCAATGAGTCACAAAATACAAAGGTGTTCAGATGCTTGTTGTCTTAGTGTCAGAGGACTTGGTAGACTCAAACATAGCAACAATCATGAAGATGGTGCAGGACCAGGCAGGGTTTCATTTTGCTGTACATAAGGTCACCATGAGTCAGAACCGACTTGACAGCAGCTAACGACAGCAGTACCTAAGGAATGGCCTCGGGTGGAAGGACGTTGCGCTGGCAGGGGTTCTAAGGCCCCTTGCAGCTCTGTGACCCTGTCACTACAGACATAACAGGAGGAATATGGCAGGCATCTTTGCAGGAACATTCTCAGTTTAACCTTTATAACATTAATAAATGGTCAGATGTTTTTAAAAAGAAATGCCCTTCTGGGGACCATGGTCTTGGGGGACATCTAGCTCAGTTGGTATGACACAGTTTATAAGGAAAATGTTCTACGTCCTACTTTGCTGAGTAGTGTCTCACGTCTTAAAAGCTTGTGAACAGCCATCTGAGGTACTTCACTGGTCCCACCCCATCTGGAGTAAGAGAGAATGAAGAAAACCAAAGACACAAGGGAAAGATTAGTGCAAGGGACTAACGGACCACAGCTACCACGGCCTCCACCAGACTGAGTCCAGTAGGACTAGATGGTGCCCGGCTACCACCACTGACTGCTCTGACAGGGATCACAATAGAGCTGGTGAAAAATGTTGAAGAAAATCCAAACTCACACAAAAAGGCCATACTTACTAGCCCAACCCTGAGAGTATGGCCCCCAGACACCCTTTTAACTCAGTAGTAAAGTCCCTGCTGAGGCTCACCTTTAGCCAAAGACTAGACAGGCCTATAAAACAAACAATAACACACGTAGCTCAGCCATGTATATGAAACTAAATGGGCACACCAGCCAAGGGGCAAAGACGAGATGGCAGGAGGGGACAGGAAAGCTGGACGAATGGAAATGGGGAACCCAAGGTCGAGAAGGGGGGAGTGTTGACATGTCATGGGGTTGGCAGCTGGTGTCACAAAATAATACGTGTATTAGTTGTTTAATGAGAAACTAATTAGCTGTAGACCTTCATCTAAAGCACAGTAATAAAAGAAAGGAAGAAATATCCTTTTCCAGTAGGGGATTATAAAGACTTTAAGCAGACAACATCAACAGACTTAAAAAATAATAAGAAGAAGATGATTTTATTTTAAGGGCAATCTTAACTGTTTTCCTGTTCTTGAAATATCATTAGACTAGTTACTATTCTTTTTATTATCAGTAATAGAAACCCAGTGGAGGCAACTTCTAAGAAGTGGAGACTTAAATAAGGACAGGAGAGTCTCCTGGGTTTCAGGGAAGGGTGGCAGCTGGGTCTTAACTGCTGGAAAACAGACAAGAGAACAACAAAACAAAAACACTAAACTACAGTATGTCCAGGAATTGAATCATGTTATATAGCTTCCACCTATGTGGATAGAAAATTTCCAGAAAAACAGGTGCTGAACAGCCAGTCCAGTATGTCTCTACAGGGATTGTACCAAGGGTATGTCTATGATTGTTTCTTCTTCTTTACTTGTGCTACTGTTAAAGATTTTGCAATCATTAGTGCTAATATTGCTGGAGAAAAAAATTAATTAAGATGTCTGTTGTTCTGTTGTGGTAATTTCTGTGTGCAGGGCTCATTAACATCTTTGCTCAGAATGAGCAGCTCTTTTCTGCTTGAAATGTGCTAAAATCACACAACTTGCAGAGCCATTCTTCAGCTTGTTGTTTCTTCATCTCCTTGCTTCACTTGCTGCCCGGAAGTTGATCACTCTCAAGTGTTGGGTTAGTCCAGGGGAGCTGAGTGCCCGTGAATAGAGGATCTTGTACTTGGTGTGATGTTGGGTTCCTAGGATGGCCATAATGGCCGTACCAAAGTACCACCAACTAGATGGCTTAAAACAATAGAAATTTATTGTCTCACAGTTCTGGAGGCCAGAAGTCTGGAATCAAGGTGTCAGCAGGGCCATGCTCTCTCCAAAGACTCTAGGAGAACATCCTTCCTGGCTTCTTCTAGCTTCGGGTGGTTCTTAGCAATCCTTGGCGTTCATTGTCTTGTAGATGCATTACTCCGGTCTCTGCCTCCATCTTCACGTGGCTGGCTGTCTTCTTTATCTCTTCTCTTTTTATAAGGACAGCAGTCATATTGGATTTGGACCCATTCCACTCCAGTGTGACCTTGTGTTAACTAATAGCATCTTCAAAGACTCCAGTTCCAAACAAGGTCATGCTCACAGAACCCGTAACAGTGATGCTGATGAAGTGGTTCAAGAAGCAAACGGGAAGTGTTTGAGGATCCTCCTGTAATGGCCCAGTGTTGCACTGCCATTCCTGGCAACTCCTAGAAGGCAGCGTTGAGTTACCTGCAGGACCTCTTCATGTTCTAGGTCACCTCCAAGTTAGAGCTCATGTGATTAAACTTCTAATTTCAAAAGAGGACACAGACCCAGAGAAATAAAGATGGCTGACCAAGAGATGAGACCGGCCCCAGAAGTGGACGTATGGGCTCCTGATTCCTTTTCTAGCATCCTTTCTGCCACTTAACACTGTCTTTCTAAAAATGATCATGTATAGGGTCACGGCTTGGTCCTTAGCAGGGACTCAGCATCTGTAAATTGATTTGATTCATTAACTGACCGATTATAGACTATATTAGTTACAGAGTCTTTAAGCGGTCATCTCAACTGGCTTTTCAGATACCAGTACTACTATATAATATGCAACCAACTCATTCAAAATTCTAATGCCACAAACGTTTTTAAGTGCTGACTGTATGCCAGGCATTGTGCTAGGTACCAGGGGAAACTCTGTAAACAAGACAGACCCAAACAAACAACAAGCCTGTTGCTATTGAGTCAGTTCTGACCCATCTCAGCCCCATGTGTTACAGAGTAGAACTGTACTCTATAGGGTTTTTCCTGGTTGTAATCTTTACGGAAACAGATCGTCAGACTTTTCTTCCGTGGTGCCACTGGGTGGGTTCAAACCACCAACCTTTAGGTTAGTGCAAAAAAAAAAAAAACCAAACTCATTGCCATCGAGGTGATTGCGACCCCTAGCAACCCTATGGAACAGAGTAGAACTGCCCCATAGAGTTTCCAGGGAGCAGCTGGTGGATTTGAACTGCTGACCTTTTGGTTAGCAGCCAGGCACAAACCCTCTGCACCACCCAGGCCCGGCCTTTTGGGAGGTTACAGTCTATCAGGGAAGACAGACATTAAAAAAAGGACTTGTGAAGACTGTTAGGAAAGAGAAGATGCGAGTGCCCTCTCTAGGTCTTATTACAATCACCCGTTTTTAGTCAAATCTTCCGTAGTGTCAAGTGTGCATTTAGCGTCAGCTGGTGCCTTGCCACGCAGCGGGGATCGGAGCATTAAGGGAACCCGAATGCTTCAGAGCTGTAGTTCTGGAGAGAAGAGTGTCAGAAGACGTCACTGTGCTTCTTGCAGATACGTTCTTGCGTTGCCGGAATGCTCACTGCATAACTGAACAGCTTAAGCGTCCTCAGTGCATCTTTCCGGAGAGGGAAAGTGGCTGTTTTTACCATTGAATGGTGTTCCCATACTCCACCATTAAATGGTTACTGTCCTGAACCTCGGCCCCCTGCTGTTGCGGTGGTTAAGAGCTAGGCTGCTAGAGAATCGACTTCACAGGAACAGGTTCGGTTTTGGGTTTATCCAGAACCTCACTTATAGCAACTCGACTCTTAGTGACCCTATAGGACAGAGTACAACTGCCCCATAGGGTGTCCAGGAGCGACTGGTGGATTCGAACTGCCAATCTCTTGGCTAGCAGCCATAGCTCTTAGCTACTGTGCCACCAGGGCTCTGAATTGGGCTGAATTTAGATTCTGTGTCCCTAGGTGTGCTGGCCGTGACCTTGACAGAACTGAACTTCCTCTTTCACTAAATGTCATCCCAAGTTTCAGGCAGCATTTGGAATTAAATGCTGATCAGCCTGTTGCTAAGGGATCTTTAAGTATCATAAATCTGGGTTCAAACAGATAGAAGATGCAAAGGCTGACATTAACTATCAAGCCTACGGGGTCACTTTGGGTCGGAATCGACTTGACGGCAGTGGGTTTGGGGTTTTTTTCCTTTGTTTGTTTATCCTGAACCTGATCTGTTTCTGTACTGGGACCACGTCTTACTCATATTTCTGGCCTCAGTGTCCGGCATGGTGCCTGGCATGTACTAGGTCTTCTGTAAATATTCGCTGAATAAATGCATACTGATTGAAAAATTGCCTAGTATCACGAGCTCTCTGTGCATGATAAACGCCTCACCTCTCCAAAAAGATTGCAAGCTTCTGAGCAGAAAAACCATGAGTCACACATTGCCTGCCTGCCTCAGTGCCCTGAATAGAAGACCCACGGTCCTCCAGGCCCTGGAGAGCGGCCAGTCACCCCTGCATCCTGGACCACTGAAGGTTCCTAGAGTAAAGATGGAAAAGGTATATAGAGGTTATTGCATAGACAGAGATTTTTGAAAACGCAGTTTGCTCAGTGTACCCTTTTGGATCTATGGACACAAATTAACACTCATTCCTTGCCCTCAGGGTAGAGAGTAATTTATTCTATTCTCCACTTCTGCTGTAATCACAGCTGCCTTCATTAGAGAATCAGAGAGAAGTGAATTAAGGTGAGCTTTGAAAGAAGGCAGAGAGATGCAGCTCGCTTGATGGATGTGGGGGTGGGAGTGGAAGGGAGTTCTCTGTATAGAGATGGCATCAAAGGAGGTTTGGCTGTTTTTCCATTCCCAGTAATCACTGACAGTTTTTATTGTTTAACATTTTTTAAAGTGTCCTCTGAACCTCGGGCTGTTCAAAAACAAGCATCTCGTGGCAGAGATTATGTCAGATGATAAGCGATGCAGTCCATGATCAGTGACAGAATCAAAGGTTGGCTCTGCAGCATGATGAGAATTTAAATATACAGAAGTCAAGAAATTCAGGAGTTCAAGTTAAACTGCAGGCATGGTTCCGTCCCTTCGGACATCTGGTAGTAACGTTTTCTGGATTGTGGTGGCGTCTGTTCAGTTGAAGCCCTTGTTTTTGCAAAGTTGTATCAAGGTAGCAATGTGAGCAGTAGCTTTAGACTTCCAGGGTTTTTTCTCTTCTTGTCAGGCACAGTATGTGCTGCCATTGCGTTTGTGCCTTCAATGCTGGCCTGCTTATGGAAATTAAAAAAAAAAAACCCTCATTCTACGGCGCCCGGTCTGTATGACTTTATGAAAAGAGGTCTCTCCTCTTTGCTAGAACGCAGGCTCATTCTGAAACAAAACGCAGCCATTTCAACTTCTGAAATTATTTTTAATAGCAGCTTTATCGAATATAATTCACGTACCATAAAATTCACCCGTTCTAAGTTGTTTCAGTGGTTTGTAGTATATTCACTACTGATATATATTTGAAGAGAGGGTTAATTCAGTATTTTGTTTTTTGGTTCTCAAAAATGCACGATGCATCCTTATCTGGCAAGTCCGGTTATGAAAATGCTGTGAAATAAACGGGAATGGAGAGGAGCAGAAATTATCTAGATTGTGCTTAGTTTGATTCAGATTCATTCAGATGGCCAAAATAGTTTTGTAAGCATGCTTGCTTGAATTGAAACCTCTCGTTTTGCATCACAGAGCCAGCAATATGTGATTTTTTATTGTTCTTCTGGGAGCATTGTTTGCTTGCAAAGTTGGCTGTGATGACTTAGCCAGAAATTCAACAGAACTGAAATTTCTTGAAGTCCAGATTTGCTCCACAGCCAGTTTTGAATTGACTGAGGCTATAGGTGGAAACGGCACTTGAATTATTTGAGATCTAGAATTCTCAGTGGCAAAGAGAATATTTTGTTCTCAGTTACAAAAATGGCATTTTATACTTATGTTACCGGTGAGAGTGGTACTTGGTATACTGTCATTTAGAAGAACAATTAAGACATTCTCTGGTAAACATGAGGGAGTTCCTGGGTGGTACAAACGGTTAATGCGCTCAGCTGCTAACCCAAAAGTTTGGGTGTGCCTCAGAAGAAAGGCCTGGTCATCTGCTTCAGAAAAAAGTCAGCCATCGAAAACCCTATGCAACACAGTTCTACTCTGACACATACGTGCCCCATAGGGTTTTTAATGGCTGATGTTTTAGAAGTAGATGTCAATGGGTCAGAATCAATGAGGCAACTTGTAAAACTGTAGTAAGCATGAATATGTGTATACTCTGATCTGACAATTTTCCTTCTAGGTATATACCCCAGAAAAACGTCTGCATATGTGTCCCAGGGGATAGGTAGCATGTCCCTTACAGCTTTGCTTATATTAATATTGGTTTAAAAAAAAAAAAACATTTTATCAGCGTAGAATGGATAAACAAATTGCAATACGATCAAATACTAGAATATTATACAACAGTGAAAATGAATGAACTCAAGCTCTGTTGTCCAATATGGAGAAACCTCAACAGCCCGTTACTGAATAAAATTTAAAAAAAAAAAAAGAGTGGGTTGTAGAAAAAGTCAGACAATATGAATGATTCTAAGATTTTGTAGATGTGTGTAATTAATAAGAAAAGTGGAATTTCATCCTGAGACAGTTAAGAAAAGATCTATTAAAACTCTTTTCCCTCTGGTCTGAGACTGTATGTGAAAGCGAAAGCCACTGACTATCTCTGCCATAAATGTAAACGCTCCTGTGAAATTTCGAAGTACCCTGCATAGTAAGTCTTTAAAATAGCGAATACACGCTAGTGACAGATTTGAGACTGACAGCATGATGGCTGGGTGAAAAACAAATCAGGCATGTAGAACGTTTTTATATTAAAAAGATTTAAATTCCTGAAATAGAATTTTCAGAAAGAAATTTTTCTTGAACGATGTTAGATTGAAGGGTCTAACTAAAAATAGAGTTGAATTTTTAATAAATGAAAAATTAGTTAAGATTCTGATCAGCATTTCCTGGGCTCTGTATGCATTTTGTTGCTTCATTATTTTAGTAAACATGGGCAGTACCTGCTCTCACATCCCTTGTATTTTTTGCTTGTTTGCTTATATCGTCATTACCATCTTCACCATATGGAGCACATATTTTCTTGAACCCTGAGCTAAGCTCCTTACAGCCAGTAACCGTGGAGTGCATTCCAACTCAAGGCGACCCTAGGTGTGTTAGAGTAGAACGGTGCTTCATAGGGTTTTCAGGGACTGATTTTTTTTTTTTTTAATCGTACTTTAGATGAAGGTTTACAGAGCAAATTAGTTTCTCATTAAGTGATTAATATACCTATTGTTTTGTGACATTGGTTGCCAACCCTATGACATGTCAACTCTCCCCTTCTCAACCTTGGGTTCCCTATTACCAGCTTTCCTGCCCCTTTCTGCCTTCTAGTCCTTGCCCCTGGGCTAGTGTGCCCATTTAGTCTCATTTTGTTTTGTATGCCTGTCTAATCCTTGGCTGAAGGGTAAACCTCTGGAGTGACTTCATTACTGAGTTAGAAGTGTGTCCGGGGGCCATACTCCTGGGGTTTCTCCAATCTCTTCTCCATCAGACAGTAAGTCTGGTCTTTTTTTCTGAGTTAGAATTTTGTTCTACATTTTTCTCCAGCTCTGTCCAGAACCCTCTGTTGTGATCCTGGTGAGAGCAGTCAGTGGTGGTAGCCGGGCACCATCTAGTTGTACTGGACTCAGTCTGGTGGAGGCTGTGGTAGTTGTGGTCCATTAGTCCTTTGGGCTAATTTTATTATTATCTTTTATTGTACTTTAAATGAAGGTTTACAGAACAAATAGTTTCTCATTAAACTGTCAGTACACATACTGTTTTATGACATTGGTTAACAACCCCATGACATGTCAACACTCTCCCTTCTTGACCTTGGAGGACCTTTTTTTTTTTTTGGTGAAAATATTCCTAGTCAAAGATTCACCATTTCAAAAATTTTTACATGTACAATTCAGTAACATCGATTACATTCTTCCAGTTGTGCTGCTATTCTCACTATCCCTTTCCAAATTATTCCATCACCATTGTCTTCAACTCACTGCCCCCTAGGCCTCCCATCAAACCTTTTGAGTTGCTGTTGTCAGTTTGATCTCATATAGATAATTCTTTTTTTTTGTACTTTAGATGAAGGTTTACAGAACAAATAGTTTCTCATTAAACAGTTAGTACACATATTGCCTTATGACAGTGGTTAACCCCATGACATGTCAACGCTGTCCCTTCTCAAGCTTGTGTTCCCTATCACCAGCTTTCCTGTCCCCTCCTGGCTTCTAGTCCTTGTCCCTGGACTGCTGTGCCTCATTGGTCCCGTTTTGTTTTATGGGGCTGCCCAATCCCCGGCTGACCAGTGAACCTCGGGAATGACTTCACCACTGAGCTAAAAAGGTGTCTGGGGGCCATACTCTCGGGGTTTCTCCAGTCTCTGTCAGGCCAGTAAATCTGGTCTTTTTTTGTGAGTTAGAATTATGTTCTACATCCTTCTCCAGCTCTGTCCAGAACCCTCTGTTGTGATCCTGGTCAGAGCAGTCAGTGGTGGTAGCTGGGCACCATCTAGCTGTACTGGACTCAGTCCAGCGGAGGCCTTGGTAGCTGTGGTCCATTAGTCCTTCGGACTAATCTTTTCCTTGTATCCTGTTCTCTTCATTCTTCCTTTCTCCCGAAGGGATGAGACCAGTGGAGTATCTTAGATGGCCGCTCACGGGCTTTTAAGACCCCAGACACTACTCACCAAGGTAGAATGTAGAACATTGTTTTTATAAACTGTGTTATGCCAATTGAGCTAGATGTTCCCAGAGACCATGGTCCCCACAGCTCTCCGCCCAGCAGTTCAGTCCCTCAGGGAGTTTGGATGTGTCTATGGAGCTTCCGTGGTTGGACATTTAATTTTCCCCTTGTGTCTTTAGTTTTCTTCATTCTCCTTTGCTCCAGACGGGGTACGACCAGTGGAGTATCTTCGATGGCAGCTCACAAGCTTTTTAAGACCCCAGACGCTACTCACCAGAGTAGGATGTAGAACATTGTCTTTATAAACTCTGTTACGCCTGTTGAGCCAGACGTCAGGAAATGATTTTTTGCAAGTAGATCACCAGGTGTTTCTGGGTGGACTTGAACCTCCAACCTTTCAGTTAGTAGCCAAGCCTGTTAATCTTTTGTATCACCCAGGGACTCCAAACCAAAAAAACCCCCAAATCTGTTGCCATTGAGTCCATTCTGACTCACGAGAATCCCGTGTTTACAGGGTGGAACTCACCCACACGACTTTCTTGACTGTAATTTTATGGAAGTGTATCACCAGGCCTTTCTTCCATGGTGCTACTGGGTGGGTTTGAATTGCCAACTTTTAGGTTGGTAGATAAGTGCACCCAGGGACTCAAGCTCCTAAGGAACACTGCGTTTACTGCAAGCATGTTTCTGCCTCAGGGGCTTTACAGATCTCTGGATTTCCTCCCCTGCCAGGCCTCACAACTCCTTCCTTGCCTGGATTCAGGGCTCTGTTCAAATGTAACTTCATCTGAAAGGTGTCCTCTGACCACCCTGTCTAAAAATAACACCCCCGTCGCTTTCTGCCCTACCCACTGATTTAATATGTCCTTACTGCATTTACAGATATTTGTCTGTCTCCCTCGGCTAAAATCTCAGAGAGACCCTTGTTATCTCCAGCATTTGGAATTGGGCCCAGCACACAATGGAGGCTCAATAAATGTGGGTTGAATGAATGAATCACCTCACCCCAACAAGCCTTTGTAAAAAATTTTGGTAAAATATATATAGCATACGACTTATCATTTTAACCATTTTTAAGTATAGAATTCAGTGAAATTAATTACATTCAAATGTTGTAAATCATCACTGCTATTTATTTCCAAAACTTTTCCATCACCCCAAACAGAAACTCGACCCATTAATAATAACTCCTCTTTCCTGCTTCCCCAGCCCCTCGTAGCCACTGTGATTTCTCTCCGTGTGTTTGCCCGTTCTAGGTGTTTCATGGAAGTTGATCATGTAATAGTTAAGCTTTGTGTCTGTCTTATGTTGGTAGTGCTGCGGTGAACACTGGTGTACAAGTATCTCTTGGAACGCCTACTTTCAGTTCTTCTGCGTACCTACTTGGGTAAAATCCTAGGGTCCTGTGGTAATTCAATGTTTAACTTTCTGAGAAATGCCCAAACTTTTCCACATCACTGCACCATTTCATGTTCCTACCAGCAATGTACCAGGGTTCCAATCCCAGTAACTCCTTGAGATAGCTATTACTATCACCACTGTACAGATTTAAACAAAAAAACGGAGGTTCAGACAGAGTCAGCTCCTTGCCCGTATTCACCCAGCTTATCAGTGGTGGGACTGGAAGTCAAATCCAGAGCCCCTGACACCAAAGCCTGTTCTCCTCATTACTACACACTTCAGCCTTCTGTCGTGGGGCGCTGACTCTGGTGTGACTTGGGGTGTGTGTGTGTGTCTAGGGTATCAAATTCCCTTCTTTTCAAACTATCAACGTTTGTTTAATTGTCCGAATGATCCGTTATCCCAAAGAAGTGTGTCCCCTTTTAGGACTATTTTCTTCTTTGCATATGTGAAAAATTTCCCCACATTTTAGAGTCAGAAAAATTCTGTGCTGTGTTTCCCTTTCCGGCGAACACCCCATGTCATGTTCAGCGTCATCGGAGACTGCAGTGGGTCTGTGAGAGGGGCAGACATGAAGAGCAGAACGATTTCTAGATAACGCACCGCACCATGTTATCTTCTAAATGCGTGTGTCCTTACGCCGGTTCTAATGGCCTCTAATGACCATGTGTTCTGAGCAGGTGCCTTGTAGTCGGTACTCATTCCTCACCTTATGCACTGCTAGATTTACGGAAATAACACGAACCGGGAAACTGAAATAAACGTGATGGATGCCTGGAATGCGTTATTCTTTTTATTTTCTTGGGTTTGTTTTGGGATGCAGTAGCCTGCTCTGAAGTTAAAAATAAGCCAGCTAATGTTAGAAGCTGAGGTTGTCACCCTTTTTAATAGGAGTGTGGATCTGGAAGGGGTGCCAGAAAGTTCTCCGTTAGCAACTGAGGGGAGTAAAAGCATAGTTGGCAGTGCAGTGAGTACTGTGAGGATTCTAGAACTGGGGTTTCCAGACTCTTTCTGGGGCTTCTTCCATAGCCTAGAGTCCCTGGGTGGTGCATGTGGTTAATCTGCTCACCTGCTAGCTGAAACTTTGGGAGTTCGAGTCCACCCCCAAGGCACCTTGGAAAAAAGGCCTGGTGATCTACTTATGGAAAATCAGCTACTAAAAACCCTGTGGAGTACAGTTCTACCCTGAAGCATATGGGGTCACCATGAGTTGGGGTCAACTCGATGGCAGCTGGTTTTACTACTCTGCCTTCCTCAGCACCTTGTTCACTCAGCTGTAAAGCCATATATGCCTGGAGGTGTAAAAGCATCTTCTTGGGCCACTAGCTGACTGATGGATTATCAGTGTCTGTTCTCCTGGGCCATTTGGCTTCTTTATCAAAGCCACTTCTTGTTGACCTTGGTTGATTGTGGTGGACTAATGGCAGAGCTGAAATGATCTCCTTAAGGTTGCATATGGAACTCTGGTGGCACACTGGTTAAGAGCTCAGCTGTTAACCAAAAGGTCGGCAGTTTGAATCCACCAGGTGCTCCGTGGAAACCCTTTGGGGCAGTTCTTCTCTATCCTATATGGTCTCTGTGAGTCAGAATCAACTCGACTGCAATGGTTTTTTTTTTTTTTTTAAGGTTGCATGTTAACTATTGCCCAAATTTCTCAGGATCCTAGGACATGAGAATCTTAGTCTTGGGGTGTGTGTATGTGTGTCTGTATGAGAGAGAGGGAGAGAGTATCAGACGATGGATATGAATATTAAACATTTTAGATCTACAGCCTTTGAAGACTTCTGTTTTTCCTCTGGCATAGGAACAAGCCCAGATGAGGTTTCTTCTACTGTGAAAAGTTTTGGAGTTTGGGGGATTATTTTTGTTTTAAAATGAAAATAATACCATTAGTGATTGAGCACTTATATAGGCCAGACATTGTACTAAGGACTTTTTACATACTGTAAAACTTAGTCACCATAGTAACCCAAGAAGGTGGTTATTGTTATTAGTCCCATCTGACAGATGAGGAAATTGAGGGTCAGAGAGTATAAGTAATTTGCCCAAGATTGCAGAGCTCAAAGTGGCAGAGCTATGGTTTGAGTCTAAGCAGTCGGACTCCGGAGGCTGCTACATCTGTTGTTCATTGTTTCCCTGATCACACAAGTGGCATCCATTCGTTGTAGAAAATCTGGAAAAAAAAAAGAAGGGCAGCTCACCCACAAGATATCCATGAACATTTTTAGTGTTCACCTTTTTTGTCAACTACCTTTTTCACTGGTCCGGATTTGGTCCAGATTTTGTAAACAGGTTTCCCTGCTGTTTTCAGTCCACATGTGGTTGTTGTTGGGTGCCGTCAAGTTGATTCTGACTCATATCAACCCCATGTGACAGAGTGGAACTGCCCCAAAAGGTTTTCCTGGCTGTAATCTTTATGGAAGCAGATCGCCACGTCTTTTCCCCCCCGCGGAGCGTGTGGGGTGGGTTTGAACAGCCAGCCTTAAGATTAGCAGCCCAGCACTTAACCCTTACACCACAAGAGCTCCCTGAATCTCTTACAGCATGATTTTATTGCCTATATGCTTTTAAGTCTCTTATAGATACTGTAATTTACTTTAGTAATCTAATGTGTGGAACATTTAATTTTCTCTATATTTTGTGATTGTTAGCAATGCTGTGCTGGTCTTCCTTGAACATATATCTTTTTTAAACATCTCTGATTGTTTCCTTAAGATAAATTTCTAGAACCAGAACTGCTGACTCAAATGTTAAAAGCCTTTATAATTTATAAGACTTTTAATACACATTATTAAATGACTATACTTAAGCACTCACTAACCACGAGAAAGAATGTCCATGTGTTTGTACCGTGGACAACATGAAGTGCTGTAACTAAAACAGAGAAATAAACAAAAACCTTGCCAGTCTGATAAGTGAAAAATTACATCTTCTGTTAATTAATACTTTTCTTGATATAGTTTCTAGTGAAGTTAGATTTTTTTTCTTATGCACCTCTATTTCTCATATTTCTTTTTAAAATTGGCTTTTCCTGTTCCTTGCTTATTTCTGTGTTAAGAAGTACATCTTTTACTCATGTAATTGTACATATTCATTACGTATTAAGGATATTAACTTTGACAGTGTTTCAGATATTTTTCCCACTTTGGTATTTTCATTTGAATTTTATTTATGATGATTTTAAAGTACAGGTATTCAAAATATTTAGGTAGTCAGACATATTAATTATTTTTCATAATTTCTGTTTTTTCTTTGCTTTGCTACCTCAAAAGCCTTCCATATACTAGAATCCTATAAATATTCACCTATAATGCCTCGGGTTTTTTTCTTTTTTCTTTTTTTTTTTCATAATGCCTTCTGATTCCTTTATTTATTATGTTTAGAGTTTATTTTAATACGTGATCTCAGACATGAGGATCAAATGACCTTTTCCCAAGTAGATAATCAGTTGTACTTACTTCCACCATTAATCTAATACTTTTTCCCCACTGAAAGAGACATCACCCTGATCATGTACAATACTGTTATAAAGCTAAATATTTTTCTAGGCTTTTTATTCTGTTCTTTTGATCTTCCTGTTTTTGTACTTTAGTTTTGGTTTTACAGTTTGAATAGTTTTTAACATAAGCAATCTTCGATTCTTCCATATCATTTTTCCTATTCCAAAATCTCTTAGCTATTTTTAGCTATTCATTTATTTTTCCAGGTGCATGTTAAACTAATTTGGCCAAATTTTAACTATTAAGATAAATTTTAACTGTAATTGATTGCACATATTAATTAATTTGTAGGGAATTGAAATCTTTACACTCTTGAAACTTTTGATCCATGAACATAGTCTTCTTCAGATTGTCTTTTATTGTCCCTTAGGAAAGCATCGCATATTCTTGTGGGATTTGAGTAGATCTTGTTAAATTTTCTTTAGAGAGTTCAGTGTTGGTTATAATTGTGCATCGGCTCTTTACGTCTGTTGTATTTTCAGCTGATTATTACTGGTTTATAGGAAACCTACTAATATGTGTATATAAATGTATGTGTGTATATGGGTGTGAGTTTACCTTCTAATAATTGGCTGTCTGGCTGATCTCCCTAGGTTCTAATACACTTCAGTTAACTCCCTGATATGTTCCCAATAGGCAATAATAGCATTTCCAATAATGATGATTTTTTAAAATTTTCATTTCTTCATCCCATGTTATGTTAATAATGATAGACCAGGTATACAGGACTTTGTCCTGATTTTAATTAGATTCACTCTTGTTTTTAACTTTTAATATGATATTGGTTATTGGTTTGTGATAAATATCCTTTATTGTGGTAAATAAGTAGTCTTGTAATTTTCATTACTCCTCCCCACAGAATTTTTTATAAAATGTCTTTTCAGCATCTATCATAATGATCATTTTTTCTTTTGAACTGTTGATGTTATCAATTACCCGCTGTTGTCGAGTCGATTCCAACTCATAGCAACTCTATAGGACAGAGGAGAATTGCCTCATAGGGTTTCCAAGGAGCACCTAGTGGATTCGAACTGCGAACCTTTTGGTTAACAGCCGTAGCTCTTAACCATTACACACCAGGGTTTCCCGAAGTGGAGGTACTGGGGATTGAACCCAGGGCCTCGTGCATGCTAAGCATGCACTCTACCACTGAGCTATACCCCTGGTGTTATGAATTACATAATGTAGTTTATGTATCGTGGAAACTTCCCATTCTAGAAACATTGAAATTACTTGTCCCTAAAATTATTGACTAGGTCCTTCTTAGGTTGTCATATTATGAAATCCCCTCTCTTCAAAATTTATTTTTCCCTACAGTAGTTTTCTACTTTTTTTTTTTTTAATTGTAGTTTAGATGAAGGTTTACAGAGCAAATTAGTTTCTCACTAAACAATTAATACACATATTGTTTTGTGGCATTTGTTGCCTCTCTCCCCTTCTTGACGTTGGGTTCCCCATTTCTGTTTGTCCACCTTTTCTGTCCCCTCCTGCCTTCTAGTCCTTGCCCCTGGGCTGGTGTGCCCATTTAGTCTCGTTTTGTTTTATGGGCCTCACTAATCTGTGGCTGAAGGATGAAACTCAGGAGTGACTTCATTACTGAGCTAAAAGGGTGTCAGGGGGCCATGCTCTCAGGTTTCTCTAATCTCTGTCAGACCAGTAAGTCTGGTCTTTTTTTGTGAGTTAGAATTTTGTTTTACATTTTTCTCCAGCTCTGTCCAGGAACCTCTGTTGTGATCCCTGTCAGAGCAGTCAGTGGTGGTAGCTGGGCTCCATCTAGTTGTGCTGGACTCAGTCTGGTGGAGGCTGTGGTAGTTGTGGTCCATTAGTCCTTTGGACTAATCTTTCCCTTGTGTCTTTGGTTTTCTTCTTTCTCCCTTACTCCCGAAGGGGGGAGACCAGTGGAGAATCTTCAATGGCCGCTCACAAGCTTTTAAGATCCCAGATGCTACTCACCAAGGTAGGATGTAGAACATTTTCCTTATAAACTATGTTAATACCAATTGAGCTACATATTCCCCGAGACCATGGTCCCCAGCCCTCAGCCCAGTAATCCGGTCCCTCACGGAATTTGGATGTGTCGATGAAGCTTCTAGGACTTTGCCTTGGTCAAGTTGTGCTGACTTCCCAGTATTATGTACTGTCTTACCCTTCACCAAAGTTACCACTTATCTGTTGTCTAGTTAGTGTTTTTCCCTCTCAGCTCCCCCCTCCCTCATAACCACCAAAGATTGTTTCTATGTGTAAACCTTTTTATGAGTTTTTATAATAGTTGTCTCGTACAGTATTTAACCTTTTGTGATTGACTTATTTCATTCAGCATAATGCCCTCCAGATTCATCCATGTTGTGAGATGTTTCGCAGATTCATCATTGTTCTTTATCATTGCATAGTACTCCATTGTGTTTATGTACCATAGTTTGTTTATCCATTCATCTGTTGATGGGCACTAAGGTTGTTTTTCCATCTTGTTGCTATAGTGAATAGTGCTGCAGTGAACACGGATGTGCATATGTCCGTTCATTTGACAGCTCTTATTTCTCTAGGATATATTCCTAGGAGTGGGATTACTGGATCATACGGTATTTCTATTTCTAGCTCTTTAAGGAAGCACCATATCGTTTTCCAAAATAGTTGTACCATTTTGCATTCCCACCATCAGTGCATAAGAGTTCCAGTCTCCCCTCAACTTCTCCAACAACTGTTACTTTCTGTTTTTTTGATTCGTGCCAATAACGTCGTGGTAAGATGGTATCTCATGGTAATTTTTATTTGCATTTCTGTAATAGCAAGTGATTGGGAGCATTTCCACGTGTCTGTTAGTCACCTGAATGTCTTCTTTGGTGAACTGTCTGTTCATATCCTTTGCTCATTTTTTAATTGGATTATTTGTCTTTTTGGTGTAGAGGTGTTGGATTTTCCTATAGATTTTGGAGATTAGGCCTTTGTCAGATTTGTCATAGCTAAAATTTTTTTCCCAGTCTGTAGGTTCTTTTTACTCTTCTGGTGAAGTCCTTTGACAAGCCTAAGTGTTTACTTTTTAGAAGATCCAGTTATCTAGCTTATCTTCTGGTGTTTGTGTATTGTTGATTATGTTTGTATCCTATTTACACCATGTATTAGGGCCTCTAGTGTTGACCCTATTTTTTCTTCTATGATCTTTATAGTTTTTGGTTTTATATTTAGGTCTTTGATCCATTTTAAGTTAGCTTTTGTGTTTGGTGTGAGGTATGGGTCTTGTTTCATTTTTTTACAGATGGACATCCAGTTTTGCCAGCACCATTTGTCAAAAAGACTGTCTTTTCTCCATTTAAAGGACTTTGGGCCTTTGTGAAAGATCAGGTGACTATAGGCGAATGGATTTACATCTGCGTTCTGGATTCTGTTCCATTGGTCAATGTGTATATCGTACCAGTACCAGGCTGTTTTGACTACCTTAGCTGTATAGCTGCTTCTGAGGTCAGGTAGTGCGAGCCCTCCTACTTTATTCTTCTTTAATAATGTCAGGCTTTCTACTTTTTAACTTAATTTTTATTTTTCTCAAAAATCTGCCATTTCTAGATTTTAAGCTTTCTTAACATAGAGTCAAACATTACCTAGTCTTAAAATTTAAAATTATCTTGTGTAATATGGTTTAGTCTCTCCTGATATTCACGTGATACATTATTGTTAATTTTCTAGTTATCTTCTTAAATTTGAAAAAGAAATGACCTGTGTTTCTGCATGAACAATGTTAAGAACAACAGTGCCTACTGACCATACCTTCTCCCTATGTCAGATGAAAAGATGAATGCATTGTAATTCTCCTTTCCTTTTTAAAGATAGAGAGAGAGCGAGCGATATGGAGATACTTTGATCAGATTTATCATTATTTTTTTAATATCATGCAGATTTTCTCATACGAATTATCTAGATAACCTGTATTCTGTTTTGTAAATATATTTATTTGTTGTTTATATAGTTTGATTGCATATTGTAAACTATGTTAAAGCATAACTATCACTTTTTTGAATTTTTTTTTAATTAAATCTTTTGGTTGACTAGAGAACTTATTGAAATAATTTTTATGATGTATATTATTTTTATGTGGATCCTTTGCATCCAACAATGCCTTTTTCATGTTTGTTTCTCACACCTCAACAACTAAAAAAACTTGTTTAGTTTAGGATTCTTGTATCAAAAACGCCTCTGCCATCAGAGCTATGCAGTTGTTATTTATTTTCTCCTGGCATTTAATGTTGTTGAGTAGAAGTCTGAGGCCAGTCTGATTTTCCTTCCATTTCAGTGACCTGCCTACCTGAGTGAATGATTATTATTTCCTTTAATCCAAAATTCATTGCCATCGTGTCAATTCCAACTCTTAGTGACCCTATAGGACAGAGTAGAGCTGCCCTATAGAGTTTCTAAGGCTGTAATCTTTATGAACTCATAGCAACTCATAGCGGCCCTATAGGACGGAGTAGAATTGCCCCATAGGGTTTCCACAGAGCAGCTGGTAGCTTTAAGTTGCCGACCCTTTTGTTAGCTGCCATAGCTCTTACCCACTCTGGCACCAGGGCTTGCTATGAGTCACAGTCGACTCGACAGCAAGGGGTTTGCTTTGGTTTTTTTAATCTTTATGGAAGCAGACTGCCACATCTTTCTCCCTGGAGTGGCTGGTGGGTTCGAACTGCCTACCTTCAGGTTACCGGCCAGGTGCTTTAACCACTGTTCCACTGGGGCTCCTTTTCTTTTATTTGACCTCAAAATTTAAAAGTTACACCAGAAGATAAACAGATGGCAGTTTTCATTAATTTATATATGCGTGTACATGTGTATGTTATCTTCATTAATATTTTTTCCGTACAGAGTGAACTTTTTTTTTTTTTTGGTCTGTGAATCAGATAGTTCTTCAGTTTAGAAATCTGTTCTGACATTATATCTTTAATAATTGCCTCTGTGGCGTTTGTCTTGATTTCTTCAGAAACCCTAAATATGTGCATGTGGGTTCTGTACTCGTCTTCCATTTCATAATAATTTATCTTTTTGTCCTTTTGCTCTGCCTTTTGATAATAGTTTTTCAAGTTTGTTCTTCCCATCACAAAATGATTATTTTTCAGAATGTTGCCTTGTCTGTTTATTGGTCCCCATGTACCTTTACATTATATTTTTGATAATCAGTTTCCTAATAGTTTTTGTAGCTCAGTCAGCTTTCTTTGGGTCTCATTCCCTTGTCTTACCTTATCTTTCATGTCTTGTTTCAGAGTCTGGTCTTTCTTGATTTTTTTTTTTTTTTGAAAGCACAAATCATATCTTGTCTGAAATTAATTTCTATTTCTCGTAGTAAATATTTTTCAAAATTATCTTCTTTATTTCTTGGATGTTTTATGGTGTTTTGTCACTAAGTTTTTCTAGACCCAGTGTTGCATATTTTTGGTTTACTCATCGGTAAATGATGAGAGAGGTCTAGCCTGGCCTGGAATTTGCTCTCAAATGATCCCTGTACCTTCTTGAAGATCTTAGACTCCTTTTCTCAGGCATAAGCTGGAGGCTGGCTTCTTGTAAATGTACAAAGCCAAGAGTGTGTTCCAGTAGCTGTACAAAACTGGGAGGGACTGGAGCCTCAGGCAATCTCCGTGAGGACTCTTCTTTGTCTGGCTTCTGCTTTGTGTTGGGTGAGGCCACTGTACAAGCAACAATGTTCTGTTTCTGAATTTCTGCTTTATCCTACCTTCACCCCAAGCCCACTGTATAGCTGTGACTGAATCTTCTGTTACAGTAAGATGTCCCATATCTTAGTTTCCCAGAGCTGCTGTAGCAGAAATACCCCAAGTGGGTGGCTGTCAAGAACAGAAATTTGTTTTCTCACAGTTTTGAAGCTAAAAGTGCAAATCAGAGTCTTAGTCATGTAAATGTGTTCCTTGTTGGTAGCCCCAGAGTTCTTTGGTTCCTTGGTTCCTAGACCATCTTCACATGGCATCTGTGTACCCCAGTATGAGCTTGAATGTCTCTGTGTCTGTGCTGTTCTGTATATAATTCAGAAGTGATTAGGTTTAGGATCCACCCGACACTGGTGTGACCTCAGCTGATTGCTTACATTACATTAGATTGCATTATGGAAGGTGATTACATTGCATTAGATTAGATTACTTCTACAGATATTAAAAAAAACAAACAAACCAACCAAACTCGTTACTGTTGAGTCGACTCCATCTCATAGCGACTCCATAGGACAGAGTAGAACTGCCCCATAGGGTTTCCAAGGAGCAGTTGGTGGATTTGAACTGCTGACCTTTTGGTTAGCAGCTGAGCTCTTAACCACTGCACCACCAGGGCACCAGGTATAGGAGTCAGTATTCCAACACATGTTTTGGGGGGACACAATTCAGTCCATAACATCTCACAGCCTACTGGGTAACCATGAGCATGGCCATGCTCATGCTTTCTTCTCCCACACCAGTGCCCTCTGAATGTTAATGATCTAAACCCAAGAAGAGTATCCTGTTCCTGCCCTGCTCTTGGAGTCTTTGGGTGGCACACATGGTTAAGCGCTTGGCTACTGACCAAAAGATTAGCAGTTCAAACCCACCCAGAGGCACCTCAGAATAAAGGCCTGGTAATCTGCTTCCAAAAGATAACAGCCATGAAATCCCTATGGAGCGCAGGCCCAGCATTCTGCTTCTGAAAAGTAATAACTGTGAAACCCTACGGAGCTCAGTTTTACTCTGCAACACATGGGTCCCTGTGAGTTGCAATTGACTTGACGGCAATTGATCTTACTTCTACGCTGCCCTTAACTCCAACTTTTACCACTCCAGGTTAGGACTATTACTTCCTAGTTTTCTGTCAGGATCTCTTCTTGTTTTCTTCTCACAATGCTGCATCACTTTGTGTCAAGAAGGAAAGTCACAGGTCAGACCTCCGGAACAGCCTTTTATGTGATGCTTTCTGTAGCCTACCAATACCAGTTGCTGTCAAGTCAATCGAGACTCATGACAGCCCCATCCATGTGAGTCAGGGCAAAACTGTGCTCCATAGGTTTGTCACTGGCTGATTTTTCAGCAGTAGATGGCCAGGCCTTTCTTTTGAGACACCTCTAGGTGGACTCAAACCTCCACCCTTTCTGTCAGCAGCTGAGTGCATTAACTGTTTGCACCACGTAGGAACTCTAGCACAGATTTCCTAATGCTCCTGGCGTGTGTCAGGTACCCTTCTCTGTTTTCCAGCACTGGTGCAGATTTCCCCCTATTTTTTATTTTATTTTATTGTTGTACTTTAGATGAAAGTTTACAATTCAAGTTAGTCTCGCATACAAAAATTTATACATACATTGTTATGTGACCCTAGTTGCTCTCCCTGTACTGTGACAGCACACTCCTCCTTTCCACCCCTGATTTCCTGTGTCCATTTAACCAGCTCCTGACCCTCTCTGCCTTCTCATCTCACCTCTGGACAGGAGCTGCCTGTTTAGTCTCATGTATCTGCTTGAGCTAAGAGGCACACTTCTCACAAGTATCACTTTATGTCCCACAGTTCAGTCTAATCTTTGTCTGAAGAGTTGGCCTGGGAATAGTTTTAGTTCTGGGCTGATAGAGAATCCGGGGCCATGCTTTCTGGGGTTCCTCCAGTCTCAGTCAGACCATTAAGTCTCATGTTTTTACTAGAATTTGAGTTCCACACCCCAGTTTTCTCCTGCTTTCCCCCTTTTTTTTATATTCTTTTGATACTGATGTTCAAATTGATGTGCTCTAATGACAGAGTGGAGCCCTGGTGGTGCAGTGGTTAAGAGCCTGGCTCCTAACCAAAAGGTCAGCAGTTCGAATCCACCAGCTGTGCCTTGGAAACCCTGTGGGACAGTTGTACTCTGTTCTTGTAGGGTTGCTGAGTCAGAACTAACTGGATGGCAACAGGTTTTTGTTTTGTTTTGCTCTTAAGGACAGAGAGAGAGGGAGAGATTGACTTACTGGAGAAAATCTAATATGCAAAGATCTAAATTTACAAAACACGTTCCGAGATGCCTTTGAATTTTACCAAACATTTATGGAGTTCTCTTAAATAATGAACTCCCCCAGGACACTCACTCCATAAAGTAATGTATACAAGTTAGGCTTACACATAGATAGGTTTTCAGACACAGATCTATTCTATATAGTCAGCTACACCTGTATTCAGTTAATGGTCCCCAAGGGTGTCATACTTGGTGGTCCAGTTAGGTCCCGAGTAACACCCGAGGAGCCGCCAGCCTCTTCAGGCGCAGTCATCTTTATGATTCCCAGTGACGCGCCGCTCACCCTTTGCACTTTTTCCACGGGCTCTTGGCAGCTGGGTTCTGGTTATTCAGCCTTGCAGGTGATTGCTTCACTCTCGAAGCTTCGGTGATCTTGCAGGCCCCTCTCCTTGTAGGAAGAACAAGAATGCTAACATATTTTAAGGAAACAAAGAACAATAGCGTCACATGCTTTTGAATAGAAGTGGAAAAAATAGTTCTCGCCACAGCTAAACGCAATGTAGTCAGAAGCAGCCAAATTCAAGTAAAGTGCGCAAGGGCACAGGGTGGGGCGTGGTCTTGCTTCGTGTACTCAAAGCAGTGTGTTTATTGACTGGCATTCTCTTCCCGATCACTGGTCTAGCTTCAGTGCTTGTCAACACAGATGACTGAGATAAAGAGAGACCGTGGAGTGTGTTCGTGCCTGGGTGCGTGCATCCGTGCGTCCGTGTGCGTGTGCGTGTGTGTGCGCGCGCGCCAGCCAGATGGGCGGACTGAGGGAGACCTGCCTTGATTGCCAGAACGCCCAGGTCACAGACAGTTCTAGAACAGAAGGCGTACTGCCCTGAGGAACAGACCTGGACTGCTGCTCAGG
The DNA here is from genome assembly GCA_030035585.1 of Dugong dugon. Lineage (NCBI taxonomy): Eukaryota > Metazoa > Chordata > Mammalia > Sirenia > Dugongidae > Dugong > Dugong dugon. The sequence continues at coordinate 4,148,485 of CM057464.1, forward strand.
CTTGCAGGTAAAGTTCATGGCGCCTACTCAAATGTCGTAGCAGTTTCGGCTGGAGACCTGTTTATAGCCTCAGACAGACACTCCTGACTTTTCTCCCCCCAGTGACACTTTAATCTCTATATATTCTGATAAAAATACCCATGGGAGGGGAGGTGATAAGAAGACAGGTGTAGAATCCTGTTGGCTCACCACTAGTTGGGGGGCCTTTGTTTGCAGACTGGGTGGCGGCTTCCTCCCCTCTGCAGCCTTGGGCGTTTCCAGCCAGCTTCTGGTTGCCCCAGAAAGACCTCTTGTGAGCTGCGGTCCTGTGGTTGACCGTTTTAGGACCTGTGCTCATGTCTTAGAGATTTTGGATGTGAAAAGTGAGCAAGGAACCATCAGTTTGGACCAGGAAGGAGTGATTTGGGGATACTCTAAACTAAGCTATCTTTGTTTTCTGCTAAAGCATTTTGATATAAAGCATCTGGTGATTCCTCACAATTGACCACGGTTGCTGGAGGCAGAGAGAAGGGTGAATTCTGGGATAGAGACGCTGAAGCTCTTGGTAAGGTAACTTCACCTCTTCCGTGTGAGATGGAAGTGGGCTTGACTGTTACAACTCCCACACAGATTCCCCACCTTAGACCTGGACATTTTATTTTGAAATTGTATGTGAATATAACACTGGCACTTTGGAACATGCTTTCATGTTCCATGAAATAATATATACCTGGTTTAGGAAGCTACCTTTCCCACCTGTCCACATCCCATGTGTTCAAAGGTGGGTCTTCCTTAGGGGCACAATGCAGGGAGAATAAAGTAAAGAAATATTAAACATATTCTATATACCGTGTTTTTTCTTCCAGTCCCAAAAGTCTATGAATAATTGTCATTATCATGCCCATTTTGTAGCTAAGGGAATATCAGCTTTACAGAGTTTCTATAACTTGGTCCCAGGGCACATAGCTAGGAAGCTTTGAGGCTCATCTTGGGGTCTCTCACTTGACAACCTGCATTCTTTCTACTTCACCACTGACTAGCCTACCAATATTCTTACAGAGACTGTAGATAGATAGATAGGTGGATAGATGGATGGATGGATGGCTTGATGGGTGGATGGGTGGATATGTGGATGGATGAATGGATGGTTGGGTGGGTGGGTGGTTGGGCGGGTGGTTGGGCGGATGGGTGGGCAGATGGGTGGATGTGTGGATGGATGAATGGATGGTTGGGTGGATGGGTGGGGTGGATGGATAGCTACTGTCAAGTTGGTTCTGATTCATGTGACCTTATGTACAACAGAACGAAACCTTCCCTGGTCCTCATCATCCTCACAGTCACCAGCACGTCCGAGTCCACTGTTTGGACTGTTATGCCAAATCCATCTCACTGAGGGCCTCCCTCGCCCTCACTACCCCTCTGCTTCACCAAACATGATATCCTCCTCCAGCGATTGATCCCTCCTGAGGATGTGTCCAAAGCAAGCAAGTTGGACAATAATCTGTTGTGATCCATAAGGATTGTATTGGTTAATTCTTGGTAGTAGATGGCCAGGCCTTTCTTTCTCACCTGTCTTAATCTGGAAGCTCCGCTGAAAGCTGTCCACTATGGGTGACCCTGCTGGTATTTGAAATACTGGTGTCATAGCTTCCAGCATCATAGCAATACAGAAGCCACCACAGTACAGCAAACTGACAGATGGGTGATGGAGAAGGAAACTGTAAATTCATCTGAAGATCATGTCACCTGAAAGTCCCTTAACCAAGAGCTTCAGCATCTCTAGCCCTGAATTTCCCCTTCCCCAAGCATCATACCTCCTTCCCGTGTGCCTGTAAAAGTCTTCATCATGAGCAAATGGTCTTACAAAAGGAGGGAAAAGGGACTCCGTTCGTGCAGTGTCATGTAGGCACGCAGCGTCTTAAGAATCGCCCTGAGTGGGGTCAGGATCACCAGCAGTCGTTAGGGGCCCAGCCTTGCTATAAACTGGTTTTCCTGTGACCTTGGAAAACCATATTCTCTCTCAGCCACGCTTTCTACATCTGTGAACTGAAGGGTTAGAGAAAGGAATCTCCCTAAGGTCCATTGTAGCTCCCAACTTCTGTAATTATATGCCCCACAAAATAGAAAGCCTGAACAAATAAAAAGGAATTTAGTGTTGTCATAAAATGTAATGTACTCAAGTGAGTTAATCTGACACGTAGTTCATGGTAAATTTAATTGATATTGTGCTATCTGGTAATTGGGCATTAGTGGAAGTAGTTCACATAAATGACCATAATTTGTATGACTTTTACACAATTGAAACAATTTTTATTGTCTTTCACTTCTTAATTTGTCCTCTAATGTCTGTAATTAGGGTGGCTTTCTAACGCTTTTCCCTGATGCTATGTATCTAAAATACATGCATGCCATGTAAGTAATTCTCTCAAGACCTTTGTGTGTTGTATGTGTGGATGTGATGTGATTCACACGTGCAGCAGATGAAGGTCTTGAGTCCCAACTCCAAACCCAGATCTGAAGCGTTTTCCTTCCCCCTTTCCTCTGTATTTCTTTTTGCTGAGGGATTCTTGAAAAGCACACCCAACTTACTCCCTGTTCTCTTCTGCTCATGCTTCTTGTTGTCAGGCGCCATTGAGTCAATTCCAACTCACAGCGACCCCATGTGACAGAGTAGAACGGCCCCATGGGGTTTTCTAGGCTGTCGTCTTTATGGGAGCAGATCACCAGGTCTTTGTCCCACAGTCACTGGGTGGGTTTGAACTGCCAACTTTTGGTCAGCAGCTGAGTGTTTCACTGTTGTGCCACCAGGGCTCCTTCTCCTCAGGACCTAGTTAAAGAGCCGTTGGAGCCCTGGTGGCACAGTGGTTAAGAGCTAGGCTGCAAACCAAAAGGTTGGCAGTTCGAATCCACCAGCTGCTCCTTGGAAACCGTATGAGGCAGTTCTGCTCTGTCCTGTAGGGTTACTATGAGTCAGAATCAACTAAACAGCAACAGGTTTAAAGAGCCTTATCAAACTCCTGAGTAGTGCAAACAGTTAACATGCTTGGCTGCTAACTGATAGGTTGGTGGTTCCAAACCACCCAGAGGCACCTCGGAAGAGAGGTCTGGTGATCTACTTTGGAAGAATCAGCCACTGAAAACCCTGTGGAGCACAGTTCTACTCTGACACACACACAGCCACAGTGACTCAGTGGCAACTAGTGTTTTTTCTTTTCTTATCCCATGGGAGGACCCAGACAAGGGGACCCCTTGTCTTTCCCACCTGTTGTTGCCTCATTTAAAGGAGATTATGCCTCCTGATAAGGAGCCCTGGTCGGTGGTTTGAACCCACCAGCCGCTCTGCGGGAGAAAGATGTGGCAGTCCATTTCCGTAAGGATTACAGCTTTGGAAACCCTGTGGGGCACTTCTCTGTTCTGTAGGGTCGCTATGAGTCAGAATCAAGTTGACGGCAGCGGGTTTGGTTTTGGTTTGTGTTTGCCTCCTCATGCCCACTTGAGAAATCCCAGAGACACAGGCACCGAGTGGACTCAAACCCTGTTCCTCTCATGCCGTGCTGGGAATGACTGGGTACGGCCTTCAGGGGTGCTGCTGGGGAAGCGTCAGGTGGACCACCTTCAGGAGCAGGGAACCTCTGGGTACCCTCCAGCCTCAGCCCAACCCCAGCCTGGCTGCCCCTCTCCTTTCACTCAGCCGCTCCCACGCCCGTCTAGCCTGATGGTCATGTTTGCCGTGTACTGTGCTCCATGCTTCCTCCCCGCCTGTCCTGGTGGAGTCCTCCCAATTTTCTTCCTGTGGCTGTTCTCTCGCCTCCCTAACCTGCTCCAGATTGTTTATATCTGATTTCTCAAATTCAACGCAGACCTCCTAAGGAAGGCTGGGCCAAGCCTAGCACTTTGGAGAACTGGGCTGCAAAGCCATTTCCTCCCAGCTTTGGAACTGCCTGAAAGAGGGATGGGGTGGGCGGCCTCTCCCCGCCTTGGTCACATGCTCAGCTCTAAGCTCGCCTTTCCTCTCCTCCTGGAAGCTGTTTGAAACCAACTTCTGGCTGCCAGGGGCTTAAAGCCATGTAGTCTCAATTCTGATCTAGTCGATTCTGACTCAGGGCGACCCCATGTGTGTCAGAATAGAACTGTGCCCCATAGGGTTTTCAATGGCTGCTTTTTTGGAAGTAGTCTGCCAGGCCTTTCTTCCGCAGGTGCTTCTGGGTCGATTCAAACCTGCAACGTTTTGGTTAGCAGCCAAGTGTGTTACTGTTTGCTCCACCCAGGGACTCCTGTTGGAGGTTACATGACAGTTTTATTACAGGCTGGGGGCGGGGTGTTGGGGAGGCAGGTGGCAGTGAGGGATGGTGCTGAACCTCCAGTATCTTGGCTTCTGGGACTGGAGGAAGGGGAGGAGAGGAGAGAGGGGAGGAGTGGGGAAGGGCTTAGATGCTCTCTTCAGGAAAAGAGCCAGGGAAAAGCAGAATGGTCTTGGGCAGATAGGCTAGACTCATACCTGCCTTTAGGGGGCGCTTGACTCCATGGCGAAGGCCACAAGCTCTCAGAAGCTGCTGTCAAGAGTCTGCCCTTTGCGGTTCCCAGTCATTCCAGGTAACAGGCCCTTAGAGGTGGCTAGGACTGGACAGACTTACCTTCATTTGGGAACCACTGTGTGCTTCCTGGGAGCCCTGGTGGCACAGCGGTTAAGAACTCGGCTGCTAACCAAAAGGTTGGCCGTTGGAATCCACCAGCCGCTCCTTGGAAACCCTGTGGGGCAGTTCTACTCTATCCTGTAGGGTCGCTATGAGTCGGCATCAACTCGATGGCCATTGGTTTGGGTTTTTTTTGGGTTTCTTTCTGAAGGTACTCTTTAAGATAGCAATGCATCAGCCACTTTATACTCATTATAATTATTATATCATATCATAATACATTATTCTAATTCCCACTTTATAAATGAAAAACCGAGACGCAGCCAGGTAGTTTGCCCACGATCATAGTGGAATATGAACCCAGCCTGTGATTTCAGAGCATCTTTATGGCAGACGTGTCCTCATCTGCTGGCTGATGCTGGAATTTAAAGGGAAGGAAAGCTTTTGAATCGCCACTTCATAACTAAAAGGTTTAGGAAACAATCTAAATGTTAATCAACAGGTGAAGTGTGGTCTGTCCAAACAATGGAATGTTCCTCAGCCACAAAGAGAAATGAAGTCCTGACACACACCTCAACATGGAAAAACCTTGACAACATCACGCTGAGCAAAATAAGTCAGACAAAAGAACACATACTTTTGGATCTCACTCATGGAATATGCAAATATATAAACATCAGAGATTGTTAGTGATTTATGGGGAGGGGGTAAGGGAGAGTCTTTGCTTGGGAGGTGTTGAGTTTATGGTGATGGGGTTGGAATAATTGGGAAAAGGATCCTGATAATGGTTGCACAACGTGAAGAATGCATTCAGTGTCACATGGGGTAGCTATGAGTTGAAGATGACTCAATGGCACCTAACAGCAAATCGATGTCACTGAATTTTACATGTAGAAGTTGTTGAATTGTCGAGTGTTGTTGTTTTTTCTTCTTTTTTATATTTTATTGTACTTCAGGTGAAGGCTTCCAGAACAAATAGTTTCTCATGGAACAGTAGTACACATGTTGTTTTATGACGTTGGTTAACAACCCCACAACATATTAACCCTCTAACTTCTCAGCCTTTTTTTTTTTTGGTGAAAATACACATAGCCAAAGATACACCGTTTCAAAAATTTCTACATGCACAGTTCAGTGACATTGACTACGCTCTTCCAATTGTGCTGCTATTCCCACTTTAGATGAAAGTTTATGGAAGAAAATAGTTTCTCATTTAACAGTACACATGTTGCCCTATGACAATGGTTAACAGCCTCACAACACATCAACACTATCCTTACTCAACCTTGGGTTCCCTATCACCAGCTTTCCTGTCCCCTTCTGCCTTCTGGCTCTTGTCACTGGATTGCTGTACCTCGTTAGTCTCATTTGGTTTTACGGGGCTGTCCACTCCCAGGCTGAACAGTGAACCTCGGAGGTAACTTCACCACTGAGCTAAAAGGGTGTCTGGGGACCATACCCTCGAGGTTTCTCCAGTCTCCTTTAGGCCAGTAAATCTGGTCTTTTTTTGTGAGTTAGAATTATGCTCTACATCCTTCTCCAGCTCTGTCCAGAACCCTCTGTTGTGATCCTGGTCAGAGCAGTCAGTGGTGGTAGCCGGGCACCATCTAGCTGTACTGGACTCAGTCTGGTGGAAGTCTTGGTAGCTGTGGACAATTAGTCCTTTGGACTAATCTTTTCCTTGTAGCCTGTTCTCTTCATTCTCCCTTGCTCCCGAAGGGATGAGACCAGTGGAGTATCTTAGATGGCCACTCACAGGAATTTTTTTTCTTTTATTGTACTTCAGGTGAAGGTTTACAGAACAAATAGTTTCTTATGAAATAGTAGTACACATATTGTTTTATGACATTGGTTAACAACCCCATGACATGTCAACCCTCTCCCTTCTTGACCTTTTTTTTTTTTTTTTGGTGAAAATATACATAGCCAAAGATACACCATTTCAAAAACTTTTACCTGCACAGTTCAGTGACATCAACTACGCTCTTCCAATTGTGCTGCTATTCTCACTTTAGATGAAGGTCTACAGAACAAAATAGTTTCTCATTTAACAGTACACATATTGCCTTATGACAATGGTTAACAACACATCAACACTATCCTTACTCAACCTTGTGTTCTCTATCACCAGCTTTCCTGTCCCCTTCTGCCTTCTGGCCCTTGTCCCTGGACTGCTGTGCCTCATTAGTCTCATTTGGTTTTATGGGGCTGTCCACTCCCCAGCTGAACGGTGAACCTTCGGAAGTGACTTCACCACTGAGCTAAAAGGGTGTCTGGGGGCCATACTCTCAGGGTTTCTCCAGTCTCCTTTAGGCCAGTAAATCTGGTCTGTTTCTTTCTTTCTTTTTTTTTTTTTTTTTTTGGTGAGTTAGAATTTTCTTCTACATCCTTCTCCAGCTCTATCCAGAACCCTCTGTTGTGACCCTGGTCAGAGCAGTCACTGGTGGTAGCCGGGGACCGTCTAGCTGTACTGAACTCAGTCAGTCTGGTGGAGGCCTTGGTAGCTGTGGTCCATTTAGTCCTCTGGACTAATCTTTTCCTTGTATCCTGTTCTCTGCATTCTCTCTTGCTCCCGAAGGGGTGAGAACAGTGGAGTATCTTAGATGGCTGCTCACAGGCTTTTAAGACCCCAGACGCTACTCACCAAGGTTGAATGTAGAAAATTGTCTTTATAAACTGTGTTATGCCAATTGAGCTAGATGTTCCCCGAGACCATGGTCCCCACAGCCCTCCGCCCAGCAATTCAGTCCCTCAGGGAGTTTGGATGTGTCTATGGAGCTTCCATGATCTTTCCTTGTACAAGTTGTGCTGGTTTCCCCAGTATTGTGTACTGTCTCACCCTTCACCCAAGATACCACTTATCTGTTGCCTATTTAGTATTTCCCCACCACCCCTCCCATCCCTCGTAACCAGCAAAGATTGTTACATTCTGTGTGTGAACTTTTTCATGGGTTTTTACAATAGAGGCCTCATACAATATTTGTCCTTTTGTGATTGATGTATTTCACTCAGCATAATGTCCTCCAGTTTCATCCATGTTATGAGATGCTTCACAGATTCATTGTTGTTCTTTCTTGTTGCATAGTACTCCATTGTGTGTATGTTCCAGAGTTTGTTTACCCATTCATCTGTTGATGGACATTGAGGTTGTTTCCATCGTTTTGCTATTGTGAACAATGCTGCCATGAACATAGGTGTGCATATGTCTATTCGAGTGACCGCTCTTATTTCTCTAGGATATATTCCTAGGAGTGGGATTGCTGGATCGAATGGTTTGTCTATTTCTAGCTTTCTTAGGAAGTGCCGTATCATTTCCCAAAATGGTTGTATCATTTTGCATTCCCACCAGCAGTGCATAAGAGTTCCGATCTCCCCGCAGCCCCTCCAGCATTTGTTATTTCCAGTGTTTTTGATTCGTGCCAGTAATGCCGGGGTGAGATGGTATCTCATTGTGGTTTTAATTTGCATTTCTCTAATGGCTAGTGAACGCAAGCATTTCCTCACGTGTCTGTTGGCCATTTGAATGTCTTCTTTGGTGAAGTGTCTGTTCATTTCCTTTGCCCATTTTTTAATAAGATTATTTGTCTTTTTGTTGTAGAGGTGTTGGATTTTCTTGTAGATTACGGAGATTAGACCTTTGTCTGGCTTGTACTGTCCAAAAATTTTTTCCCAGTTTGTAGGTTCTCTTTTGGTGAAGTCTTTCGAAGAGCATATGTGTTTGATTTTCAGAAGATCCCAGTTATCTAGCTTATCTTCTGGGGTTTGTTTGTTGATGATTATGGTTTGTATCCTGTTAACGCCGTGTATTAAGGAGTGTAGCATTGGTCCTGTTTTGTCTTCTATGAACTTTATAGTTTTGGGCTTTATATTTAGGTCTTTGATACATTTTGAATTCGTTTTTGTATATGGCGTGAGGTATGGGTCCTGTTTTATTTTTTTGCAGATGGATATCCAGTTTTGCCATCACCATTTGTTAAAAAGACTGTCTTTTCCCCATTGGATGGACTTTGGGCCCTTGTCCAAGATCAGGTGACCGCAGGTGGATGGATTTCCTTCTGGGTTCTTAATTCAGTTCCATGCCGAGTGTTTTTGTGTTTGTATTTTCACCACAAGAAAAATAAATAAAAGGTTTCAAGTATAAATACTTGGGGGGGAGCAAAGCAAGAAATGGGATTTATTTATATTGAAATGAGCTCACTAGTGTAAATGTTGGCAGGGTAAAGGTGGGAAAGAATTGCTGTCATTGTGAATTGCCTTCGAGTTGCTGCCGACGCACGGCAACCCCATGTGTGTCAGAGTGGAACTGCTCCCTGGGGTTGTCAATGGCTGTGACCTTCCAGAAGCAGATGCCAGGCCTGTCTTCTGAGGCATCTCTGGGTGAGTTCGAACTGCCACCCTTTTGGCTAGTAGTTGAGTGCTTAACCTCTGCACCTGGGGAAAGAATTATGGAGGAGAAATCCCTGGGGTCTAAAGAGGAGCAGCTTAGGGGCAAAAAGTGTAGAGCCCAAAGGGAAGGATCCTGTGGATGAACTTCACTTATGGGACGATTTTGCCAAGGGCAGCACCGCCTAATTTGACTGAGATCAGAAAAAATAGATGTTGGGGTTAGATGCTTTGCTTATGCTTAGCTCACAAAGGGAGGCTTAGTGCTGGGCTAATATTGCTGTTTTCCTTAATTCCCTTTACATGGATTTTGAAAACTTTAGTATTTACGAGTAGAGAATCCCGACTCTGAAATGCAGGAGAATTTTCCACTTGCGAAAAAGATTCCACTTGCAAAACATTTGCTACCTGTATTTCTCCTGTGAGTTAATTGAAACAAATAGACTTTACGTGTCTGGCTGGCATCCTGTTAGACAGTCGGAACAGAACAAGATAGGTGCTAGCAGCGTAGCCGGAAGAGTACATTCAAAGCTCCCTTGGGAACCCTGTGCTCCACATCTGACCCGGTATCCTTCAGGCACATTTTTTCCCTTACTATCGGAATAATATCAATTCCAGCACAAGCAGTTTGCTCTCTGGGCGACATTCGAGTGAAGATGTTAACATACTTCAGAGTTTAATTTTCAGTGTTAGCATTTTGATGGGTTGTTTTTCTGTTTCTGGACTTGCTGGGTCTTTTCAGGAACAAGCCTGGCTTTGTTGTACTTCCTTCACCTACCTCACTTGGCCCAGATGACATACATTCCAGATGAATGGAGAGTATGCCACACGGCAGCTAAGCGACAGGCTCTGACAGCTGGGTCATCGTCTAAGAACCAAAGGACGTGACTTCAGTTTCCAGGTTGGGTTCCGGCATATGTGGTGAGAGCTGACGCTTGACTGGTCTCAGCCTGCACGTTCTGGGGTGATTAAAGACGCTGCGTGATTCACAACTTACAGGTGATTAAACTTGTAGTTTGAGGCCTTTTCTTTCATTCATTTATTCAATAAACATTTGTTGTTGAATGAATGAAGGATGACTTTGATTTGAAACACACTCTAGCAGCGTAAAACACTGGCAGCTTGTAGACAGCAATTTTTTATTTGCTCTCCTCGTGGAATTTCATTACCAAATCCTTGTGAGTCTTGAACTTCAAGAAGAATAATCCTTTCCTTTGTGGGAGTTTTAAATTTAGAATAATCAGACAATAGCGCAGCATTCAGTTCAAAGCATTCCTTTTAGGCTACCCGTTTATTATACGCCGCTCTTAAGAAAAGATGAATTTGATTAGCGTTGATCATTGAGTCATTGTTTTTGCATAGCTAATACCGGGAGAAATTTGCAAGAAAGTTGTTCCTGCTGTTTAATTGTATTATGGGGCCAACTTTTAATTATCTGTACTAATGGAAAGTAATCACGAAGTGTATACGCCAAAATCATTGCCTTTTTGCTGTGGAAAGCATTGTATGAGGCTTTCTTTGACCTCCTCTTGTGGTTTTGTTCAGAGTAGTGTTAAACAACAACATTTTCAAAGTGAAAGTGGGGACGTTGGTGGTTCTGTGGTAGAATTCTTGCCTTCCACAAAAAACCAAAACCAAACCCATCGCCATTGAGTCGATTCCGACTCACAGCGACCCTATAGGACCAAGTAGAACTGCCCCATAGGGTTTCCAAGGAGTGGCTGGTGGATTCGAACTGCTGACCTGTTAATTTTTTTTTTTAAAAAATGGCCTCTCTTCCCTATTCATTCAGGTTCAGGTTGTACTAGATGAAAGGCTGGCCGTTCACACCCACCCAGAGAAAGGTCACAGCCTTCAAAACTCCTGGAGCAGTTCTGTTCTGCACGTACAGGGTCGCCATGAGTCAGAATTGATTCCACAGCAACTAACAACATAGAAGGAAATTTCCGGAGGGTTTACCTTCTGTGTTGTGGCCTTTTTGATTTAGAAAAATCTTCCCAGCCTAAAAATAGATTTCTGCGTCAGCTCGTTATATAGGGTCTCTTGTTTAGCCATCTTTGTTTGGACGTCTTTGCTTAGCCTGTTCACCTGAATGATTGGTGAGGTTGCTTGGCTTCTGTCTTAGAGGTCGCTGATGGCTGGCTCATCAGGAGGAGATAAGGGATGATCCCTAAGTGTTGAAGGAGTCATGAAGATTTGATACCTGTGAAAAGAAAACAGGCCTCCAGCCACACACTTCGGTTTGGAGTCCACCTTGGAAGTGGCTGGGAAGATCTCCAGCCCCATTGAGCTGGTCTGTGGGTGAGTGGCGTGGGGTTGGACACCAGCAAGTTGGAAGCCACACTTAATTCTTCTCCGCTTACTTGCCTGCCTGTCATCCAGACATAGCTTCCTCCTCCACCTTCTTGCAGGGGACATTGTAGTATAGCTGTTCAGATCCCCCTGATCCTGTCTTTCGTGAGCAGGACACCAAGCAAGGGAGATCCTTGGGAGGGGTGAGGCATGGCTTTTTGGTGGAGGTGAGTTTCTCCATTCCCAGTCTTGCCGGTCAAACTTGCAACTACATGTCAGCCTGAAGCCACCATGTGCACTGAAGCAGAGCTGACCTCACTGTATTTGTGAAGCAGATTCTGGCTCCTGGGCCCAGGTGCCCTTTCTTCTGCCCATCTCTGTCTCTGCTGACCTTCTCCTTGCTCGGCCGCAGGAAGCCAGAGCCCATGTTGCCTTCACTTGCGCCCATGTTAAGACCTGCTCTGTAGAAGGGGAGAGGAAAACTAAGGTGTCCAAGTGTCTGCTGTGTATGTGGTCTGCGCCACATACTTTTATATATATAATTCAATTTCAGCTTTGCACCTGCCTTCTGCAATAGGTGGTTATTAGTCCCTTTTTTTTAAAGTCCCTTTTATATATATGGTAAAGTATATATAACAAAAAGCTGACCGTTTTAACCATTTTTAAGTGTACCATTCTGTGCCATTAATTACATTCACATATTGTGCTACCATCACCGATACCCATTTCCAGAGTTTGTCATCATCCATGCCAGTCAGCATAATGTCTTCAAGGTTCATCCACGCCGTAGCATGTATCGGTACTCCGTTTCCATTTCTCTTTATGGCGGAATAATATTCCGTTGTTTGTTAGTCCCTTTCTATAGCTGATTACTCTGAGGGCCAAGCCAGTAAGTAATTTCCCCAAAGTCACAGAGGTGGAAAGTGGTAAAGCTAGGATTAATACTCAGCTTTGATTCAAAACCTGGCCAATTCCTTTTCTTTTTTTTTTTAATTTTGTTTATTGTTGTAGTTTAAATGAAGTTCACATTTCAAATTAGTCTCCTATATAAAAATTTATACCTACATTGTAATGTGACCCTAATTGCTCTCTCCATACTGTGACAGCACACTCCTCCTTTCCACCCCTGATTCCCCGTGTCTAACTAGCTCCCAGCACTCTCTGCCTTCCCATCTCACCTCCGGACAGAAGCTGTCCCTTCAGTCTCTTGTATCTACTTGAGCTAAGAGGCACACTCCTCATGAGTATCACTTTATGTCCCACAGTCCAGTCCAATCCCTGTCTGAAGAGTTGGCCTCGGAAATTGTTATAGTTTTGGGCTGATAGAGAAGCTGGGGGCCATGCTTTCTGGGGTTCATCCAGTCTCAGTCAGACCATTAAGTCTGGTCTTCTTACTAGAATTTGAGTTCTTCACCCCACCTTTCTCCTGCTCCATCAGGGACTCTCTGTTGTGTTCCCTGTCAGGGCGGTCATTGGTGGTAGCCAGGTAGCATCTAGTTCTTCTGGTCTCAGGCTGATGAAGTCTCTGGTTTATGTGGCCCTTTCCGTCTCTCGGGCTAATACTTTCCTTGTGTCTTTGGTGTTCTTCATTCTCCTTTACTCCAGGTGATTGGGACCAATTGATGCATCTTAGATGGCTGCTTGCAAGCTTTTAAGACCCCAGATGCCACTCACCAAAATGCAGAACATTTTCTTAATAAGCTTTGTTATGCCAATTGACCTAGATGTCCCCTGAAAGCATGGTCCCCAGACCCCTACCCCTGCTACTCTGTCTCTCAAAGTGTTTGATTGTATTCAGGAAACTTCTTATCTTTGGTTTAGTCCAGTTGTGCTGACTTCCCCTAGAGTGTGTGCTGTCCTTCCCTTCGTCTAAGATAATTCTTATCTACTACCTACTTAGTAAATAACCCTTACCCCCCCCTCCCCGCCTCGTAACGATCAAAGAATGTTTTCTAATGAGTTTAAACCTTTTCTTGAGTTCCTATAATAGTGGTCTTATAAGATGTTATAAGATGTTTCATGGCTTCATCGTTGTTCTTCATCATTGCATAGTATTCCATTGTGTGGATAGACCATAATTCGTTTATCTGTTCGTCCCTTGACAGGCACCTAGCTTGTTTCCATCTTTTTGCTATTGTGAACAGTGCTGCCGTGAACATGGGTGTGCATATATCTATTCATGTGATGGCTCTTATTTTTCTAGAATATATTCCAAGGAGTGGGGTAGCTGGATCCTATGGTACCTCTGTTTCTAGCTTTTTAAGCAAGTGCCAAATCGATTTTCAAAGTGGTGGTCCCATTTTACATTCCCACCAACAGTGTATAATAAGTGTTCCAGTCTCTCCACAACTTCTCCAGCATTTATTATTTTCTGTTTTTGGATTAATGCTAGCCTTGTTGGGGTGGGATGGTATCTCATTGTAGTTCTGATCTGCATTCCTCTAAAGGCTAATGATGGTGAGCATTTCTTCATATGTCTGTTAGCCACCTGAATATCTTCTTTGGCGAAGTGCCTGTCATATCCTTTGCCCATTTTTTAATTGGGTTATTTGTCTTCTTGTTGTTGAGGTTTTGCAGTATCTTGTAGATTTTAGAGATTAGACCCTGGTCGGATTTGTCACAGCCGAAAATTTTTTTCCCAGTCTGTAGGTTGTCTTTTGACTCTTTTGGTGAAGTCTTTTGATGAGCATAAGTGTTTGATTTTTAGGAGCTCCCAGTTATCTAGTCTCTCTTCTAGTGCTTGTGCATTGTTAACTTATGGTTCATATTGTGTTTATGCCATGTATTAGGGCTCCTAGCATTGTCCTTATTTTTTCTTCCATGATGTTTATTGTTTTTGATTTTATATTTAAGTCTTTGATCCCTTTTGAGTTACTTCTGTGCATGGTGTGAGATATGGGTCTTGTTTCCGTTTTTTACAGATGGATATGCAGTTATACCAGCACCATTTGTTAAAGAGACTGTCTTTTTCACAGTTAACACACTTTGGGCCTTTGTCAAATATCAGCTGCTCAGAGGTGGGTGAATTTATGTCTGGATTCTCAATTCTGTATCGTTGGTCTGTGTATCTTTTGTTGTACCAGTACCAGGCTGTTTTGACTACTGTGGTGGTATAATAGGTATAATAGATTCTAAAATCAGGTAGCGTGAGACCTCCCACTTTGTTCGTCTTTTTGAGTAATGCTTTACTTATCCGGGGCCTCTTCCCTTTCCATATGAAGTTGGTGATTTGTTTCTCCATCTCGTTAAAAAATGCCGTCGGAATTTGAATTGGGATCGCATTGTATATGTATATCGCTTTGGGTAGGATTGACATTTTCATAATGTTGAGTCTTCCTATCAATGAGCAAGGTGTGTTTTTCCACTTATGCAGGTCTCTTTTGGTTTCTTGCAGTAGTGCCTTGTAGTTTTCTTTGTACAGGTCTTTTATATCTCTGGTTAGATTTATTTCTAAGTATTGTGTCTTCTTTGGGGCTATTGTAAATGGTATTGATTTGGTGATTTCCTCTTCGAGATTCTCTTTGTTGGTGTAAAGGAATCCAACTGATTTTTGTATGTTTAACTTGTATCCTGAAACTTTGCTGAAATCTTCCATTGGTTCCAGTAGTTTTCTGGTAGATTCTTTGGGGTTTTCTGTGTATAAGAGCATATCATCTGCAAAAAGAGATTCTTTGACTTCTCCCTACCTATTTGGATGCCTTTTATTTCTTTTTCTAGTCTAATTACTCTGACTTGGACCTCCAGCATGATGTTGAATAAGAGTGGTGATAAAGGGCGTCCTCGTCTGGTTCCCTTTCTCAGGGGAATGCCTTCAAACTCTCTATTTAGGATGATGTTGGCTGTTGGCTTTGTATAAATGCCCTTAATTATATTGAGGAAT
Source organism: Dugong dugon (assembly GCA_030035585.1). Classification (NCBI taxonomy): domain Eukaryota; kingdom Metazoa; phylum Chordata; class Mammalia; order Sirenia; family Dugongidae; genus Dugong; species Dugong dugon. Next base: position 4,163,653 of record CM057464.1, read on the forward strand.
TTCCCTTCTATTTCTATTTTGTTGAGAGTTTTTATCATGAATGGGTGTTGGACTTTGTCAAATGCCTTTTCTGCATCGATTTATAAGATCATGTGGTTCTTGTTTTTTGTTTTATTTCTGTGATGGATTACATTGTTTTTCTAATGTTAAACCATCCCTGCATACGGTATAAATCCCACTTGATCATGGTGAATTATATTTTTTTTGATATGTTGCTGAATTCTATTGCTAGAATTTTGTTGAGGATTTTTGCCTCAAGGTTCATGAGGGCTATTGGTCTGTAATTTTCTTTTTTTGTGGTGTCTTTACCTGATTTTGGTATCAGGGTTATGCTGGCTCCATAGAATGAGTTTGGGAGTATTCCAACCTTTTCTATCCTCTGAAATACCTTTAGTAGTGGTGGTGTTAACTCTTCTCCGAAAGTTTGGTAGAATTCTCCAGTGAAGCCATCTGGGCCAGGGCTTTTTTTTGTTGGGAGTTTTTTAAATTACCTTTAATTACCTTTTCAATCTCTTCTTTTGGTATGGGTTTATTTAGTTGTTCTACTAGGTAGTGACTTTCTAGAAACTTGTCCATTTCTTCTAGGTTTTCAAATTCGTTAAGAGTACGGTTTTTCATAGTATTCTGTTATGATTCGTTTAATTTCTGTTGGGTCTGTTGTGATATCACGCATCTCATTTCTTATACAGGTTATCTGCTTCCTCTCCGATTTTTCTTTTGTCAGTTTGGCCAGTGGTTTATCAATTTTGTTGATCTTTTCAAAGAACCAGCTTTTGGTCTTGTTAACTCTTTCAATTGTTTTTCTATACTCTATTTCATTTAATTCTGCTCTAATACTTATTATTTCCTTTCTCCTGGCACCTGAGGGCTTCTTTTGCTGTTCTCTTTCTACTTGTTCCAGTTGTAGGGTTAATGTTTTGATTATGGCCCTTTCTTCTTTTTGGATGTGTGCATTTATTGCTATAAACTGATCTCTGAGCACTGCTTTTGCTGCGTCCCAATGGTTCTGGTAGGATGTGTTTTCATTCTCGTCTGATTCTATGTATTTCTTTATTCCATCCTTAATTTCTGCTATAACCCAGTAGCTTTTGAGCAAGGTGTTGTTCAGTTTCCATGTGTTTGATTTTTTTTTTCCTTGCTTCTTCTGTTATTGATTTCTACTTTTATGGCTTTATGGTCAAAAAGAATGCTTTGTAATATTTCGATGCTTTGGATTTTGTTAAGGCTTGCTTTATGAACTAACGTGGTATATTCTGGAGAAAGTTCCATGTGCATTGGAAAAGAAAAGAAAGTATACTGGGCTACTATTGGGTGGAGTGTTGGGTATATGTCTGTGAGATCAAGTTGGTTGGTTGTAGCATTTAGTTCTTCCGTGTCTTTGTTGAGCTTCTTTCTGGATGTTCTGTCCTTCACTGAAAGTGGTGTGTTGAAGTCTCTTACTACTGTTGTGAAGCTGTCTTTCTCTCTTTTCAATGCTGTTAGAGTTTGTCGTATGTATTTGGGAGCCCTGTCATTGCATGTGTAAATATTTATTATAGTTATGTCCTCCTGGTGTACTGATCCTTTAATCATTATATAGTGTCCTTCCTTATCCTCTGTGGTGGATTTTACTGTAAAGTCTATTTTGTCAGGGACTAATATTGCCACTCGTGCTCTTTTTTGAGTGTTGTTTGCTTGATATATTTTTTTCCATCCTTTGAGTTTTAGTTTGTTTGTGTCTTTAAGGTGTGTCTCTTGTAGGCAGCATATAGACAGATCATGTTTTTTTAACCCAATCTGCCACTCTCTGTCTCTTTATTGGCCCATTTAGTCCATTTACATTCAGCGTAATTATTGCTACATATGAATTTAGTGCTGTCATCTTGATGTCTTTTTTTGTGTGTTCACAGTTTCTTTGTTCCACTTAATTTTCTGTGCTGAGTCATTTTTCTTTATGTATTTTCTTTTCATCTTTTTCATTCTTGTTGATTTTGTGTTTGCTGAGCCTTTATATTTTTGTAGTTTTTTATTTTTATTTGTAGGATTATTAGTTTCCTTTGTGGTTACCTTAATATTTACCCATATTTTTCTAAGTTTATACCAGTCTTTTATTTCTTTATATCTTCTTGATTTCCTCTCCATATGAAAAAATCTATGTCTACATTTTTTAAGTCCCTCTTTTTTATTTTTTTTTTTTAATGTTGTTATCTTTTACATATGGACATCTGTTTCCCTATTTTCAGTGTTTTAGCTTTGGTTTATTTTTGTGACTTCTCTATCTGGGTTGATTTCTGGTTGCTCTGTCCTCTGTTCTAGTCTTGGGTTGTTATCTGATGTTACTGATTTTCTAACTGGAGGACTCCCTTTAGTATTCCTTGTAATTTGGGTTTGGTTTTTGCAAATTCCCTGAACTTCTGTTTATCTGGAAATGCCCTAATTTCGCCATCATATTTGAGAGACAGTTTTGCTGGATATATAACTCTTGGCTGACAGTTATTTTCCCCTCAAGGCTTTAAATATGTCATCCCATTGCCTTCTAGCCTGCATGGTTTCTGCTGAATAGTCTGAGCTTATTCTTATTGACTCTCCTTTGTAGATGACTTTTCATTTATCCCTAGCTGCTCTAAAATTCTCTCTTTATCTTTAGTTTTGGCAATTTTGATTATAATATGCCTTGGTGACTTTCTTTGGGATCTACCTTCTGTGGGGTTCGATGAGCATCTTGGATAGATACCTTGTCATCTTTCAGGATATCAGGGAAGTTTTCTGCCAACAAATCGTCAACAATTCTCACTGTATTATCTGTTATCCCCCCAGTTCTGGTACTCCAGTCACTCGTAGGTTATTCCTCTTGATAGAATCCCACATAATTTTTAGAGTTTCTTCATTTTTTTAAATCCTTTTATCTGGTTTTTCCTCAAATAAGTTGGTGTCAAGTGCGTTATCTTCAGTCTCACTAGTTCTGACTTCCATTGCCTCAATTCTGCTCCTATGACTTTCTACTGAGTGTCTAATTCTGACATTTTATTGTTAATCTTCTGGATTTCTGATTTCTGTCTCTGTATGGATTCTTGCAGCCTGTTAAATTTGTCATTATGTTCTTCTTTAATCTTTTTAATTTCCTCTATTGGGTGTTCTTCATTTTGGTTAATTTCCTTCCTAATCTCTTGAAGAGTTCTGTATATTAATCTTTTGTATTCTGCCTCTGGTAGTTCCAGGAAATTTTACTCCTCTGGAAAATTTCTTGATTCTTTATTTTGGGAGCTTGCTGAAGCCATTATGGACTGCCTCTTTATGTGATTTATATTTACTGTTGTCGCCTAGCCATCAATAAGTTGTTATATATATGTATTTTTTACGTTTGCTTACTGTGTTCTAGCTTCTTGTTTTGTTTTGCTATGCCCAAATAGGTTGCTCGTGTGAGCTAGTTTGATTATTGGCACCTTCGAAGTGCTAATGTCCTGTCACCAGGTGGTTAGATCTGTTACTAGGTATATAAGCTCAGGAATCTGCCCACTCCTCCTGTATGGCTTCAGCTCAGGTGCCCAGGTAGATAGCCACCAAGTGTGTAGTTCAGGCTCTCACTTACAGTCCTAGACAGGCATGGGTGATTGGTGTAGGCACAGGCATCTGGCTGCAGCTGGGGGACACACTCTGAGCAAGGCAGGGGGCTGATGGCTTCCCGCGAGTGTCTAGGAGGAAGGCGTGTCTCTGTTCCCTAGAGCACATAGTTGGGTGGGTTTTGCAGCCGGACTATGAGCACCCAGTGCTGTTGGCTGTAAGGACTGGGGGGCACCTCTTATTCTTGGGCCCCTCTCGCAGGTGGCTAAGTTCTGTGGGTGGAGCCACTAGTCCTTAAGCCCCTGATGTGGGTAGATGAAGACTCTGCTTAATGGGCAGAGCAGAGTCAAATGTCATGAACCTGCCACTTCACAGCTAAAACAGTTGAAGTTAGACTTCCGGTATATACCCTGTTGTACTGCAGTAATGAGGGCCTACGCTGTTGAAATGGGCGCACACAAGTCTATTCAGGGGGAAAGGCAGTCAAAGTCCATGGATCCCTTATGCCTGTGTCTAGGCAAAGGAGCTGTGCCTACCTTGAGTTCCTGGCTTAGGGGAGCCAGCAGTTTATTTTTTCCTGTTCGTTAATTTGTCCACTCCCCAAGTTTGAGAGAATGGCTTAGGGCATGTGACGGATCCTACTTCTAGCCCAGGGGACTTGGCAATTGCTGACGCTGGTACGGGACCCAGTGCAGAGCAGAGAGTGGGGAGGTAAATGGGAGAAAGGTTTTTCCCGCTGGTGGTTGTTTTTCATCCACATGGTAGGCCGGACACATACTTATCTTTCCTTGATCGAGGGCTGCTTCTCACTGGATCTGCATGGTCGAGTAGACGCTGAGCGGCTGGGTCTCTCCCTGTGCAGAATATGCCTCCTGAGCACCGCTGCTTGCCTGCCTCACCGCTCACCCCTGAGCTGATCCGGGCTGAAGGGCCTATGCTTTAGCCCGGTGAGGTCTGGCAACTCCTCGCTGCTTCTGAACCATCTCTCCCTGCCCCTGCCACTCAGTCGGTTCCTCAACTCTGCCTTTGATGTTCAGGGCTCCCAAACTGCCATATATAATCAAATCACTTGTTTTTTCGGGTTTTTGTTGTAAGAGGGTCCAACGAAGGGCTCTGACTACTCCGCCATCTTGGCCCCGCCCCTCCCAGCCACTTCCTTTTCATTTTGGATATCTGGGTATGCCACTTCCAAGGTAATACTGTGGTTGTCATTAAGTGCAGTTGAGTCGGTTCCGACTCATAGTGACCCCATGTACAACACAACAAAACACTGCCTGGTCCTGCACCATCCTCACAATCGTTACGCTTGAGCCCATTGTTGCAGCCACGGTGTCAGTCCATCTTGTGAAGGGTCTTCCTCTTTGCTGACCCTCTACTTTACCAAGCATGATGTAGTATATTGGTCTGGATTTAAAGGGGAAGAGACTGTTTAAGCCAAAGCAAGAACTCTAATTAGTTTGCAACGTCAATAAGTTGTTGGAGGGCTGTGATCTGAAGATGATAGGCACGGTAACCAGCTCCTGGGAGACCTAAGGAGCTATGTAGCATGCATCAGAGTATCTTTAATTGCCTGGGCGCTTCTACTCACCCTGAGACTGCAGCTTCTACTTCCAGAGTAATTTAGAACTCAACTGCTTCTCTTTGCTGCCCCTGGCCAAGGATTTGTGCTTTCCTGATTTCCTAATAAAACTTTAACTCTCTTGGGAGCCCAGATATTTTCCTTCCAGCCTTCTCTCTCACAATGAATTTGGCTGCACTGTATTTCGGAATATGCTTCTCCTTACATTGAAAATAGCATTACGCAGCTTACCAAGGGGCCCCGCAGGGTCCTCAAACCTGAGAGGCAGCCGTTCCAAAGAAACATTTTCCTGCCTGGGGATTGCTGCCTTCATTGTGACCAGCAGAAGGTGCGGCGCGCACAAAGCCAGCAGGGTTAGGGGCGTGAGTGAGCACATAGGGCTAATACCTTGGAGACACTCGCTGCTGACAAAGTTCCCTTACAAAGCCCAAAGGAATTCTCCTCCTTCCACCGGAGGTGTTTATAACCTCTAATTTGCTCGCCATGCCGCTCGCAGAAAGGAGTAGGAGCTCAGACCACTGGCTGGTCGCCAGGAGCTGCGGCGGACTCGTGGCCCAGAACGGTGGTGCCCTTCCGTGGGGGCGCGCGCCGCGGAGGGTACAGGAGGTCGGTGCCCGGAGAAAGCCGAGCAAGGGGTTCTGCGCTGGGCGGGTCTGGACCTGGGCCCGTTAGCCACCGAGAACGCCAATCAGGGAGGAGGAAGGCGGTCCCTGGGGCTGTAAGTAAATGCAGGGAATCCCTGAGATGAAAACGTGGGTGGGTGGTCCAACCTGTTCCAACAGCTTCTTGCAAGATCTTGTAATAAATGGTTAGCTTTTTTGCCTCTGCTCCTGGCGGTGGAGAGCAGAGTCCTTGATGAAGATTTGCTTTTATGTCTGTTTTGCTTTGGAAAGGGTTGCCTTTTTGGCAAGCGCTGGTGCCCGTGTTTGATACAACCTCCACGAGGTGCTTCGGGCACGGAAATGGTTCTGACCTTACTTCCTATAGAAGCTTCAAATGGGAGGGGGGATGCCAATGAGTCCCTCATTAAGTACTTACAGTGAGGTATGAGAATGCTTCTGAAAATATCATCCAGTCACTGAATAAAAAGCCAGGCACCCCTTTAACATAACATAGGAATACAAGATCATTGTAAATAAAGGATTTGTGGAGTTGTGAGAGATTACTGTGCTTGAATAGGAGCTTTATATATCAGCATTACAAAGAAAGCCTTTAAAATGAAATTATTTTAATATTTTTATCCATCTGGAAAGCGGTCTCATAATCTGAAGTTTCACCAGGGTTACAGACACATATCCCCCATCTTAATAGTGAGTGTTCAGCACCAGATACTAAATATCAAAATAGGACTGCTTTGACATGGATGGACCTTGAAAAAATTATGCTGAGTGAAATAAGTCAGTCTCAAAGACCAAAACCAAATCTGTTGCTGTTGAGTCATTTCTGACTGATGGAGACTTTGTGTGTTATATATTAGAACTGCTCCATAGGGTATTCTGGGCTATAATCTTTTTTTTTTTTTTTAAATTTTATTGTGCTTTAAGAGAAAGTTTACGATTCAAATTAGCTTCACATACAAAAATGTATACACACATTGTTATATGACCCTAGTTGCTCTCCCTGTACTGTGACAGCTCACTCTGCCTTTCCACCCCGATTTCCCATGTCCATTCAAGAAGCTCCTGACCCTCTCTGCCTTCTCATCTCACCTCTGGACAGGAGCTGCCCATTTAGTCTCATGTATCTGCTTGAGCTAAGAGGTACACTCTTCAGGAGTATCATTTTATGTCCCATAACACAGTCTAATCTTTGTCTGAAGAGTTGGCCTCGGGAATGGTTTTAGTTTGGGGCTAACAGAGATTCCGGGGGCCATGTCTTGTGGGGTCTCTCCAGTCTCAATCAAACCATTAAATCTGGTTTACTAGAATTTGAGTTCTGCACCCCGCCTTTCCCCTGCTCCATCAGGGACTCTCTGTTGTGTTCCCTGGGTCATTGTGGTAGCCAGGCACCATCCAGTTCTTCTGGTCTCAGGCTGATGGAGTTTCTGGTTTATGTGACCCTTTCTGTATCTTGGGCTGATGTTTTCCTTGTGTCTTTGGTGCTCTTCATTCTCTTTTGCTCCAGGTGGGTTGGGATGAATTGATTTAGCTGTCATATTTATGGAAGCAGATCACCAGGCCTTTCTTCTGCTGCACTGCTGGGTAGGTTGTAACCGCTGACCTTTAGGTTAGTAGACGAGCGCAAACCGTTTGTACCAACCAGGGACCTTTATTGTGGGATTCCACTTATATGAAATATCTAGGATTGACACATGTATGGAGACCAAAGTTTATTAGTGGTTCCAGGATTAGGGGGAGGGAGGAGTAAAGGGGGACTCACTGCCCAGGGGGCACTGGGCTTCTGTTAAGGGTGGTGATAAAATGTGGAAGCTGGTAGTGGTCATGGTTGCAGAACATGATAAACGTAACTATGATCATTGAATTGTACGTGGGAAGGATGTTGAAATGACAGATGATTTGTTGCATATGTATTTACCACAATAATAATAATAAAAAAAGATAAGGTTGCTTTTGTTTACCACACTTTTAGTAGAAAATAATTGGGGGTCTGAGAACTTCCTTGACCAAGAGGAAAGGCTGGCTCCATGAGCACTGCTTGGCTGGGTTCCAGCTTACTCATCTACAAAGAGAAGACACCGCCAGTGTGATTAAAATCAGCTCTCTTAGCCCCACGCTTAGTTAAAACCATGTGAGGATCTAATACGAGGCAGAAGACTTCACTGGTAGTCGCAAAAAGCCTCCACTAGGTGACTTCACAGGCACTGATGATATACCCTTTTTTTGGTTGGTTTTACCTTTCATCAACATTCAGCTTTTCAGAGACAACTACTTTGTAGGTGAAAGTCTCTGCTTCTTCCTTGCCCCTCACTGTCTGCTGTTCAGCCGTTTCCCAGGGTGTTGGGGTTAACCAGTAAGAAGGAGACCAGAGTGGAGAAAGAACACCAGCACGTGATGATGATAATTAAGCACACAGTTCAGGAGGGTGGTTACTACCCGTGACGAATGACCATGGGGAAGGGAGCTGACACCAGTGTTGGCCAGAGCCAGCTGTGTTTCGTAGACCGTTGCCCTAGACCCCATTCCTGTTAGGTAGAAGAGGTAGAAGTTTCTCTCCAGAATGACTGTGGCTTTGGCTCTGCTCTTTCCTGCCCCTGGTTACCAGTCTAACATGAAGTCTGTACATTGTATTCCTGGTGTCTCTTCCTGCCCTGTGTCTGCTGGCTCTACACTCCCACCCAGGCAGGCTTGTAGGTAGATCTGAGAGGAAGATGGAGGCCTGACTGATTGCGAGCTCAGAGTTCGAGCCAGGACCCAAGGCTTGAGAGCCTGACGTGCTGGCCCTGGTTTAGCAAAAAAGAAGTGTTTTCCTATTAGTGTAAACATAGAAAACTAATTACAGAGGTTTTTATTTGCTTTTGAATTTTGCTTTTCTAAGACTGTTCTCATATATTTCAGTCCTTCCTCTCCTTGTCTCTAATGTTGAAGGAAATGAAATTTTTTTTCTCAATTTGACATGATTTTATGTACTTCACATTTGTGCGTGTTTTCCTTTTCCAAGAGGGCAGTTTTGGTCACCAGGACCTCGTTGTATCCTGGGGCATTCTTTGACACCTCTGGTAGCCACCTTGCTTAAGGATTGATGATTGGGAAGTAAAGCCAGGTGGAACCTTCCAATTATTTCCCTGTAGTCCATTCGAAGCCATTAGTAAATGCCACATTTGAAGGTGGCTGGACAAACATATCTTAGGAAGTAGCAGTCATTTGTTAGATTTAGTTATACTCTGCACCCATGGAGTCACCATGAAGGAAGAAGTATAAACTTTATCAGTGATGAGAGAGAGGTATAGGAAGTTTCTTTATGGATATTCATATCTTGTGCCTATAAAAGAAAAACTCCAACTTTGAAGAAGATCGTTTTCTTTCTTGATCATTAAATGATTTCACGGTTTTAACAATAATGCTAGGATGCACTGCTAGTAGGAGTGTAGATTCGCATACTCATTTTGGGCAACACTTTGACGTGATTGTGTAATGGGGATATACCCTGGGACCCATCCAACCCATTCCTTGGCAGTACTTCAGAGAAACTTGGGCTTATGTGTATTGTTTCTAACAGAAAACAAAACAGAACAAAATTGGATGCTATCCAAATATCTATCAGTGCAGGAATATATATAATATATATTCACAATGGAATACACAATGGAATATTATACAGCAATGAAAAGGAATGCACTACAGCTCTTGCAGCAACATGGTTAAATCTTAGAAACAATCTTGTGTGAAAAAAACTAATCACAGAAGGCTGCGTACAGTAGGATATATATTTTTTATGAAGTTCAAAATCAAGCTGTATTTTTTAAGGAATGGTAAATAACAAATTCCTAATAGTGGTTACCTCTGGAGAGGAGGCAGGGGATGGCTTAGGAAGTAGTGAGTAGGTCGACGTATGAGTATTGGTAATCCCTAGTTCTTAATTAGGGTGGTACGTTTATGGGTATTAATTTTATTGTCATGCTTCACAGATTACACACATGTTGTGTGCATTCTTTGTATGTCTTAAATTTTACATAATCTACATTTTTTAAATGAAAGCACGAGCCAGATTTTCCCCTTCTTGCTCCTCTTCTCTCCCGGTTTCATGTCATAGTCTCTCCAGTATCCTGAGACCACAGAGGCGTGATTAGAAGATGTGTTTCTGACGGTGAAATCCCAGGGGTCGTTCGGGTGGTGGAGGCTGACAACTGCTTAGGGGAGTGAGAAAGGCTACATAGCGGCCCTCTGCGGTGGGGCGCGGAGGAGAGAAAATCCACCAAATGAGGCTTGCTGACAGTCTCAGCATCCCAGTGCTGCTGTCACACAGGTACCACAAGTGGGCGACTTGGAAGAACAGAAATGTCCTTTCTCTCAGTTTTGGAGGCTAAAAGTCCAAATCAGGCTTTTGGCTACGTGGCTTCCTCCCTGGTACGTAGTCCTGGGCGCCTGTGGCTCCTTAGCTCGTAGGCGATCCTCCTGTGGTGTCTGTCTTTCCCCCCAGGTGTGCATGTCTCTGTGTAATTTGCCTTTTTTTTTTTTGTTTTAACACATAAATGACTAGATTTAGAACCCACCCTACTCGGGTGTGACCTAATTAACATAATAAAGAAACCCCGTTTCTAAACAGGATCACATCCATAGGTATAGGGGTTAGTATTGCAACATATATTTTTGTGAATTTTTGTTTTTATTGGGAGGTGGGTTAGGAAGTCACCTTGGGTATACCTCCGGGGAATGTCCACTGTCCATTCCCATCTTGTTGGGGTGTTTTTTTTGAATTTTTTCTTTTTCTTGGAGCTACTGCTCTTGCTGCTAGCAGCCTCTTCAGGTCCACTGCTGACTGGCTCCTCCTTGGAAGAAAGTTTCTTCTTTTTCTTCGGGACGCTCCTGCTACCTCTCTCTTCAGGATCACTAGCTGGTTCCTCTTTGGGGAAAGGGTTCTTCCTCTTGGGGAAACTTGTGCTGACAGCCGTCTCTTCGAGATCACTGCTAACCAACTTGCAGTGCGTATTTTGGAGGGACAAATTTAATCCATCACAGTGACCTCTTGGAAAATGCGTATTCATTGTCCCAAAGTGACGAATAGTTCTGAATGTGGACGCACAGCCTGGCTCGCTTGTTATGAGAAACTTGTTCTTTAGCTGCCATTTTTCTTTTCGGAGCAAAATGTGGCTTTTTGAATGAGGTGGGAGTTGGCGTGTGTCTAATGATGTAATGTGTTATGTGGCCAGGCAAATTGTCACATGCTTAGAGGGTTAGTCTTGAAAAATTAAAGGCAGATATGTGAAAAATTGGTCCATGCGGGAATAAAAATTGCAATAAAAGTAGAAAATGTAAGTCAGAACTGGTTTCTGCTTCTTTAGGTATTGATGCTCTCTGCTGCCAAGATTCAGCATCACTGAAGTGCTGGCTGGTGTCGGGAGGGGAGGGCGAACCTTTCTAGGGAACCATGTACTTATTCCAAAGCAGCTGGTAAGAATCATGTGTGACATGCTGGTCTTCTGGATGTTGAGTGTCACTCAGGCCTTCGAACCGGTTCAGTCCACTTCAAACCCTTGCTGAGAATTTGCATTTCCACCCCAGATATGCTGAATCTGAATCTACATTTAAACAAGATCCCCAGGTGATTCTTATGTATATCTTGTTGGGAATTTGTTAGAAATATGGTCTGTTACTCTAGATTTTCGTTAGCCGAAACTATGGAATCAACACCTAACCGAACGTTGTTTGGCTTGAGGACACCCAGACACCCCTGTGAAGCTTGGTATTTTCAGACTAATTCTCAGACAGGAAAATATGCACCAAGTCTGTTTTTTAAAATCGTTCCAACATCTTTTCTGTAATGCTGATGACTCTGAAGTGAAAATGCTAGGAGTTTCATTTCACTAAAAATGGAAAAACTGTGACTTCAGCCTTTAACATTAGCTCACAGTTAGTGGTATTTCCACCAGAGTCTCAGAGTATCAGGGTGGGTGTGTCCCTCCATACACTGAACCGTATTTACTGAGAATGTATTATGTGCAAAGAACTGTGCAGGGTATGAAAATACCGAGACCTGGTCAGTGTTTGTAAGGAGCTCACGTCTCGAAGGGAGAAGAGACCCTGGGCCCTGTACATGGCACGGAAGATTGATGATCTTCTGGAGCACCTCTCAGAAGAAGTGACTTCCAGGCCCATCAAAAAGGAAGAGTAAGGTTTTAGCGATGGGCATTACTGGCTGAGGGAACAGCATTAAGTACTGGTGAATTTTGTCCTACGGTATTACATTTCACTGGATTTTATGACATAAACAAGCATTATACTAAAGAAATGAATAGTAAATTCAAGTAAGAATTGTCTAAGTAAATCAGGACTTTTTTTAGTTTGTTAAATGTGTCTATTCCATCTTATTTTCGTACCTGTAGTTACGTTTGAAAGAGCAGTATATTTACATTATGTTAAACAGGTGGAGTCGTGGCCAGTGACTAGAATTCTAATTCAGTTTACAAGAATTTCAGCAGCAACCCTAAGGATAAATGAGAAGCTTAGGGGAGCAGTGAGTGTGTGTTGATGATGGTAAAATAATTTGGAAAGGGTTGTCAAGAAAGGTAGCACAACTTGAAGAATGTAGCCGGTGTCACTGGAAATTGTGGAGGTGGGGTATGTTTTGTTGCATATATTCTCACCAAAAAATAAAATATAGATGAAATATATATCAATAAAATAGATTCTAATGGTAAAACAATTAGAAGTTACAAATTTAGTGTCTTTATAATAATTTTTCTGGTAACTGCAGTACCTCTGAGAAAAGGTCGTTTCAGCCCCAGGGAGAAAAACCTGACTTGCTTTGTGTTTTGTCACTGACGCAGAGATACAGGAGTGAATCGAGAATAGAAACCTCAAAATGTAATCGTGATGGAACCTTGTATGTCAGTGTTGTTGTTAGGTGCCTTTGAGTCAGTTTTGATTTTTGACTTATAGTCACTCTATGTGACAGAGTAGAGCTGCCCCGTGGGATTTTCTAGGCTGTAATCTTTGTGGAAGCAGATCACCGGGTCTTTCTCACATGGAGCCATTGAGTGGGCTTGAACTGCCAACCTTTTGGTTAGCAGCTGAGTGCTTAACCATTGCACCACCAGGGCTCCCTATAGCTTAATAACCAGAAAAAACCAAACCGGTTGCCATGAGTCAATAACAACTCATAGCGACCCTATAGGACAGAATAAAACTGCCCCATAGGGTTTCCAAGGAGTGGCTGGTGGATTCAAACTGCTGACCTTTTGGTTAGCAGCCCAGCTCTTAACCACTGCTCCACCAGGGCTCCTATAGCTCTATAGCACATAGTATATAAGAAAATTTAGTAGACGTTATTTAAATTTGTACAGTATATGAGAGAGGGGGCAATACAGGGCGGAATTACAAGTGTGCTTTATAAATTATTACCAGTTCATTCAGATCAACTACCTACTGGTGACATGTTTGATCAATTCTTTTCTTCGGTTTTTCTTTTCCAAAATACTGTTGCAAAATAGTCTTGCCTTTTGTTTTTCCTCTCTGTGTAGTCTGTTTCATTAAATTTCAGTAATTCTGAATCATAATAGCATCTAATAGACCACATATGAAATGTGTTTGCTATTAATTCAAACATTTTAGGGCATATTCATTAGACAAATAATTAACATGTATTTATAAAGTTATATTACTCTGTCCAGTAATTTTTAAAAATGGATAAATATGTGTCTCTTTTGTTTTCTCAGCAAAGGATACAATTTACACTATTCGTAATTATTTGAGCTCAATGCTTTTAGCACTTCGGTTACAATATTCATTGTTTCTGTGATTTAGATTTTATAGACATTTTGGTGTAGACATACTTCTTTTCTGTTGATATTTTTGTACCTCTACACATATTTTTGAAATTACTCAAACAATAATTTGTCCTTCACCTGTAGTGAGTAAGACTTTTACTTTATCCTTAGTATTCTGAGTGCCTTGCTGGTCATCTTGCGGACTTACAGAGTTGCTAGTTAATGTTTTAATAGAAAAAACAAACGGCAGATAAAACTGAAATTTGAAGCATAAATTATGAATTCAGTTTAGTTGCCTTAGCAATGACAGTAATGATTATAGAACCAGTATTTCTAGAATGCCTGCAGTACAGCGAGCTGTGTCCTAAACATTTCACTCATCTGTCTTCTTTAATTTCACAGTTGTCCTTTGAGGTGGTGGTTGCTGTTAGGAACCATTGAGTTAATTCTGACTGGTAGCGACCTCTATGACTGAGTAGAACTGCCCCGTAGGGTTTCTTTGGCTGCAGATTGGAAGCGGATCGCCAGGTCTTTTCTCTTGCAGAGACGCTGGGTGGTTTGAATGGCCAACCTTTTGGTTAGCAGCCGAGTGCTTAACCGTTCTGTCACCAGAGCTCCTACCCTTTGAGGTGGGTGCCATTATGCCCATTTTACAGGTGAATTTATAAACGTTATGCCTCACAACGCTTAAAAATAAGAATCATGAATTTTAAATACTCAATTCTGAAGTTTTGCACATATGAAATACATATGTACAAGTGTTTATGATACATAGCCCAAATCAAACCTACTGCCGTTAAGTCGATTCCAACTCATAGTGACCTATAGGACAGGGTAGAATTGCCCCACAGGATTTCCAGGACTGTAAATCTTTACGGAAGCAGTCTGTGAGATCTTTCTCCTATAGAGTGGCTGGTGAGTTCTAACCACTGACTGTTGGTTAGCAGCTGAGTGCTTAACCACTGCGTCACCAGAGCTCCACCATAATATATATGTATGTTAAAAGCAAAAACAGTTGTCATCAATGTGGTTGCAAATCATGACAATGACCCTGTGTGTGTCAAAGTGGAACTGGGCTCCGTAGGGTTTTCGGTGGCTGATTTTTAGGAAGTACGTTGCCAGGCCTTTCTTCCAAGGTGCTTCTGCTTGAACTTGAGCTACCAACCTTTTGGTTAGCAATGAGCATGTAAACCGTTTGCACCACCCAGGGACTCCTGTTTCTGTATGTGATTTATGTATATATATCCTATGTATAGTTCTTCATTTACCAACAGATATTTATATATTTGACAAGTATGTGTCAGGCTGCTGTGCTCAACTCTGAGAATACCGTGATGAAGTGACTCCTCTCCCTTGCTTTTAAAAGGGACTTACAGTGTCGTGGGAGAGATAGACTTGCCTAAGAAACAAGTGCAAGAAAATATGGGAATTGCTTTAACAGGGATAGGTACAAGGTGTTGTGGCGAACTGGAAAAAGAAGGCCTCTGCTTCCCAGAAGGGCTTAGGGAGGTCTTCACAGAAAAGCAGCCCACGCCCTGAGGCTTGGAGGATGAGGTTTGAGTTGAAAAGACAATGTGCCAGAGGGAACAGAATGGAGGATGGAGATGAGGGGGACGGGGGCTTGGTGGCCAGGGCTGCAAGAGTTCAGTGGGGCTGTGTGCCAAGTGCAGCTGGAGGGTCAGATCCGAAGGTGCCTTGCATGCCCTTCAACGGGACATAGACGTTAGACTCTTCTGTGTTGAAGAAAAACACCAACCATTAATTCAGCAAATGTTAACTAAGTTATAAGAATGAAAGGATTTCCTTCCTTCCTGCCACCCTCCCCCTCCCCTTCCCTCCCTCCTTCTTCTCTCCCTCCCTTCTTCTTCCCTCCCTCCCCTTCGCTCCTTCCCTTCCTCACCCTTCCCTCCCTCTTCTTCCTTCTTCCTCCCTCCCCTTCCCTCTCTCCCTCCCCCTTTCCCTCCCTCCCTCCCCCTTCCTCCCTCCCCCTCCCCTCCCCCCTTCTCTCCCTCCCTCCTCCCCCCTCCCTCCCTCCCCTTCTTCCCTCCATCCCTCCCTCCCTGTTCCATCCCTCCACCTTCCCTCCTCCCTCCCCTTCCCTCTCTCCCTCCCCCTTCCCTCCCTCCCTCCCTTCCTCTCTACCTCCCCCTTCCCTCCCTCCCTCCCCCTTCCTCTCTCCCTCACCCTTCCCTCCCTCCCCCTCCCCTCCCTCCCTCTCTCTCCTCCCTCTTCTCTCCCTCCCTCCCCCCTCCCTCCCTCCCCTTCCCTCCCTCCCTCCCCTTCCCTCCCTCCCTCTTCCCTCCCACCCTCCCCTTCCCTCTCTCCCTCTTCTCTCTCTCCCTCCCTTTTCCCTACCTCCACCTTCCTCCCTCCCTCCTTCCCCCTTCCCTCCCTCCCTTCCCCTTTCCTCCCTCCCTCTTCTCTACCTCCCTCCCTTCTCCCTCCCACCCCGTCCCTCCCTCCCCCTTCAGTCCCTCCCTCTTCCCTCCCTCCCCTTCCCTCCCTCCCTCCCCTTTCCATCCCTCCACCTTCCCTCCCTAACTCCTTCCCCCTTTCCGCCCTCCCTCCCTCCTTTCCTTGTCTCCCTTCCTCCCTTCCCCTTCCCTCGCTCCCTCTCCCACCCTCCCTCCCTCCGTCCATCCTTTTATTCCTCCCCTTATCCCTCCCTCCCTCCTTCCTTCCATCCTTTTATTCCCCCCCTTATCCCTCCTCCTTCCTTCCATCCTTTTATCCCCCCCTTATCCGTCCCTCCTCCTTCCTTCCATCCTTTTATTCCCCCCCTTATCCCTCCCTCCCTCCCTCCTTCCATCCTTTTATTCCCCCCTTATCCGTCCCTCCCTCCTTCCTTCCATCCTTTTATTCCCCTCTTATCCTCCCTCCCTCCCTCCTTCCATCCTTTTATTCCCCCCTTATCCCTCCCTCCCTCCTTCCTTCCATCCTTTTATTCCCCCCCCTTATCCCTCCCTCCTTCCTTCCATCCTTTTATTCCCCCCTTATCCGTCCCTCCCTCCTTCCTTCCATCCTTTTATTCCCCCCTTATCCCTCCCTCCCTCCCTCCGTCCATCCTTTTATTCCCCCCCTTATCCCTCCCTCCCTCCTTCCTTCCATCCTTTTATTCCCCCCCTTATCCCTCCCTCCTCCCTCCTTCCATCCTTTTATTCCCCCCCTTATCCCTCCCTCCTTCTTCCATCCTTTATTCCCCCCCTTATCCCTCCTCCCTCTTCTTCCATCCTTTTATTCCCCCCCTTATCCTCCCTCCCTCCCTCCTTCCATCCTTTTATTCCCCCCTTATCCGTCCCTCCCTCCTTCCTTCCATCCTTTTATTCCCCTCTTATCCCTCCCTCCCTCCCTCTTCCATCCTTTTATTCCCCCCCTTATCCCTCCCTCCCTCCTTCCTTCCATCCTTTTATTCCCCCCTTATCCCTCCCTCCCTCCTTCCTTCCATCCTTTTATTCCCCCCTTATCCCTCCCTCCCTCCTTCCTTCCTTCCTTTTATTCCCCCTTATCCCTCCCTCCCTCCTTCCTTCCATCCTTTTATTCGCCCCTTATCCCTCCCTCCCTCCCTCCTTCCATCCTTTTATTCCCCCCTTATCCCTCCCTCCCTCCTCCATCCTTTTATTCCCCCCCTTATCCCTCCCTCCCTCCTTCCTTCCATCCTTTTATTCCCCCCTTATCCCTCCCTCCCTCCCTCCTTCCATCCTTTTATTCCCCCCCTTATCCCTCCCTCCCTCCCTCCTTCCATCCTTTATTCCCCCCTTATCCCTCCTCCCTCCTTCCTTCCATCCTTTTATTCCCCCCCTTATCCCTCCCTCCCTCCTTCCTTCCATCCTTTTATTCCCCCCTTATCCCTCCCTCTCTCCCTCCTTCCATCCTTTTATTCCCCCCTTATCCCTCCCTCCCTCCCTCCTTCCATGCTTTTATTTCCCTCCTTATCCCTCCCTCCCTCCCTCCTTCCATCCTTTTATTCCCCCCCTTATCCCTCCCTCCCTCCTTCCTTCCATCCTTTTATTCCCCCCTTATCCCTCCCTCCCTCCCTCCTTCCATCCTTTTATTCCCCCCCTTATCCCTCCCTCCCTCCTTCCTTCCATCCTTTTATTCCCCCCTTATCCCTCCCTCCCTCCCTCCTTCCATCCTTTTATTCCCCCCTTATCCCTCCCTCCCTCCTTCCTTCCATCCTTTTATTCCCCCCTTATCCTCCCTCCCTCCTTCCTTCCATCCTTTTATTCCCCCCCTTATCCCTCCCTCCCTCCTTCCTTCCATCCTTTTATTCCCCCTTATCCCTCCCTCCCTCCTTCCTTCCATCCTTTTATTCCCCCCCTTATCCCTCCCTCCCTCCCTCCTTCCATCCTTTTATTCCCCCCCTTATCCCTCCCTCCCTCCTTCCTTCCTTCCTTTATTCCCCCCTTATCCCTCCCTCCCTCCTTCCTTCCATCCTTTTATTCCCCCCTTATCCCTCCCTCCCTCCTTCCTTCCATCCTTTTATTCCCCCCTTATCCCCTCCCTCCTTCCTTCCATCCTTTTATTCCCCCCTTATTCCTCCCTCCCTCCTTCCATCCTTTTATTCCCCCCTTATCCCTCCCTCCCTCCTTCCTTCCATCCTTTTATTCCCCCCTTATCCCTCCCTCCCTCCCTCCTTCCATCCTTTTATTCCCCACCTTATCCCTCCCTCCCTCCTTCCATCCTTTTATTCCCCCCTTATCCCTCCCTCCTTCCTTCCATCCTTTTATTCCCCCCTTATCCCTCCCTCCCTCCCTCCACTCCTTCCATCCTTTTATTCCCCCCTTATCCCTCCGTCCCTCCCTCCTTCCATCCTTTTATTCCCCCCTTATCCCTCCCTCCCTCCTTTCTTCCTTCCTTTTATTACCCCCTTATCCCTCCCTCCCTCCCTCCTTCCTTCCATCCTTTTATTCCCCCCTTATCCCTCCCTCCCTCCTTCCATCCTTTATTCCCCCCTTATCCCTCCCTCCCTCCTTCCTTCCATCCTTTTATTCCCCCCCTTATCCCTCCCTCCCTCCCTCCTTCCATCCTTTTATTCCCCCCTTATCCCTCCCTCCCTCCTTCCTTCCATCCTTTTATTCCCCCCCTTATCCCTCCCTCCTTCCTTCCATCCTTTTATTCCCCCCTTATCCCTCCCTCCCTCCTTCCTTCCATCCTTTTATTCCCCCCTTATCCCTCCCTCCCTCCTTCCTTCCATCCTTTTATTCCCCCCTTATCCCTCCCTCCCTCCTTCCTTCCATCCTTTTATTCCACCCCTTATCCCTCCCTCCCTCCTTCCTTCCATCCTTTTATTCCCCCCTTATCCCTCCCTCCCTCCTTCCATCCTTTTATTCCCCCCCTTATCCCTCCCTCCCTCCTTCCTTCCATCCTTTTATTCCCCCCCTTATCCCTCCCTCCCTCCCTCCTTCCATCCTTTTATTCGCCCCTTCTCCCTCCCTCCCTCCTTCCATCCTTTTATTCCCCCCTATCCCTCGCTCCCTCCCTCCTTCCATCCTTTTATTCCCCCCTTATCCCTCCTCCCTCCCTCCTTCCATCCTTTTATTCCCCCCTTATCCCTCCCTCCCTTCTTCCTTCCATCCTTTTATTCCCCCCCTTATCCCTCCCTCCCTCCTTCCTTCCATCCTTTTATTCCCCCCTTATCCCTCCCTCCCTCCTTCCTTCCATCCTTTTATTCCCCCCCTTATCCCTCCCTCCCTCCCTCCTTCCATCCTTTTATTCCCCCCCTTATCCCTCCCTCCCTCCTTCCTTCCATCCTTTTATTCCCCCCTTATCCCTCCCTCCCTCCTTCCTCCATCCTTTTATTCCCCCCCTTATCCCTCCCTCCCTCCCTCCTTCCTTCCATCCTTTTATTCCCCCCCTTATCCCTCCCTCCCTCCTTCCATCCTTTTATTCCCCCCTTATCCCTCCCTCCTCCTTCCTTCCATCCTTTTATTTCCCCCTTATCCCTCCCTCCCTTCCTCCTTCCATCCTTTTATTCCCCCCTTATCCCTCCTCCCTCCCTCCTTCCATCCTTTTATTCCCCCCTTATCCCTCCCTCCCTCCCTCCTTCCATCCTTTTATTCCCCCCCTTATCCCTCCCTCCCTCTCCATCCTTTTATTCCCCCCTTATCCCTCCCTCCTTCCTTCCATCCTTTTATTCCCCCCTTATCCCTCCCTCCCTCCTTCCTTCCATCCTTTTATTCCCCCTTATCCCTCCCTCCCTCCTTCCTTCCATCCTTTTATTCCCCCCCTTATCCCTCCCTCCCTCCTTCCTTCCATCCTTTTATTCCACCCCTTATCCCTCCCTCCCTCCTTCCTTCCATCCTTTTATTCCCCCCTTATCCCTCCCTCCCTCCTTCCATCCTTTTATTCCCCCCCTTATCCCTCCCTCCCTCCTTCCTTCCATCCTTTATTCCCCCCCTTATCCCTCCCTCCCTCCCTCCTTCCATCCTTTTATTCGCCCCTTCTCCCTCCCTCCCTCCTTCCATCCTTTTATTCCCCCCTATCCCTCGCTCCCTCCCTCCTTCCATCCTTTTATTCCCCCCTTATCCCTCCCTCCCTCCCTCCTTCCATCCTTTTATTCCCCCCCTTATCCCTCCCTCCCTTCTTCCTTCCATCCTTTTATTCCCCCCCTTATCCCTCCCTCCCTCCTTCCTTCCATCCTTTTATTCCCCCCTTATCCCTCCCTCCCTCCTTCCTTCCATCCTTTTATTCCCCCCCTTATCCCTCCCTCCCTCCCTCCTTCCATCCTTTTATTCCCCCCCTTATCCCTCCCTCCCTCCTTCCTTCCATCCTTTTATTCCCCCCTTATCCCTCCCTCCCTCCTTCCTTCCATCCTTTTATTCCCCCCCTTATCCCTCCCTCCCTCCTTCCTTCCATCCTTTTATTCCCCCCCTTATCCCTCCCTCCCTCCTTCCTTCCATCCTTTTATTCCCCCCCTTATCCCTCCCTCCCTCCTTCCTTCCATCCTTTTATTCCCCCCCTTATCCCTCCCTCCCTCCTTCCTTCCATCCTTTTATTCCCCCCCTTATCCCTCCCTCCCTCCTTCCTTCCATCCTTTTATTCCCCCCCTTATCCCTCCCTCCTTCCCTCCTTCCATCCTTTTATTCCCCCCCTTATCCCTCCCTCCCTCCTTCCTTCCTTCCTTTTATTCCCCCCTTATCCCTCCCTCCCTCCTTCCTTCCATCCTTTTATTCCCCCCCTTATCCCTCCCTCCCTCCTTCCATCCTTTTATTCCCCCCTTATCCCTCCCTCCCTCCCTCCTTCCATCCTTTTATTCCCCCCCTTATCCCTCCCTCCCTCCTTCCATCCTTTTATTCCCCCCTTATCCCTCCCTCCCTCCCTCCTTCCTTCCATCCTTTTATTCCCCCCTTATCCCTCCCTCCCTCCCTCCTTCCTTCCATCCTTTTATTCCCCCCTTATCCCTCCCTCCCTCCCTCCTTCCATCCTTTTATTCCCCCCTTATCCCTCCCTCCCTCCCTCCTTCCATCCTTTTATTCCCCCCTTATCCCTCCCTCCCTCCTTCCTTCCTTCCTTTTATTACCCCCTTATCCCTCCCTCCCTCCCTCCTTCCTTCCATCCTTTTATTCCCCCCCTTATCCCTCCCTCCCTCCCTCCTTCCTTCCATCCTTTTATTCCCCCCTTATCCCTCCCTCCCTCCTTCCATCCTTTTATTCCCCCCTTATCCCTCCCTCCCTCCTTCCTTCCATCCTTTTATTTCCCCCTTATCCCTCCCTCCCTTCCTCCTTCCATCCTTTTATTCCCCCCTTATCCCTCCCTCCCTCCCTCCTTCCATCCTTTTATTCCCCCCTTATCCCTCCCTCCCTCCCTCCTTCCATCCTTTTATTCCCCCCCTTATCCCTCCCTCCCTCCTTCCATCCTTTATTCCCCCCCTTATCCCTCCCTCCCTCCTTCCTTTCTTTTGTATTTCCTTCCTTTACTCATTTATTCATCGAGTGCATTCTTATCAGGTGCCCGAAATTTGCCAAACATTCTGTTGGATATTGAGGGTAAAGGGTGCTCAAAAGCAGGCAGAGCTCTGCCTTCATGGAACTTTCTAATCAGTGGGAGAGACAGCATTAATCAAAGAGTCAAAGGAATTAAGGTAAGATTACAGTGGTCATTAGTGCAGCCAGGAGAGCGAGTCTAAGAAAGCAGGTAGCAGAAGGAGCAAGCTGGCCTAGGAGGTCAGGAGAGGCTCCCCTGAGGAGAGGACTGAGCTGAGAGCTGATAAACGTGGTTATTTGAGTGACTTGGGGAGTGTTCTTAGCGAGGAGAAATTCAGGCAGAGAAGCCCCAAGGCCTAGGAGAGCAAGGTGCTTTTCCGAAATAGAAAGTAAGCCGGAAAGGCTGAGTGCAGTGGAGAGTACCGCAGGGCTGGGCCTTCCTGGGCCTTGCGGGATCATGTTAAGAATGGAAGGGGATTGCAGTGCTTTAAGCCGGAGCTGAGGATGAGTGGAGGAGTGGGCTGTTGGGGGGCATGTCTGGAAGCAGGGACCAGTTAGGAGGCAAGTGCAGTAGTCTGGGTCAGATAGAGGTGTTCCTTTGTCACAGTATCCTCAGAGTTGAGCACAGCAGTTTGACATGCATTTGTCAATAAATAAACAGTTGTTGGTAAATGAACAAATATATAGGATATATATACAGAAGTCATATAGCAGATAGGTGGCGGTGCAGGGGTCAAGTAGTAGAGGATTCGAGAGGCCTGCAGGCGGCAACATCCATGACCTGATGGTTAGGTATGGAGCATCCTTTGGGAGGGGAAAAGGTCAAAATGATGTGGGTGCCCCTTGCTGAACTAGGGGGCCTGGGAGAGGATACAATCCCCTCTGCTTGGATTTCCAGAGAATATTACAGGAGAAGTGGGGAGAACATCATGAAGAAATTGAGGGCTTGGAGAATGAGTAGGGGTTCACCATTCGGCCAGGAGGGGAAAGGCATGCTAATCAAAGGGAATGTTACTCCGAAGGCACAGAGGCATAACCAGAATACAGCAAATAAATATCTACATTGTGTTAGTTATCTAGTGCTATTATAACAGACATAGCACTAGTGTGTGGCTTTAGCAAACACGTTTATTTTGTCACAGTTAGAAGGCTAGAAGTCTGAATACAGAGCGTTGGCTCCAGGAGAGGCTTTCTCTCTCTGTTGGCTCTGGGGGGAGATACTGTCTCTTCAACTTCCATTCCTTGGCTCCTGGGTGATCTTCATGTGGCATGGCATCTCTCTTCCCCATCTCTGCTTGCTCGCTTGTTTAATTTCTTTTATATCTCAGAAGAGATTGATTTAAGGTACACACGCTGCACTAGTACTGCCTCATTAATATAGCCAAGAAAGCCCATTCCCAAGCGGGATTATAACCACTGATTATTGAAAAAACAAACGAACACACAAACCCATTGCCATCAAGTCAGGTCCGACTCCTAGTGACCCTATAGGACAGAGTAGAACCTGTCCCAAAGGGTTTCCAAGGAGCAGCTGGTGGATTCGAACCACTGACTTTTTGGTTAGCAGCCAAGCTCTTAACCACTACGCCAGTATAGAGGTTAGAGTTTACAACATATATTTGGGGTGGGGGCGGAGGGGTACAGTTTAATCTATAACACATATACAAAAGGGAAATTATCATGTGACCCATTATTATGTGACCCATAAGGAAGTACGTTGATTTCCTGATATGCTCACATCTATTTTGTGTTGCACTGACCTAAAATATGTAGAATTTGTAAAGTTGTAAAGATGTCTCAGTGTTTTTTAATTATATGTGTATTATAATATATAGAAATTCGTCTAGTTTTACATCTTTGTTCTGAGATTCACATATAGCTCTTTATTTTACTATGTGCTTTCTTTCTAATGAAATTTATCCATTTAGGTAGGACATGGATTTTAGGTCTTTACTTAGTGTTTGGGCATCTGGGTTTGGGATTATTTGACGTTTTTAATTTACTAAAATAACCATAAATACTTTGGGCTGAAATATGAACATGTTGATTTCAGTTTAGCTTTGGAATTAAAATCAAAGGAGAGTCATATCCAAAAATAGTAATGCTACTATGGCATATCAACTCTGGGGAAGAACAAGGTGATGATGATTTGATATTCAACTTTTTTATATTCAGTACAGAAGTGTTGACAGTAAGATCAATTTTGGAGAGGTGCTACAGTACTGAAAATATGAGCTTTTGTGGATAAAGAGATCTAGGCTTAGCTACTGGCTTTAGCTTGTACTGGCTGTATAAACTCTTAGATTTTTGTTAATAGTGTGGGGATAATAATGATTACTGCCACCACCCGTCTGTCAGCTTGTCGTACTGTGGTGGCTTGCATGTTGCTATGATACTGGAAGCTATGCCGCCAGTATTTTGAAGGCCAGCAAAGTCACCCATGGTGAACAGGGTTTAGCGGAGCTTCCCAACTAAGACAAAGTAGGAAGAAAAGCCTGGTGATCTGCTTCTGAAAATGAGTCAATGAAAACATATGGACCATAAGACAATATTGTCTGATATAGTACTGGAAGATGAGCCCCCCCTAGTTGGAAGGCACTCAGAATACACGGGGGCTGTGACAACAGTCCCAAGCATACCGAGAATCGTGAATATGGTGCAGGACCAGGCAAGAATTCATTCTGTTGTGCACGGGATCCTCATGAGTCACAGTAGACTCCACAGCACCTAACACAGGGTGGGATTGAGTGAGTGCCCACCACATAGTAAATGCTCAGGAAACTTAGGGATGACTTGGGCTATCACTGATAACGCGTTTTACCTGAGTCGTCAGCGGAGAGGCACGTGCTAAAGTGAAAGGCTGTTAGGATGAACCCAGGTACTGGATTTGCATGACTTTATGGTTAGAAAGAATCTTAGAGATCCTCAAATTCAGCAAAGTCCCTGACATTTTCTAGAGAAGAAATTGTATTTCTTATAGAATTTACATAATTATATAAATTTCTTAATTATATCTGCCTTTTATTTCTCTAAAATCTTGGAATCATTTGGTAGGGAAGGAGAGGAAGGAGCAGTATCAGTTTGATGGTGGAGTCTCTAAGGGTTGGGGCTGAGGTGGGAAGCAAACCCTCTCCAGAGAGGGTATGCTAGGTCTCTCCTTGCTGAGTTTTGATACTCTGATTTAAAAAGTGTGTGTGTGTGTGTGTGTGTGTGTGTTTGAGAGTGAGAGAGAGAGAGAATATGCAAATATGATAATGTTTCTCTTTTCTTTGGCTCCAGATAATGGATGGAGCCACAGAAAGCTGCGTCTCTCAGTGGGAATATTGTTTTTATACTTACAGGTCTAGGCGTTTAACATTGAGTTTCTCTACTGCCACCCTTTCTACTCAAGCAAAATCTGTATGAAGAGATCGACTGGGAAGGAACTGACGGCTTCTGTTTCTCCATTGTGATGAAAGCACATGGTACAGGTAAATAAGCTCCAATGTCTTTACCCCGAAATAACTGTCATTTCAGTGTACGGTCTCCAAGGTAGTGAGCAGATGCATATCTGTTCACACATACGGAGGCACACAACATAAACATACATCTATCCATCCGTATATTCTTCATCTGTTTATTCCTTCTCTCTCTTTTATAAAAACGGAACCCTTACATTTTTGTGGGAAAGAGAATAGCTTTTACGTTTTTTGAGAGCACAGAATAGAGTGGCTAAGAAGGCAGTGATTCTGATGGCGATGTGCTAGATTCAGCTAGAGAGTAGGACAGAACAATGCAAAATAGACTGTAACCTGACCTTCTTGTTCCTCTTAACAATATAAGGAAGGTGTTTTCATATCAACAGATCTTGTTCTACAACATGATTGTTAATGATAACATACTATACTGTTGAATGGATATCCTAAAATTCATTTGGTTGATCCCCACTGCTTGGACACTTAGGTTATTCCTAATTTGTTTGTCATTATGGTACCTTGAACATTCTTAAAGCTCTATATTCTTCCCGTTGTTAATGGTTTCCTTAGGATAATTTCTTAAACAAAAAGCCTTTGCCACTTGATTATGAGAAATGCTGTCTCCATGTTTTTGATTTTGGCATTTATCTGTAAATCATACTATTTGGAAGAACTTTCCTTCTGTAGACAGTTGCATGCTTAAAACTTACCAGATTTTGACATTTGAGAAATAAAACTAAATCAAAGAGTGGAAGATTCTTTGGGAATTTGAGTTCTTCCGGTTTGATGAGATGTTTTTAGACAACCATGAGGTAACTGGATAGCCATAGTTTTTGATGGAAAATATAATTTACTATTTCTTAAAAAGAATAAAAAGGTGTTAATAAGCATCCCTCGTTAAGCATGTCTTTGAAGTTCTACTGCTCATTAGTTTAATGTGTGTCTTATCTCCAATACTGG
The DNA here is from genome assembly GCA_030035585.1 of Dugong dugon. Classification (NCBI taxonomy): domain Eukaryota; kingdom Metazoa; phylum Chordata; class Mammalia; order Sirenia; family Dugongidae; genus Dugong; species Dugong dugon. Next base: position 4,189,492 of record CM057464.1, read on the forward strand.
GAACATGATTAAATAGCATATGGTAGCTCCATATCATACAGAGACTGTAGATTCCGGTGGATGAGGTTGGAGGTTCCAGACTGCCTGTGTCTGCCACATTCCAGCTCTGCCATTTTCTTGACACGTCACCTTGGACAAGTTACTTTGTATCTTAACGTCTTGATGTGTAAAATTTAGATAATAGCAGTGCCTGTCTCACAGGGTGTTGCTTGTGAATACTCGTGAGATGTTTACTGTTACTAAAAATCCATTTTCAAGAGAAAGTTTAATGATATGAGAACATGATCATGGTAGAGATGGAGAAAGTATTGTTCCAATCTTGAAGATTATTTTTTCTCATCTTCCTCCTTCTGTCCATCCTCCTCTGGTATTCTCCCCGCAAAGGAGAAAAAAAAAGTTTAAAGTGCTTCTAATTAATTAAAATCAATGGAGTGATCCCAGTCATGGAGAAATTGCATGACTGATGTTGGCAAGTCAGAGACCCCTTTAACCTGTGAAATCAATGCTGTCTGTGATACGTGGCTGGTGGGACCCTCAGAGCAGCTCTTGTTTGAGAGCAGAGCCTCATCCCCACCCAGGGCTGCCTGGCTCCTGGGGACAGCATGTGCCTTGAGCCAGGCGAGCTTCCTGGCCTCTGTGGAGCCACAGACACAGTCCCTACCAATCTGGGACAATATGTGGGTTGCCCTACTTGACTCTTTGCTTTCCCCCAATCCTTCTTTCACTAAAGGAATGAAAGAGGGTACTTCTGGAGAACTGCAGCTCTTGGAAAATGTATGTGTGCTTCTACAAACAAACGAGGGAAAACTGTGTGGGGTTAGGAGTCCCCGACCCTTTGGCTGCGTCATAAGGTTGAAAAGTAGGAGGAAAACGGCCGAGAATTGTTTGTCGTTAGGCAGACAAGCGCAGCGTGACTTCTTTGGCTTCAGCCATTGCCTTTCACTTCATATCCTGAAACTACTAGTGTGTGTATTTAGTTTTGGCCCAGATTTCCAGTCTAATTTGAACAGCTCTATGCTTTTCAGTATAAGAGGGAACGTCTGAATTCTTAACTGAGACAGTTTAGCATATGACTTCGTCTTTAACAGGTCATAAATTACTCTCTCTTCTAAGTGATTGTAAGAGTGAATAAGAAAATAAACTTGCATTTATACACATATGTATGCCATTTCTACAAAATTAATAAATTCATGGAAGGAGAGAGGACAACAAATGTGTCAGCAAATATTAGGTCAGGAAAAGAGTTCGTCATGTTCTGCCAAACTCACATGAGACAACTCATGAGTGTAGGTAGAAAAAGGTTATAGGTAACAGCAATTATAGCGGTGATAACACTACCATGTGGACCGTCTGGTATTTGGATGGAACTTAGCTTCTCCCTAAAGTACAGAATCAACAGAGACTCCATCAGAGAGAAAGAAATGATTCTCTTGCTGTGGATCACTGGCTGGTGTGTGGAAATGCAGGCATGTTGGTTATCAAAGGCTTATTGGAATGAACTTCTCTAGGGAAGCAGAAGAGTGGGGAATATTTTACATTGGGTTTCTCTGCTGCACAAGGGCCTTGACTCTGTGTCCAATAGTTAGTGGTTGTCTTCATAGATAAACATGGTTACCCAAGCCATTAGCAAGACCAGGCGAAATCATTGTTGAAAAGTCAATTTACAAAGTTGGTAGGGCCTTTGGGGTGCTGTCATGGATTGAATTGAGCCCCCCAAAAATATCTGTCAACTTGGCTAGGTCATGATTCCTAGTATCGGATGATTGTGTACCATTTTGTCATCTGATGAGGTTTCCCTGTGTTTTGTATATCCTATCATTATGATGTAATAAGATGGATTAGTGGCAGGTTTATATTGATGAGATCTACAAGATTAGATAGTGTCTTAAGCCAATCTCTTTTGAGATATAAAAGAGAGAAGCAAGCAGAGACACATGGGGACCTCATACCACTAAGAAAACAGTGCTGGGATTAGAACGCGTCCTTTGGACCTGAGGTTTCTGCGCAGAGAAGCTCCTAGACCAAGGGAAGACTGATAACAAGGACCTTCCACCAGAACCAACAGAGAGAAAGCCTTCCCCTGGAGCTGGCACCTTCAGTTCAGACTTGCAGCCTACTGGACTGCAGGAGAATAAACTTCTCTTTGTTAAAGCCATCCACTTGTGGTATTTCTGTTAGAGCAGCACTAGATAACTAAGACAGGTGCCTAGAGCTTTGCCAGTACTTAAAGGATATCTTTTGAACTGTGAGGAACTAGATAATGTCTGTAAATTCTAATCTTATTCAGTCATTAAACACTCATTTGTTCATTTAACAAATGCCTTTTTAGTGGCCCAGTGGTTAACAGCTCGGCTGCTAACCAAAAGGTCAGCGGTTCAAATCCACCAGCTGCTCCTTGGAAACCCTATAGGGTAGTTCTACTCTGTCCTGTAGGGTTGCTATGAGTCGGAATTGACTTGATGGCAGCGGGTTTTGGTTTTGTCTTTATGTAAAAGTTGATGGTTCATATCTACCCAGTGGCATCATGGGAGAAAGGCCTGGTGATCTGCTTCCATAAAGATTACAGCCAAGAGAACCCTATGGAGAAGTTCTACTGTGTAACACATGGGGTCGTCATGAGTTGGGATCGACTTGGCAGAAATGAGTTTGCTAGGCATTAGCGATACGGTGAGCAAGACAAACATGGTGTCTGCCCTCATAGAGTTTACAGTCCTAAAATAGGTAAGTGGACGGCCTCATAACTTGGTTTGGGTGAACAGGGGAGCTGAACTGGGACATTCTAATAGAGGCATAGATAGATTGCATCGGAGGGTAGAAACCGTTCCGCAGAGTTTCGGACTGATAAAGACCCATTGCTCTGGAATGCATAAGGCAGAAAGAACTAGAGAATAGTCAGGGACAGCTGGGTGTGGAGGTTGTGATTGTTGACAGCAGGACCAGATTGGTAAATGGAGAAGAGAAGAAGAGAAAACTACTGTAAAACTTCCTCTGAAGGCACAATTGTCAGGGCTGGTAAAACTTGCGTTGCTATCAATCTCTCAATTTAGGTAATCTGAACAGTGTGTGTCACTGACAAGCCATACCATTAAGAAATTGCGAAAGGAATATATTTTACTTTCCATGAACTGTGTAAACATGTTAGACAGAAGGGTGCAGGGCACTCTGTCTCTGCTCTGGTGTTTGGTAGCACTTCTTTGTTTAACCATCATTCAGGGGAGAACTGTGGTAATCCCTTTTAGCAGAGGGACACACTTACCTTACTGTAAATTGACTGTACCCCTTTTCTGACCTTATTTACCGTAATTCATGCTAGAGACTGAGGTTAGTTACATAATTAACTCTACCTTGTGTGCACAATCATGACTTACTTCTGTTAGTTAATGTTAAACAGATTCTATGCTCCAGATCAAAGCACTCTCTCCAGGGGCTACATCTGGCGTCTGTAGTATTTGGTGCCCTTGTACTCAGCATTGCTGAGCGATCATGGTCTTCTGACCTTCCTCCCTCTATTTCTAGGTGCTTTTAGCAGGCTCTTAAATAATAGCGTCCACTGAGAGGTTCCTTCTGGCCCCTGAAGCGTTTGACGTGGACCTGGGAAAGGTGCATTTTCGGTGTTGGATGTACTGTCACTGATGGACCCTTTTTCTCTTTTTGTCCCACTCTAGTCAACTGCTCTTCTCTGAGGCTCACACCTCTCCAGTTGACTATGTTGTTGCTGACTGTCATCGACCTGTCCCCCCAACTCAGGGAGACACATGTACAACAGGATCAGACAGTTGTGATCCATGGGGTTTTCATTGGCTGGTTTTCAGAAGTAGATCATCAGGCCTTTCTTCGTAGTTCATCTTAGTCTGGAAGCTCTGCTGAAACATCTTCAGCATCATAGCAACATGTAAGCCTCCACTGACAGATGGGTGGTGACTGCCCGTGAGATGCATTGGTGGGAAATCTAACCCTGGTCTCTTGCGTGGAGGGCAAGAATTCTCCCACTGAACCACCATTGCCTTGCATGCCATATACTTACCCAGATGCTTGTCTTTTCTTTGACTCCCCTACCCGCTCACTCACCCAGCACACACATACTGTGCATTCTGAAACATAGGGCCTTTGCCCATTCTGGGATTCGCAGTGCACATTTCCATGGTTAAGAAAACTGTATTATTAATATCGATTAAATAGGTAAAGTAGAAATTTCCCCCAGATTTATCTTTTAGCATAATAAGTTCTTCACTTTCACTCCACCCCCATCAATCTGGAGGTAGCCTCCATAATTCATAATCAGTTTAGGGGAAAGTATTATTTTGAGACACTTAATGATGTTTTTTCACGGCACAATGAGAATTGTGTGGACAAAACCTCAAGGTAACATGGTGTTTTGTATGTAGGCATACCTTTTTTCACAATTATTGTTGAGTACATCAGAGTTTCTGAAATCATTTACCCAGCTTCTGCATAAGGCATTTTCTTCTTTGAAAGTTTTATGAATAATATGATTTACCTTGTCATTGTGGAAACCTTCACAGAGTTGTGATACCTTACATGAAATAATGTAGACTGTTTTGTCATCTAACACAGTTGAATACATTAGGGAGTGGTTGATGCCAAAGGCTGCCATTTTGTCTTTCCATGTTGGGACCTTGGAGCAGAGTGGTACAGAAATTTCCTCCCCTGTAACATACTAGTGTAGTGTTGTTATGTGCTGTCAAGTCGATTCCGACTCATAGTGACCCTACAGGACAGAGTAGAACTGCCCTATAGGGTTTCCTAGGCTGTCAGTTTTGCTGGACGGAGCATATTGCCATGTCTTTTCTCCCGCGGAGCAGCTGGTGGGTTTGAACTGCCAACCTTTCAGTTTGCAGCTGAGCGCTTAACGGTTGTGCCACCAGGGCACACAGCACAGCATGGCACACAACGACAATAGTACATTGAAGTTGCTGTTTGTTGTGCAGAAAAACTGCAGTCCACGGTGCGCATTGACTGGAAGTAGAGATCAGCTTTGGCACAGCTCGGTCAAAGTGACAGCATTCTGGGATGCTTTTAAATTACTGCATTTTTTCTCTGAAACTAGTTGCTATCAAGTTGACTCTGAATCATGGCAACCCCATGGGTGTGAGAATAAAATGTGCTCCATTATGGCTTCAGTGGCTGATTTTTTTCAAAGTAGATAGCCAGGCTTTTCTTCCAAGACACTTCTAGGTGAACTCCAGCCTTTCGGTTAGCAGCTAAATGGATTAACCATTTGTACTACCCAGGGACTCCATTTTTTTTTTTCCTCTTAGATTTTATCAAATGAGAGAAAACATTTAAATGTATGCTGTAAATGCTAGAATGTTAGATAACATAGCTTTCAATGTTGTAGTGTTTAGAGATGGACAGGAACTTGAAGATCATTTAGTTCCTTTCCCCTCTAATTCAAGAGCCCCCTCCCACAGTACCATTAACGACTTCACCAGTGTTCAAGTAGTGAATCATTCATTCACTGATTATTGAAACAACCGTGATCATTAGAAGATTTGAAAGTAATATTCGGAACTTCTTGGGAGTAATTATTTTTCTTTAAGTTAGTAAGAAGCAGCAGACTCGTGCCCCTGTATGCCAAGCAGTATCCAGAAGGGTCTTGTGTTCAGATTAAATGAGAAGTATGTCCCTGATATTTATTTCAGTTTCCATTAAATGTTTTAGTAAGATTTAGGAAGGTTGCTTCTGTGACTTGGCAATCATATCTGTCCCTCCCTGTTTCTCTTCAGAAGTATTCTTTTCTCTCTATTGCTCATTTTGCTTTTCTTTCAAATGCGGACAACAGGTCCTTGCGAGGATTATAGACATATGAACCCTTAGACGTTACCTGGCCTGGCGTATAGTTAATAATACTGAATAAATGTTTGCTGCTGCTGCTGCTTCTTGTCTTTTCTCCCCTCTGCTAAAGGAGCCCTGGTGGCACAGTGGTTAAAGCGCTTGGCTGCTAACTGAAAGGTTGGCAGTTGGAACCCATCAGTCACTTGGCAGGAGATAGAAGTGGCAGTCTGCTTCCTTCAAGATTTACAGCCCCAGAAACCCTATGCGGGAAGTTCTTTTCTGTCCTATAGGGTCATTATGAATCAGAATCAACTCAGTGGCAATGGGTTTGGTATGGTTTACCCAATACTATAGTACCTGCCAACTGAAAGGTTGCCTGTTGGAGTCCAACTAGAGACACCTCGGAAGAAAGGCCTGGAGGTCTCCTTCTGAAAGAGCACAGTCCCACTCTGACACACATGGGGTAGCCATGAGTCGAAATCAACTCGACCGCAACTGGTTTTGTTTGATTTTGTTTATATTAACACTCTACTTTTTCTGGTGGACATTTTCTTGAGTATCTAAAACAGATAGACATAACCAAACAAGAGATTCAGCGCTGATGTCTTGTGCTTTGGAGGCTGGGGCTGAGTTTGGCCTCACTGGCAGATGATCTGAGTCTCTGATTGCTGCTGTGGCTGAACCCAGATTCTCTGGGAACGCCCGGGGCCTGGCAGTCAGGAGAGACTGACGCTGTGTGTGACTTTGAGCAAGTTACTCACTGACTCCTGTCTCCAAGTGTCACATCTGTAACATGAATGGGTTGCTGTTTAAGGCTTCTTCCCCTTCTGAAATTTCTTCTAATCTTAAACCCTTGCTGTTTTAAGCCTTTGAAGTCCTTGTAGACGGGACCCTTGAGAAGCTACAGTCACTGTTTATATTCTCTGTGCATTTTTGTACATGTGCCGAGTGTGTTTTTATTTCCGCCTTCATGCTTAGATGGAGCAGATGATCTGTGCCTCCAGTGATGATTACAAAAAAAAAAAAATCCCGCAAAACCAAACACTCCTTCTGTGCACAAAGGCAACCCCCTTCCAGATGCTTAACCCCTTAAACTAGCACTCAGACGGAGCAGAGGGAGCGTCTCTGCAGTTGCCACTGAAATCAGCCGTCTCTGGGGTGAGATTTGGCAGCTGTGTGACAGTCAGGCTGCAGTACTTATGTGCTGGTTTGGGGAAGGGAGTGAGACAGAAATAGCAGATTTCAGAAGAATCCAATTAAAACAGCAGGGAGAGCGGAGTTGGGCAACAAGAAGAGCGGATGGTGTGCCTGAAGGCTGATTGTTTCTGCTGTTAGACAGTGCATGCAGACTTTGCCTCCTGAAGCCCCGAGTGGCATTGCCATTACTGAGCCCATGTCACTTGCTTGAGAACACTGACCACTGTCGAGAATCTCCTACACACATCCTGAAGAGGGGGCTTCTCTGATGTCCCCTTGAGCTCTAACCCCATGTTTTGTTTTGTTTTTTCTCTTCTCTTGCCCTCTCTTTTCCCTGTTGTCTAATTATCAGGCTGCGTGGGCACATAGATAGATCTGTCTTTTCAGAGGCACTGCCTCCTTTTGCCCCCTGCACGGGAGAATATCATGGTTAGGTATTTATGACAGCAGAATGTGCTCTGCTGGAAAGCAGTTATGGGAAGGCATCTTTTGAATGGCTCAGGAAGGATAAACTGGCACCCAGAAAGGAAAACCTTCTGTTTAATTCAAGGATCTTGGTACTAATGACAGGAAAGGAAGGTTCCAGAAATGTACCTGGTAGACAAATGCAGTTGAATAAAAATATAGAATTCCTTAGGTTTCCTGGAGTGTGACCAGTAACCACTGTGATAAATACAAGAAAAAGAACATGGAAATGTAGTGGACAAACCTGAAAAACACTGAGAAATACATGTGGCAACAGTTTGGAAAAAAGAAAAAGTTTTGTCAACAGAGTTAGAAATAATGAGATCATCAGATAATAAGGCATTAGAGCTCTGAAAGGGAGATCCCAGCGAATCAAGGAAGTGGATGATAAAGGAACCCGAGCATTTAAATTTAACCAGAAAAGAGAAAGCTTTAAAAAGAAATATAGGGATTTGAAGGTTGGTTTCCTTTTGAAGCACATGAACTATTAAGATAATGAGGAGAGTTCATATAACTCTATAGTTATAAAATGGAATGAAAAATGAATTCAAGAAAAATTAAATAAAATTCACGGAGTGGAAAAGAGTAAAGCGATTAGGTGTCAGAAATTCTGGTTTTGAATTTCAGGTCTGCAGCTTACTAGCTTGGTGTCACACCTGAGGGTTTGTTATTGTGTTCCTTTTTCTTCCTGATCTATAAAATAGAGATCATTATCATAACTGTCTCACAGGGATGTTGTGAGGATTATACAAGATAATGCATAAAAAAATGTTCTGTGAGTTGTGAAGCCCTGGAAAGGTACTATTTCTGCCAACGTGCAAAGCCCTCATGATATGGAGTAAGCTGATAGGGCCAGTACTCAGCTGTGAGAATAACTCAGAGCATCAGTCACAGAGAGGAAAATCTATTGTATAAAATTAAAAAAAATGCATGTGGACTTTTTTCCCTGTTCCTCATTTTACTGGTCCGGAAATTCTTCTGTGTTTGTAGAGTTTTTCTAAAAAATTTTGGGTGAGCTCTGTAACAGAGTTATCCACACTCTGCCAGGCTATAACCTCCATGATTTTATAGTAAATATTGCCTCTGAATAAACCTTGAATAACAGATTACAGGAAAAGGGTGCTATCTTGTTTCATTTACTCATCCTCACTTAGGGAAGCTTGGGCAGAGAAAGGAGGGGGCTTTATGGGTCGTGAACAACAGTTAGAATATGTAGGATGTTCAGTGAGAACGCCTTGAAGTGGAGAAGGTGAAGCTCTGTCAACTGTACAGAGTGTGGGCTGGTGTGCCGAGTTCCCTTTATCAGCCCATCTGTCTCATTAGCTTCTGTCACTTCATCACAGATTCCATGACTTGTCTACTTGTCTTTTCTAGCCTTTTATCCTAATCTCCTGTGAAAGTTAATGAAAGGACATCCACTGGATTATGTGTTGTTTGTGTATATCCACGTGTGTGTCAGCGAGCAGAACAACCTAGATTTATGACGTGGGGATTGAGTCTCTGCACACAGGAGCGTATTTGGTGTGCATTCATGACTGTGTACATTCATGCAGATACTCACAGATGTAACATATGTGTATCTGTTGTATATACTCTAACATGGAAAAGACACATTGACGTTAATGAGAAAGGGTGATAGGAAACAGTGAAACAGGTTCCTTTCAGGCAGCACTTACTGTTACAATTAAAGTGTGTGATGGAACTGTTGTGTGTGCAGGAGTTTACTTAATCATCATTAGAACAATAGTAGGAGTTAAATACTAACAGGTTTAGGTGTCAATAAATGTCTGAGTACAGATTCTCTATTGTGTGCAGTTTCTGCCACAAGGGAGTGTACATTAGATGTGTCTCTGCTTGCCTGGAATTCAGAATGCTTTAGATGAAGAATGTTGCAGAGTGGAATTGGTGGCAGCAGATGCGCCCAGCTCGTTTGTGTGTTAGCCTGGAGGATGTGTGCTGGGCTGAACTACCAAGTGTACAGAAGAGCAGCTTTGTTCGCAGGAACAGTAGGTGCGGTGCAAGGAGACTGAATTGAGTGAAGAAACTTGGGGAGTCTGTCTGTGATTGATAATACTCCTTGTTTCCTCTTCATTATTCGCTGTGAAGGAATAAAAACTATGAAATCGGATTTGAAAACTGGATTAAGACAAATGGCTTCTCAGATTTTGTTATCTTTGCTGTTTCCAATTTTCCAAGTAAAGCACAGAGTCACTGTATCCAGAATCTATGTGTATTGTATTACATCTTCCTAAACAGTGTACCCTTGGGGTTCAGATTTAGAAATTAGTTTAGAAGAGGCAGAGGCTGAAGGTACCTGCTAACTGTGATAGTATTTGTCTCTAGATGTTCTATATTCCCCTTTATGGAGTGAGCAGCGGAGTCAAATGAGAAAAATTGGGGGCCAGAATGCTGTTTGGTCTTCCTGTCCGTCTAGAGCCCCACCTCTTCGCCCCAGCTAGAGTTACTCTGAGGCATTGATGGTTCAGCGGTAGAGTTTTCCCTTTCCATGCAGAATACCTGCCCAGTGCACCTCATGCATAGCCAGCACCTGTCTGTCAGGGGAGGCTTGTGTGTTGCTGTGATGCTAAAGAGATTTCATCAGAGGTTCTGGCCTAAGACACACTAGGAAGAAAAGCCTGGTGATCTGTTGCCAAAATTAGCCAATGAAAACTCTATTGGTCCCAATGGTCCAATCATCGACTAATGACGGGATGGTGCAGGACCAGGCAACGTTTGTGCAGGGGGTGGCCAAGAGTCAGGTGACTACTCGATGTCGGCTAACAAAGCAAAAATAACAACAGATTACTGTGCTCCCATTTGGGACATCACCCTACCCTCCAGATACGTTTAGCATGGACTTCTAAGCATACACATGAGTCTCCACTAACTAGGCTGTAAACCACATAAGAAAAATAATTGTTTTATTTGTCTTTGTAACAGCTAGGACAAGGCCCTAAACATCATTTGTTGAATGACTAAATCAGTCAGACACCTACTGTGTGTCTGTCTCTGTCTGAGAAACTAGGGGCGGTATGTTACAAGTGTAAGACATCATCCTGTCTGCTCTGAAATGGTATAAAATCTAGTTGAGGGTTAGAACAACTTCAACAACAACATAAATATTGGATTATAGCCCAAAGAATAAAATAAAATCCATGATTCTATACTGATAAAATAAATAACCGAGTAAATAAATACATGAGGGGAAAGGGACACCTCTTCCTAGCAGAACAATTCCGGTGAATAAAGAAGAAAGGATGAGGGAATAGAAGGGCGTCCGTGGAACACCGCAGTAACACTTGCCCTAGGAAAGTTCCACCGATGGATGCTAAAATCAGTGCACAAAAGTTTAAGCAGAAAGAGGATATTTGTAGAGTCTCGAAGTATCTCCCTTTAAATATTTAGTGATTAAAAAGAGGAAAATAGTAACTTTACAGAGGAAAATCCTGGCAAACCCCACCCTAAGTAAGTGATCAAAGTTGACATCATCAGTAGTACATGTGGACATCATGTATCCCTTGATATGTAGCCCAGAGAAGGATATGTCTCTGCTGGGGTGTCCTATCCTGTAATGCATAATATTCCATGATCACTCTAATTCAGAAAGTATCAGACAAACCCACACTAAGGGACATTCTGCAAAGTGACTGACCAGTACATTTTAAAAATGCCGAGGTCATTAAAGAGAAGGAAGGATTCAGGAACTGTCCCAGGTTGGAAGAGACTAAGGAAGCATGACAACTAAATCAGTGTGGGATCATGGATTGGATGCTGAATCAGAAATAGAGCTTTAGTGGGTAAATTGGTGAAATCCTAACCAATACTGTAGTTTAGTTTGTAATATTGGCCAAGGTTAATTTCCTAGTTTTGGTATTTGTTTTATGGTTACGTAAGAGGAAACTGGGTGAAAGGTACAGGGGAACTCTGTACTATTTTTGCAACTCTCTGCAATTCTAAAATTATCTTTAAAAAATCTGGTTGAGGGCACAATACCAGTTTACAAGAAGGAATTATAGAGTAACACATGACAAATTCCAGTTGAGAATTTGTGACGGAGAGACACACTCTGTGTTCAGTGGCTGCTAAGTGGAATCAGAGATGGCTGAGGATTGGAGTAGTCAGCAAGCGTGTCACAGAACAAGGGAACCCCAACTTCAGTCTTCAAAGGAGATGTGGAGATAAAACCAGCTGCTGTCGATTCTAGCTCACGGCGACCACGTGTATCAGAGTAGAAGTGTGCTCCATCGGGTTTTCAATGACTGATTGTCTGGAAGTGAATCACCACCTTTCTTCCAAGGTGCCTCTGGGTGGACTCAAACCTCCATCCTTTCAGTTAGCAGCCGAATGCTTTAACCGTGTGCACCATGCAGGGATACCATGTAGAGATAATAGTGGGGAAAACAAGAGGATTCGAGGTGCAGGGCCAGCAGGGACGAGGGCATGAGGAAGGGATGCACATGGCCCATGTGGAGTCCATGGAGAGGCCAGACTGTGTGATGAGGGGCCTTTTCCTGGAGATGAGCCTGAAGCAGGGCTGCGCGGCTGTGGGGAAGACGGATGGTAGAGGATCTTTAAGCCTGGCCGCCAGAGGAGTTTGAAGTTAATTTGGCAGATGAGACAGAGTTACAAGTTTTTGTTTGGAGAGGTAACTCAGTGAAATGGTGTGTACTTGAAGTTGGTCTGACAGGGTCTCCAGAATGGCTGGAGTTGGGAGAGACTGGGGGCAGGTGAATTATGAGTTAGTATGAAATCATGAGAGCCTGGAATCCCTGGGTGGTGCAGATGGTGAAGTGCTCAGCTGTTAACTGAAAGGGTTGGCGGTTTGAGTTCATCCAGAGGCAACTTGGAAGAAAGGCCTGATGATTTAGTTCCAAAAAATGAGCCACTGAAAACCCTATGGAGCACAGTTCTACTCCAACATGCATGGGGTCGTCAGTAGTCAGAACTGACTTTGACTGTTAATGAAAACCTGTTCATTTGGGCAAGGACCCCTGGTGGTACAATGATTAAGAACTCACCTGCTAACTGAAAACTTGGTGGTTCATACCCACCAGCTTCTCCAAGGGAGATAAGACCTGGCAGTCTGCTTCTGTAAAGGTTATAGCCTAGGAAACCCATGGGGCTGTTCTACTCTGTCCTATAGGGTTGCTATCAGTTGGAATCGACTAGATGGCGCACAACAATGACAACGTTCATTTGGGCAGCAGGAAGGGAAGAGGGTGCAACAAATTCAGAGTCATTTGAAGGGGTAGAATCAGAGAATTTAGTAGTTGGTGGCTGTGGGAAATGAAAAGGGGCCAAAAGATATCTCCTGGATCAGGCGTACAAGACAGGTAATGTTGGTGTCAATAATTGAGAACACTGTGACTGAGATAGATCATTGATTCAGCAGACAGTTACGTGCCGACATTGAAAAAGTCTGTATTCTAGCTTATGAAGGAGAGTTCTAAAGGGTATAAATAAGCCTAGTGTCTGCATACACTGAGATACAGAGCAGGGGATCCCGTGGCTCCAGCTGGGCTGACTTAAATGATAGAGAGCCAGGTCAGACCCACCTGAGTCCTGCATGCAGAATACAAAGAAGGGAGGAGATTGCTCTGCTCTTACCAGCCGTGATGGACAATGTTGGGATAGCTTCTAAGTTAGCACTTGTCTCTTCTTGATAACGGCTGTCAAGCCTACTGTTCTGAGCTCCCCACTCCGCAAAAAACTCTCTTTATTAAATCACCATTCTACTTAGAAAAAGCCCACACAGACTTCTTTTTTTTTTAAATTGTGCTTTAAGTTAAAGTTTACATTTCAAGTTAGTTTCTGCTACGAAAATTTATACACACATTGTTATATGACCCTAGTTGCTCTCCCTATACTGTGACAACACACTCCTCCTTTCCACCCCGGATTTCCCGGGTCCGTTCAGCCAGCTCCTGACCCTCTCTGCCTTCTCATCTCGCCTCCAGACAGGAGCTGCCCGTTTGATCTCTTGTATCTACTTGAGCTAAGAAGCACACTCTTCACGAGCATCATTTTATGTCCCGTAGTGCAGTCTAATCTTTGTCTGAAGAGTTAGCTTCAGGAATGGTTTTAGTTTTGGGCTAACAGAGAGTCCAGGGGCCATGTCTTCCAGGATCCCTCCAGGCTCCCTCAAACCATTAAGTCTGGTCTTTTTACTAGAATTTGAGTTCTGCACCCCACTTTTCTCCTGCTCCATCAGTGACTCTCTGTTGTGTTCCCTGTCAGGGTGGTCATTGGTGGTAGCCAGGGCCCATCTAGTTCTTCTGGTCTCAGGCTGATGGAGTCTCTGATTTATGTGACCCTTTCTGTCTCTTGGGCTAGTATTTCCTTGTGTTTTTGGTGTTCTTCATTCTCCTTTACTCCAGATGGGTTGGGACCAATTGATGTATCTTAGCTGGCCGCTTTCACACTTTTAAGACGCCAGACGCCACTCACCAAAGTGGGATGCAGAACATTCTTAATAAACTTTGTTATGCCAGTTGACCTAGATGTCCCCTGAAAGCATGGTCCCCAGACCCTGCCCCTGCTGCTCTGTCCCTCAAAGTGTTTGATTGTGTTCAGGAAACTTCTTAGCTTTGGTTTAGTCCAGTTGGCACCCACACTTCCTTAACTGTGCCAAGATAGAAGTCCCTGGGTCCCAAAGGAAGCAAACATGAAAGTTAAAATGCCATAAAATACACTGAATTTTATAGAAGAAGAAATAGAGTGTGTGTGTGTGCTTATGTTTCCAGCTCTTCATGTCAGGCACCCTGTCTTTTCAGCTTGTTTTATACAATGTTGTCCATTGAGCAAACCCATAATTAATGCTCTTGATGGGCTTGGCTGTCTAATTCTTCTCTTCTCTTGGGCTTGTCCCTCACTCTGGGTTAGTTTGAAAAGAGTTTCTGTAGTCTTTTTTCCCTTGTTTTCCCCACTTGTTGAACTAATTGTGACCTATAACTCAAAGATCACGATACACACACACACCAGTACCAGTGCTAGTTGCTGGCAAGTCGATTCTGACTCATGGCAACCCCGTGTGCGTCAGAGTAGGACTGTGCTCCATGGGGTTGTCAAGGCTGTGACCTTTCGGAAGCAGATTGCCAGGCCTTTCTTCTGAGGCACCTCTAGATGGGTTTGAACAGCCAACCTTTCAGTCAGTAGTTGAGAGCTTAACTGTTTGTGCCATCTCTCTCTCTCTCTCTCTCTCTCTCTCTCTCTCTCTCTCTATATATATATATATATATATATATATATATATTTTATTGTATTTTATGTTTAATCTCTGCAACAAGCTGGTAGCCTCCCCATCCACACTTATCACCTGTTGCCCCTAACAGCATTCGTCTTGGAGAGAAATGGTTGGGCAGCTTGCACAGCATCAGGGCAGGGGCGAAACTGTGGGTGTGTCCACCTAGTGCAGACTTGTACTGGCACGTCTGATCCTGGGTGGCAGCAGTCAGATTTACAGATGTACGTATTGAAGGTCTTTTAAGCTCTAGAGGTATTTGAAGATCTCCATGCCTGTCTCAGTCAGCATCATAAATTGTTTCTTAACAATTGAGTTCTTACACCTTCTTTGATATCAGTCAGTCATCAGGCTAAATAAACATTTTATTGACAATAGACAACTGAAGAGAGAGTTAACCCCTTTTAGGGTTCACTGTAAATGCAGATTGCTGGATATTCCTAAAAACGTGAAATTGTGGCTGTTCTGATTCTAGACCAGGACTTAAGCATTGAGCACAACTTCTGCAGTATGTAAACTTAAACATTCAAACCCTTTTTCACCACGAGAACCTTCCATGAAATATCAGTTGGCTGTGGTGTATTTAAAGCAAGACTTGAAACCGGTTCATTCCAGTTCGAACCCCTGCTGAATATTTACATTTCCACCTCATATATACTGAATCGGAATCTACAGTTTAACAAGATCCGCAGGTGATCGTTATGTGTAATACGTTTTGAGAACCCATGCTCTACTAGTGGTTCTCAGAATTGGTCTCTAACCAGCAGCATTAACATCCCCTGGGAACTTGTCAGAAATGCCAATTCTCAGCGGGACTGGAAGCCCTGGTTTAAATCATGGGTTAAATGACAGTCTCCAACATAATATGAATTGACGTTTCGTGTAGAATGTAAAAAGGAAGTAGGTCCTTTGTCGAGTGGTTGTTGACAATGGCTGAATACTCTTTGAAGGAACCACTGTGCTCCCTTAATGGGCTTGCTGGGGAAGCAGGTACGTTCAAACTGGAAGGATAAAGTGTCTTTTTATGTCCTTTTACTGATAAATCAACTTCAGTATTTTTTCATAGGAAACATATTTCAGAATCGTAAATGTAGTCAATGGCTCTGTGTAAAGGTTCTGTATAAAAATATTTACTTTCTCTAATGGCTCTGGGGCAGTCCTGTAGGGTAACTATGAGTCAGAATTGACTTGGGTTTGGTTTTTTAATGTTTTTTTCCACTGTCCCGTATATGTCAGAAAGTTTTCATTCCTTCTCAGAGTGCCTCAGGATAGTGCATCGACTACCGTGGATGTCTTGTTTTCTTTGGTTGCAAAAATGGAAGTCACATACTGAACCTGGGAACCGTTCTACGCATATTCTCACAGAAGTTACAAAGTGAAGACGGGCAGAATCCATCCTCCATAACGCTCAGCAGAGCTCCATGAAGCCTGGAGGCAACTCCAACCTCTCAGGCCATCCTTAGGGTGTCCCAGAGAAGTGTCTAATCCCAGAATGTGCGGAGGGGTGAGAGTAAGAGCACAAGAAAATCGCTGTGGAAGGAGAAAGTGTAGAAAGCCAACTTAGAATTAGACAAAATGTATTTCAAATTCTATCTTAATTTAGTGTTTTTATTGTCTATCCCGTCACATCTCAGTTATGCAGTAAGGGGGTATTTACAGAGTAAGGGAAGGGAGCTGATGTTTATAAACTCTTCTTTCCCTTCTTCCCTTCACATCTGCTCTCCATCCTCCCACTAAAACTAAAATGATTGAAAGAACGAATGCGTGAAGCAAGCACGCAAGCTGCTTTTAACAAAATTTAAGGGATGTCAGTTCTGTGAATTTAGTCATCAGAATGCTGTGATCTTAGTTTTTCTTATCCAGAACATGTAATTCTGAGATCCTAAGCTATTCACGAATCTGGAAGTAATAGGAAAAAGCCTTCTCAGGAAAGAGAAAAATAATCGACCTGAAATTCTGCACTTTACTCCAGAAATAAGTCCTGGAGATACCCAGAGCCCTACTGGATTAGAAGGACACTTTAAGTAAGGTTAATGATTTGACAAGTTTAATTATCTAGTTTCCTAAACAGATGAAAAGGGCTTTCTAATATTAACTACACTGACCGCAGTGAAGGAAGGAGAGAAACCATAAAAACTAGAAACATTATAAAAGCTCAGCAGGGTGGGGCCGTTGGATTCACAGACAGAAATACCTAGTGGGTTCGTCAGTTGCCACCAGTTTGACTCATGACATCCCCATGTGTGTCAGAGTAGAACTGTGCTCCACAGGGTTTTCAATGCTGATTTTTCAGAAGTGGATCGTCAGACCTTTCTTCAGAGGTGCCTCTTGGTGGACTTGAGCCTCCAACGTTTCAGTTAGCAGCCTACCACAGGGTAGGCTGATACAAATGACCTTTCCTGAGCTGCAGCAAAGCAGGCAAGAATGTTGCAGTATAATAAACAATTCCAGATCTCAGATGTGTAATGCGCTAGAAGCTGTTTCTTCACCATGTCACGGTTAACTGCGGCTGGTGGGTACTCATGGGAAGCCCTCTATGTGGTGGTGATTCTTAGACCCAGAGTCCTTCCATCTTGTGGCTCAGCCGTTCTGTAGAGTTTTGTGTCTTTTACTAGATGTTCCACATGTGGCCAGCAGATGGGGGAAGAGAGTGAATGAAGGCATTGGAGGTTTTTTTTATGGAAGTGCATACATGACTTCCTTCCATGTTCCATTGGCCAGAACTTAGTCATGTGGATGCATCTAACTGCAAGGAAACTGGGTGACTGTCTACCTGTATGTCAAGGAGGACAGGGAGACTGGTTCATTGGATAACTAACCAGCCTCTCCACAACCTTCATAAGCCTGATAATCCTTTACACACTCCATTCCAGCCCCAATCTGGTGTTTGCTGTGAGAACCCTGTTATTTGTAGGACACCACACCTCTGTCTGAGGAACACCAGGAGCTCACTGTGTCAGTGTGTCAGGCCTCCTCATCCTTCAAACCAGCAGGATCTGAGCTTACAATCTCTGGCATTATTTTCATGGGAAGAAGAGCAAGCAGTCGTGTGGCTCCTTGTGGAAAGGCAAAGAACCTTCTAAATACTGGCACTAGGAGGTGGCCACCCCCACCCCCGCCATGCTGGGCTTGGGACTCAAACCCTGCCTTTCACCTAATCGTATGGATCAAGAACCTATTTCAATTTTCATTCTTCCAACTTCATTTCCTAGGACCTGGGTCATTTTGCTGTTTTTGTTGTTGTTAGCTGTGGTCGATTTGCTCGGACTCGTGGAGACCCTGTGTGTCCCAGATGGAGGTGTTGCACCATCTGCACGATGGTTGGTGTATGTGAGTCGATTGTTGCAGCTATTCTGTCAGTCCGTCTGCTGAGGTTTCTCGTTCACATTGGCCCTCTGCTTTACCGTGCTTCACGTCTTTTGTGGCCGTTGGGCTTTCCTCATGATGTGTCCAAAGTAAGTGAGTCAACGTCTTGCCGTTCTTTCACCTTACTTATTCAGTCTCTATGCTGAACAAATAATCTGAGAAGCTAGACTGTATGAAGAAGGGTTGGAGGAAGACACACTAATAACCTGCGATACGCAGATGACACAATCTTGCTTGCCAAAAATGGAGAAGATTTGAAGCACTCACTGATGAAGGTCAAAGACAGCAACCTTAAGTATGGATTATGCCTGAAAGTGAAGAAAACAAAAATCCTCAAAACTGGGCCCATCCACAACATCATGACAAATGGTGAAGAAGTTGAAGCTGTCAAGAATTTCATTCTACTTGGATCAACAATCAACGTCCATGGAAGCAACAGTCAGGAAATCTAAGGACATACTACGTTGGGCAAACCTGCTCCAAAAGACCTCTTGAAAGTTTTAAAAAGCAAAGATGTCACTGTGGTGACTAAAGTTCCTATTACCTTTACTTAATTCCAAGGGAATTCCTGAAATCATCCCAGCTGTTCTCATGGTTCATCACCTGTGTTCTGTACTCAGATTGGCAATGTCCCCATTCCATTCTCTCAAAATTTTATTTCCCGTGAAAACTCTGAAGCTAGTCTCACAGAAGTGGACTATTTGTTAGCCTTTTATGATTAGATGACTGGGCACAGGAAGGAGGATTAGAGAGGAGGGTTGAGAGTTACCTCTATAAAATTATGTTGATGCTCTATGATATGGGCTGAGAGGAAGCATTTAGATAGTGGAAGGAGCGTATAAAGAGAGGCAGGCAGATGCCAGAGAACACTCTGGAAGTTCCCAGGTAAGAAGGGAGAAATTTTTCTCCTTACTCACCTCCTCCTGACTTCTGCATCTGCTGGTCCCTACTCAAGGTAAGGTAGGGACAACTTGCATTAGAGCTAGTGGTACTGAAGTTGGTCTGCACTGTGGGCTGGTGATGTAACGTTAAGCGCTCAGCTGCCAGCAGAAAGGTTGGCAGTTTGAAGCCACCCAGCGGCTCCATGGGAAAAAGACCTGGTGATCTGCTCCTGTTAAGATTACAGCCTAGAAAACCCTACAGGGCGGTTCTACTCTGTCACATGGAGTCACTGGGCAGTTCTTCTCTGTCACATGGGGTCGTTATGAGTCAAAAATCGACTCTCTGGCACACAGCAACAACAACACAGGCACCAAACGTTGTTTCTCTGAGAAAATGAGTTTGGAATTCCAAACAACTGACTTACAGATGATTTTTTTGTACACAGCTCATTCATAAATTGAAGACAGCCTGTCCGGGGCATGTAAACCGGAGATAACATTTATCTGTGCTTCATCAATATGGGCTTGTCAAGATGACTTGTGTTTGCTTTTCTCTGCCTTCGTTTTGATGATGGTCTCTCATAAAATTTAATACCCTCTTTATGTTCAGAGAAACATTCCCTTTGGAGGCGCTTCAAAAATTCTTGTGAATTGGAATAGTGATTTTATTTTATCTCCCAATTTATCTTCAGTAGGATTTGTGGCTATGAAAATCTTTTGCTTAGGTACTCTGTAAATTGTAGAAAAATTGAGAACTATTTAAAGGAAGTAGAAAAAAAGAAAGAATGCTTTTTCTAGTGTTACCCTAGGCTGTCAGATACTTGCAATAGAATTACTGTGTTGGTTCGTAAAGGTTAAGGAACTCTGAAGTTTATAATTCTCTTTTATGTGTTTGTGTGTGTGTGTGTGTGTGTGTGCATTGCACACGTATCAGGAGAAATCCAACACATTGTAGCAAAATATATTGTTAACATAAAAGTTCTGAGCATTTTTATCATTGTTGACACTGAAACATAAATCACGGGTTTTATATTTGCTCCATAGAGCCAGTTTGCAGACAACAAACATTGTTCATGTCAAGTCTGTTTGTGCATGTAATATGTGCCCAGAAATAGTCTTGCTTGCAGCAGATTGAAAGTCAAAGAGGTGGAACCTGGTCCTGGACCTGCTGCTTCTTGAACTTACTACCCACGTGCAAGTGTTAGCAGAGCAGCTGGCAGAATATGATCACAAATGTTACTGATGCTGTTCTGTGAGGAGGTGGAAATCAAATGCTCAGGACTGTGCAAGCTTGTCATCATGAGACTGTCAGGGTGATGTTCTTCCCTATGAAAAGGAAAGCTTCGTTCCCTCCGTCGCACATGCACCCCTGCAATGGCAAGAAACGGTTATTTCAGCTGCTTCTGTGACTTGCACTTGGATTCACGCAGACTTTAATGTTAGGGTGTTAAAATTTAGTGAATAACAGTCATGTTTAATGGCCTTTCTCTTCTGTTTAAAGCAGTTCCATGGTGCATACGGGAAACGTTTCCTTTTAATTATAATCTTACGTATTTTGTGGTGTCTTTTGATGGTTGTTCTTTACTGTCATAACGATGAGCGTAACCTTGGTGGCATAATCCTTCTGCCATTTCCAGTCTGCAGCCATTTTCCCACAAATTGTCCTCGGATTCCAGATGACTTTTATATTCTATGTTCAGTAATTGACAGATACTTTTGAAAAGGTTTTATAGAAATTGAACTGCAAAGCTACGGTTTAAACAAAGAAGCCTGCGTGAGTGTGAGAGAAAGCGTTTTATGAACTGTGGAGTGCTATATAAAAGTAAGGCTTATAAATAATACTCTCGGGTTATTACTGAGCATTGAATGTCGACACATATAAAAGGCAACTTACATTTTCCCATAAGTAGACTGCTTCTAATGTTACTGAAGTAGCTGGAAGTTACTCATACTGCAAGAGTGTTTAGGCAATCCAGAGTTGTAAAATGCCAACAAAAATCATTAATTACCGGGGAACTCTGAAGCCACCTGTTTAAGGCTCCACAAAAACATAGTGCTGTCTACATTTTTCAACCTTGTCCTTGTTGTTAGTTGTCATCAAGTTGGCACCGACTTATGGAAACCTGATGTACAGCAGGAAGAAATGTTGCCTGGTCTTGCACCATCTTTGCGATTGTTGGTCTGCTTAGGTCCATTCTTTTAGCTGCTGAATATTTTGAGTGCCTTCCAACCTAGAGGGCTCATCTTCCAGCACTATATCAGACAGTATTCTGTTGTAATCCATAGAGTTTTCACTGACTGATTTTCAGAAGTAGATAGCCAGGCCTCTCTTCCTAGTCTGTCTTAGTCTGGAAGCTCCACCGAAACCTGTCCACCAGGGGTGACTCTGCTGATATTTGAAATACTGGTGGCATAGCTTCCAGCATCATATCAACACGCAAGCCACCACAGTATGACAGATTGACAGGTGGTAGTTTTCAGCGTTACCCGTGCAAAAACAAAACTGGGTGTTGTATATCTTATACCTGGATGCAAAAAAAAAAAAAAAAAAAAAATGTTGAGAGCAGAATAGAAATCAGTAAGTTTCATGGATTTGTGTTTTTTGGTGGGCTCAGGTTTACAGAGTTCTAGGCTTTTTTTTTTTTTTCCCCCTTCACACAGAGGCACATGAAACTTCACTCTTGTTATTCAACTTAAATCTTTTGTGATCTGCCCTTAATTTCCAGTGTCATGAAAAAATTCTTTCTCTCTCTTTTTGCATACCTTTTTTTTGTGGGTGTGTGGCGTTTAGAGAGTCGTGCCGTTCATCAGTTTTGCTAGAGCTTGGATTCGTTTGTAGATTATTCACACCAAATGTGGTTTGTGCCTTTTCATGGAAATAGAGCTACTTCAGTCCTCTGAACGTGCCTGCCTCAGTGAAGTGTGTATTTTATAGCTGACAGTCCGCTGACCTGAGTTACCTATTATAAAACAAGATGCTTTATCGTTTGTTCTCTGTCTTCAGTGCTGAACATTTCAGGAAGAGACTTTATTAAGATTTAAAGAGATTTTATTAGGCTTATGCAATAAAATTGTTTACATGGAAATTCTCTGAGAAATATCTTCATATTTGATTCCTGGAATATTCAAGAGAGTTTTTTTTTTTGGGGGGGGGGGTCAAAAGCCAGGTTCACCCAGAGACCTTCCAGTTCCTGTGGCAATTATCATTTTATTATTTTGTAAATGAGTAAATCAGCGTTCTGATATCTTAACATCAATATTCTCTTAAAAACACTGTTGATTTTCATGAAAAAGGTTAATTTCCTGGAACCCATAATCCATTATGTTTTTTACCAGTTGCTATTGAGTTGATTCTGACTCAGGGTGACCCTGTATGTGTCACAGTAGAGCTGTGCTCCGTAGGGTTTTCTGGAAGTAGATCACCAGGCCTTTCTTCCAGGGTGCCTGTGGGTGGACTTAAACCTCCAATCTTTTGTTTAGCAGCTGAGCACAGTAACCATTTGTACCACCCAGAGACTCCAATATTATATGAGAGGTTACTTTTTAGTCAAATTATCGGCACATTTAGGAGCTAAATCAAGGATCAGATGCACCCTCGTAAATGATTTTCAGTATTTTCTCCTTGCAATTTGTTCCCTAAAGAAAATGATGTTGCCTGTTAGGCAGAGAAGTTTGGGGAGGCACTGCTTTCACACATGCCTCCTGGTGTGGAGAGGCAGAAACCAAGAGCTGCAGAGAAGCAGCCTCAGTATCGTCCAGAAGCTGTAAACTGGGTCTGAAAGGCCAGTGCCCTTTAAAGCTTTTGCCTGTGAAGATGAAGCAGAGATTGATTTTTCAGCACTGCGCTCAGATGGGGACACAGAATGCTATAGCTGAGATGGGAGGAAAGGAGGCGAGAAATAACCTCCTCTGGCTTCCACTGGACAGGTCTCCAGGAGAGGATCGCTATCTCCTGATAGTCGTAGGTCAAGGAACTGCTAGAATTCTACCGTTCATATGAGCCATCTGTCAGGACGTCTCAGCCAGAGAAGAGCAATGTTCTTTCTTCAGGAGTTGGAAAGCAGGAAGCATGAAGAACTGTACAGCTTATGGTTTTTGTTTTTTTTTAATGTACAATTTAGTGGTTTTTATTATAGTCACAGAGTTGCGCCATCATTACCACGGTCAATTTTAGGACATTTTCATCACTCCCCAAAAAAATCCCATACCTGTTAGCCGTCAGTCCCCATTAGCCAACCCTCCATTCCCAGCCCCTGGCAACTACCCATCTCCTTTCTGTTTCTGTGTTGTTGTTAATTGCCGTTGAGTCGGCTCTGACTCAGGGCGACCTAATGTACAACAGAAGGAAACAGTGCCCAGTCCTGCACCATCTTTATGATCATTGGTATGTTTGAGTCCATTGTTCTCTATAAATTTGCCTGTTCTGCACATTTCATATAAATGAAATCATGCAATATGTGGACTTTTGAGACTAGCTTCCTGCACTAAACATCATGTTTTCAGGATTCACCCATGCTGTAGCAAGTATCTGTGCTTTGGCTTTTATGACGGAAGAATATCCCATTGTGTGGCTGTGCTACATTTTGTTTATCCGTTGATCAGTTGATAGACATTTGGATTGTTTCCACTTTTTGGCTATTGTGAATAATGCTGCTGTGATTGTTCAGGTCCAAGTTCTTGTGTGGATATGTTTGCATTTCTCTGTATGTATCTTTTAAGCAGTTATACATTAAGATAGTAAATTGCTTTTTCTCTTTCACACACTTGTTTGCTTCACTGCTGTTATTTGCTCTTCTTACCTATCTCACTCTCCAAAAAATAATTTTCCTTGAGAATGTAGTTATAGAAAAGTAATCATACGAATGAAATTTTACTAAGCATGGAGTCCCTGGGTGGTGCGAACGGTTATGCACTAGGCAGCTAACGAAAAAGTTGGAGGTTTGGGTCCACCCAGAGCTGCCTCAGAAGAAAGGCCTGGTAATCTACTTCTGGAAAATCAGCCATTGAAAACCCCGTTGAGCACAGTTCTACGTTGATACACATGGGGTTGCTGGGAGTTGGGGACCACTCGACGGCAACTGTTTTGCTTTTTCAGAGGAACAAGAATGCATGCCCTTCTCCGAGGCTAAGCCCAGCACTTGGATTCTTGATGTCTTCTCTTTGCTGCCTCCTCTGAGTCTGGGTTGCCTCTGTTATCCATCTCTGTCTCTCGTGATTTTTCATGATCTTCCTCTACGCAAAGCCCGCTTTTCAATCTGAGTGTGCGCAATTACCTCTCTCTGTCTGACACAGTGCTGGAAGCTGAGCCCTCTTGGTTGGAAGGCGCTCAAAATACGCAGTGGTCACGACAACGGGGTCAAACATACCAACGATTGTGAAGATGGTGCCTTGTAAAACATGAGTCACTGGGGTCATTTCGTGGTGTGCAGTTGGGCAGGATCCTGGGAACGATCCTGCTGTTGTTTCTAAGCATGAACAGCGCGCACCATCGATGGTGCCCCTTTAAGGGAAATCTAGGGAGACGCTCTTGCCAGCACGGCTATTGTGTTTGCTAGAGGCCAAGTGGCAATGGCATGTCCTGGTTCCATAGCAACATGTCTGCACCGCCAGAGAAAACATACTGACCGTGGCAGCCAGCCTGTCCTCGGCAGGACGAGCACAGCCCAGATGCCCCCTTTTGGTTTCCATCTTATTCTGCCTGTCTCCTCCTAGGGCCCGTGACGGTGCAGGGAACGTGCGCTCACGGCCCGCGACGGTGCAGGGAACGCGGACCAAGGGCCCGTGACGGCGCAGGGAACGTGCACTCAGGGCCCGTGACGGCGCAGGGAACGCGGACCAAGGGCCCGTGACGGTACAGGGAACGTGCACTCAGGGCCCGTGACGGCGCAGGGAACGCGGACGAAGGGCCCGTGACGGTACAGGGAACGCGCACTCAGGGCCCGTGACGGCGCAGGGAACGCGGACCAAGGGCCCGTGACGGTACAGGGAACGCGCACTCAGGGCCCGTGACGGCGCAGGGAACGCGGACCAAGGGCCCGTGACGGTACAGGGAATGCGCACTCAGGGCCCGTGACGGCTCAGGGAACGCGGACCAAGGGCCCGTGACGGTACAGGGAATGCGCACTCAGTGCCCGTGACGGTGCAGGGAACGCGGACCAAGGGCCCGTGACGGTACAGGGAACGCGCACTCAGGACCCGTGACGGTGCAGGGAACGCGGACCAAGGGCCCGTGACGGTACAGGGAATGCGCACTCAGGGCCCGTGACGGTGCAGGGAACGCGGACCAAGGGCCCGTGACGGTACAGGGAACGTGCACTCAGGGCCCATGACGGCGCAGGGAACGTGCACTTAGGGCCTGTGATGGTGCAGAGAACGTGAACTTAGGAATCATTATTGCTGTTACTGCCTTCCAGTCAGCCCCCAACTCACGGCGACCCCATGTGCAGTGGAACGAAATGCTGCCTGATCCCGTGCTATCCTCATGATCAGTTGGCGATCAAACTGTTGTGATCCATAGGATTTTATTAGCTGATCTTCAGAAGCAGATCGCCAGGCTTTTCTTCCTGGTCTTAGTCTGGAAGCTCTTCCAAAACCTGTTTGGCATCGTAACAACTCGAAAGCCTCCCCTGACAGATGGGTGGTGGCTGTGCACGAGGGAATGGAACCCGAGTCTCCCTCACAGAAGGCTGGACTTCTGTCACTGAACCACCACTGCCCCCTTAGTAGTGCTTAATCTCCCTGATCTTAATCCTTGCGTCCCTTTCCCACTGAGCTTGGGACTTGGAGAGGGAGAAGGCGACGTTGCAGTAAGATCCCTCAGTCCCCTGCGTGTGCCAGGGTTGCCGGCAGCACCTCCCTGCCGTGTCTGCAGTAAGTGGGGAGGCCGTGCTTTTCATCATCCGGGTTGCAAAGCAGCTCCGTCGAAGGCAGAGTGGGTCGAGCATTTCCTGTACATTGTGGTCGGTCAGCTGCTCCTGGCTGGACTGTTGGCAGTGAAACAGAGCAGTGTGAAATCTAGGGAAACAGAATACTCATTTACTACGCTACACGTATTTATTTATGAGACACCTACCAGTGTCGAGTGCCATGCCAGGCAAAGTGGGGCTGTACAAAGAAACACGATACATAATTCTCACCTTCTAGAAGCTTCCTTCAGCTTGAGAAGCGCCTCCGTGTTCTTCCCTTTTGGTTTTCTAACTCCAGGTCTTTGTACACGTCATTATAATACTTTACTTTGTCTTCTCGAGCCACCCTTTGAAATCTTCTGTTCAGCTCTTTTACTTCATCATTTCTTCCACTTGCTTTAGCTACTCTACGTTCAAGGGCAAGTTTCAGAGTCTGATACCTGTTTTGGTCTTTTCTTTCTTTCCTGTCTTTTTAATGACCTCTGGCTTTCTTCATGTATGATGTCCTCGATGCCATTCCACAACTCGTCTGGTCTTAGTGTTTAGTGCATCAAATCTATTCTTGAGATGGTCTCTAAATTCAGGTAGAATATACTCAAGGTCGTGCTTTGGCTCTGTGGACTTGTTTAGTTTTCTTCAGCTTCAACTTGAGCTTGCATATAAGCAACTGATGGTTGTTCTGCAGTCGGCCCCTGGCCTTGGTCTGACTCGTGATATTGAGTTTCTCCATAGTCTCTTTCCACAGATGTAGTCGATTTGATTCCTGTGTATTCCATCTGGTGAGGTCCATGTATATAGTCCCCGTTTATGTTGCTGAAAAAAGGTATTTGCAGTGAAGAAGTTGTTGCTCTTGCCAAATTATGTCATGCTATCTCCAGCATTTCTATCATCAAGGCCATATTTTTCAGCTACTGAGCCTGAGCCTTCTTTTTTGTTTCCAACTTTCTCATTCCAATCACCAGTAATTATCAACGCATCTTGATTGCATGTTTGATCAATTTCAGACTGCAGAAGCTGGCAAACATCTTCAGTTTCTTCATCTTTGACATTAGTGATTGGTGCATAAATTTGAATAGCAGTTACGTTAGTCATATTAACTGGTCTTCTTTGTAGGCGTATGGATATGATCCTGTCACTGACAGCATTGTACTTTAGGGTGGATCTTGAAAGGTTCTTTTTGACAATGAATGTATTGCTGTTCCTCTTCAATTTGTCACTCCTGGCATAGTAGACTGGTTGTCTACATAGATTGTCCAATTCAAAATGGCAAATACCAGTCCGGTTCAGCTCACCAATGTCTAGGATATCTATCTTCAAGTGTTCTATGTCATTTTTGACAACTTCCAGTTTTCCTTGATTTATACTTCGTACATTCCACATTTCAGTCATTAATGGATGTTTGCAGCTGTTTCTTCTCATTTTGAGTTGTGCCACATCAGCAAATGAAGGTCCCGAAAGCTTGACTCCATCCACATCATTAAGGTTGACTCTACTTTGAAGAGGCAGCTCTTCCCCAGTCATATTTGGAGTGGCTTCCAACCCGAGGGCCTCATCTTCTAGCGCTAAATCAGACAATGTTCTGCTGCTGTTTATAGGGTTTTCACTGGCTAATTTTTTAGAAGTAGATGGGCAGGCCCTTCTTCCTAGTCTTAGTCTGGAGGATCTGCTGAAATCTATCCACCATGGGTGATCCTGCTGGTATTTGAATACCAGTGACATAGCTTCCAGCATCACAGCAACATGCAAGCCACCACAGTAAGACAAACTGACAGATGAGTGGTGGTTTCTCTTCCTAAGTCACCCAAATTCTATCCTAGAGGCAAGTTCTGTTAGTTTACTTGTTGGTTTGTTTAGGGCTATTTTATGATTTTAGAAGCAGAAATATGTTTGTTGTTTTTTTAAATGTAATGTTTACAGTGGAAAGCCTGGTCGTATAGTGGTTAAGAGTTCACCTACTAACCAAAACGCGGGCAGTCTAAATCCACCAGGTGCCCCTTGGAAACCCTATGAGGCAGTTCTACTCTGTCCTCTAGGGTCACTATGAGTCAGAATCGAATCAAAGGCAATGGTTTGTTGCTGTTTTTGTCTTTTTTAGTGTTTACAGTATATACACTGATCTGCACCTTACTTCTTTTCACGTAACAGTATCTCCTAGAAAGCTTTTCATATCAGAACATAGAGGCCAACCTCATTCTTTGTAACATGTAAATACTATTCCATTGTATGGTTGTGATTTATTTAGTCCCACATTGATGGAATTTTTGGTTGTTTCCAATCTTTTCCTACTGTGAAAAATGTTTCCGTGAATAACTTTCTACAGATACTATTTCGTATGTCATTAAGGATTTCTGTAGGAGAAATAAGTTCCTAGGTGGTACAAGCAGTTTGCTCTTGACCGCTAACCTAAAGGTTGGTGGTTCAAACCCATCCAGTGGTATTTTAGAATAAAAGGCCTGGCTGGGTTAGTCAAGAAAACCCTGTGGTTCAGTTCTGTTCTGTAACACATGCAGGCTCTGGGAATTGGAATCGACTTGACAGCAACTCACAACAACAACAACAGCAGTAGGAGAAATAACTGAAATGGAACTGTTCAATCCAAAGGAACGTGTGGTTTTAATTTTGGTAAACCTTGCCGTATTGGGGGGCAATTTGGCAGTTATACCAATTAATGCCTCCACTAGCAATGGATGAGAGTGCCCTTTCTCCACAGATGATGTAGTGGAACTTTATGATCTTTGCCAATGGAAGAGGTGAAAGTGTTCTCTTCCAGTAGCTTCAACAGGGGCTTCTTTAATTACAGTGATGGTTGAAAATATTTTCATAGGTTTAAGAACCACTCCTGTTTTCTTTTCTGAGAAATATTTGTGCATGCTCTTTGCCCATTTTTCTTACTGGGTTTTGGTCTTTTTTGCTACTGGATATACAGGAGCACTTAGTATGGTAAGAAAATTAGTCATTTTGATTTAGGGTCTTTTGTTTCCATTTGTCCTTTGAATTTTCATGCCTCTTTCATACAGAATATTCTTTTTCATTATGTGGTCTCATTCATTAATTTTTGTTTTTTGTATTTCTGACACGTAACGTCTTCTCCAAGTCAAAAATTGAATTTTAAAGATTGTCTCATGTTTTTCCCTAATATTTTTTTTAATAGCTGCTTTACGTCACTGTGAGTTGGAATCGACTCGATGGCAAGGGTTTGGGTTTTTGTTTTTTTTTTTTTTTTTATTGAGATACAGTTAACATACCATAAAATTCACATTTTTAATACGTACAAGCAAGTGGTTGTGACAGAGCTGTGCGGCCATTGTGACTATTTAGTGGTAGAACATTTCATTACTCCAGAAAGGAATCCTGTACCCATTAACAGTCACTCCCGTCTCCCTCCTCCCAGCTCTCGGCAACCACTAATCTGCTTTCTGTCTCTATGGATTTGCCTATTTGGGGCATTTCATATAAATGGCATCATATACTATATAGGTGGCCTTTCTGACTGGCCTCTCCACTTGGCCTCATGGTTTCAGGATTCTCCCCAGAAGTTGTGTGTTTTCATTTTTTACTTTGAAATCTTTGGTCACCCTGGTACTTGTTTTGCTGGAGGATGTGAACTAGGGATCTAACTTAATTTTTTCCCAGGTGACCATCCAGTTATTGAAAGTCCTCTTTCTCCCACTAAAGTGCAGCGTTGACCTTCTCATATATGAAGTCCACTGTATATTTGAATCTGTTTCTTTTCCATTGATCTGGTTGACTGTTCATGTGCCATTGAATACCGTGATAATCTCTGGAGCTTTATAATACTTTTAGTATCTGCGATGTTGGTTCCTTCTTTTTATATTATTTTTTTCATATAAACTTCAAAATTAGCTTTCTAATGGCAGTTTTGACATTGAATCAAGTTTCTAGATGAGTTTAAGAAGAATTGTTCCCCTCCTTTATACCGACTTCCTAGTCAAGGATGAGGTAGAGGCCTTTCCACCTGTTCGTGTCTTCTTCTGTGGCTCTCAGTAGTGTTTCAATTGTATATTTCTCATTAAGTTTATCTCTAGACATTTTTTTATTTTTGCTGTATTAATCAATGGGTTATCTTCTACCTGGTTGTCACTTAGGAAGGCTATTGATTTTTGCACATTATGCTCATGCAGTTGGCTTACAGAATTCTCTAATTGTCCATGATAGTTGTTCAGCTGACTGGCTCAGATTTACAGTCCTGGCATTTGCAAAGGATGATCATTTCCAATGTTTATACCCCTTATTTCTTGCTCTTATGTAATTGAATTGGCTAATTCCACCAGAACAGCGTTGAATGAAAGTGTTGATGGTGGACGTCCTTGTCTCGTTCCTAACATTAGC
Organism: Dugong dugon; assembly: GCA_030035585.1. NCBI lineage: Eukaryota > Metazoa > Chordata > Mammalia > Sirenia > Dugongidae > Dugong > Dugong dugon. The sequence goes on from CM057464.1 coordinate 4,219,692, forward strand.
AGAACAATTCTCATGTTTCCCCATTAACGACAAGGCCGGCTTTGGGGTTGAGCATGTTTAGCGTTTTTAATATTCGTTTAGCTGTTATAGGCCTTCCTAGTGAGGAGAAAGCATTTCGGAAAGGCTGGATCTGACTGAGTAGTGTGCAGAGGTAAAGCATGCCCCACCAGTTCTTCTACAGTGAGATAATGGTAGACTGATTTTTCTTACCAACACTGACAGGAATTTATGAGTGGGAAGTCCTGCTATTTTTCTTTTGCCCGTCAAGTAAAAAGACTGAGAAGCTATAGGAATATATAGCACCAGCAGGATTAAGTGAAGGCTTTTGCTAAAGGAGAAAAGAAAGAAAGAAGCGTGAAATGGAAAGAAGAGATACAAGCACACCTCACTTCCTCCCAGAATCAAACCATGTGATAAACCAAAATATTTTAGGGTCTTTTTTTTCCATAATGTTATTACCGAGAAATGGCACAAAACACTGATTGTCGGCAAATATGATGAAGAGTCTGCAAAAAGGCTTAGAAGAAAGAATGCTATTTCACCATTTATAAACAAAACAGACTAATAAAGGTTCCAGATATTGAGAAATCACTGAAGGGAAAAAGAATGCCTGTTGAAACATGTTTCTATGTTGATTCTTTTTGATGTTGTTGTAAAAATGTGTTTTGATCTCCAACGAAAGCCACACTGGAGAGGTATTTTATGTGCTAACCCCAGACCTGACAATTACTCTGGTAATAAATATGAGGACAGGCTGTCCCCTTGGATTAGCCGAATGAGAAAACAAAACAAAAGACTAATTATTGGAGCTTTGATCCTTCTTGGAAACATCTAACATGCAGAGTTGGTGTGTTGAGGTTGAAAACAAAAGGCATTTAGGCTGACTCCATAAATGGATAGGTTGTTTTTGGTATGCTACACGATCGTCTATATGGCAGGCAAGAAAAAGAAAGCACCTGGGAGCAGAGAGACTGCATGGGAGTGATTGTGGACTCACACCTCTTTCCTGTACCACCTGGGCTCAGGCCAAAACCTTCTTGTGTGTGATTTTCAGACTGTAGGAACCACTGGGCTCTGGGTGGGCATCTAGATGAGTTTTCCTCAGGGTCAACTGTGACATAAAGTAGCGTTGTTAGGCTTGACTGAGGATGGCCACAGGCAGACATTGAGGGTCATGGGTAGTGCTGAATGGAGGAAGAGATGTTTGTGCCCATCATGGATTGGATGAGTAAATAGCAGAGCCATGTGTTGAGGAGGAAAAAGCAAGGGCACTGGAGCCAGAACCATCTGGTGCTGTGTCTTTGTTCCTCAACTTGCTGGCCGTATGAGCTTGGCCAAGTTACCATTTCTGAGCTTCTTTTCTCATCTTGAAGTAATGCCTGGAATCCCTGGGTAGTGCAGATGGTTCAGGTGCTTGGCTGCTAACCAGAAGGTTGAAAGTTCAATCCATCCAGAGGCACGTTGGAAGAAAAGCCCAGTGATCTACTTCAGAAAAATCTGCCATTGAAAACCCTGTGGAGCACAGTTGTACTCTGACACACGTGGGGTCACCATGACTCGGAATTGACTTGATGGCATCTGGTTATTGCCATGGATTCTACTTTCAATCATTTAGTCATCTAAAGGTGGCCAAGATAAGAATGGTCCCTACCCACATGGAGCTTACATTATAGTCGTTACAGTGGAGTGGATAGAATGTGGTCAATTTCAATACATTATAATATGAGAGGGAAATACAGAATGTCCTGGAAACATCTTTGAAGGTCATCTAACCCTCACTTGGAAAGACGAGGAAGACTGCCATGAGGCCTAGAGGGTTTCCTGAACAGAAGGAGGAGAAAGTATATCTTATAATATTTTGGGGTAAAATAATGCCACAAATGGGGTAGTTGGAAAAGTGGAGTCTTATGGGTTTTTAAGATAGCCTTTGAGTCTTCAAATATTAGGAAGGTATGCTCGGCTGGCAACAGTGTCAGTTAGTAGGTATGTTGTTGTTGTTGTTAGGTGCCGTTGAGTCGGTTCCGACTCATAGCGACCCCGTGTACAACAGAACAAAACACTGCCTGGTCCTGCGCCATCCTCACAGTCGTTGCTATGTTTGAGCCCATTGTTGCAGCCACTGTGTCAGTCTGTTTCGTTGAGGGTCTTCCTAATTTTTGCTGGCTCTCTGCTAAGCATAATGTCCTTCTCCAGGGACTGATCCCTCCTGATAGCATATCCAAAGTGTGTCAGACGAAGTCTCACCATCCTTGCATCTAAGGAGCATTCTGGTTGTACTTCTTCCAAGACAAATTTGTTTATTCTTTTGGCAGTCCATGGTATATTCAGTATTCTTCACCAATGGCATAATTCAAAGGCATCAGTTCTTCTTCAGTCTTCTTTATTCGACATCCAGCTTTCGCATGCATATGAGGCAACTGAAAACACCATGGCTTGGGTCAGGCACACCTTAGTCTTCAAGGTGACATCTTTATTTTTCAACACTTGAAAAAGGTCTTTTACAGCAGATTTGCCCATTGCAGTGCATCTTTTGATTTCTTGACTGCTGTTTCCATGGTTGTTGATTGTGGCTCGAAGTAAAATGAATTCCTTGACAACTTCAGTTTTTTTTCTGTTTATCATGATGTTGCTTATTGATCCAGTTATGAGGATTTTTGTTTTCTTTACATTGAGATGTAATCCATACTGAAGGCTGTGGTCTTTGACCTTCATCAGTAAGTGCTTCAAGTCGCTTTCACTTTCAGCAAGCAAGGTTGGGCCGTCTGCATAACACAGGCTGTTAATGAGTCCTCCTCCAATCCTGATACCCTGTTCTTTTTCATATAGTCCAGCTTCTTGGATTATTTGCTCAGCATACAGATTGAATAAGTATGGTGAAAGGATACAACCCTGATGCACACCTTTCCTGAGGTATAGTGATCTTATAAGACCCAAGCCAACGTGAGTCTTAGCACTGCCAATTGGCAGAGAAGCACAAAACCTAGAGGTCAATGTCCTGAAAGAAAGTAGAATCTGAATAAGATCGTTGAAAAGGTCTAGAAATCATGATATGTGTGGAGTGTCCACAGGTAGTGCTCCTAAAATTTTAATTTAAATATATCATTTTTTTATATATAGCATAGAAAAGCCAGTCATTAGGCAGAAGGCTAGGGCTTCGAACCCCTGCTGAGAATTTGCATTTCTACCTGATATACTGATCCCCAGATACAACGAGACCCCTAGATGATTCTTATGTATAACTTCCTGGGAACTTGTTAGAAATGCAAAGTCTCACCAGGGAACTTGTGAGAAACGCAGATTCTCAGCAGGGGTTGGGATTGTAAAGAACCAGTTCCAAGCCCTGAGAGGAGCCCCAGCCAAGTTTCTCTCTATTAGAATTCAGTATATGATCAAAATGCTGTCTGTGCTGAACATCAGTGGAAGTTAAACAGATGTGGAAGCTTAGAATGCAGTTTAGCAGCACTGGCATGGACCAGCAGGTAAACAGACATAAAGGTGACCAAATCCCTCCTGGAATCCCTGGGTGGTTCAAAAACGGTTAATGTGTTCAACTGCTAACTGAAAGTTTGGTGGTTCGAGCCCACCCAGAGGTACTGCCAAAGAAATGCCTGGTGATCTACTTCTGAAAAAATCAACCACTGAAAACCCTACGAGGTACAGTTCTACTCTGACACACCTGAGGTTGCCATGAGTCAGAATCAACTCAATGGCAACTGGTTAACTGATTACACCTCTCCCATCTCCCCAACATCCCCCTGACCCCAACTCCCCCATCAAGACAACATTATGACCATATCCTCTGATCAGGGCTGTAAAGTGGATGGCAGTTGTTTCTGTTACAGCCAGGGTCAGCCTTGGATGTGGGCAGGTGGGGATGTTGTTGTTGTTAGGTGCCGCCAAGTCGGTTCCAGCTCATAGCGACCTTATGTACAAAAGAATGAAACACTCCCCGGTCCTGCGCCATCCTCACAGTCGTTGTTATGCTTGAGCCCATTGTTGCAACCACTGTGTCAGTCTGTCTCCTTGAGGGTCTTCCTCTTTTTCACTGACCCACAAGTGGATGGATTTAGCAAAGAAAGTTTATTCTCTAACAGTCCAGTAGCCTACAAATCCAAAATCATGGATTATTATTATTATTACCAAGCATGATGTCCTTCTCCAAGGACTGATCCCTCCTGATAACATGTCCAAAGTACGTGAGACGAAGTCTTGCCATCCTTGCTTCTAAGAAGTATTCTGTCTGTACTTCTCCCAAGGTAGATTTGTTCATTCTTTGGCAGTCCATGGTATATTCAATATTCTTCGCCAACACCATAATTCAAAGGTATCCATTCTTCTTCTGTCTTCCTTATTCATTGTCCAGCTTTCACATGCATATGAGGCAACTGAAAACACCATGGGTTGGGCCAGGCACACCTTAGTCCTCAAGGTGACATCTTTGCTTTTTAACACTTTAAAGAGGTCTTTTGCAGCAGATTTGCCGAATGCAATGCGTCGTTTGATTTCTTGACTACTGTTTCCATGGGTGTTGATTGTGGATCTAAGTAAAATGAAATCCTTGACAACTTCAGTCTTTTCTCCGTTTATCATGATGTTGCTTATTGGTCCAGTTGCGGGGTAGACTTATGGAAAGTGTGAGCATCTTTTATAGATGCATGCGTGGAAATGGCAACCTGCCTACACTCTCAACTTTTGCTGTTAGAAGCTATGTCCAGAAAACAAAAATTTCTCTACTGTATAAACTATACCTTATTCAAAACACACTGTATGATTAAGGGCACTGCCTCGTCTTCTGTCTGCCAAAGCAAGGGTTTTCACAGTACTGGTTTTTGGAAATAGCAGAGGGATAGTTTAATAGGAAAACAAATTTGTTCCTGTTAAAGGGGTATCTTGGGGGTTGTTCACCTGTCTTTGTGGGGAAACTCCCCATTACATAGCCTAATAAGAATTTGGGGGTTTCTTGCTTGTTAGAAATGGACAGAGTTGATTAGAGATGAACCTGAGCTGTTTTGGGTTCAGTGGCATGGAATGCTTACAATGGAGAGCAATTTAGGATTTGTAGTCTGCACTCCTACTGCTTCTAGAGCCAGGCTCTCCAGATGCGAGGTAGGACCTTTGAGTGGCAAGAAAGCCATTCTGGTTTGTGATTGAGAGCGCTGTGTGTTGGGTAGTGCTTCAACAATACCTCCTCAGTATGCCCACCTCATGTACCCGTATACGTCCATGTACACGTTCTCATGTCTATACAGGTGCATCATATAGTTTAAGAGTCTGCGGGGCAGGCACTCAGAGAGAAAGGACTAAGATAGATTTTGTTTTCAACTTAAAGACATTGTTCTTTTTGCTGTGCCCCTTGAATATGACCTCTCCCCTCCTCGTTTATTTTTAGTCTCCCCAAGGGAAGTGTCAGTTCTTCAGACTGGCAACTTTTGCTGGAATCACCAATTGTTAGTCCTGGAAGGGGCCATAGAGATCTCACATGCCCCATTGGATGTGTTGGCAGGATGTGAAGATGGCCAGCAGACATTCTGAAAAACACATCTGGACCTTGGAAGAGAGGAAAAGGCTAGACTTGTGAGTTTGCGAATCACTCAGAGACAGTGGACAGAGAACATCTAATGAGGTCATTCTCCTGCTCCAAAACCTCAGATTTTATAGAATGAGTTCAGATTACTCAGCAAGGCCTTTGAGGCCCTCCAGAATATGACCTTGTCGTGGATTGAATTGTGTCCCCCAAAAAATGTGTGTAGCAACTTGGCTAGGTCATGATTCCCAGTATTGTATGATTGTGTTATCTGATGTGATGTCCTTATGTGTTGTAAACTCTACCACTATGATGAGATTATATGGGATCTCATGTGTTGTAAATTCTATCACTGTGATGAGGTTATACTGATGAGGTTGACAAGATCAGTGTCTTAATGCAATCTCTTTTGAGATATAAAAGAGAGAAGTGAGCAGAGACACCTGGGAAGCTCATACCATCAAGAAAGCAGTGCTAGGAGCAGAGTGTGTCCTTTGGACCTGAGGTTCCTGCACAGAGAAGCTCCCAGACCAAAGGAAGACTGATGACATGGACCTTCCTCCAGAGCCGACACAGAGAGAAAGCCTTTTCCTGGAGCTGATGCCCTGATTTTGGATTTGTAGGCTACTGGACTGTTAGAGAATAAACTTTCTTTGCTAAATCCATCCACTTGTGGGATTCCTGTTACAGCAGCACCAGATGACTGAGACAGACCTCCACTTCCTTTTTCAGTCTCATCTCTCACTGCCACCTCCAGCCACAATGGTCTGTTGACCATATTGGGACACATTTATTTGCGTGCTCTCTTTTCTGAAGCTGTTTATTCTTTGGGAGTTAATTCAGGTTCCACTCTTTCTGGAAGCCTTCTCTCATGAGATTGTGGAGAACCAAATGAAATGTAAGGTATGTCATGGACTGTTGTTGTTGTTAATGGTTGTCAAGTAGGTTCTGACTCATGGCGACCCCATGTGTTACAGAGCAGAACCGCTCCATAGGGTTCTCTTGGCTAACGGAAGCAGATTGCTAGGCCTTTTTTTCCCATGGTACTGCTGGGTGGGTTCTAACGGCCAACCTTTAGGCTAGCAGTCAAGCACAAACCATTTGTGCCAGCTAGGCACCATATATAATGAACACTTGTAGTTAGTTGTTGTTGAGTTGATTGCAACTCACGGTGACCCTATGTGAGAGTATGGCCTCCACCTTCATGGGTCACAGGTGTTGAAAGGGACGTTAGAGATCATCTAGACTGGCCTCTCTCACAGCAGAGGGGATCCATTCTGCAACGTCCATAACAGATAATCTGTGTTGTTTCTCCCTGCAGGAAAACATGTAGACAGCCACACGGTTTCTGTCTTTTTACCCTTTGTGCATACAATTTGCTTTCCTGTTCCGTGTGTCTCCAAGCATGTTGTGTTGAGCTGTCCTCCCTGAAAAGTCGTATCAGTTTTTGATGAGGATGTGGTTGTTCTTACTGCAGGGCCACTGTTAACTCATTAGTTGGTTTAGGCAAGTCACCTATCTTCTGCCTTACTTTATCAGCTGTAAAATGGGGCCAAGAATAGTTCACTGAGATTTTATAAGGGTAAATAAAACCTAACATTGAAACGTTTTGAAAAATATTTTAAAATGTAGAGTAAAAACATAAGGTTTTCTTATTGGTACTATCTTGCTTATACTAAAAGAAAAACTTTCAATTCTTCTTGATAATGCAATATAGACTATCTCACAGAAAAATACAGGACTTGGCATCCAAAGAGATGGGGCCATCCTTTGACTCTGTGATTCACTAGCTCTGTGTCCATAGCAGGATTACATAACCTTTTTGAGATTCAGATTCCTCCTCTAAAAATTGAGAATAATAATGTTGTTTCTGTAATTAGATTCTCCAATGCTCACGTTTGAGAAGCATTTAAAACTGTAAAAGAGCATGCATATTCAACTATAACCATTGTCTCAGTCATCTGGTGCTGCTCTAACAGAACGACCACAAGTGGATGACTTTAACAAAGAGAGGTTTATTCTCTCACAGTGCAGTAGGCTACAAGTCCAAATTCAGGGCATCAGCACCAGGAGAAGGCTTTCTCTCTCTGTCGGCTCTGGAGGAAGGTCCTTGTGATGCGTCAGTCTTCCCTTGGTCTGGGAGCGTCTCCGCACAGGAACCTCAGGTCCAAAGGACAAGCTCTGCTCCCGGCACTGCTTTCTTGGTGGTGTGAGGTTCTTCTGTGTCTCTGCTTGCTTCTCTCTTTTATATCTCAAAAGAGATTGAATTAAAATACTGTCTAATCTTGTAAACCTCATCAGATAACCTCATCACAGTGATAGAATTTACACCACATAAGGAAATCACATCGGATTACACAATCATACAATACCAGGAACCAGGACCTAGCCAAGTTGACAGATATTTTTGGGGAACACAATTCAATCCATGACAACCATCATGGTTTCTCCTATGACCTAATAATTATGCCAACCACAGAAATTGGTCAGGTATACAAAGGGTAAGAGGGGGAGGAATAGAGATGGGCTGAATATGTAGAATAGGATGCAAAATTGGCATAAAGCTGGGGTTGACTTCTCCCCGATTCTGAGGTTGAAAGGGGCCATGTTGACATGGCGATTGGATGGTAGCCACATGGCACCATGTGGCCAAGGCAGTGAGTGGGCGCAGGAAGGGAAGGCAGTGTAAGTGGGCCCTGATACTGTGATGAAGACAAGGGATGGTTTGGCTGTGGTGTATCCATAGGTGTGGCGTGTCTGTTCTTGAGTGGTCACTGTCACCATGGTGGACAGCCTAGACATTGGTGGCATCCTCTGTGGGGCAATGGAAAGCCCCGTGAGAGCTGGCTTGGCTTCCCTCGCCTGCCTCTCTGAAGTTGGGTGAAAAGGAGGTGGGTAGGCCATTTCCCCAGTCCTGACTGCTTCTCTATGACACTTGGTCCATAGTTTGGGTTTTATGGTGAGGTTACACCTGGTATGCATTTGTGGCCTGTGTATATTTTAAAAAAATTACAAGATTTCCTGTGGTTTGGATTTTGAAAGCAAGTGCATTTAAAGCCTAATCTCAAGGTTTTGGGTTGGCTTAGAGTGTGATTTCTTAAATGTTATAATTACCTGATTCCCATAATCTCCTTCATTCTCTACCTTTCTGTGTGCTTGAGAAGAAAAAGGAGAGCAATTGAGCTGCATATTTCAGTCAGTTATACAAAACCCTTCATTGACTTCTTATTTTTCCAGGCTTGGCCACTTTCTGGAGAATATTTGGTATTCTGTTGTACATCTCTTTTGGTGAGGGATTTGGCAAGTCCTTGACAAAGGCAGGAAATGTTTCTTTTTTTCTTTTCACTTTCTGGACTTCCCTGTTCTTTCTCTGAAAGATGCTAGAATTTCCCTAGGGAGATGGCCTGCCTTCTCCCTCTTTGGGAAATGTTGATTTATATTATATGAAACATTTGTTTTTCATAGAAACTTCCATTTGAACATGTTGAAATAGTTGGTTCTAATTTATATGTGAAAAATAAATCAACTTGTCATGGAAATGCGCTCAGGGTACAGTTACATAATGATTATGTATGACCCCCCTTCAACTCATTAACATAGGAGACCTCACCTCACACAAGGTTTTTCTAAGTTTTATGGCTTCTAAAAGCTTTTCTTACACTCCACAAAAACACATTCAAAATAGCTGTTACAAGTTGAAAGTCTTAACTATTTTTATAAGTATGTAGTAAGTACTTGTATCTTGTAGTGGCAATTTGATATCCCTACTTAATAGTTGGAGTCCTTTGGTGGAGCAAACAATTAACGTGCTCAGCTGCTAACCAAAAGGTTGGTGGTTTGAGTCTACCTAGAGCCTCCTCGGAAGAAAGGCCTGGTGATCTGCTTCCAAAAAATCAGCCACTGAAGACCCTGTAGAGTACACTTCTACTCTGACATATGTGGGTTCGCCATGAGTTGGAGTTGAGTTGATGGCAACTTTTTTTTTAAATTAATAGTTGGGACAATTAATGCCCGGAAAAATGACAAATCTGAGATTAGTTAACATTCAGGGCTTCCTGTTCTTATCTTTGTATGTAAGTGAGATCATACAGCGTTTGTCCTTTTGTGATTGACTTATTTCACTCAGCATAATGTCTTCCAGCTCCATCCATACTGTAGCATGTATCAAGACTTCATTTCTCCCACTGGCTGAGTAGTATTCCATTGTATGTATGGCCCACATTTGGTTTATCTGTTCATCTGCTCATGAGCAGTTAGGTTGTTTCTGCCTTTTGGCTATTGTGAATAGTGCTGCGGGGAACATTTGTGTACAAATATCTGTTTGAGTCTCTAATTTCAAGTCTTTTGGGTATATACCTAGGAGTGGAATTGCTGGGTCATATGGTAGTTCTATGTTTAGTTTTTTAGGGAACTGCCACACTGTTATCCACAATGGCTGTACCATTTTGCGTTCCTACCAGCAATGGATAAGGAAGGGTTCCAACTTCACCACATCTTCACCAACATTTGTCATTACTATTTTTTTTAATCTTAGCTATCCTAAACTGTTGCTGCCAAGTTGATTCTGTCTCATGGCAACCCTATAGGACAGAGTAGAACTGCCCCCATAGGGTTTTCCAAGGGGCAGCTGGTGGATTTGAACTGCCAACCTTTTGGTTAGCAGCTGAGCATCTAACTACTCTGCCACCAGGCCTCCTAGCTATCCTAGTGGGAATGAAATGGTATTTCATTGTGGTTTTGATTTGAATTTCTCTGATGGGTAATGACAGTGAGCATCTTTTCATGTATCTGGTGGCCATTTGAATGTCCTCTCTGGTGAACAGACAGATGTATAGAGGCCAAAGTTTATTCGTGTTTGCCAGGGGCAAGAGAGTGGGGGAAAGGGGGAGTTACTGCTTATGGAGTACTGACTTTTGGTTTACAGTGATGGAAAATCACATTGATTAAGGGTAGGGTTGCACAGCCGATTAATGTAATTGCTGTCAATAAGTTGTACACCTGTCAAAAGTTGAATTGGCGAAAGTTGTGTGATAGATGTATTTACAACAATAACAAAAAAATACAAAATACTCCGTGGTATTCGATTCCTTATTTTGGAGGTTCAGAGTCATGGTTTCATGGGACCTCCCAGTTAATTGGCCTAGTAACCTGTTTGGTGCTTCTGTTCTACCTCCTAGTTTGTTGCGTAGTGCCTGGGGTAATAACAGCTTTAAAGTGGCCATTCAAGGTATGACAATTAGTCACTGGTTGCCTGGAGCAGTAGAGGAAGAAGGAGAGTCAGGAATAGGAGGAGGAAATGGAATGTGTAACTAATTGCCTCCATGAAGAACTATCGCCTTTGCCATGAGACCAGAAGAACTGGATGGTGCCGGCTACCGTTACTGAACTTTTTGATCAAAGATTCTATAGAAGAATCCTGATCAAAAGGGGGAAAATACACAACAGAATTTCAAATTTTTATGAAATCCACACTTTCTGGAGCTGTGGAGGCCAGATGTACCACTGAAACTATTGCCTTTAAACCTTAAACCAGAAATATCCCCTGGAGTCTTCTTAGAACTAAACAATAGCGTAGCCTAACTGGTAAAGAATGTCTGCCTTGAACATTGTGCTCTTTTAAGATTTACCTGTATGGAATCAAATGGACAACAGCAACTTGAAAAATTAGATAGGAACCTTAGGGGGCAATGAGTTTATATTAATGGGGGAGGAACAACTCAGAAAAGGAGGGTGAGAATGGTTGTACAATTTGCAGACAGTAATCAGTGTCACTAAATTATACATGCAGAAATTGTCGAATTTGTGTATGTTCCACTGTGTATATTCTCAGTGACAGCAAGAAAAAAATACAGTGAATTATTAAAAAAATAAAATTCAAGGTTTTCCTGATTTTCAACCAGTATAATGCTGGTTTTCTGTGCTAACATTGTTGTAGCCCAGAGAACACGTGGAGAGAGTTGTAAGGGCAAGGGAGACAGGGTGGCCCAGAGGAGAGTGCGCTGGACCCCATGTCAGAAGGCCTGGCTTCCTCCCTGCTGCCACCACTCTCTGGAAGCAGGGACCTGGATTCTTTCACTTCCTGGGGTCTCAAGAAAATCGGGAGCTTTAAAATTTTATGGTTCATACTGAAATGTTTAGAAAGTAAATGATGCATCTGGGATTTGCTTGAAGATCGTCTGAAAGGGGATCAGTTTTGGGGACATAGAAGACATAAGATTAGCTATGAGTTAATAATTGTGGACTCTGGGTGATGACACTTTTGCACATGTTTGAAATCTTCTGTAAAAAAAAGGTTAAGAAAAATATAAGACTCCTAAAATGCATGCCCTTTGAGACTCCCGTTTCCTCTGAGATGAGAGGCTATTGGCTAGCTCACTCGTTTCTCATAAACAGTAGCAAACTCATTCCTTTGAAAGAAAACAAGCCCTTTACTTTGATCTGATCCTACCATATATACTATTAGGGACTTGAAGACGCCTTCTCCGTGTTTTTCTTTCTTTAATAGATAAATACCATGGCTGTGCTTTCAAAATAAATTCAAAAGCTGCTCTCTGTTCCTCCCTACTTTGCATTGTAGAAAAGAGTACAAAAGATTAGAGTACTTTAAAATAAATCTCGGCTAATTATACATACAACTGCATTCACTAAATGGGAATATTTTCAGGGCTCTCTCTGCTACCAAGTACCACCTGCTCACAATTTAAATAGGCACAGATTTAGTCCCATTAAACAAAACGCAGCAACTCTTCTCCTAGAGCACAGCCACCTTTGTGTCCTGTTTTGGAATTTGGAATTTAATTCTAGGGCCCACTTGTTAGCTCTGGGCCCATGTGAGCTGTGCCATGCCACAAGGTTGTTGACTAGAATATTTTGCAATTTTGCTTTTAAAATCCTAGCAGGAAAATAGGTTTTGATGAAGTGGTTTGTGTTTTGTAAGAGTCCTTATGGGCTAGATGGCATTTGAACTTGTGGTTTCAGTAATTAGCAAGCCTCTGAGCTGAGGAATGCATGCCCTGACTTTTGCAGCTCATTAGTGGGACTTTTTGCTAACTATTGCCAAACAAAAGGTCCTCCCACAAAATGTTACAAGCCCCTGTGACTGTCTCCCCAGATGTCGCTGGAATCAAAACTCCACCTTTCTGTATTAACGCAGTAAGGTCATCCTAGAGGAATTCATCCATCTCTGGTTCATCGGGGGTGTTTGATAGGTCCGGAGGGGGTGCTTCTTCGGGTACTGTGAACGTTAAAGCTGCAGCCAGATCAAACGTGAATTACTGAACCCCTTTTCAAGTCTTCTACAAGTAGCCTCGTCTGCTGAGTTTCAGAATGGAAGGGGAAAAATCCTCCCACATGAAGCGCACGTTTTCCGTGCTCTGAGAGCAGTTATTCCCTTCAGAGGATGGCTTTGTCTCTAGACATCTGCATCTGAAGACCTTGATGTTTTATAAGTCAGGAAACTGGTTGTAGCCATCTGTCAAGAAAAGAGGAAGAAGCTGCTTATCTCTCCTGCAAGCCTGTATTTTTACTAATCTTTTCTCTCGCTCCACAATCCTCCCCAGCCACACACACACCCTTGCCCTACATTCTTTTCCATTTTGCCCTTTCACAAACTCCTCCCTCCCTACGAAAAGCTAAAAATACTGGTAATGCTTTCCAGCGATGCTCCCTTATTAGGATCTCAGATGCAGGCTGCAGGCAAAAAGGAAACCCTTCATCGTCGTTCCTGCTCAGAAGTGCCTGTTTATCTATCCACCCTCACCTCTGCTCCCAGCTTAGATTTTTTTTGCCTTAGCTGTTTACTCTCACTTGAACTCTGCTATCCCTTCAGTAGTGCCATAAAAACGTACCATCATGCTTATGAAATGCTTCATGTCCGTAGGTTACACCAGGGGCTGTGGTGGCTCAGTGGTAGAGTTTTTGCCTTCCATGCAAGAGACCCAGGTTTGATTCCCAGCCAGTGCACCTCATGCACAGCCCCACCTATCTGTCAGTGGAGGCTTGCATGTTGCTGTGATGCTGAGCAGGTTTCAGCAGAGCTTCTAGACTAAGACTAGGAAGAAAGGCCTGGTGATTTACCTCTGAAAATTAGCCAGTGAGGACCCTGTGGATCACAACGGTCCACTGATGGGAGAAGTGGCACAGGACGGGGCAGCATTTTATTCTGTTGTGCGTGGGGTTGGCATGAGTCAGGGCCAACTCAATGGCAGATAATAACAACAACACAGGCTACGCTGACCCCATAACGCCCTAAAGGTAGGCACACGGATCCAGAGAATTTAAGCCCTGTGTGAATCCTGTAGCTGTGATTCAGGTGATTGTGGCTATGCGACAGCTTGTAAACCCCAGACGTGATTGATCGAAGATCACAGGCTCGTTCGTGTGTTCCCAGGAGTGATCCGACCTGCAGACGGATGCCGTGGGGAGGAAGCGGGGAGGCCTGGAGGTGGAACCCTACCAGCAGAGTCCCCAGTTGTGTGTGATCATGAGCCATTGCTTGGCTGGCCTGCCAGGACAGCTGGCTCTGGTTACTGCGGGAACAATGCAAAGGAAGGCCCTTGCCACATTCCTCTGGAGTCAAAGGCACAACCTTCCCAACACACTCAGTCCCTGCTGGCAGAGGAAGGGACCTGGAGCGTGGAGTCAGAGGCTTACAGAATGCGCAGGACGTTAGAAATCCACAGACTCCTCTGTCATTTGACTGGTTTAGGAAGTGAGCCCCAGAGAAGCCCTGGGGCTTGCTTAGGCCCGTGGGGTAGTTTGTGATATACCCAGGAATAGTTTTTCTGACTTGCAGTCCGGTCCCATAGTGTTTGTCTAATCATCTTGAGGGCAGTGGTGGCTCAGTGGTAGAATTCTTGCCTCCCATGTGGGAGACCCGGGTTTGATTCCCGGCCAATGCACTTCATGCACAGCCACCACCCGTCTATCAGTGGAGGTTTGCATGTCGCTGTGATGCTGAACATGTTTCAGCGGAGCTTCCAGACTCAGATGGACTAGGAAGAAAGGCCTGGTAATCTACATCCAAAAATCAGCCATCCGGTCCACAACTGATCATGGGGATGAAGTAGGATCGGACAGCATTTCGTTCCGTTGTGTGTGGGGCCACCGTGAGTTGGGCAGACAACGGCGGTTATCTTGAATGCTTCACGCTTGGAGTGAGAAGAGATTAGGAGGAGAGTGGTCCTACAGTATTTTGTTACGTCTTCACGTGCTCTTGTTGAGGCCTTCTGTCCTGACGGCCACACTTCATGCTCCCTCTGTCGCTTCTGGCCTTACCCACCCTCAGGACGAGTCTGGCTAGCACACGGCATCTGTTCCACCCTCCGTCTGTGGTGACCCTCTGGGGGTGGGGGGACACTGGCCTCTAGCCCCAAACCCAGAGGTTAGAGTTCATTCTTAAGTGCCTGTCTTTAACTTGAGCATGAAGCTCTAAAAGCACTCAAGTCTAAACATTTAAACATGAAAACATCTAAATTCCTCCGAGCTCCGACCACACTTGAACTCTTTAGAGAATAGCTGAAGTGGTGGTGGTTAGAACACGTGATAACAGGGTTACTGGGTAAAACTTGTCTCAGACGCCCTGGTTCAAGGCACATGGAAGAGTCCAATTTATAGGCAATTAATCGTTCTTTTCCTCTGAGCCGGTTTTCCTGGAAAGATTCTTATGTGACCTTCTTTAGCCTGTGTGTAAGCTGGTGAAAGATTTTCATTTAAAAGTTTTATTATTTTTAAAATACACAGAAGAAGAAGAAAACATGATCGTATCCCCAAATGAGAAGAATCAGAAGCAGTGGTTTTGCATATAAACTTCTAGATGATGATGTCAATTTTCTCCTCACGGGAAGATCCACACTGAATTCCTCTCCATCAGAGGAAGGACAGTGCTCTGGTGGCACGCCGCCTCCCCACAGAGGTGGCTGTGACGGTGAGACAGGGAAGGAGTGGCAGAGACCAGGCCGGCGCTGGGCCCCCGGCGCTCTGCTAGGTCCTCATTGTCTGAAGTCCACGCCCTGTCATTCCCAAAGCCCGTTTGTGGTTGGGCTGTGTTTTAATGCCTCACTCTCTGTAAAGAATGTGTTCTTCGTTTCTCAGTGACCATTTCCGGGTCACACATGATTGTAGGATTTTTTTAAAGTGTCTTTTTCCTACTTGTGCGTCGTGTTTGTCTGCTGAAGGCATTTACGAGGGGCTGTCTCTGAAGTTACAGCCTGGAAGCCCTATGGGGCAGTCCTCTGCCCTGTAGGGTCACTGTGACTCAGAATCAACTCGACAGCAATTGTTTGTTTTTTTGAAATCTCTGAAGTAAGGCCTGGCAAACTGCTCCTGAAAGGTCACAGCCTTGCAGACCCTGCAGAGTGAAGTTCTAGTCTGCCAACGTGGGGAGTCAGAACCGATCAGACAGCAGCTAACAACAACGGCAACCTCAGTGTATTTAGGGCGCAGTGATGGGTCAGTGGTAGAATTCTCACCTCTGTGCAGGAGTCCCAGCTTCGGTGCCCAGCCAGTGCACCTCATGCACAGCTACCACCCATCTGTCAGTGGAGGCTTACGTGTTGCTGTGAGGCCGAACAGGTTTCAGTGGAGCTTCCAGACTAAGACAGACTAGGAAGAAAGGCCTGGCAAGTCACTTCACAAGGGTTCTGTCTCATTGTAGGTGGGGTCACCAGGAGTTGGGGGCCAACTTGATGGCAGCTCACGATACCACAGCCTCAGTTTTGGGGGTGTTGAGGACTGCCGTACTGTCCCTTGAGCAGGAGCCCTGACACAAAAGACTGAAGTCAGTGGCATGTTTTCTGAGTCCTGGGACAAGCTAGGGAAGGACTCAGTGTGGGTGTCAAGAGAGAAGTGAGGGGGGCAGGGGAGAGAGGATGAAAATGCGGCACATCCCTTAGCGTGGTCCTTGTCTTTCCCCTTACTGAAGCATAGTGCTCTCTGCTATTTGAAGAGAGCAATTTAGGTTTATATTAAGGAATGAATAAATATGATGCAGTGATGAAATCTCATCTGGAGTGAATGCAGATTGCATACGCTAATGATCCTGTGGCTGTGGCATGCTTTAGTGCTAGGGTGCGGTGAATAACACCAGCATCCTCGCCAAAGCAGACAGTGCGTTGGAAGCCTGCGTGGTTCTGCGGCCTGTGCCCCATTCACCCATGGAACGTCAGAGAGCGTCTTAGGCAGTGGGTGAAGTGGTACCTTCTTTCACATCTCTCATTACTGTACCTTACATTGTTGTTGCTGTTGTTAGCAGCTGTTGAGTTGGCCCCTGACTCACGGCGACCCCATGCACAGTGGGACAGAACGCTGCCTGCTCCTGTGCCATCCCCATCATCAGTTGCAGATCAGACTCTTGTGATCCATAGGGGTTTCAGCGGCTGGTTTTTGGAAGTAGAATGCCAGGCCTTTCTTCCTAATCTGTCTTAGTTTAGAAGCTCTGCTGAAACCTGTTCAGATCATAGCAACATGCAAACTTCCACAGACAGACAGGTGGTGGCTGTGCATACATACAATGCATTGGCCAGGAATCAAACCTGCGTCTCGTGTGTGGAAGGCAAAGATTCTACCACTAACCACCACTGCCCACTCATACTTCACATTAATAGGGCCTTAAAGAACTTACCAGCCTTCAAGTATTTCTGGGTGGTGGATTTTTTCCAGAAGGCCTTAAGGGATGACTTGACACAGTTGTTGTCATGGATTGAATTGTGTCCCCCAGAAGTATGTGTCAGCTTGTTTAGGCCATGATTCCCAATTATTGGGAATTCCAAAGTGGTTCTCCTCCATTTTGCGATCTGATGTGATCATCCTCTGTGTTGTAAATCCTAATCTCTATGATTTACTGAGGCAGGATTAGAGGCTGTTATGTTAATGAGGCAGGACTCAATCTTCAGGATTAGATTGTATCCTGAGTCAGTCTCTTTAGAGATATAAAAGAGAGAATTGAGCAGAAGAGAGGGACCTCATGCCACCAAAAAAGAAAGCACCTGGAGCAGAGCATGTCCTTTGGACTTGGGTCCTTGTGCTGAGAAGCCCGTAGACCAGGGGAAAATTGATGACAAGGACCTTCCCCCAGAGCCGGCAGAGAGAGGAAGCCTTCCCCTGGAGCTGATGCCCTGAATTCAGACTTCTAGCTCCCTAGACTGTGAGAGAATAAATCTCTGTTACAGCCATCCACTTGCGGTATTTCTGTTACAGCAGCGCTAGGTAACTGAGATAGTTGTATGTAGGAGTAAAGTGAGAACATGGGCGTTGCACCATCTTGCACCATTTGGTCTCTCGAGGAAGTCCTTTTGGTTCCTTCTGCAGTTCACGTGCTGGTTTCTGACGTCAGAGTTTGGATGCTTAGGGTCAGGATGTCAGAAAAATCGAGTTTCATCTCTGCCACTGTGTAGCTTTGGCTGCTCACTTTACTGTAGCGTGGCTCGATTTCCTTGTCTGTAAAATGAGGGGGCTGAACTGAAGGGTCTGGGAGATCCCACCCCCCTCTGAGATGTAGAGCCCACACAGCTCTCTGCTGGCCCGATTCAGCAGCGTAGGGATGCGGCCCCAGCTGCACTGCTGCTCCTTGAAGAATTGCTCCCCCTCCCTGGCCACTGTCTCCACTGCTGTGGAATGACATCTGCCACGCGGAAGAACCCCAGACTGGATCAGGACAGTCCCAGGGAGAAGTTACCAAAGCCCCTGAGCGCACGTGACCTCCTCTGCCCCGGAGTGTGATGGAAATGAGGTAAAAAGAGGTTGTGCCCTTTCCAGTTACAAGTAAACTCCCGGGACTGAAAGAGGAAGAGACTCAGAAGAGCCGCAAAGAGTGAATGAGAAGGGGATGCGTGAGATGGTGCCTCTGAGCCCCATTCGCATTTAGAAGGCGAGACGGAGCTGAACCTGGTGGTGAGGAAGGCGACGGGGCAGTGGTGGTTCAGTGGTAGAATTCTCACCTTCCGTGTGGGAGACCTGGGTTCGATTCCCAGCCAGTGCACCTCACGTGCAGTTACCACTCATCTGTCCCTGGAGACTTGTGTGTTGCTAGGATGCTGCGCAGGTTTCAGTGGCGCTTCCAGACTAAGATGAACTAGGAAGAAAGGCCTGGTGATCTACTTCTGCAGATCAGCCAATGAAAACCTCATGAACCACAACCATGTGATCCCCTCTGAATCATGGGGATGGCGCAGGACCAAGCAGCATTTCATTTCATCGAGCATGGGGTCACCGTGAGTCGGGGGCTAACTTGAGGACACCTAGCATCTGGACTTCGCAGATGGGTGAGACTTGAAGAAAAAGGCCACCCTTTCTGGGAGTTTTTGGGGACGTTGTACAGAGCCCCCACCACCACCCCAGCTCCTGTGCAGGTCGGGTGGCCTGGCTGAGTGATGTGGGTGGTATGTTGTGGGGTGGCGCGGTGAGGTGTGGGGCTGTAGTTTAACAGCTGCGTTCTGCCAGGCAAGACAGGCTCTGGGTAAGCCTCTGGGCTGCGGACGGGACTCAGCCTCTCTGAAAAGAGCAACGTTCTTCTGTCTCTGTTAGATTTTGAGGTTATGTAAAGACTTTTTTTAAAAAAAAAAAACATTCTGCGTTTTGTAGAAAGTTAAAAGCCACTGGTATGTGGTGGAAGAGCTCATATTAAAAGCAGTATGACCTTAGACAAGTCATTTGATTTCCCCGAGGAAATCATTGACCTTATCTGAAAACAAGATGAGTCATACGTTGTCCGCACACGTCTTGGTGTGAACTGAGGGCTAGAGTCAGTCCTTGCTTCTTTCATAACACGTATCAAACCTTCCCCTGGAAGGGTCTTTGCTGGCTACTAAGGGGACACACAGCTCTTGAAGGACATCACAGTCCAGTTAGAGAAATTCACAGATAAATATGCGGGACAAAGTTCTTCCAAGCAGAGGGATGCAGTATGTGTGAATTTGTTGTAAACTATAAAGCAGTAAACTCAGAACCACACCCACTGCTGTTGAGTCAATTCCAACTCCTAGCAGCCCTATAGGACGCGGGGCACAACTGTCCTGTAGGGTTTCCAAGGCTGTCATTTTTATGGAAGCAGTCTGCCACATCTTTCTCCTGTGGAGCGTCTGGTGAGTTTTGAACCACTCTTGGCTGGCAGCAGAGTCCTTTAACCACTGCCCTGCCAGGGATCCTTTGTGAAGCACTGCACAAATGCAAATGTTCATTGTTGGTGTTGTGTTTCTAGAGCCTGAAGGCTTCGGTTTGAACTCCAGCTCCAGCCACTTATCAGTGTGACTTCAGGCACTGTACTTTTGTGCCTTAGTGTTCTTGTCTGTACAATGGGGATGATAACGGAACCCATGGCAGAGGGTTGTTGGGAGGGCTGGGTGACTTAATACTGTAAGGTAATCAGACCAGTGGTGGCAGACAGTTAGTGCTCTATAATGTTTATTAACGTTATGGTGACCATTTCACTAACACTTGGTGGATTGGTGCTATAGAGCAAGTCCCCTCTATGGAGGTGCCCAGTGTTGTTTCTCAGTCCCCAGCGTGCAGTCTCTCGTCATTGTAGTTCCGTCCGTTTTTGCGTCCACCCCTGTGCTGTGAGTCCCCGAGATACGCACCTTGTTCGTGAGCAGGAAGGTGAGGGCGACGTCACGTGGGAGCGCGCTAAGGGTCCTCTGTTCCCGTCTCCTGGACTCTCTTCCTCGCTCTTTTTTCCGAGGCCGGGTTGGCTCTCTTCTTCGACTGAACAGAGGCTCTGCTCGGTGGAAAGGATTTTTCTGTCTTCTGTGTGTCATCTGCCTTTAAGGGTGTAATTTGTTTCCGATGTGTGCGGGTGCTCCCCTGAGAAGGCATTGTTGACGGTGTGCAGAGACCTCCCGCGTTGATCAGTGACAGAACGGTGCTAGATGGGGGAATGAAGTCGCTCTGCTCACGTTACCCAAGCCGGTGACCTTGAGGCCTTTCGGATGACTGAGCCACATAGGTGATCCCCGCTTTCTCAGTGCCCTTGCTTAAAGGTACATCGGAGTGAAGGTGACGCCTTAAAGAACTGACTGCGTGCCAGTTGCATCCCTCCTGGTGAGAAGCAGTCTGTATTAATGAGCTCGGAGCCACCCAGCCCGCGGTGGGACTGTTCGGGCTGATTTTTTTTAAGAGTTCCTTTATCTGTGTTCCTCTCGTATCTTTTCTCATTCCATTCCAATTCTCTGTTAAACTGCCATGACTGTGTGTAATATTGTCAGTGTGACTTTCAGAGCCCAATGCTTAGGCCTCTCGGCTAGTTGGCTTGTTTTTCTTTTCCTCTCCTTTTTTATTCAGCCGTGGGGTGGGACGGTGCTGAAGATGGAAAGATTTTTAATGCAAGAGAGGAGAGGAAGTAAGCATTATGATAAAAATCTGCAGGTGAAACCCTCCTTCAAGAAGGAGAGGTGGGCTATATGTTCAGCATTTACTTTCAGTGAACACACTGGCCTTGCAAATAAGAGTTTTTAAAAGTACCTGCCAGCAAGCCCTGCTGTTGGGGCCCCGGCCGTATCCACACTGGAGTAAGGGGGTCTTAAATGGACAGATTTTGAGTGAGTGGGCAGGTACAGAGTACTGGGGGAGGGTCACGTGGAGAAGGAGCTTAGAAGAGTTATTTGGGAATCCCTTGGTAGCCATCAGCTGTTTTGACATTTGTCAGTATTAGCAAGTGCTTATATAGTACTTACTATGTGCCAGTGCTGTCAGTTTGTCATGTTGTGGTGGCTTGCACGTTGCTATGACGCTGGAAGCTATGCCGCCAGTATTCAAATACCAGCAAGGTCAGCTATGGCGGACAGATTTCAGTGGAGCTTCCAGACTAAGACAGACTACGGAGAAAGGCTTGGAGATCTACCTCCAGAAATTAGCCAGTGAAAACCCTATGGATCATAACAGAATATCATCCGGTATAGTGTGGATGATGAGCTAGATTGGAAGGCACTCCAGACACACAGTGGCCGCAGCAACGGACTTGAGTGTGCCAGTGATCCTGAAGCTGGTGCAGGACCAGGCAGGGTTTGTTCTGTTGCACATGGGTCACCATGAGTGGGAGTCAGCTCGTTGGCAACTACCAACAACCATCCTAAGTGCTTTTATATGTATTACCTCCTTATTTCTACAACTGTTTCCATGCAAATTGTATATCTGAGAACATTGAGGTTAAGTGATTTGTCAAGGTCTGGAGTTGATGCGCTGATCACTTACAACTTCTCACAGTCTTGGAGAAGTGCAGAGAGAAACGGAACTTCTGTCCCCAGTGGGCATCATTCCTGTGCAAGAAGAAGGAATTTAGTTATTTCATAGCTTATTACCAAATGCACCAATCTGGAGAATTGGCATGAAGCTCACCGTTATCAGGTTGGGAGATTATGACGTGCAACCCACACGTCACTCCAGAGACACAGACTTTTTTCCTCCCAGTTGGAGTGTTTTTTGGCTGTATGCTTGTTGAGTCCAGTTGTTCCTAATATACAACTAGTCGCGCACTGGAGCCCTTTCTGAGGGTAAGCGGAGACCTGGCTCTTGCCCTATTGGCAGAATAGAAACACTTTTATTCTGTGGCAGTTGGTGAGGCCCTTCATTTAAGAGCAGACTAGCAGGGAAATACTCTAGACGTGTTTAACATCTGCTGGTGCTAATGCATTTGTCAGGCGCCTAAACTGAAGACAGTTCACGCTTACAATGATCGGGAAGAGGCTTTTCCTTTTATAAAGGGTAATGCTGTTGTCCTTAGCTCTGACTCATGGTAACCCCGAATACAATGGAATGAAACATTGCCTGGCTCTGTGTCATCTTCACAATTTCTGGTATGTTGGACACCATTGTCTGGGACACTGTGTTTGGAGTGCCGTCCAACCTAAACGGCTCATCTGCCAGCGCTATACTGGGCAATATTCTGTTATGATCCATAGGGTTTTCAGTGGCTAGTTTTTGGAAGTAGATTGCTAAGCTTTTCCTTCCTAATCTTAGTCTGGAAGCTTGACTGAAACCTGTCTACCATGGGTGACCCTGCTGGTATTTGAAATACAAATGGCATAGCTTCCAGCATCACAGCAACATGCAAGCCACCACAGTACGACAAACTGACAGGTGGGTGAATAAAAGATAATAACAATCTGCTGTTAGAAAAGGCGCGCTTTTCCTAAATCGTTTATCTCAAGAAAAGTTTCATATTAAATAAAATAAAGAGTCCTCAAGTCATTGAGGCCAAGTAAGAACTGAAGGTAGACTGCGTTCATAATCGAGTTCGTGGGAATTATAAAAGAAATAGATGTATTCATAAATGTCTATTTAACTAAAATGCTTATTGACTGGAGCAATAATGATGTATTTGTGATCTGCAATAAGTAGAAGTGTTGAAACCCATCCAAGCCACAAAAATGATCGGAGAGTCCATGTGGAATATGAAGCTTTGCGGAGTCTAGAGCTCATACCCTGGATGGCTTTTTGCTAATTAATAAACTTGGGCCCGTTACGTGTTACTTAAAAGCCTAATTATAGCACACTGACAAAAGTCCTCTCACGGATGAGGGGAAATATTCTGCAGAAGTGGTTAAAAGGAGAAATCAAGAACCTAATTTTTTAAAACATGGGATGTCAGAAAATGATCAGATCCATATATATTTGGATCAAATAAATACTCCCTGAGGAGCCTGTGATGGCCATACAAAATTGTTAGAGACTTTTTCCCCACAATGTTATATTGTGAAAAATTTCCAACGCAATGGTTGAAAGAGCGAACACCCATGTACTCACTACCTAGATCTTGCGATGTTGCAATATTTGCTTTAGCATGTACCTAGCATCTGTCTGCCCCGGCCCATTTTATTTTTGTTGATGCATTTCAAGGCAAGTTACATACATCAGTCCACTTCCTCACTAAACACTTCAGGATGCTTATCATTAATTAATATTTGTTTACCCTTCTGTTCTGAGGTAAAATTTATATACAGTGAAATGCCTGCATGTTAATGTTCCAACCCCCTTTCATGAAACAAGATTCCCATCGCCCCGTGGAGTTCTCTCCTGCCCCTCCGACCACGGCTAACATTTACATGAGAAGTGTTTTTCATAATGCCCGAGGAATAGTAACTGATGTAACTAGGGGAGAGGCTCCAGAAAACATCAGTTGCTGCGTCATTTGTTTTGAGAGTCACAATAACTTTGTCGGTAAGCATGGCTTCTGCCGCCAGGCCTCTTAGGTTCAAATCCTGGCTCTGCCACTTACCAGCTGTGCGACCTTGGGTAACTCAGTTAACCTCTCTGTGCTTCAGTTTCCTCACTGGTAAGAAGGATAATAATAATGCTGCTCACTTTATGGGGTTGTTGTGAGGAATAAATGAGTTAACCTTCGAGAGTTTTGAGAATAATTCAACATGAATTTCAACCCGAATTCTACCTATTACTGACTCTGTTACCTTGGGCAAATAGTCATATCTTTTTGTCCTTGTTGTCCTCATCTGTAAAATGGAAATGAAGCCATTTTAATAATATATGCAAATATTTACAAAATAATATATGTAAATCACTTGACAGTACCAGGCAAAAAGGTTTTTGTTTTTGTTTTTGTTTTTTAAATGTCCAATACTTTATTCAGATTTTCTTCGTTCTTCCCAAATGTCCTTTTTCTGTCCCAGGATCCCATCCAAGATACCACACTGTATTTAGTCATCATGTTGGCTTAGGCTCCTCTAAAATGTGACAGTTTCTCAGACTTCCCTTGTTGTTGATGGCCTTGACTGTTTTGAGAAGTACTGATCAGTTATTTTTGAGAATGTCCCTCAATTTGAGTTTGTCTGGTATTTTTCTCATGATTCGACTGGGGCTGTGGGTTTGGGGGACGAAGACCACAGATACAAAGTGCCATTTTTGTTACATCATATCAAGAGTACCAAAACCCAAACCCATTGCCGTCAAGTCGATTCCAACTCATAGCGATCCTATAGGACAGAGTAGAACTGCCCCACAGAGTTTCCAAGGAGCGATGGGTAGATTCGAACTGCTGATCTTTTGGTTAACGCCCGAGCTCTTAACCACTGTGCTACCAGGGCTCCATATCAAGAGCACATGCTCTGAATGCATTTTCACTGTTGATGTTGCCCTTGATCATTGGGTTGAGGTAGGGTTCGTTTCTCCACTGTGAAGTTACTCATGTTTCACCCTTTTCTATCCTGTACTGTTTGGAAGACAATCACCAGGTGCAGCCCACACTTAAGGAGTGAGGAGTTATGCTCCATCTCCTTGAGGGTGGAGTAGCTACGTCAATTTTTTGGATTTCTTTGCATGGGAGATCTGTCTCTTTCTCCTCACTCTTTATCAGTACAAACTCATGGATATTTATTCTATACATTAGGTTCTAATCCAATACTAGGTTATTTGTTGTGTTGCTCAGGTTGTTCTGACTTTGCCATTGGGACTTCTTTCACTTGACTCCTGTGTCCCTTTGACATATCCATCACTGTATGTATTTGTATGTTTATTTGAACACTTCCTTTCTTCTGGCATGACAACAGGCTCCAGGCTCATCTCCTGTATTCCCTGCCTCAGCCCTAGACTCAAACATTTCTCCCAGGAGCCCTGGCTCCTTTTGCTAAAGAGTGGTGTTAGAAAACAAGATCTGGGCACTGGGTCTGGCATAAATTTTACACCCACCAAATGCTAGTTCCCTTCCAAATACTCACCTTGTACAATAAAAAAACCAGTTGCCTTCCTCCCAATCGATTACAACTCATGGTGACACCGTGGGTGTCAGAGAAGAACTGTATTCCACGGGGTTTTCAGTAGCTGATGTTTTGGAAGTAGATCTCCAGGCCTTTCTTCCAAGGTACCTCTGGATTGACTTTAACCTCCAACCTTTGAGTTAGCAGCCCTGTACAGCAGGGAGTGTCCTTTTGTAATCTGCATACTGCATGTCCTTCTGAATCATTCCCTGATTCTACCTAACCATCCTTGCTGCCTGGAACAGCAGGACAGAATTCAACCCAGCAAATCAAGTCAGTGGATTTCATTTCAGCTTGACCCAGCTCACACTGTGCTGGGCTCAGTGTTGTGGAAACTTACCCTGCCTTAACAGAGCCTACCCTTTAAGGAAACATTTCTTTTCATAGAACCCTACCCTCTAGGATCCAATTAGAGGATAGTAATATAGAACTGCTGTAAAAATTTAGAATAGAGAAAGGCTAGTAGGATCTAAGAACATTCAAAGACAGCTTCTTATATAAGATTGAACTTGACCTAGGTTTATGCACGATAAGAATAGAAAGAAAGGCATGGAAGTGTGAACAGATACCATTTAGTAGCTAAATGAAGGATTTTAGTTTTTGGAGTTTCTTTTAGATATATTGTTGTTGTTGGCTGCAGTCAAGTCAGCCCCCAACTCATGGGGACCCCATGTGGTAAACAGTAGAACCGCTCCATGTGACTTTCTTGGCTGTAATCATTAAGGAAGCAGTTCACCAACCCTTTCTTCTGTGGTGCTGCTGGGTGGTTTCAACCGACAGTCAGGCTGAAGGTGTAAGGCTTCTCCTGACTCACATAGGTACAGGGGTTGATGAACCCAGGATTGACAGGCTAGATGGCAAGCTGCTAGCCCACAGGCTGCTGAGTCAGACGAACCCAAGAATGGCAGGCATTTTGGCAGGCCACTGGTTCAAGTCCCAAGAACTGGAGATCAGATGATGATGAGCCAGATGCAAGATCCAGAGCAAGTGAGCATGCTCTGCCAGAACATCTGTATATGTATATATTGGATGCAGGCCACACCCCCGAGGAAATTTCTCTTGTAACTTATTGGCTGATCATACCAGATTACATCATGGAAGATGACTACATCATTACATAACTGCCAAACTACATCATTACATAAGTGCCAAACAGCTGAGAATCTTGGCCTAGCCAATGTGACACACAACTTTAACCATCACAATTGATCCCTTGTCAACTTGACACCTGTACACATCTCCTTAAACCGTATACAATCTCTAAATAAGACAGTTACAAAGTCATACTTGCGCCTAACATGATACAACTCACATGGGTACAATTGAAAATATACTAGCCCTGTTTACATCTTATATTTTATAAGTGCAGAAAGCAAAAATATTTGATATACACATACAGGGAAGAAATACTCATAACAATTACAGTCCTCATTTCTGCAGGTGGTCATGTGGTCGTAACTAGTATTTAGGACTACCTTCTTCTGCCACCTGTGCTCTGTTACCTTTACCCTTAGCAAGCACCTCAGCTGGTCATGATACTTTTCCTGGTGGGGTGACCCAGACCTTCATTCCTGAAAGTTCTAGGTCATTAGTAGTCATGTGGGAATTAGGTTGCTGTAATTTTCCTTTGACTTTAATCACAGGGTATGGTAGTACTAAGAGACGCCAAAGGGATCTCCTGCATTCCAGACATACTCTTCTTTATCTCCATTATGCAGCACCAATCCTATTTCCCCTTGGTAGTCAGGATCGATCGCATCAGCCAATACCATAACTCCTTTCTTTGCCTGTTGATCCAGAGGCATGAGGAGCCCAAAGTGTCAGGGTGGCATTCTTAACTTCCAGTTCAGTAGGATCTGTTGTGTCTCTAGCTGGGAGCATTCCTCCCTTTGGAATCTAAGACCTCTAGACTTGCAGAGCACAGGGTCGTGGGGCAGGAAGCAAAAATATTTCGAGTGGGTCACTAATGGTAGTAGTGAGTGGTGCCACTCCCATTTTCACCCCTTGATTCCTGGAACTGTGAATCCTGGCTATGGGAGAAACAACACCATATATTCGATGCTGGTTTAGAGCATATACAGCCTCCTGGAGAATATCACCCCAACCCTGCAAAGTGTTGCCACCTAGCTGGCACCATCACTGTGTCTTTAGAAGGCCATTCCATCGTTCTGTCAAGCCAGCTACTTCAGGATGATGGAGATCATGGTAAGACCAGTGAATTCCATGACCATGGGCCCTCGCCACACTTCATTTGCTGTGAAGTGAGTCTCTTGATCCAAGGCGATGCTGTGTGGGATACCATGACGGTGGATAAGGCATTCTGTGAGTCAGTGGATGGTAGTTTTGGCAGAAGAGTTACATTCAGGGAAGGAAAATCTGTATTCAGAATAAGTATCCCAGTAAGAACAAAACGCTTCCCTTTCCATGATGGAAGTGGTCTAGTATAATCAAGCTGCCACTAGGTTGCTAGCTGATCACCCTGAGGAATGGTGCCATATTGGGAACTCAGTGTTGGTCTCTGCTGCTGGCAGATTGGGCACTCAGCAGTGGTGGTAGCCAGGTTGGCCTTGGTGAGTGGAGGTCCATGTTGCTGAGACCATGTATAATCTCCATCCCTGCCACCATGGCCACTTTGTTCATGAGCTCATCGGGCAGTGACGGGAGTGGCTGAGGAAAAATGATGACTGGTTTCCAAAGAACTCATCATCCTATCCACTTGATTGTTAAAATCCTCCTCTGCTGAGGTCACCTTTTAGTGAGCATTCACCTGAGACACAAATATTTTCACTTCTTCGGCCCATTCAGAGAGGTCTATCCACATACCTCTTCTGCATACCTCCTTGTCTCCAGTTTTTCAATCACATTCCTTCCAAGTCCCTGACCATCCAGCCCAACCATTGGCCACAGCCCATGAGTCAGTATACAGTTGCACAAGTGACCATTTCTCCTTCAAATAAGGAGAATAACCAAGTGCACTGCTTGAAGTTCTGCCAATTGGGAGGATTTCCTTTTACTACTGTTCTTCAGGGAGGTCCCAGAAAGGGGCTGTAGTGCTGCCGCTGTCCACTTTCAAGTGATGCCTGCATATCGCCCAGAAACATCTGTAAACCAGGCACAAGTTTTCTTTTTCTCAGTCAGCTGATTGTAAGGAATCCCCGTGAGGCCATAGGTTCATACTGAGAGAAAGCAGGTAATGTGACAGAAGTGGAGACCATGGCCATTTGGGCCACTTCCTTATGCAACTTACTTGTGTCTTCAGGTCCTGCTTGGGCCCTGTCTCTTATATACCACTTCCATTTACTGATGGAGTGCTGCTGTGCCCATCTAACGTTGTGGCTCTGTGGGTCAGACAAAACCCGGTTCATGACGGGCAGCTCAGTCTTCATGGTGATTTTGTGGCCTATGGTTGAGCGTTCAGTCTCTCCTAAGGCCCAGCAACAAGCCAAAAGCTGTTTCTCAAAAGGATAGTAGTTATCTGCAGAGGATGGCAGCACTTTGCTTCAAAATTTGAAGGGTCTGAGCTGGGATTCCTCAATAGCAGCTTCCCAAAGACTCCAAACAGCATCTCTGTCTGCCGCTGACACTTCAAGCACCATCAAATCAGCTGGATCATATGGTCCAAGTGGCAGAGCGTCTTGCCTGGCAGCCTGAACCTGTTGCAGAGCCTTCTTTTGTTCTTGGCTCCACTCAAAACTAGCAGCTTTTCATGTCACTTGATAAATAGGCAAGAGTAGCACATCCAAATAAGGGACATGTTGCCTCTAAACTCCAAAGAGGCCCACCAGGCATTGTGCCTCTGTTTTAGTTGTGGAGGGGCCAGATGTAACAACTTATTCTTTACTTTAGAAGGAATATCTCGACATACCCCACCACTGGACTCTTAGAAATTTCACAGAGGTGGAAGGCACCTGAATTTTTGTCAGATAAATTTCCCACCCTCTAGCATGCAAATGTTTTACTGGTAAGTCCAGAGTCATTGATGCTTCTTCCTTACTAGGTCCAGTCAGCATAATGTCATCAATGTAATGGACCAGTGTGATGTCTTATGGAAGGGAAAGGCAATCAAGGTCCCTGCAAACTAAATTATGACATAGGGCTGGAGAGTTGATATACATCTGAGGTAGGACAGTGAAGGTGTATTGCTGGCCTTGCCAGCTGAAAGCACACTGTTTCTGGTGTGCCTTCAAAACTAGAATCGAGAAAAAGGCATCGGCCGGATCAATAGCTGCATATCAGGTACCAGGAAATGTATTAATTTGCTGAAGCAATGAAAGAACATCTGGAAAGCAGCTGTAATTGGAGTCATCACTTGGTTAAGTTTTTAATAATCCACTGTCATTCACCAGGATCCGTCTGTTTTTGCATATGCCACATAGGTGAATTGAATGGGGATGCAGTGGGAATGACCACCCCTGCATCCTTCAAGTCCTGATGATAATAATCTCTACAACCCCTCCAGGAATGCAGTATTGATTTTGGTTTACTATTTTCCTAGGTAGGGGCAGTTCTAATGGCTTCCACTTGGCTTTTCCTACCGTAATAGCCCTTACTCCACTTGTCAGGAATCCAGTGAGGGGGTTCTTCCAGTTGCTGATTATATCTATTCCAATTATGCATTCTGGGACTTGGGAAAACACTACTGAATGGATTCTGGGAAACAGTGGACATACCATGAGATGAACCTGAGCTAAGACTCCATTAATAACCTGATTTCCATATACCCCCACTCTGACTGGTGGTCCACAATGACCTTTTGGGTCTCCCAAAATTAGTTTCAGTTCAGAGCCAGTATTCAGTAGTCTCTGAAAAGTCTAATTATTTCCGTTCCCCCAGTGAACAGTCTGTTTTGTAAAAGGCTGTAGATCCCTTTGGGGAAGGCTGAAAGAAAGATTAACAGGATACATTTTTGGCAGTGTGGTGGAGTCCTTCCTCAAGGTAACCTGGCCTCCCCTTCATTCAGGGGGTTATAGGTCTGTTAACTCTCTCAAGTCTGGGAATCAGTTGAGGGGCCATGACTCTTTATTCTGGCAATTCAAGTTAGACTGCCATTCACTTGACCTAGAATTCTTCTGTTTGTGCAGATTAAGTAAATATTTAGTAGATTTCCCATCTATTTCAATCCTAGGGACACCATGACTAAGTAGCCAACACCACAATTTCATATGAGTCATACTATTCTGATTAGTGCTTTGATTCCACTGTCCATTACAGGAACCACACCCACCTTGTCTTTGTCAGTTGAGTGCCACCCCTTGGCCCCTACCACCACAGGTGTCAATCAGTCCCACTGTAGTTAAGTATCTTAAGTCAGTTAGGGCAGTTCCCACTGTCAAATCTGACTTACATAAAATAGCAAACACAGCAGTCTTCAAGGATTCTGGGGCTCCCTACACAAATTTGTTCCTCATCATTGTGGTAAAAGCTATGTCATGTCTGGATACTCCATGTGTGAGTCTGTGGCTCTAACCTGATAGATCCACTCTACCATGCCATTTTCCCTAAGCCTTTGGATACCTTCTTCTACGGTATACCAAGGTAGGTCTCGTATTTCAACTTGATTTAGTGTAGGCCACTGCATAATCCTTGCTTCAGCGTACCAAACGAATAAACTCTTGGGTCCTTTTCTAACTTCTCAAGCTGAAACACTGAATGAACAATCTGTGCTTAGTGGGCCCCTATCAATAAACTCAGACTGATCTAACTTTATATTCCTTGCACCATTATCCCATATCCTTAATAAACATTCCCACACATATTCTCCAGGTTTCTGTTTGTACATATTAGAAAGTCAGGCAGTTCTTTTGGAGTGTAGCGTATCTCCTCTTGGGTCACACTTTGTACTTCACCATCTGGGACTTGCTGGAACTTAAATCTAGCTATAGGTCTAGAAGCAAAAATCAGTGGTGGGGGTTGGTCCTGGGAACATTCAGCAATGTCTTTTAAGGCATCTACCCCAGGAGATACTCCAGGCAAAGACTCAGACGCTGCCCCAGACGATGAGTCAGACACCACCCCAGGTGCTATCTCAGAAGAAGGCTTTTCAGACACACCTGGATTAATCTAATCAGATGGGGGTGGTTTAGCAGACAAAGATGGAGTAATCTCTCCAGGTGGGAGTAAGAGGGCTGGTTTTATTAGCAGGAGTGAGTCAACGGAATTTAGGTGCCCAGTGTCCCCAGCTTCCTGATTATCTGTCCATATGTCCCCATCCTAAGTTTCAGGATCCCATTTCTTCCCAGTGAATGCCTTCACTTTAACTTCAGACACCATTCAATGTTGGGAGTTCAGTTGGTGTTATAATTCAGCTACTTTTACAGTAAGGGTCTGAATTTGGTTTTCAGCAATATCAGCTCCATTACTACAAGAAATAAGACTTTCTTTCAGGGCATAAGTGGCAATTTTGAGGTCTTATGTGCGGCACTTGAGCTGTGACTCTGATGCCCTGAGCTCATTCATCTCTTTCTTTCAACACTCTGTCTAGAGAATGTAGGACCGAACAACCAGCTTTCCTATACTTCTCATTCTGACAAAGTTGTAGAAAAGTATCAAGCACTTGATCACCCAGAGCCTTGCTTCTCACCAATACTTGATCTGTAGGTGGTAATATTTTGCATATTAATATTGCTACCTCATGCCATATATTAATAGCGCTGTCTTTACTACTGAAGGCAGAGTCATCAGCACCTTTAAGACTAGTCAGATTTGAGAACCAATTTAGAAAACTCATCCTTACAATTTTGTTTCTCGAGAACCACTCTCAGTACCAAATGTCTTAGGCTGGGTTCTCTAGAGAAGAAAAACCATACGTGCAGAGAAAGAGGGAGAGAGAGAGAGAGAGCGATTTATCTCAAGGCAATGGCTCATGTGGTTGTAGAGGCTGACAAGTCCCAACTCCTTGGATAGGACATCAGGCTGGAGGCTTCTTCTGGCTTAAGGAGCTGACGAACCCAAGATCAGTAGGTCAGACGGCAGGCTGCAGGCCTCTCCTGGATTAAGTAGCTGATGAACCCAAGATCAGCAGGTCAGACGGCAGGCTGCTGGCTCACAGGTTGTGGAGGCTGACAGATGCAAAGACTGACAGGTAGTATGGCAGGCCTCTGGCTCAGGTCTCAAAAACTGAGAGTCAGATGATGACGAGCCAGATGCAGGATCCAGAGCAAGCAAGCAAGTTTTGCCAGAACATCCACATATATATTGGATTCAGTTTCCCCAAGGAAACTCCCCTTACAACTGATTGGCTGATCATGTCAGATCACATCATAGAAGATGACTACATCACTACATAACTGCCAAACCACTGAGAATCATGGCCCAGCCAAGTTGACACACAACCTTAACCATCACAACTGTGATATCAAAAAATATTTTAGTTAACTAGAATATTTGAGGCTCCCCGTGGTCATTCTGGACAACTGAGTGGGAATTGTGTGAACCAAATTTACCTGATAATTGTTCAGCCTTCTACCTTGTTTTGGCAGCACGAGAAGATCTGCCATCACCTGAGGGTAGAATAATAATTGTCAGTGTCACATATAAGCCATGTGGCCATAGGACCTTCCTTTTCTCTTGTGGCTTGAAGGTGTCTTGCCATTCTTATTAAGATTATGGGAAGTTGTTGAGTGAAATAAGTCAATCACAAAAGGATTAATATCGTACAATTCCACTTATATGAAATATCTAGAATAGGCAAGTGTATAGAGAACAAAGTTTAATGGTTACCAGGGGTGAGTCGGAGGGAGGGAGAAAGGAATACACATGTTTAGGGGGCACTGAGTTAAGGGTGATGGAAAAATTTCGGAATGATTAAAGATGATAGTTGAACAACATGATGAACGTGATCTCACTGAATTGTATATGTGAATATTGTTGAAATGGCAGGTGTTTTATTACCTAAATCTTTTATCACATTAAAAAATAAGATTATGACCATAAAAAAAGATGCTGAGAAGAAATGGTATCACTTTCCGTCAGCTGATGGAGAAACCGTGGTGTAGCGTCATTCTGTCTGTAGTGGTGATGCAGCCCTGTACCAATTTGACTTTGCAGGATGAGACCTGAGTAATCCCTGGAGGAGTACTATGCAAATGTTGACAGTTTCCATGAGGTCACCTATTGTGCGTTGTATATGGTATTAAATGTTAAACACAGAATTAGACTCAGGAGCTTATGTTTCAAGCAAGTCAGCGAAAAGCAGGTACTCACATGCGGGACCAAGGAGAACAGGGTTGGGGGAGAGAGAGAGATCTTACCCTTCTCTGGAGATGGTGAGTTTTCTCTGTAATCCTCAAAGAGAGAGTTTTCCTTGTTCTAGTGACAAGAATTTCTTGTACTTTCTGTGTCATGACCCTCTGTGAAGTATGGTCAACTTTCCTAGTTCACAGTATTCCTGCCTACTATTGACTTGACTCCTGATCCACTGTCCAGTCAAATCTCTGAGGTTGCAGCCCTCAGAAAAGAACATTGCAGGCATCCTGGTCATACACACATCTGATCTGCAGAGTTCACTTCCATTGTAGGAGCCTTCACAATCTCTTGTAGTCCAAATGATTCCTAGATGTGGAGGCTCTCAAATTTTAGCTGATTTCCTGGAATGCTCAAGCCAGGTCACTGTTATTCAGCTGCCTCCCATAAAGCAGCTCTCTCAAAAAAGACTGGCTTCGACCTTGGGACATCTTAGTCCGAACATCCCACATATAAAGCTCCTTTCTAGGGTGAAGTAGTCACAAGGGTCTTCTGGCTTGCACTACTTCAAATGCACTAATTCAGTGCAGTACTTCAAAAGCTATTGAGCATTTTTCTGGAGTCCTATGGGACAGCCGGTTTCCTGTCAAGCAGGGATGAATGCATGGGGACTTGATGCTCTGAAAAAGTCTACCTGGCACTGAGAGATCTTCCCTTGTCTGCTTGGTGGAGGACGTTCAGTGGTGAAACAGTCCATTCACTGGGCTTTTGGTTTATTAGATGCTGTATCATGTCATCTGTTAACTTTTCACTAAGTAAAACTAATCTCTTTTGGGGAAAAGGAGCATTAAGGATTTAATTATGACCCCTTAAAATATGTATTGAAATCCTAACCCCTGTACCTGTAACAGAGCCCTGATGGCACAGTGGTTAACAACTCGGCTGCTAACCAAAAGGTCAGCAATTTGAATCCACCAGCCGCTCTTTGAAAACACTATGAGGCAGCTCTTTTCTGTCCTATAGGGTCACTATTAGTTGGAATGGTTTTTGATTTGGTACCGTAAATGTGATCCTGTTTGGAAGTAGGAGTTTTCTTTTGTTATGTTATTGAGTCCATATGAGAGTAGAGTGGATCAGAAACCTAATCACTTCTGAGTTATAAAAAGAGCAGAATAAGCACAGAGACGCACACAAGGAAGACACATCCCAAGGAAGGCAAGGCACACCAAGGAACGCCAAGGCACACCAAGGAAGGCCGAGGTACACCAAGGAAGGCCGAGGCATGCCAAGGAAAGCCAGGGAATGCCAGGGAAGGCCAAGGCACGCCAAGGAAGGCCAAGGAAGGCCAAGGCACACCAAGGAAGGCTGAGGCACGCCAAGGAAGGCCAAGGCACGCTAAGGAAGGCCAGGGAAGGCTAAGGAAGGCCAGGGAACACCAAGGAAGGCCAAGGCACGCCAAGGAAGGCCGAGGCATTCCAAGGAAAGCCAGGGAATGCCAGGGAAGGCCAGGGAAGGCCAAGGCACGCCAAGGAAGGCCAAGGCACACCAAGGAAGGCTGAGGCATGCCAAGGAAGGCCGAGGCACGCTAAGGAAGGCCAGGGAAGGCTAAGGAAGGCCAGGGCACACCAAGGAAGGCCAAGGCACACCAAGGAAGGCCAAAGTGCACCAGGGAAAGTCAAGGAAGGCCAGGGAACACCCAGGAAGGCCAAGGCTCACCAAGGAAGGACAAGGAAGGCCAAGGCACACCAAAGAAGGTCAAGGAAGGCTGAGGCACACCAAGGAAGGCCAGGGAAGGCTAAGGAAGGCCAGGGCACACCAAGGAAGGCCAAGGCACACCAAAGAAAGCCAAGGCACGCCAAGGAAGGACAAGGAAAGTCAAGGAAGACCAAAAATCGCTGACAGACACCAGCAACGAGGAGAGCAAGTTACAGGAGGATTCGACGTGGTGGAGACTCTGATTTGGGCTGATATCAACACATATACTGGGGTACTGGGGGGACACAATTCAATCTTAACACTCCTTGTTCCCAAAAGAGATTATATCTTTTACTTAGTGCCAGAACTGTGAGAAAATAAGTTTCTGTTCTTTAAAGCCACCCATTTGTGATATTCCTGTTGTGGCAACACTGCAAATCAGGACAAGGAGTAAGCAGAGATTCTGTCTTATAATTTTCCAGCATAATGATACTCTAGACCAGGTGTTGACAAACTGTGACCTGTGGGCCAAATCCTGCCCCAACCTGCTTTTGTAGATAAAGTTTTATTGGAACACAGGCATGCCCATTTGTACATGTATTGTCTCTATATAGCTGTTTTTGCACTGGAATAGCAGAGTTGAGTAGTTGTGATAGAGACTGACCGGCCCACAAAGTCTAAAAATTTGATGTCTGGCCCCTTTCAGAAAAAGTTTGCCAACCCCTGACTGTTGTAGACTTTTAAGAGATCCCATTTTTAAAACCAGAACCCTGGTAGCTTAGTGGTTAAGAGTTGGGCTGCCAACCAAAAAGATTAGCAGGTCACGTCCACCACCCTCTCTTCGGTTGCTATGAGTTGGAACCGACTCCAGAGCACCTAAAAAAAACAGCAACAATTTTTAAAACCATATATATGAAGTAGTGATGTTGACTTGCACCTGTCCACGCTATCCCTGAGTACTTTGGAAACTATGCAGGTCTCATAGATACATTACTGCTTGTGAGTATTTACTGAACTTCACCTGTGTATGCAGAACTGTGTTCTTTAAGCCTTTCTTACCTGATTGTGGAACCCGGGTGGCATAGTGGTTAAGAGCTCAGCTGCTAACCAAAAGGTCAGCAGTTGGAATCCACCAGCCACTGTTTAGAAACCCTATGGGACAGTTCTACTCTGTCTTATGGGGTCGCTGTGAGTTGGAATCGACTAGGTGGCAAGGGATTTTTATTTGATCATGGCATATAGCTTTTGCACCCTTTGCATTGCTGGTGCTGCTGCTAGATGCTACTGAAAGATTTCTAACAGTGGACAGTGCTTTTTAGAGTCACACCCAGCATTGAACTCCTGCCTTTCCCTGTGATGTTTCCTGTTGACACTGAACTTTGGTGAAGTAGCTCTGATCTTGAGCTGCAAGGAGAGACGTTAGAGTTGGGGGACAGGGACATGGCTGTAAAGGGTAGAGCACAGAAAACTTGCTGCTTTTCACCCTAAAAACAGTGTCCTCTTTCTCTTACCCACCCCCACCCCGACCCTGAGTGAGAGACACAGCATCACTAAGGCAGTGATCGCCAACTTTGGAATGTTTAGATACCGCTGGTTTCCTGATACTGTTCCGCGTTCTGTTCAGCCTTTTGATCTTTCAGCAACAGATGTGTGCAAGCTGCTAGAAGAACTGTTAAGGTATATGGGCTCTGGCTTTGAGGAGTTTTTATGGTGTGCTTGGACAATTAAAGACTATTAAATAATGACTTCTAAAAATTGTATATAATACCCTTTTAGATCATTGGAACCCCCACCGCTACATACACACCCTCGTACCCTCTCACAAACAGAGACACCCAGGAAGTCATAAAGCCAGGAATGACGTGGACTTGTAAATGTTCTTTCACAGAGTGGCGGGCCAGTGCACCTTAGACAGCCGCTACTGTCAGTGGAGGCTTGTGTGCTGCTGTGATGCTGAACAGGTTTTGGTGGAGATTCCAGACCAAGACAAGCTAGGAAGAAAGGCCTGGTGATCTGCTTCTGAAAATTAGCCAATGAAAACTCTGGGGATCCCAACAGTCCTAGCCCATTGGGGTCATGGAGTTAACATGACTCGGGGGCCGACTGGACAGCAGCTAACAACAGCAAGACTGAAAGGGGGTCCTTCTCCCCTTTCATGGGTTTCTTACCACCTGGTTGGAATCTTTTAGTGAAGTGATCTGCATTGAGATTTGTAAAGTGCTTGCAATAGTGCTGGTATGTTGGAAACTTTGTAGCGCCTTTCCTTTTTGTTTTTTTTTGCTGAGGAGATGAGCGATTTATTTATTTGTGTGTGTGTGTGTGTGTGTGTGTGTGTGTATAGCTTCTTTTTTTATTAAAATCTTTTATTGTGTTTTTAGTGAAGGTTTACTCCCTTACTTTTTGAGAAGGAAGTTGACCTCTTTTTCTCTATACTCTAATAATCAGTAAGGAGCCCTGGTGGCACAGTGGTTAAGCGCTCGGTGCTAACTGATAGTCAGTGGTTCAAACCCACCAGCGGCTTCTTGCAGGAGAAAGATATGGCAGTCTGCTTCCTTAAAGATAACAGCCTTGGAAACCCTATGGGGCCGTTCTACTCTGTTCTACAGGGTTACTATAAGTCAGAATCCACTTGGCAGCAATGGGGAATAATCAGTATTTTTCTTTTAGAACTGGTTCTCTGACCTATAGTCATTTTAGTTACTGCCTTGGAAACCACTCCCCAAATATTATCTCCCCTTAAATTTTAGGCTTGAATGTTGAAAATGAAACTCTGCTGCAGGTCTCTTTGAAAATGATCTTGTTTTTTCCTTTTTTTAAAATTGTGCTTTAGATAAAGGTTTACAGAACAAATTAATTTCTCATTAAATAATTAATACACAGATTGTTTTGTGACATTGGTTGTCAACCCTACAATGTGTCGATAATCTCCCCTTCTCGACTTTAGCTTCCCCATTTCCTGAAAATGATTTTCTTAACTCCCTATGAGAGCAGTGTCTCCTTATTTTTATATTTGTATGTTATTACTTCCTAAGAATAGGTCTCCACTGAATTCCATGGTGTTTGTTTACAGTGCAGTGGTTAAGAGCTCAACTGCTAACCAAAAGGTCGGCAGTTCATATCCACCAGCCGCTCCTTGGAAACTCTATGGAGCAGTTCTGTGCTGTCCTGTAGGGTTGTTATGAGTTGGAATCGACTCAACAGCAACGGGGTTGGGTTTTTTTCCCCCCCCTTCTCTGTTTATAGGCAGGTTTTGGAGTTCATATATCACCCTTTGAGGGGCTAGTCACTTCTGCAACGTGGGCCCTTCATACACTCAGTAAGTGCGCCTTTTTATGTGTGATCTGATGAGAGTTCATTCATCTAGTCGTTCAGCAGGCAGAATTTGAATGTCTACTACACGTGCCAGCCACTGGGCTAGGCACAAGGAGCTCTGGTGGCGCAGTGGTTAAGCATGTAGCTGATAACTGGAAGGTCGGCAATTCGAACTCACCAGCATCTCTGTGGGAGAAAGATGTGGCAGTCTGCTTCTGTAAAGATTACAGCCTTGGAAGCCCTATTGGATAGTTCTACCCTGTCCTATAGGGTGACGATGAGTTGAAATTGATTTGACGGTGGTGGGGTTTGCGGTCTAAGCATCGGGAATACAGAGATAAATGATATAAAATCCATGCTGTCAGAGATGGTTCACCATTATTGAGTGTCTTAGGGCTGCCACAACAAAATGCCACAAAATGGGGGACTTACATGAACAGAAATGTATTGTCTTACAGTTCTGGAGACTGGACATTCAAATCAGGTATCAACCATGTTGATTCGTTCTCAGGGCTCTGGACAGAAACTGTTCCATACTTCCCCCCTAGCTCCTGGTGAATCCCAACAAACTGGCATTCCTTGGATTGCAGCTGCATCTTCCCATGATGTCTTCTCCCTGTGCCTAACACTCTGGGACTATTCTCTTTTATAAGGACCCGAGACACACAGGATTAGGATCCACCTACTCCAGTATGACCTTATGTTAAACCTCAAAGACCCTACTTCCAAACAGGGTCACATTCACAGGTACACAAGTCAGGACTTCAGCTTACCTTTCTGAAGGACACAACTCAATTTATAACAGTGGGGAGAGAGATGAATATCCACAGAAATTTGTGGTGGAATATGGAAAGTGCTCCTTGTGGAGATATATACAGAGTGCAGTATTAAGCTTGAGGGCTTGGTAAACTTAAATCTTTAAATTGAATTAGAATGTGGCTACATGGATC
Organism: Dugong dugon; assembly: GCA_030035585.1. Lineage (NCBI taxonomy): Eukaryota > Metazoa > Chordata > Mammalia > Sirenia > Dugongidae > Dugong > Dugong dugon. The sequence continues at coordinate 4,259,051 of CM057464.1, forward strand.
GGATGAGAAGCACATAAATATTATTTACTCTGAGGTAGTAAATGAAAGAGATGAACGACATAAAATGCATCTGTTATAGTCGTGGGCCCCCACTAAGGCCAGTGCCCTCACACCATTATTATTCCTACGTATTCTTCGTGTTTGGGTCATTAACATTGCGTTTAGGTCAGACGAGAGTGTGTTCAATCTGCCACGCTTTGCTAACTGAAGTAAAATGCTGATGGAGATCATTTAAGATTGTCGCTGTGTTGTTGATTGCATGCTTGTGGCTCATAATCAGAACGACGCGAAGTAATTGTTAGACCGACTTGCCAAGGCTACATTTTGTATCGCTGCAACTGTCAGCACTTTGATCCTGCTGTTTGGCCTGAAAAGCGCTTGCCTGGCACCTGTTGGACGGCTAAAGCATGACTGTCTGCTGAATGTTCAGGATAACTTTTGCTCTAGCATCTTTGCTTGCCACCCTGTCTTAGTTATCTGGTAGTATATCTGCTATAAGAAAAATACCACAAGTGGTTGGCTTTAACAAACAGAAATTAATTTTCTCACAATTTAAAAAGCTAGAAGTCTGAATTCAGAACGCCGGCACCAGGATTAGGCTTTCCTCCTCTGTCGGCTCTGGAGGAAGGTCCTTGTCTCTTCTGCGTCTGCTTCCTGGTTCGTTGGAGATCTTCGTGTGGCTTGGCGTCTGTCTTACCGCATTTGGTGGTTTGATCTCTTTTATATCTCAAAATAGATTGACTCAAGATATACCCTACACCAGTCCTGCCTCATTAGCATAACAAAGACAACCCATTCCCAAATGGGATTATAGCCACAGGCGTAGAGGTTAGGATTTACAACACATATTTTGGGGGACACAATTCAATCCATAACACGCCTCAAAAGTATATAACTTGGAAAAAGAAATATCCGTTCATTTAGTGAAAGCAAGTGCTTATTGTTTTTGGCAGAATGCTTATGCATGAGGGTTTTAATATAAAAATCTGCATGGATGTGGCCAAGATGCTCTTTTATTTGGCTGTGAAACCCAGACAACCTAGCTATGAATTCTTGCTTTGTCACTCACTAGTTATGTGACCTTGGATATGTTACTTGAGCCTTGTTTTCCTCCTCTGTACAATGGGGCTAATCGAACCTGTCTTACAGAGGCTTTGTGAGGTTTAGCAATAATGGATATGGATTTTTTAGCACAGAGTTGTCATTGTTACTTGCTGTCGAGTCACCTCTGATGAATGGCCACCTTATGAGCAACAGAAGGAAAGTCACCCGCTCCCGCACCATGCTGGTTATCACTGGTGTGTCTGAGCCCACTGCTGTGGCTGTGTGTCGGTCCATCTCACTGAGGATTTCCCTCGTTTTTGCTGACCCTCCGCTTTACCAGACGTGATGTTTTCTTCTAGCCATTAGTCTCTCGTAATGATGTGTTCAAAGGAAGTGAGTTGAAGTCTTCCATTCTCTCTTCTAAAGAGCATTCTGGTTATATTTCTTCTAAGCAGAAAGTAGCCACTCAGTACATGATAGTGGCTAATATTAAGGAATCTAATGATTACTCAAGGAACCCTCGTGGTACAGTGGTTAAGCACTTGGCTACTAACCAAAAGGTTGGCGGTTCAAACCCACCTAATGGCTCTGTGGGAGAAAGACCTGGCAATCTGCTGCCTTGTAGATTACAGCCTAGAAGATCCTATGGGGCAGTTCTACTGTGTCCTGTAGGGTGCCTATGAGCTGGAGTCAACTCAGCAGCAATGAGTTTTTTTTTTGTTTTTTTTTTTTTTGGTTTTAGGTCTACTCTACACAGTGTGTTCCAAGACCATCTCATATATACCATGAAAGGATATGAAGGTCCTTTTGAAGTTTAAGCATGTGTATAATTTAGCCTTGGCTGCATAAAAGAGACACTGCATATACACAGCACACCCTGACCATCTGGTTCTGTCTCATTGAGGAAACAATGACCCCAAGAGAGTTGGGCAAAGCAAAAACTCTGTCCATGTAAGGAATTTATTGTTAGATCTGTAGACAACTCACAGGCTCCTGAATTGCACCATCAAAGACATTCGTTAACAGTAGTTCCGGACGTATTCCGTGATGTAACAAGTGTGAGTTGTTGAAGGGATCTCTCTCTGTGTCTAACCAGCAGTAAGGTCCTGTTTTTATCTCCTATTATTAATTCCCACCACCCGTCTGTCAGTCTGTCATACTGTGGTGGCCTGTGTGTTGCTGTGATGCTGGAAGCTCTGCCACTAGTCTTTCAAATACCAGCAGGGTCATCCATGGAGGACAGGTTTCAGTGGAGCCTCCAGAGTAAGACAGAGTAGGGAGAAATGCCTGGCGATTTACTTCGTGAATTAGCCAATGGAAGCCCTGTGGATCACAACAGAACATTGTCCAGTATAGTGCTGGAAGATGAGCCTCCCCCTCATCCTCCCTCCGCCGCGACAGGAAGGAAATAGACAACAGCCAAGACAATGAACTGTAATATACCAGCGATTGTGAAGGTGGTGCAGGACCGGGCGGTGTTTCGTTCTGTTGTACACAGGGTTGCTATGAGCCGGAACCAACCCGAAGGCACCTAACAACAACAGTTGGTTGTAGACTCTGGCTTCACAAATTAAACCCTGTGTTTCTCTAGTTTTGATCTCTCCAGGATTTTCCTGCTGGCATCTGATTTGGCATTTCTCTGGAGCCATAGCATGTCCTTTGTCTCCCTCTGTCTCCGCTGTTCCCTGCCAATCCCCCAGCTCCTGCGTGTTTGTAGGGAGGTGCTGGGAATACTAGAAAGGGTTAGCTGCATTCATAGCTGGAGGAGGAATTTTCTCCACACACTTCGATGACTTGGGGGACACTGTCACTACCTCACCCTCTCCCCAAAAGTTAACCTGTTCCTGAAATGTTGCTAGTCAGTCATAGGTGTGGCATGATTTTCTCAGTAGAGGACAAGGGTGTGTCAAGTAACTCCAGCAAACTGCTTCACATGTGTTTTACCAAACCCTCCCTTATCTTTGAGAAAGAAATTAGATTGTAAATATTGAGACTCCACAAGTAGCCCAGGTTTTGGGATCTTCTACATATAAGTTCTGATTTTTTTTTTTTTTAAGATATTTAAATAATGTGATTACAGTTTACAGTTTCTACAGCCACTTAAGAGTCTTCCTGTGCACCGTCACGTAACTCCACCATGACTGGGTTGAACACAGGGATATTTTCCTAACTTCAGACTTCCAATTTTATACTTGATATTGGCATCGCTGACCACTATTAGCCTGAGTTTTTAAAACGTTGTCCCCTTTCAGTATTGGACGTCTGCTGAATGCTGTGATGGGTGATATCCGTCCCTGTGGTTTATGTGTCAGTTTGCATTCTTGTAAGCTACACCCACTCAAACCAAAACATTCTTTTTTTTTTTTTTTTTTTGCTGTCGAGACTTCTTATATCTGTACAATCTGCCTGTCTCAGTTATGATGCAAATGTAGAAGAAGTGAATCACATGTCTACAGCCAGGCAGCATTTAACTACCAGTCTGCTGTCATTCCTCATGAATTTGGGGCACTTGGGTAGATTCTGTAAATTCAACAGATACATATTGAGTGGTTCATTCTTTTAACGCAGTATCCTTGCAGTCTTGAAAAATTATGATGAAGATGTACTTAGTGATTTTAAAAGAGGTTTACAATATGCGTAAAAAAGGCAAATCAGGCCACAAACAATATGAATACCATCATTGTATTTTATAAATAAATTGCATGCAGGTATGTACATTTATTTCTAAAAGTATGAGTATAATATAATCTGTATATTTGGACATAGGAGAGAGTCTGGAAGCATATAAACCAAAATGTTAATAGTGATTATTAGTGGGCTTTTTAGTGATTTATTTTTTTTTTTTCCCTTATCTCTATTAGCTAATTGTTCAGCAGTAAACAGTCTCATCTGCTGGTCATTTGTCTCATTTCCTTTTGGGAGTGGGGAGAAGAATACGGTACAGGCTTTCACGTTACGGTAAATTAGAAAACTGTGAACATATCTGCTGTCTCTTCTCCATTTACATTATAGGATGTAAATGCGTTGTGCCACATGGTAATGAAGCTGCTTTTCTTCCTTTCGATTAAGTGTCTTCTCCATGCCGGGTGCTGTAGTAAGAACTTGAAAACACGACGTAAAGTAGATCTTACTGTCATTACGCACATGCGCAAGGGGCTCAGAGGGTGTCAGTCTCCTGTCACACAGCTAGTATATGACTGAGCTGAGATTCAGACTCTGGGCTGGCTCTGGTGTCAGTTTTTGGGGTCTTTATAATTCTTACCGTAGACGTCTTGTCTGCTATTAGGATGCAGAGGGCGTGAGTGGATGATAAAGTGTTGCTTTAAAAGGAAGGTGCCCCCAGATTTCACCAGCACGCACCATCTTTCACAGCTTGCTTTGCTTTCCTCTTGACCCTTCAAGTAGAGTACAAACTTCTCATATCTTCCTGCATCTTAGTAGCTCTCACCTTCGTTAAGACGCTCTAACAGTACGGTGTTGGTGTTTAAAAGTTGGTGGTTTGAACCCAGCCAGTGGCACCGCAGAAGAAGGGCTTGGCAATCAGCTTCTGGTATGATTAGAGCCAGGAAAACCCTCTGGTTCTGATTTGTAACACATGGGGTTGCCATGAGTTAGAATTGACTTAAAACACTTCGGGTTGGCACTGGTAGTTCAGTGGTAGAATTCTTGCCTTCCACGTGGGAGACCTAGGTTCGATTCCCAGCCAGTGCACCTCAGTCACAGCTATCACCCGTCTGTCAGTGGGGGTTGGCTTGTTGCGGTGATACTGAACAGGTTTCAGCAGACCTTCCAGACTGTCATGGACTAGGAAGAAAGGGCTGATGATCTAGTTCTGAAAATCTGCCAGTGAAAACCTTATGGGTCACAGCAGACTGATCTGGGGATGGCACAGACGGGGCAGCCCTTTGTTCCACTGTACCAGGGGTCACCATGAGTCAGGGGCCGACTTGATGGCAGCTGACATCAACAACAAACGCTTGTGGACTTCTCTGTGCGGCAGTAGTGAGCGCCAGTGACATTCTGAGAGGCTGAATTCTGAGACACGCCCCCAGTGACCACAAGCCATCCCTCTTCTCTTAGGGAGGGGAGGAAAGGCAGTGGTCTGCTCACAGCTCATACAGTTCATCCCAAATGCTGTGGCATCACATGAACGCTGGCAACAGAAGGAAGCCCAGGAGCTAGACTAGTTTTGCCTCACATCCCTTGCAAACCTGCAAAAAGACAAAACAACACCCTTTGCTGTGGAGTCAACTCATGGTGACCCCATGTGTTACAGATGAGGTGTTCTATGGGGTTTTCTTGGCTGTAGTCTTTCCAGAAGCAGATTGCAGGCCTTTCTTCTGCAACGCCACTGGGTGGGTCCAAACCAACAACCTTTAGGTTAGTAAATAAGCGCCAACCCTTTGTGTTACCCAGGGCAATGGAGTCTTTAAAGTAGTCTCTGGAAATTAAAAAAAAAAGGGGGGGTCTTGAACTTGGTCCCTTCTGCGGTGGAGACAAAGCAGTCATCTGGCCGTACTCCCTTTTCTCCCTTTGTCTCTGGCTTCCTCTCATCCTCTTGCCTCTTTCCCACACTGTGTTTGGCCGGTCAGCATCTCAGACAAAGTGGCTTCGTCACTGATGACTCACACCGCCTGAGATGTGGCCTCCAGTGTCTCTCCGGCAAGTCCACATTCCCATACGGGCCTCATTACGGATCACTGTGGGGTCGTTGACCTCCGCCCGCAGTGGAGCTGTAGGTGTACCATATGGGGAAAGAGCAGGGTGCAGTCGTGAGGTCCCCTGCTTATTTACGAAGGCGTCTTCACACCAGCCCGTGGTGGGGGTGCAGGAGAGGAGATTGTAAATGCCACACCAAGAAAAGTGTTTCCTCCCCTCATCTGTCACGAGGATGACACATCTAGTGACAAAGGAATCAGGCACAAGATTCTATCGTATGTATTGATTGTTCCGAGCTCAGTCTTTAAAACTCAGTCACCCAAACAGTTGTACATCCGTCTGTTCTCAGGGATGTGTCTTGCACCTCAGAAGTACCCAAGTATTAGGTGCTGGGGCAGCTTGTCACCGAGAGGCCTGCGTACCTGCCTGATTTACCCACCACCACAACTTGCCACTGAGTCAGCCCCAACTCATGGCGACCATGTGTGTCAGAGCAGAACTGTGCTCGGCAGGGTTTTCAGTGGATGATTTTTCGTAAGTCAGTCACCAGGCGTTTTTTCCGAGGCGCCTCTGGGTGCACTCAAACCTCTAACCTTTTGATTAGTAGCTGAGCATGTTAACCGTTTGCACCACTCAGGGATTCCATGTGTGATTTACAGAATGGACTTAATATTGTTCTTTTTTTCATCTTTTTTTCTTCCAGTTTTCCAAAGAAATTAGACCATTTTCTTGGTGAAGAGACGTCAACCTGCTTATTTCAGAGGGTGAGTGAGTCTTTGATTTCTTCACATATTTTTACCCATATCAAAATGTTATCCAGCTATTGTGATGTTCCAAGAGCAGGTGTTTGGATAGTGTGCATTCTCAATCAAGGGAAGCTTCTAGAATTTTTCTCCCAAGAAAACTATTCTTCAGCTCTCCTCAGTATTGGGTCTTTCAGAGAAGATTTCCCCGTAGACTTCTCCGCCCTTTCTTTTCCCTGTTCGCAGTTAGGCTTTTTACGAGTTGTTGTGATCGTTCCCGTTACCTTGTCCAGCCCGCAGAGGGGTGAGACAGGAAGTTGCTGTCCTCAGTGACCGAGGCACAGACATAGTACTGCTGAGGGTAAAGGCAAACCGGCCGTTATGGTCACCTGACAGCCCTGTCTTGTGAATACAATGACCAAGATGATAGGATGTGCGCACCATGTAGGACCTCAGAGCCCACCCATCAGAGCCCCTTATTTACAGATGAGGCAGCTGAACACAGAGGGCTTTGAGGTGCCTGTTTGGGGTTTTCTGGGCAGCAGCGAAGCCAGGATTATGAGAGAAGCATTTGACTCCTAGCTGTGTGGTCTTCACACTGCCTGTTGAATCCACAGATTCTTTCTGAGGATGTGGAGTTATAGGTGGTTCAGCCTGATGTAGTATTGATAAACTACTGATAGTTGTTGTTAGTTGCTGTCAAGTCAGCTCTGACTCACGGTGACCCTGTGTGCAACAGGAGGAGAGGTTTCTGGGGGCCGCACCATCTTCATGGTCATTGTTACGCTCAAGTCCATTGTTGTGCCCACTGCGTCTTTCGAGTGCCTTCTAAGCTAGAGGACTCATCTTCCAGCACTAGATCGTACAGTAGTCTGTTGTGTTCCATAGACTTGTCATTGACTAATGTTTAGAAGCAGTTCGCCAGGCCTTTCTTCCTAGTCTCTGTTAGTCTAGAAGCTCTGCTGAAACCTGTTCACCAGGTGACTCTGTTGGTATTTGAAATACCGGTGACATAACTTACAGTGTCACAGCAATACTTATACCACCACGTTATGACAAACTGGCCAGCAGTGATGGAAGCTAATGATCACTCCTTTCTAAGGCAGGTGTCAGGAATGATGTGTTCAGTTGTTTAACCTTCTAGTAATCTTACTTGACTACTACTCTTAGGAATCCTGGTGGTGCAATGGTTAAGTGCTCGACTGCTAATCGAAAGGTTGGCAGTTCGAACTTACTCCATAGCTCTGCAGGAGAAGGACCTGGCAGTCTGCTTCCGTAAGGATTACAGCCTAGAAAACCCCATGGGGCCGTTCTGCTCTGTCACACGGGGTTGCCATGAGTTGGAATTGACTCAGTGGCACCCAGCAATAACAACAAGAGAGGCTGGTGGAGTGGGTGGAACACTTCTGTTATTGACATCATCTGAGAGGGCAAATTTCCCTTGCACACTTTCCAAACCATTGCATTTGCAATGCCACGTCATGTGCTGAGACTTGGTGCAACATCTGTTTTGCAGTAAGAAGCTGAGACCTGCAGGTGGGAGCTGGCCAGCTGCAGACCCGCCCATCCCCACACAAGGGTGTCAGCACCTGCAGGTGGGAGCTGGCCAGCTGCAGACCCGCCCATCCCCACAGGTGGGAGCTGGCCAGCTGCAGACCCGCCTGTCCCAACACGAGGCTGTCAGCACCTACAGAGGGTTCACAGGCCTCTCGTGGGTCATTATAAATCTGGCCTCATCGAGACTTTTGTAGAAACATGTCTTCATTACAAAAGAAAAATTACACTGTTTTTTACAGAAGAGCACAGTTGTGGGGTATGATGGAGAAAAGAATAAGAATGTGATTTTCTGCTAGAACCTGGGAAGGTGGACTTGACCGTGGTTCTCTTGACTCCTGTGCTACATCTGGCTCCGGGTCAGGGTCTTTTAGGTCAATGAACTAAGTGTGTTTATTTCCAAAACATTTCATCTCATCTGGTGGTTGGTCTGAGTGTGGTATTAAGAATCTATGACCATTACTTTATGCCGCTTGTCGACTCAGTCACTTTATCTTAGTATTTGGGGACTCCCCTTTTCCCAATTGGAGTAATTATGATGCAGCTTAATCTGTCTCCTTCTGCCTTCTGGCAGTGTATTGAATGGAATGTGGGACATGGATGGCTGACTCACTGAGAGCTCACCTGCTGTTACCCTAAGACTGATCTCTCCTTGTCCCCAGATGCGGTTTGCATGAATGTGCGTTGATTAGAAATTTCAACATGAGGGTTTCCATTTCCCGTCTTATGGAAGAGAAGCCCAAAAGGTTTATCCCCAGAACGTTTCACAGTATAATGTGGGACTTTGAGATCTGCTGCTCTTTTGGGAAACTGAGGGTCTCTGGAGAATCAAGAGATTCTGAGACTTAAAAAAAGCAAACCCTGTTGCCATTGAGTCACCTCAAACTGGTGGTCACCCCGTTTGTGTCAGAGTAGAACTGTGCTCCATAGAGTTTTCAGTGGCTGGTGTTTCGGATCTAGATTGCTAGAGCTTTCTTCCAGGTGCCTGTGGGTGGACTTGAATCTTCATCCTTTTGGTTAGCAGCCCAGCGTGTTAACCATTAGTACCATCCAGGTACTCCAGAGAGACTAAAAGTAGAAGACAATTAAGGGTCTCAGGAAATGGGGAAATGGCACATTTCATGCCTAGCTTGTACTATTCTTTTGGTAAACAATGATCTGAAAGAGAAGGGTCTGAGGAGAGAAAGGGTAAAGGAGTAAATAAGGACCACCTGGGACTCAGACCAGTTGTGGCTGCTCTGATTTCCTGCTGCGGTCAGAAGTGTTTTAATGCCATCACTAGGAGGCGTCCACTTAGCACCCAGGATATTGTGAGCCATTTGCTTTTACCAAATGGGAGGAAGACACATGGAAGCCGTGAGTTTTCTCCTAACAAGAAGCTCAGTGCCTGGGTAGGGTATGTACCGCCTTTGGGTGTGTACCTCATAGGACTGCAGGTCACATGCAGGAATACCTTGTAAAACATGAGTCACTGGGGTCATTTCGCGGTGTGCAGTTGGGCGGGATCCTGGGAACGATGCTGCTGTTTTTTCTAAGCGCAAACAGTGTGCATCATCGATGGTGCCCCTTTCAGGGAAATCTAGGGAGACGCTCTTGCCAGCACGGCTATTGTGTTTGCTAAAGGCCAAATGGCAATGGCATGTCCTGGTTCTGTAGCAACATGTCTGCGCCACCAGAGAAAACAAAATATTGACTGTGGCAGCCAGCCTGTCCTCGGCAGGACGAGCACAGCCCTAGTGCCCCCTTTTGGTTTCCATCTTATTCTGCCTGTCCCCTCCTAGGGCCTGTGACGGTGCAGGGAACGTGCGCTCACGGCCCGCGACGGTGCAGGGAACGTGCGCTCACGGCCCGCGACGGTGCAGGGAACGTGCGCTCAGGGCCCGTGACGGTGCAGGGAACGCGCGCTCACGGCCCGTGACGGTGCAGGGAACGTGCGCTCAGGACCCGTGACGGTGCAGGAGACGCGCACTCAGGGCCCGTGACAGCACAGGGGACGTGGACCTAGGGCCCATGATGGTGCAGGGGACGTGGACCTAGGGCCAGTGACGGCACAGGGAACGTGAACTTAGGGCCCGTGACGGCGCAGGGAACGTGCACTTAGGGCCTGTGATGGTGCAGAGAACGTGAATTTAGGAATCATTATTGCTGTTACTGCCTTCCAGTCAGCCCCCAACTCACGGCGACCCCATGTGCAGTGGAACGAAATTCTGCCTGATCCCGTGCTATCCTCATGATCAGTTGGCGATCAAACTGTTGTGATCCATAGGATTTTATTAGCTGATCTTCAGAAGCAGATCTCCAGGCTTTTCTTCCTGGTCTTAGTCTGGAAGCTCTTCCAAAACCTGTTTGGCATCGTAACAACTCGAAAGCCTCCCCTGACAGATGGGTGGTGGCTGTGCACGAGGGAATGGAACCCGAGTCTCCCTCACAGAAGGCTGGACTTCTGTCACTGAACCACCACTGCCCCCTTAGTAGTGCTTAATCTCCCTGATCTTAATCCTTGCGTCCCTTTCCCACTGAGCTTGGGACTTGGAGAGGGAGAAGGCGACGTTGCAGTAAGATCCCGCAGTCCCCTGCGTGTGCCAGGGTTGCCGGCAGCACCTCCCTGCCGTGTCTGCAGTAAGTGGGGAGGCCGTGCTTTTCATCATCCGGGTTGCAAAGCAGCTCCGTCGAAGGCAGAGTGGGTCGAGCATTTCCTGTACGTTGTGGTCGGTCAGCTGCTCCTGGCTGGACTGTTGGCAGAGAAACAGAGCAGTGTGAAATCTAGGGAAACAGAATACTCATTTACTACGCTACACGTATTTATTTATGAGACACCTACCAGTGTCGAGTGCCATGCCAGGCAAAGTAGGGCTGTACAAAGAAATACAACACACAGCTCTTACCTTCTAGAAGCCTCTACCAGAGGCACAGTTTCTAATTGCAGTTTCTTTACAATGTGCATTTGGACTTCAGTGTTTCTCTGTTTTGTCATCTATAAAATCTGCCATAAAGCCACATCCTTCATTGCTCTTGACTTCAACAGATGCCATTTTCCCTGAACTCCTGGAGCATTTTTTTTTTTTTTAACTCTTTGCCATCCACTTATGCTTGTCCTATTTTTTGCTTCCTAATCACACACAGTTTTGTTTTGTATTCATTTAAAGAGCTGATTTAGACGAAGATTCTTCTTATGTCATCTGGTCTGCCTCTGTCTTTTTTGTTTCTGTGTGTGTGGTAAAAAATGTAACGTTTGCCGGTTCATCAGTTTTTACATGTACAATTCAGTGATGTTAATTCTCTCCTTCACCTTGTGCAGCTGTGATGTATTATCTGTTTGTATACATGTTGCCTTGGGGGCCCTGGTGGCGCAGTGGTTAAGAGCACAGCTGCCAACCAAAGGCCAGCAGTTTGAATCCACCAGGCGCTCCTTGGAAACCCAATGGGGCAGTTCTACTCTGTCCTATAGGGTCACTATGAGTTGGAATCCACTCAACAGCAATGGGTTTTTTTTGGTATTGCTTTGAAGGACCTGAGCTGTCTTCCCGGGTAGGGGATGAGCCCTTCAAGGTTAGGAACCATGTATCTTCTTCATTTTATAAAAAACATTCTCTAATGCATATTACTGAACCCTGCGGACAGAAGACGCTCCATTAGTATGTGTTAATGATAGTATTATATTCCTGTACTACCTCACAAGGAAATTGTGAAACAAGTCTGGAGAATGTACTCAAAATGCACTTAAGTTCTTCAGAGAAAAGATAAATTCAGAAAATTATTTTTCTTGTGTAGTTTCAAAAAAAATATGTAGATATGAAATCACAAGGTAAGACTATCTAAAGACCTCACATTTCCTCTTCTTGCTTTGTGTGGCTGCAAACCATAAACTGTGTACCTCAAGGTTTTACACGGATGGGCCTTGAGATATCCTTTTTCCACCCCCCACTTCTCCCAACATTCTCTTCTTCTATTGATCTTGCTTTATCATATCAATGGAGCCAGACTTCTTAGTCAAACCCCTAGCAATGTCTTTGGAGTTAATAAGTAAGAGATTTGAAGGAATTTTCATTAGGGTGACAGATTTGATAGACTAGGATAATGAGTCCATTTAGTTGTGGGGTCTGTTGAGGTGGAGAGGTTTTTATCTTACAGAAACTTTTATCTTAAAAGAATATTCTTCTCTTCCCAAGTTCTGAACCAACCGAGAGTTAAGGCAAGTGATAAGGCAATTATAAATGCACCTGTGCGACTGATAACAGTTAACTAAGAAGCTGTAGCTTCGGGTGAGAGCCAAAGGGGCGGGCCACTGTCTATGAAGAGAGAAGAAGAAAGAGACCAGAATCCCCCTACCCTCAAAATTTTGATAGATTAACTCTACCTAGTGGAGTTAAGAGGAAGAAATGCCTGGATGAGGTTACCATTAGTTGGGGTCCAACTCAACAGCACCTAACAGCAAGTGGAGGTAAGGAATCCCTGGGTCCAGCATGCTTAGCTGCTAACCATATGTTGGAGGTTTGTCAACTCAAGGTGCCTTGGAAAAAAGGCCTGGTGATCTACTTCTGAAAATCAGCTATTGAAAAACTTACGGAGCACAGTTCTTCTCTGACCCATGGGTCTCTGTGAGTTGGAATCAACTCAAGGGCAACTGGATGGTGGAGTTCACTCTACCCAAGGAGAGGCATGGACCACATTGGCTGATTCCCCAGCCAGCTAACTCAGTCCTCATCCTCGGGGAAGAAAGTGTGTGGAGCCAGAGGCCAGGGGGGTTTAGGGACAATCTCCTGCCTAGAAAAGTGAGGGCAGAATGGTGTGTCTCTCCTGCTCTGCTCCCTCTCCCTCTCCTCACCCTAAATAGCCAGGCAGACCTCCCTGGCAGCCCTCTAGCCTTCTTACCCATTCTGCTTTCCTCATAGCTCATGTTATTGTGTGAAATTGTCTCTCGTGTACGTATTTTCTCGTTTATTTTTCATCTCCTCTACTAGAAATTTAGTGAAAGGAAAAGCTTTTCAGTCTCATTTACGGCTGTGCCCCACTACTTAAAACTCCTTGAAGCACGTGGGAGGCATTTGCTACATATTTGTTGAATGAATAAATGTTGTTTTATGCCTCTGCTCATGCTCCTTAATTGCCTGGACATTCTTGCACCCTGTCTTGCCTGGAAAGCACATATTCATATCTGAAGGCTCAGTTCAGCTGTTACTTTCTCTGTGGGGCCTTTCCTTGCTTCCTGTATTCCACATGGAAGGAGACCTTCTGTAACTGGCCATTTGCTCTGTCTGTGTGTGTGTGCATCTTTGTGTGTGTGCATAATGTATGGGTGTGCATATGTGCATTTGTGCCATGCGAGTGTATGTGTGATATGTGAAATGTGTGTGCAAGAGTGTGTGTGTATGTGTGCATGCGTGTCTGTATATTCTCTCTGTCTCTCAGGCTGTGTAACATTTTAGTTCACTTATTAGCTTACATATGTATGTCACCCTTACTAGATTGTAAACTTCTCAAGCACTTGGCCATCTCTTATTCATCCTTGTTTCTCTAATATCTGCCATGTGTAGTAGGTAATCAGTAAATAATATTAGCATTCTAAGTGCTTCCAACATGCCATGCATGGCTGTATCTTAGTCCTTAAAAATAGCTATCCAAGTATCTGACATGTATTAACTGGAATAATCCTCAAACAACCTTAGAAGTTACATATTACTTTTAACTTTCATTTTACAGATTAGGAAATTGGGGGCATAGAAAGGCCAAGTGACTAACCCCAGGTCTCACAGCTAGTCTGATTCCATAGCTGTTATTCTCTGCTGTCTCTCAGACAGTGTGCATTTATAGAAATGAACAGTTGAATGAATGAGAATCCTAGAAGCACGGAATGAGATCATTAAATAGGCCCAAAGACACTGGGCTCAACACTAATAAGACTAAGAAACGATCACTAAGCCAGCCTGAGATTAGCCATGGCTGATGTAGACTCCTGAGGCCGTGGGCCAGCCACGTCCGCAAGTGGATCCCTAAGGCTTTATTGTGGGCATTGCACTCAACTCCTGCTTATTCATGGCAGCACAGTGGCATGGGATAGAGAAAATAAATAATTGCCATTATATTTTAAGAATTATTTCCTAATAAGAAAATATTCAGTCATCAATTATGAGTGAAACAGCTGCTGTGTGCAAGACTCACTCCTAAATTGGGAGGGAATGGATTGCAGGAGACTGTGAGCTGAAGGTGAGGAGACAGTCCTAGACACGGAAGACAAGGTCGCCTTATTGAAGAGGCAAGGCGTGGTTACAGGAATGCTTAAGGAAATTAAAATAAATAAAGAGCAGTAAATACAAATGCTCAGATGCTTTCACAAGGCGTTATTAAACCAAAAAAAAAAAAAAGAACCCTTGCTATTGAGTCAGCTCTTACTCATGACAGTCTTATGTGTATCAGAGGAAAACTGCTCCATAGGGTTTTAAATGGCGGATTTTTCCAAAGTAGATTGCCAGGCCTTTTGAGGTGCTTCTGGGTGGACTGAAACCGCCAGCCTTTCTGGCACCTCTGGGTGGACTTGAACCTCCAACCTTTCAGTTAGCAGCCAAGCACTTAACTGTTTGCCCCACCCAGGAACTCTGTAAAGCATTATTACGCACAATTAACTGCCAAATGGCGATATTCAAGACAATGAAAGCAACTGTATTAGTCAGAATACGATAGGTGTATGCTGCAGTAACAATCAGCCCTGAAGTCTCAGTGGTTTAATAAAACAAAAGTTAATTTCTCACCCTGGCAGTATCCACTGTGGACCTGGTGTCTCTCTAGGACCGCTGTCCTCCGCACATAACACAGTGATCCAGGCTGCTTGGATCTTGTTGTCCCAGCCCCTAGAGGCTCCTTCATGACCATGGAGTAGGAGCTTTGGCCTGGCAGGGCCCTGTGTCACCTGCCACGTCCCAGGCATTGCACTGTTTATCCCGGCTGTATCACTTCTGTTCTCTCGGTCTTTAGTTCCTCTCTCACCCGGTACCAGTTGGTGCTCGATGACTATTTGTGGCATGAACGCAGGAATGACCTGTCCCTCACTGCTGACAGCGTTTATAGCAGCAATGCAGATGACAGACTCAGAAAGCCAGACTTCAGACATTAGATCAGGCTTAACAGTATTTGCTAATATTAAAAGAACGTCAATAAAAATAACAACATACCTAGTATTAATTAGCCATGGTGAATGGAAGATCGTAAGGACCTGGGCAGATTGAGCGGCTGAGCTAATGCTGAAGGCCCAGTTTTCAGACCTCAGGCCTTTGTCTCTACAGTCCGTACCACTCTGTCTACACTGTCCCCATCACCCTGTCTACACAGTCTCCACCACTCTGTCTACACTGTCCCCATCACCCTGTCTACACATTCTCCACCACTCTGTCTACACTGTCCCCATCACCCTGTCTACACATTCTCCACCACTCTGTCTACACTGTCCCCATCACCCTGTCGACACGTCTCTACCACTCTGTCTACACTGTCCCGATCACCCTGTCTACACAGTCTCCACCACTCTGTCTACAGTGTCCCCATCACCCTGTCTACACATTCTCCACCACTCTGTCTACAGTGTCCCCATCACCCTGTCTACACATTCTCCACCACTCTGTCAACACTGTCCCCATCACCCTGTCTACACAGTCTCCACCACTCTGTCTACACTGTCCCCATCACCCTGTCTACACAGTCTCCACCACTCTGTCTACACTGTCCCCATCACCCTGTCTACACATTCTCCACCACTCTGTCTACACTGTCCCCATCACCCTGTCTACACAGTCTCCACAACTCTGTCTACACTGTCCCCATCACCCTGTCTACACAGTCTCCACCACTCTGTTTACAGTGTCCCCATCACCCTGTCTACACAGTTCCCACCACTCCGTCTACACTTTCCCCACCACTCCGTCTACACTGTCCCCATCACCCTGTTTACACATTCTCCACCACTCTGTCTACACTGTCCCCATCACCCTGTCTACACAGTCTCCACAACTCTGTCTACACTGTCCCCATCACCCTGTCTACACAGTCTCCACCACTCTGTTTACAGTGTCCCCATCACCCTGTCTACACAGTTCCCACCACTCCGTCTACACTTTCCCCACCACTCCGTCTACACTGTCCCCATCACCCTGTTTACACATCTCTACCACTCTGTCTACACTGTCCCCATCACCCTGTCTACACAGTCCCCACCAATCCGTCTACGCAGTCCCCGCCACTGTCTGCACAGCTTGACAACGAGTCCTCTACTCTGTCAATGCGGCCTCAGCTTGCCTTTACAGGTTACGTGTTATCTAGCCCCAGCCTGCCTTTCTAGCCTTGTTCCTCTTGAATGAGGTGGAGATCATCATCCCCATTTATAAGTTAGGAAATTTAATTATGGAGAGGGAAGCTTGTCCAGATGCTGCCATGATTCCAGCCCAGGTGTGTGTGACTCCTTGCACAGCCCCTCTACTGCGTCAGGCTCTCTCCCACGTTTCCCGCTTTCCCACATGCTGGGTCCTCAAACACCCAGGTCCTGGGCAATGGAGGGGGCAAAGCAGAGCAGCTGACTGTGCCAGAGATGCTGGGAGGCCCCTGTGTGAATCAGCAAGGAGACTGGAGCATCCACAGGAAGTGGGAAGTTACCCTGGAAAGGTAGGTTGGGGCTGTACTCCATGGTCAGACCAAAGAATGGGGCCTCTCAACCGCATCTGAATGTAGTATTTGGTCAAGAGAAAGCTGAGCGCGAGGAGGACATGTGATCACAGCCAGTAACAAATTCCTAGAAAGTGATGCTTGTTCCTTTCTGGTTTGGGGTAAGGAGGGAGAAGGTTAAGTTGTTTGGCCGCTCACTGTTTAAAGGTGGGCAGGGTCCTGCATGAGAGCCCCGAGCTGGGGTGGGCAGTCACTGGACACTTTTCAGCAAGCTAGTGATGTGATCAGCAGTGTTTCCATGAGATTAGCTTCACAGCGTGTTCATGGCCCATTGGGTGGTGGGGAGAAGCCAGACATGGAGGCCCCAATTGGGGGGCTGCTGCAGGCCTGAGGAGATAAGGCCTGGAAAGTGACTGTGGAAACCTTGTGAAGAAGGGACAGATGTGGGAGACATTGCAAAGAAAAAGTTGGTCAAAACAGGGTGACTGGACATAAGAAACAAGGGAAGGGAAAGGGGTTGGAGATAACTGAGTTTGTGAGTCCGAGTGTCTTGTAAAGGTGTCCTATTTTTGAAGTCCTTGGGGAGCGCAAATGGTTAACACGCTCAGCTACTAACTGAAAAATTGGTGGTTCGAGTCGACCGGGGGCTCCTCAGAAGAAAAGCCTGGCTATCTGCTTCCAAAAAAATCAGCCACTGAAAACCCTATGGAGCGCAGTTCTACCCTGACACACGTCGGGTCGCCATGGGTCAGAATCAACCCAATGACAACTGGTTTGGCTTTTGGTTTTTTATACTGTTTTTTTAATTATTATTGTTATTTTCATAACAGCATCCTCTTGTGAGTTGAGGCTTCTTTGCCAGAATTGGGATCTAGTCTGGGCCCATGGTAGGCCGTCGGGATAATTGAGGATTGCCCTTCACCCAAGCGTTTCCACTCATCCTGACCTGTGCCTCCCTTCCTGTCCCAAGCTTAAGGATCAGTCTTAAATCAGCAGCAGAATTGTCAGGCTGAAATTCATCTCCATCCTGGCCCTCTAGTGGAAGTAAAATGGCTTAAATGCGGGTGAGAAAGTGACTTAACTTTGTGGTTGCTGAGTCTGGCCGCTGATAAGAGAGGGCTCAGCGTCTTCTCCCTCAGAACTGCCTCTCTCCTGCCCGCTCGCCTTGCTATCAGATGCAGCCTCCCCGCGGCTCTGGGAACTAAGTGGCAATGTTTTGGTGGTCCCTACGATTTTTGCAAGCTGACAGGTTTGTTTGTTTTTTTTAGATTTACAAGGCCACACACACTGCTTTCTCGCTCTGTTTTTGGTCAGACACGAGGGAGCCAGCTTTGATTTGAGAGAAGGAATGCTCTTTGATGGGAGGGAGGAGGAGTGCATTGCCCTCCCGTTTTACTTTCTGGGGTGAGTCACGTCACTGTTCATAGGTACCAGTCTCTGCTGGCCCAGGATGGCCTAATGAGAGAAGCTACGGTTATTTGCAGTTCAGACCCAGGACTCCTTTTATCTCCAAGGAACTGGAGAGAATGTCTGGGCTTCCCGGGATTCCGGGGTCCATCAGTGCTAAATCTCCTTTCCCTGAATACAGGCTAGAGCTGGGAGCATTGGTGGTTCAGTTCCCAGTCAGTGCACCTCAAGTATAGCCACTACTCATCTGTCAGTGGAGAGTTACGTGTTGGCTGAGGCGCTCTGGTGACACAATGGTTAACCAAAAGGTCTGCAGTTCAAACCTACACAGTGGCTCCGCAGGAGAAAAAAACTGGCAATCTGCTCCCATAAAGATTACAGCCTAGGAAACCCTATGGGGAAGTTCTTCTCTGTCATATGGGGTCGCTGTGAGTCGGAATCAACTCAGTGACACCCAACAACATGATGCTGAACAGGTTTCAGCAGAGCTTCCAGGCTAAGAGAGACTAGGAAGAAAGGCCTGTTGATTGCTTATAAAAATTAACCAGTGGAAACCCTACAGATGACAGTGATCTGCTCTCCACCTAATCCTAGGGATGATGCAGGGATGGGCAGTGTTTTGTTCCGTTGTGTGTGGGGTCCTCATGAGCCTGGGGCCATGTTCACAGCAGCTAACAGCAGGCTGGAGCTGCAGATACGCTACTGGGGGAGAAGAGACCCTGTAACATCCTGCCTTCCGTGTGGGTCAGCGTGGCTGGTACCACCTTTCTCTTCCTCCCTCTGCTGCTTTTGCCAAGAGCACACTGTCCTACAGACATGGTAAGCACGGTGCTACTCTTGCTTACCAGGTCACGTGTAGTGAACACTCACATTTTCTCACCGCATCAAAGGTTCTCCTAGGTATGGCTGGCATCCGTCTCTCTCCCAACCCCACAGCAGCTTCCTGCAGAATCAAAGCCTCTTCAAATTTATAGTCCCTGACAGTGGCGGATGACCCAGTCAGCAAGGTAAGCACTGTTTACTTGTGCTTACTTCCCAGTCTGCGTGTGTTTACCTTACTGACTAGGTAATCCGCCCCTGCTCTTGTCCTTACCTGATACCGCCCCTTGTCCATTAGGCCCTGCTGTCTACCCTGGTTGATGCATGAGCTACTCCTGTCTGGGAAAGATTGTCCGTTCTTCACACCAAGCAAGGTGTAGTGCCCCATGTGGCATTGAAGAAACTTGGCCTTCCAGACCATTTCAGTCCCTCTTAAAAAACAGAACCAAACCCGTTGCTGGCAAGTCAGTTCTGACTCACTGCAACCCTACATGTGTCAGAGTAGAACTGTGCTCCATAAAGTTTTCAATGGCTGAGTTTTCAGAAGTAGATCACCTGGCCTTTCTTCAGAGGCCCTTCTGGGTGGACTCCCAACACCAACCTTTCAGCCAAGAGCTATTTGCAGCACCCCCCCCCAAAAAAAAAAAAAAAAAAAAAACCTATTGCCATCCAGTCGGTTTCGACTCATAGCGACCCTATAGGACAGAGTAGAACTGCTCCATAGGGTTTCTGAGGAGTGCCTGGTGGATCCAAACTGTCAACCTTTTGGTTAGCAGCCGAACTTTTAACCACTATGCCACCAGGGATTCTTAAATGTCTATAAAATCACCACGGTGTATTATCTTGATTTGTGAGTAAGATCCCTTTGAAATTGCAAACTGATTGGAAGCCTCTGTTTTTCCGTGGGAGATGTATATTTCACACAAGGCTAAACTATGTAGATGGTTATATATTGTGTTGCAAGAAAAAGGTAGAAGTGAGCTTTAATGTTTTCTTTCCATTTTCTGTTGTTCCAAGTGTTATTTCTTCCTAGTACTAGAGACTTTAAACATGCCGAATTTCCAGTGATATCTATATTCTTTTGATGTACTTTGCACAGAAACTAAAGTAGGAGCAGGCTTCAGAGCAAGCTAACCAAAGAATCTTGGGTCTTTTGATCACTTTCCATTAGCGTGAACAGTAATCTCTGTCCCGCTGGATTTCGTTGGAAAGGATGTTCGCTGTTTAACAAAGGGAAACACGTTGCTGGATAGTTAACTTGTCTTCTCAATCCATACGTGAGTTAACTCTGTTGGCATTGAGGGGATTCGGAATGCCCAGAACATTTCCATAGCCGTTGGCTGAACTTTTGAAATGGGCTTGCACTAAAAGAGCGGATACCTAATAGATACTTTACTTACAAAGCCTTCTGTTTCAATGGGGAATCCCGGGGGCCTCTAAGCCACATCTTACTGTGTAACATTTGTTAAGAGAAACCCGAGTGCAAGGGGGTCATGTGATCAAAGCCACTAGCAGAATCCTAGAAAGTGATGCTTACTGTTGGTTTTGGAGTTGGTGGTGGTCGTTGTGGGGAGAGGGTCTAAGCCGCTGTCCCTGTCACTGTTTTAAAGTATATTCTGCTGTTGCTGCCGCTGCTGGTCTTGGCCGGCACCCTAACTGGCAGGAGGGTGGCGTTGCTGTTTGTTGCCGGAGGTGTCTGAAGACCTGTGGACAGAACTCGTTGAGAAAGCAGATCCCAGGACCAGTTATTTCTTTCCTTAGTCTGTTCTATTCTTCTTGGCTTTGTGACATATTATTGAGGGGAAAAAAGGCTTACATCCTAAAGTGGTTTTGTATCTTAAAAGAAAGTGGCTTTTAAAGGTTTAGAACTTGGAAATACTGATTTTTTATTTTTTTTAATTCAGTGTTCGATAAGCTCATTTGCTGACATTGTCCTCGGAGTACAGTAAACAAAGCAATTACTTTGCATTTAATTTCAAGTGCGTACTTTCCTTAGAGTTTGAGAGGTGGTTTGAGATGTTTGTCTTTTCAACCTTCGGCTGTTTCCTAGTTCTGTGAGTATAATAAATTCCATAGCTTCAAAACGTGCTAGCAGACTGTGTCTTCCGCAGGAGTTATTTATGGATGCTCAAACAAATAGTGCTTTCTGAGGAAGATAGCTGTGTATGAAAACTGTGTGGTAAAAACCTTTCGGATGTGAGGAGAAAGATGGTGGCCGCTCTCGAGGCCAGAGCCTCACCATTATGAGCTTCTATTTGTAGGGAAGCTGAGCACCTGGGAGGTCTCCTCGTGTTGCTAGGGCAACCACTAAGGCAATGAGGTGTCCTGGGACTGACCGTTTAGTTTCTCCCCACAATTTCTCCTCAGAACTGAACACTGTTTCCTTCAATCCTCCCCAACCACTTCCCCTCTCTTTCTCCTGCCTCCTGAAGGACACTTTGGTTGCACAAATACAGTAAAACCTGCAAAAGCTGGAACCTGTCAGGCAGAAACCTGTCAGAAAAGGAAAACTCAAGCATTTTCCACTGGTAGAGAGTGGAGCCCCGGTGGCGCAGTGGTTAAGAGCTCGGCTGCTAACCAGAAGGTCAGCAACTGGAATCCACCGGCTGCTCCTTGGAAACCCTGTGGGGTCTCTGTGAGTCAGAATTGACTCGATGGCAGCGGTTTTGGTTTTTGGGTTTCATGGAGAGCGATAGAAAAGTGATAGGGCAGAAAACTTACAAGAAGGAAAAGCAAGGCAGTCCCATCAAGCTCCGGCCCTCACAGGTTTCACGGTATTACCTGTTTGAACTTGTGAGACACAGGTAAACAGTCTGGTGGAGAAGGTGGCAGTTTCAGACTTTCATTGTTGGCAGGATGGTTCTCAGAGAGAAAGGAAAGCGGAAGGTTGTGGACACCTGAATAATGGGAACTGAGTAGCCTGAAGGAAATGCTGTATGTCAGCCCCTGTGTTGTTAGCTATCCAAATCGGCCCCTGACTCCGAGTGACCCTAAGCATAATGGAACGAAACGTTAGCTGGTCCTGCGCCAGCCCTATGATTGGTTGAAGGTTGGGCAATTTTCCATTATGATCCATAGAGTTTTCATGGGCTGATTTTCGGAATTAGATCACCAGGCTTTTCTTCCTGGTCTGTCTTAGTCTGGAAGATCCATAGATACCTGTTCAGCATCACAGTTAATGCAAGCCTCCACTGACAGACGGGTGGTGGCTGTGCATGAGGTACATTGGCCAGGAATTGAACCCAGGTCACCTGCATGGAAGGCAAGAGTTCTATCACTAAACCACCACAGCCCCTGTCAACCTCTGTTGTGTTGTTTTTAGGTGTTGTGAGTCAGTTCTGACTCCTAGCGACCCAATAGGACAGAGTAGAACTACCCCATAGGGTTTCCAAGGAGTGGCTGGTGGGTTTGAACTGCCAACCTTTTGGTCAGCAGCCGAGCGCTTAACCACTGCGCCACCAGCGTTCCTGCCAGCCTCTAGTCCTGCATATACCAAGACTCAAGCCTATTCTCTTTAACGTCCATTGTTTAAAACACAGAGGAGTTTGGATATTATTCTTCATAATTGAAGTTGTTAGCCCCTGTCCATTTATAAGTGGAGAGGAAGACAAATAGCCACTGTGTTTATCCCCACACGAGAGATCTTCTGGGTGAACTACGGAACTAATGACTGTCAAATTCACACCGAAGCCCTCTAGTGGCCACTGGGATGCTGTTTAAGAAGGAGTTTCCCAGCTTCCACCACTTGCATCTTTAACTAAACCAAGCCTTGACAGTAGGTGAGTAGTATCATACCCACTCCATCCTTATTTTCTTGCTATGATTTGTCTACTACGTAGAAAAAAAAAAAAATCAAAAGTTTTTTTTTTTTTTTTGGGAGTGCAAAAGAAGTAGTGCTATTGTTCCATCAGCTTAGGTCCAGTCTTACATCTACGGCACTTCTGTGTTACAGATCTACTGGATGGTGACAGAAAGCTCTCTAGAACTTTGAAACAAATATTTTTTCCCAGCCAGCTAATTCAGTAACGTGAAGAATTGTACTGTTAGCACTAGTGGGTAGGTCCTCTACTAACTTCCACCCACAAACAGACAAGCTTTATAAAAATACAAAATCTTCTTGGATATTTAGTTGGCCAAGGCAAAATTTGTTTTCCTCACTCAGAAAACAAGCAGAAGGTCGATATGGTTAAAGCAATTTTTACTCAAAATTATCTTTGCATGAATTATGTAAATTAAGTTTTGTTTTTGATACTTTGCTTTCCTAGTTGGTTCGGTCAGTTAGGTGGTTACTGTGAACTCAAAAGGTATATAGGAATCTGCTGGGAGTCTTGTTAGAGTGCAGATTCTGACTCTGCAGGTCTGGGGTGGGGCCTGAGACTCTGCATATCTATCCAGGTCCCAAGTGATGTCATTGCTGCCGGTTCATGGGCCACACTGTGAGTAGCAAGGTTCTAGGTCATGCAGAGGACAGGAGATGAAAGAGCCCCAGTCTGCATCCTCAAGTATCTTAAGATCTGAAAAAGGTCTAGAAAAAGTATATAAACAATTACAGCATGAGACAGAATGGGATTTAAAAAAAAAGCAAACAAACCAGTTGCCACCAAGTCGATTCTGACTCATGACAACCCCTTGTGTGTCAGAGTAGAACTGTGCTCCACAGGGTCTTCACTGGCTGATTTTTCTGGAAGTAGATTGCTAGGCCATTCTTCTGAGGCACTGTAGGACAAAGAACTTGGTTTGGCCTTTTGACTCTGGTTTCTGAAAATAGCCCAGGCAATCAAGATGCCTTTGTTTTCCAAAATATCCAGGGAAGTAGGGGCTACAGGCCCCCATACTTGGGGAACTAACTTCAGGAAAGGAGGAGGACATGATGTAGCCATGCGTATTTGTTGATTGGATGGATCATAATTATTCGTCAACGCCTAAGTCACGCATATTCATTGAGGTTCCAGTGACTAGAAGACCTGAGACCTTGGAGTGCTCTTTTTGGGGCCTCCTGGATTGGTGAGGAGCCCAGGTGGCGCAGTTGATAAGAGCTTGGCTGTTAACCAAAAGGCCGGCAGTTGGAATCCACTAGGCACTCCTTGGAAGCCCTGTGGGGCAGTTCTGCTCTGCCCTTTAGGGTTGTTATGAGTCGGAATCGACTCGAGGGCAATGATTTGGTTTTCTTGGTTGTATTACTGAGAACATGTCTGCACTGGAGAGGGTGTGGCTTGTCCCTGGGGACAATGGTGGCCCCGTGCCAGGACCTCTTCCAGACCTTTGCCGGATGCATCTCTTTACTTGTATCCTTTCTGGTTGTCATAAATGGGTAACTGTAAGTACAGGTAATAGTTTCCATGAGTTCTGTGAGTCACTGTAGTGATTTATCAAATACCTTGGGAGCAGTGAGAACCAGCAGAGAGGCTGGTGTTTGCCGAGTTTGGCAGGGCTGGAAGGACAGAGCCCTAACTTGTGGAGACCCAACCCTGGGTGGTTCAGGTCGTATAGAGAAAGTGCGACATAGGCAGCTCGTGTGAGAATGATGAAGTGGGAAAGCGGGGATATAAGTTATCTTCACATTTGGAAGTTGGCCTTATGTCAGGTATTATTTGTACCGGCACCTTAGGGTAGATTCTAACCGCTGACCTTTTGGTTAGCAATAGAGCTTGCTCAACCATCGGCACCACCCAGGGACTGCAGAATGTGACGAGATGTATAATAAAATTAAAACATGCTTCGTCAGGTGAAAAATGGGAGAAATCACTTTTGATCAGCCAGATCAAGAAAATCTTCATGGAAAACTTCCGGCAAAATGACACTCTAGGCAGAAGCACCATGCCGTCCCTCCACAGCAAAGATCTGAAAAACTAAGCCGAACAGTGGCCACAACAATCCTGAAACCCTAAAAGATCAAATGAAGAGATAAAGAACTCAGCCAAGCAACAAATGGAGGGAGAAAACTGACAGAGAATGGAGAGTGAGGAGAGATTCATGCAGAGGTCCTCTGTCAGCTAACGCAGCGTGGATCTGCCATCTTGGACTCCTATCGGAGACCAGCAAACGGGGTATGAGAAAGCAGCTTCATGGAGCTTCCAGCGGGAGACAAAACAACTGGTAATTTGTGATATACGCTTTCCCACCCCCTACCCTTCTTCACCCCAGCTCGGCCTCCTCTGCTTCCTGCGGCCACAATCTCTTGTCCGGGAAGAACTGGCTACTTGGATTCCACCCACCCGAACGGGCCGACTCTGTGAGTGCCATTTGTTGGCTGTTGGTGTTGCTTTTTTCCAGTTCTTTTCATTTCTTCCTTACCTCTCACCACCTCCCCCTCCTTTCGCTCAAATACCTGGCTCCATGTGCCATCTTTGCTTCTTCCTGAGGGGCTGCGGAGCTCCATTCAAGTGTAGAACTGCTTGCCAGTCTGAGTCGCCGCGCTGGTGGGATCCCAGGGCTTTTGTTCATTTGTTTGTTTTAAATTGTTTGTCTTCTTTTCCTTTTCTTGAGTTGGAAGCCCAAACCTACCCCCTCAGCTTGCACAGATGTGCAGAGGGATCCGTGAGGGCATTTCTTTTTCTGTTTTTTTTTTTTTTTTCTTCTGTTTTTTTTGGGGACTTTACTTGTTCTTTTTCTTTTTCTTATATTTGTTTTGTTTTCTTTTCCCTCTTTTTCCCTTGTTGTCTTTCTTCATTACTCAGTTTCTCATCTCTCTATACCTTCCTTCTCTTTCTGTTCCCTGAATACCTGGCGTTGTATACCTCTACGCCTTCTAGCCAGGCTGTACTGCAACACCTGAGAACAACTTCCCCAGACCTCATAGCCCCACTGGTGGGATCCCTGGGAACTTTGCTGTTCTTTTGCCTTTCTAATTTTTATTTATTAATTCTTTTCTTCTTTTTTCTTCCTCTTCCCCTTTTTGTTTTTCTCCATTTCATAGTCTCTCATCTCTGCACTCCAACAGTAAGCTCCCCTAGCATTTTGTTTGTATGTTTTTTGCTCCTTTTCCTCTCTCCTCTCTCCCATATCCATCTTAGCTCCACACATAACAATCTCCCCGCTACATCCTACCTACCTGCACTGTGAGCTTAACATCACACCACCAAGCAGCACAGGCACGACCTACTGGAACCTGCCCTGCACTGATTACCAACCCGCCCTGGTGGCTGTAGTAAGTGCCACAAACAACCCATCCCAATAACTCCTCTTCAGCAACATCTGCCCTGCCATACCGTATCTCAGTGACTGACCCTGCCAATTGGAGAAGGAGGTGAAAAGTATTGTGCCCATAGATGAGCAAACAACAAAGAACACACAGCCCACCTGCTCAGACATAGCCAAATTAAAAAAAAAAAGTACTAAACAAATCTTCAATCAATAAATGAGAAAAATAACTACTGAATGCCCCGAAGACAGCAGACAATATCAAAACATTTACAAAAACAGGACAGGATGGTTCCAGTAGGCATCCAAAATAAAACACCAGATGACTTTCCAGTAGAAGAAAAGGCACTAGAAGTACCTGATAGGGAATTCAAATCTCTAATACTCAGAATTCTCCAAGAGCTGAAGTAAAAAACCAGATAAAAATGAGGAAAAAATAGACAAATTCATGGAAAATACAGACAAAAAATTGGAAGAATTCAGGAAAATAATGCAGGAACAAAATGCCAAGATAAATTCACAACTAGAAATTATACAAAAACAACAATTAGAAATCCGAAAGATAAACAACAAGATTTCAGAAATGGACAGTGTCATAGAAGGGCTGAGAAGCAGATTTGAAACGGTGGAAGACAGGATCAGTGGAATTGAAGACAAACACTTGGATACAACTCTGTTTGAGGAAAACTCAGAAAAAAGAACAAAGAAAAATGAAGAGACCCTGCGAGTCATGTGGGATACAATCAAAAGCAAAAATTTTCGAGTGCTTGAGTTCCAGAACAGGGGGAGAAAACAGGAAACACAGAGAGGATCATTGAAGAACTGCCGACAGAAAACTTCCCCAATATCATGAAAGATGAAAAGCTGGCCATCCAAGAAGCTCAACAAACCCCATATAGGATAGACCCCAAAAGAAAATCACCAAGGCATATCATAATCACACTAGCCAAAACCAAAGACAAACCAAGGATCCTGAGAGCAGCTCATGAAAAACAAGAAGTCACATACAGAGGAGAAACAATAAGACTAAGCTCAGATTATTTGGTGGAAACCATGCAGGCAAAGAAGACAGTGGGGTGACATATAAAATCTTGAAAGAAAAAAATTGCCAGCCAAGAATAATACAGCCTGCAAAACTCTCATTCAAATATGATGGTGAAATTAGGACATTTCCAGGTAAACAGAAATTAAGGGAATATGTAAAAACAATACCAAATTTACAAGAATTATTAAAGGGAGTTCTTTGATCTGAGAACAAACAACTTCTGCTCACAGGCAGAATCTAGGACACAGGATTATACCAGCCAGATACCAATCTAGGAAATGAACTCTCAATGACTATCTAAAACCAAAAGAAATACAACAAGGAATCAGAGCAGTTAATCAGTAAATGACAACAACATCAAAACAATAAAAGAGGGAATAAACGGTATAGGTGTAGAACCTTCTAATGGAGAGGAAGGCAAGGTGATACCAAGTAATGGTAGACTGTTTCAAACTTAGAAAGATAAGGATACAATTTATGGTAACCACAAAGAAAGTTAACAAACATACTCATAAAAAAAAGAGGAAAAACATAAAGTCTCAGCAAAAACAAAACCTACAAAAACAAAAGAAATGAAAAAAAAATCAACAAAGAAAAGTAACTCAGCACAGGAGAGTAAGAAGAAAAAACAAAATGTCAGCACCATAAAAACAAGCACTACAAAATTACAGAAACAAACTCACATCTATCAATAATTACAATGACTGTAAATGGACTCAATGCACCCATAAAGAGACGGAGAGTGACAGAATGGATAAGAAAACAGGATCCATCAATATGCTGTCTACAGGAGAGACACCTTAGAAACAAAGATGTGAAATTATTAAAAGTCAAAGGTTGGAAAAAAATCTATCAAGCTAACAACTACCAAAAAAGAGCAGTAGTGGCAATCCTAATCTCAGATAAAATAGACTTTAAAACAAAATCTACCATAAAAGACAAAGAAGGACACTATATAATGATTAAGGGGACGATCCATCATGAAGACGTAACCATAATAAACATCTACGCACCCAATGACAGGGCTCCAAAATACATAAAACAAACTCTAACAGCACTGAAAAGAGAGATTGACAGTTCCACAATAATAGTAGAAGACTTCAACACACCACTCTCAGTGAAGGACAGAACAACTAAGAAGAAAATCAGCAAAGATATAGAAGACCTAAAGGGCACAATCAGCCAACTTGACCTCATAGACATATATAGAACACTCCATCCAACCACTGAAAAGTACACATTCTTTTCCAATGCACATGGAATGTTCTTCAGAATAGAGCACATCTTAGGCCACAGAGCAATCCTCAACAAGATCCAGAGCGCTGAGATAATTCGAAGTATCTTCTCTGACCACAATGCCATCAAGGTAGAAATTAACAATAGAAAGAGCAAGGAAAATAAATCAATTACATGGAAACTGAATAACACCCTGCTTACACATCAGTGGGTAATAGAAGAAATCAGGGATAGAATCAAAAAATTCCTAGAATCAAATGAGAATGAAAACACATCATACCAAAACCTTTGGGACACAGCAAAGGCAGTCCTCAGAGGACAATTTATAGCAATAGATGTGCTTATCAAAAAAAGAAGAAAGGGACAAAATCAAAACATTAACAATAGAACTCAAACAAATAGAAAGAGAATAGCAAAAAAAAGCCCACAACCACCGGAAGAAAGGAAATAGTAAAGATCAGAGCAGAAATAAATGAAATAGAGAACAGAAAAACAATGGAAAGAATCACCAAGCCAAAAGTTGGTTCTTTGAAAGAATCAGCAAAATCGACAAACCACTGGCCAGACTGAAAGAGAAAAACAGGAGAGGACGCAAATAACCCAAATAAGAAACGAAATGGGGGACATTACAACCGACCCAACTGAAATAAAAAGGATTATAACAGAATATTATGAAAAACTATACTCCAACAAATTTGAAAACCTAGAGGAAATGGATAAATTTCTAGAAACACATGGCCTATCCAAACTACAACAAAGTGATGTTGAAAATCTGAACAGACCCATAACAAGAGAAGAGATTGAAAAGGTAATAAAAAACCTCCCAACCAAAACAACCCTGGCCCAGATGGCTTCACTGGAGAATTCTTCAAAACATTTACAGAAGAGCTTATACCAGTGCTACTCAAGATATTTCAGAGCATAGGAAAGGAAGCAATACTTCCAAATTCATTCTATGCAGCCAGCATAACACTGATACCAAAACCAGGCAAAGACATCACAAAAAAAGAAAATTGCAGACCAATATCTCTCATGAATATAGATGCAAAAATTCTGAACAAAATTCTAACCAATAGTATTAAGCATCATATCAGAAAAATAATACACCACATAGATAAAAGGAAAGAAAAGAACCATGTGATCATCTCAATTGATACAAAAAAGGCATTTGACAAAGTCCAACACCCATTCCTGATAAAAACTCTCAATAAAATAGGTACAGAAGAGAAATTTCTCAACATAATAAAGGACATCTATGCAAAACCAACGGCCAACATCATTCTTAATGGAGAGAGGCTGAAAACATTCCCCTTGAAAACAGGAACAAGACAAGGATGCCCTTTATCACCACTCCTATTTAACATTGTGCTGGAAGTTGTAGCTAGAGCAGTAAGGCAAGAAAAAGAAATAAAGGGCATCCAAATTGGTAATGAAGAAGTTAAACTGTCCCTGTTTGCAGATGATATGATACTATACATAGAAAACCCTAAAGACTCCACGAGAAATCTACTGGAAGTAGTAGAAAGATTCAGCAGAGTAGCAGGATACAACATAAACATACAAAAATCAGTTGGATTCCTATACACCAATAAGGAGAGTGATGAAAAGGAAATCAGGAAAACAATACCATTTTCAATAGCCCCTGGAAAGATAAAATACTTCGGAATAAATCTAACCAGGGATGTAAAAGACCTATACAAAGAAAACAAAACACTACTGCAAGAAACCCAAAGGGATCTACATAAATGGAAAAACATACCATGCTTATGGATAGGTAGACTCAACATTGTGAAAATGACAATTCTACCGAAAGCAATTTACAAATACAGCGCAATCCAAATCCAAATACCAACACATTCTTCAAAGAGATGGAAAAACTAATTATTAACTTTATATGGAAAGAGAAGAAGCCCCGAATAAGTAAAGCACTACTGAAGAAGATGAATAAAGTTGGAGGACTCACACTACCTGACTTCAGAACCTGCTATACAGCTACAGTAGTCAGAACAGCCTGGTACTGGTACAACGACAGATACATTGACCAATGGAACTGAATTGAGAACCAAGATGTAAATCCATCCACCTACGGTCACCTGATTTTCAACAAGGGCCCAAAGTCCATCAGCTGGGGAAAAGACAGTCTTTTTAACAAATGGTACTGGCAAAACTTGATATCCATTTGCAAAAAACTGAAACAGGACCCATACCTCATGCCGTATACAGAAACTACTTCAAAATGGATCAAAGACCTGAATATAAAGCCTAAAACTATAAAGTTCATAGAAGAAAAAATAGGACTAACGTTACAGGCCTTAATACACGGCATTAACAGGATACAAACCATAACCATCAATGCAGAAACCCCAAAAGATAAGCTAGATAACTGGGATCTTCTAAAAATCAAACACCTGTGCTCTTCAAATACTTCACTAAAAGGGTAAAAAGAAAACCTACAGACTGGGAAAAAATTTTTGGACAGTACAAGTCAGACAAAGGTCTATTCTCCATAATCTACAAGAAAATCCAACACCTCTACAAGAAAAAGACAAATAATCCTATTAAAAAATGAGCAAAGGAAATGAACAGACACTTCACCGAAGAAGACATCCAAATGGCCAACAGACACATGAGGAAATGCTCGGATCACTAGCCATTAGAGAAATGCAAATTAAAACCACAGTGAGATACCATCTCACCCCGGCATTACTGGCATGAATCAAAAACACTGGAAATAACAAATGTTGGAGGGACTGCAGGGAGATGGGAACTCTTATGCACTGCTGGTGGGAATGCAAAATGATATAACCATTTTGGAAAATGATATGGCGCTTCCTAAGAAAGCTAGAAATAGACATACCATTCGATCCAGCAATCCCACTCCTAAGAATATGTCCTACAGAAATAAGAGTCGTTATTCAAATAGACATACGCACACCTATGTTCATGGCAGCATTGTTCACAATAGCAAAACGATGGAAACAACCTACATGCCCATCAACAGAGGAATGGGTAAACAAACTATGGTACATACACACAATGGAGTACTATGAAACAAGAAGGAACAATGATGAACCTGTTAAGCATCTCATAACATGGATGAAACTGGAGGACATTATGCTGAGTGAAATAAGTCAATCCCAAAAGGACAAATATTTTATGAGACCTCTATTGTAAAAACCCATGAAAAAGTTCATACACAAAAGGTAACAATCTTTGTTGGTTACGAGGGATTGGAGGGGTTGGGGGGCGGAATACTAAATAGGCAATAGATAAGTGGTATCTTGGGTGAAGGGTGAGAAAGTACACAATACTGGGGAAACCAGCACAACTTGTACAAGGAAAGGTCATGGAAGCCCCATAGACACATCCAAACTCCCTGAGGGACTAAATTGCTGGGCAGAGTGCTGTGGGGACCATGGTCTCAGGGATCATCTAGCTCATTTGGCATAACACAGTTTATAAAGACAATGTTCTACTTTCCACCTTGGTGAGTAGCATCCGGGGTCTTAAAAGCCTGTGAGTGGCCATCTAAGATACTCCACTGGTCTCACCCCTTCGGGAGCAAGGGAGAATGAAGAGAACAGGATACAAGGAAAAGATAAGTCCGAAGGACTAATGGACCACAGCTACCAAGGCCTCCACCAGGCTGAGTCCAGTACAGCTAGATGGTGCCCGGCTACCACCATTGACTGCTCTGACCGGGATCACAACAGAGGGGTCTGGACAGAGCTGAAGAAGGATGTAGAAAAAATTCTAACTCACAAAAAAAAGACCAGATTTACTGGCCTGACAGAGACTGGAGAAACCCCGAGAGTATGGCCCCCCAGACACCGTTTTAGCTCAGTGGTGAAGTCATTTCTGAGGTTCACCGTTCAGCTGGGGATTGGACAGCCCCATAAAACCAAATGGGACTAATGAGGTACAGCAGTCCAGGGACAAGGGCCAGAAGGCAGAAGGGGACAGGAAAGCTGGTGATAGGGAACCCAAGGTTGAGTAAGGATATTGTTGATGTGTTGTGGGTTTGTTAACCTTTGTCATAGGGCAACATGTGTAGTAACTGTTAAATGAGAAACTATTTTGTTCTGTAAGCCTTCATCTAAAGTGAGAATAGCAGCACAATTGGAAGAGCATAGTCAATGTCACTGAACTGTGCATGTATAAATTTTTGAAATGGTGTATCTTTGGCTATGTATATTTTCACCAAAAAAAAAAAAAAAAAAAGGTTGAGAAGTTAGAGGGTTGACATGTCGTGGGGTTGTTAACCAATGTCAT
Organism: Dugong dugon; assembly: GCA_030035585.1. NCBI lineage: Eukaryota > Metazoa > Chordata > Mammalia > Sirenia > Dugongidae > Dugong > Dugong dugon. The sequence goes on from CM057464.1 coordinate 4,291,616, forward strand.
AAAACAATATGTGTACTACTGTTTCATGAGAAACTATTTGTTCTGTAAGCCTTCACCTGAAGTACAATAAAAAAAAATTTTTTTCATGGAGAATGTCATTTTGGAATTGGACGCTTAATTTGCAACAGTGGTGGGGAGGTGTGGCAAGGACAAGTGGGACAGAAAGGCATGGAGTCTGGAAAGTGTGTACAGGAAACAAGGAGCAGCCAACTTTGCTGGTGATGGGGAAAAGTGGGCGAAATGCTGGCAAGGTAGGTTGAAGCCAGACTGTGGACCGTTAGGCCATCTAGCATGAAAACGCTCGACTTAAACCAGGTAGCAGGGAGTAACCTGCAGCAAAAGAGCTTGAAACAAGAAGGTAATCTGACTGAAGCTGCAGTTTGGGAAGATTAATTGGACGCATCTGTACCCAGTAGCCTGGAGTGAGGAGTGATGTCATAGTCCAGACAAGAGGTAATAGGTAGGACAGATGAAATGGTTAATAATAATGACAGGGACAGTAGAGGAGAGAAGTTGGAAGGGGAATATTGGTCTAAAGAAGCAGAGGGGTTTGGAGAACGGCAGTTAGGAGACCTGTATTTGACCAGACAGGAAGTGGTGATGGTTTGGCCATGAATGATAACAGTAAAGTCAGAGAACTAGATGGGTTCAGGAGAGACTCTGAATGTCAGATGTTCACAACCTGTAGATTTTTGCTCTGGATGAAGAATGGGCAGCCGTAGAAGAGACAGAGGGGCCACATAAACCAGAGACTGCATCAGCCTGAGACCAGAAGAACTAGATGGTGCCCGGCTACCACCAATGACCGCCCTGACAGGGAACACAACAGAGAGTCCCTGACGGAGCAGGAGAAAAGTGGAGTGCAGAACTCAAATTCCAGTAAAAAAAACCAGACTTAATGGTCTGACTGAGACTGGAGGGATCCTGGCCCCCAGACTCTCTTTTAGCCCAAAATTAAAACAATTCCTGAGGCCAACTCTTCTGACAAAGATTAGACTGGACTATGGGACATAAAATGATACTAGTGAAGAGTGTACCTCTTAGCTCAAGTAGACACATGGGACTAAATGGGCAGCTCCTGTTGGGAGGCAAGATGAGAAGGCAGAGAGGGTCAGGAGCTTGTTGAATGGACACCAGAAATCAGGGGTAGAAAGGAGAAGTGTGCTGTCACAGTATAGGGAGAGCAATTAGGGTCACAAAACAATGTATGTATACATTTTTGTATGAGAGACTAACTTGAATTGTAAACTTACACTAAAAGCACAGCAATTAAAAGAATAGGCAGCTGTAAATGCTTATTTCCAGGTTTCTGACTGAGTAGATGAAGGTGCCATACACAGAGGTGGGGAAGGCAGGGGAATAATGGGCTCTTGGACATGCAGAGTTTAAGATGTGCATGAGACATTCTTTCTAGTGGATATTTCTGGCAGGCAATTGAGTATTCTAGTCTACACAGGGGCAGATTAACCAGTAAGCATGGTATGCACTGGCTTATAGTAAGCAAGGTACGCAAGGGCTTAATTGTGTTTACTTGCTAATAGGGGCAGGTTAACCGGTAAGCAGCGTGTGCACCGGCTGATGGTAAGCAAGGTGTGCACGTGCTTACTTTGTACTTACTAATCTGTAGTGAACAATTTCACGTGGATTTCATCACATCTTTGACATTCGCTGTACCTTTGTTCACTACAGATTGGTAAGTAAGCACAATTAAGCCCCTGTGTACCTTGCTTATTGAGTAATCCATCCCAGTAAACAAGGTATGTCCCAATAAGCAAGGTCCCAGTAACTGTCTACAGCTCAAGAAGAGGTCTGGGCCCAAGGTATATTATATAAGTTGAAATTTAAGCCATCTTTCATTTGTTTCAATGAGTTTTTGGCCAACTTGACTGTAAATGTTTAAGGAGTAGCTACTTAGATAAAATAATCAGATTTGTACTTAAACTACTTAGTCTCACATGCATGTTTGAAATCAGAAATAAATTAACTTAGAAATGTTCCCTTTTCTGTTTTCACGTTTTGTGAGACAGTTGTATTTACCACGTTTGTCTACAGTGTCAGTGCCTTCGTCATCTTTTGGACTACTCTGTGAAGCATCTAATAGGATTTTCCAGAGCTCGTTGTCTCGACTGCTGTCTAAGTCATCTCCGATACAGTGTATTGTGAATCAGTGTGTGATGCTGTCACTAGAAATTTTATCCGAAGGAACAAGTACTCATTCCTATTTTTATCAGTTAGCTATTGCTGTATAACAGCTGATCCCAAAACTTAGTACGTTAAAAGGACACTCATTTTATCTGCCCACAATTCTGTGGGTCAGCAGTTTGGCTGGGCTCATCTGGAGCTTCTTCTCCTGGTTCTGTCTGAGCTCGCTTAGCCCCTTGGGTGGAGCTGAATGATCTCTGATGACCTCACTTACATATCCGGTAGTTGAATATTTTCAGTAGGCTAGCCTGGGCTACTTCATGTGTTGGCTGGATTCCAAAACTGCAAGAAAACGGTGATAAGCCACAATAGTGTAAGCCTCTGTTTGTGTCACATTTGTTAATATCTCACTGGCCAAAATCAGTCACATAGCTGAGCCTGACGTTAACGTGGGCATGGGACATAGGAAGGGATGATGTATTGTGGACCGTTACTGTAACAATAAACCAAAAAAAAAACAAAAACAAAAACCAAACCCATTGCTTTCAAGTCAGTTCTGACTCATGGCAACGCCATGTGTTACCGAGTAGAACTACTCCATAGGGTTTTAGTGGCTATAATCTTTACAGAAGCAGATAGCGATGGCTTTTCTTCCATGGAGCCACTGGGTGGGTTCAAACCTCTGACCTTTAGGTTAGCAGCTGGTCATAAACCCCTTGTGCCACCAAGGTTCCTCCATTCTTCTTAACAAGTGTATGTGTATGAACTATACAACTAGACCACTTTGTTCTTTTGAAACTAATTTTTAAAATGCTTGTTTAAATTTATAATGACATCTAATGCTTGTATCTGTGAAGTAGTACTGCCAGGAATGATTACTAGTTAAATTTATTTGCTTACTTAAAAAAAAAAAAAATCTGTTAGGTGACTTGTGTAAGCATGCAAAACTAGCATTGATTGAAGTGGTTTCAAGGTAGTATTTCTTCCATAAATAGGACTTTCTTGGTCAAAGTAAAATAGTTAAGAGAGCAACCAATAATATGATAAGCCTTGTGAATACTTATAAAACTTGAGGCAACTCAGTTTTTTCTGAGGGATGTATTTGGGAAAATCCTTACCTTGTATTCATGTTTTATTGTTGTTATTGGTTACTGACGAGTCAGTTCCAATTCATGTATTATAAACTTGGCTTTGGAGACTTAAGTGTAAGGAAAGCTTCTATACCCTTTTATATATCTCATATAATAAGAGTTCTTAAACACTGAACTAGCCTGTTTCTCAGCAGAGTTAAGCAAACTACTTATCTGGTGTGTTTAAAGATTAATCCTTCCTAGAGATGTAAGAAACCTTTCAAGATTCCTTTTGACCTTGTGATTCTATGTTTGGGTGATGCCTCTTACCTACCTGCTCGTCTATTTATTTATTCATTAATTTCACATACCTTCTATAGTCCATAGAATTTCTAGGTAGTGTATATCAGAAATTCTCTATTCTATCAGTTCGGACAACTAGGGGAAGAATTAGCTGCAGATATTAGGCCAAAAAATTTGCATTAGCTCAAAAATAGGACAAATCTGTATTGAAAGTACTGAACCAGAAATCTCATAGATTTGCTTCAGTAATTGAAGTCCATTATATCTCAAGACTCGAAATATGATAATATGTTTCTGCAGTGATAATTTAGGTAAGGAGGACCAGGCGCTAAAGAAACAGCCTTATATGTAACACAGAGGGGTAGACATGCTTGGTTGCCATCCAGCCATTTGTCTGTCCATCCTTCCTTCTATTCATACAGCCATCCACCCTTTGTTTTATTCTTGCCTGTATCAACTAACTTTCTGGTGTTGGATGATCTTATCAGTAATCATTAGCATGCCATCTGCTCTCTTAGCATAGAAGAGAATTAGGTAAAAGTAAGTACTGCAAAAAAAAATTTTTCCATCTTACTTCAAAGTAAGGAGCTTTTGTATCCTAATTAGGCCCACTGGACCGTAGTTGCTCATTGAGCCCCCATGGACACAAGTGATGATCACGTTCATTTCACATCGCTGACCTGGGAATTGCAAAGTGATTTACTAACATTAACTCATCAATCCTCCTAACACTTCTGAACAAGGCTTTAATATTTTGAACTCCTCGTATAAATGGATTCTGTGTTTTCCAGAAAATTCAAATGTCTTGGTTACCATTAAATACTGAATGAGAAGAAGAATTTAAGCTAAAATCACCCATTTCTGAACTAGTGCTTAGTGGTGTGATGTACACAAGAGTGTCTTATTTTCTGGAAGTTAAAAAAAAAAGAAGAAAGGAAGGAGACATCAGCTTTGCTTTTGTAAACTTAGTAAATAAAATCATACTAGAGAAAAATCATTATGATATCCAAATGGCTGTTTTCCTTAAAACTCTGTCTTCATTTGATTTGGTGCTTAATAAAATGATTAACTTGAAATGATGGTGCCTGTCCTATGTCACCCAAGTGATGAGTCAGAGCATGGGGACAAATGGAAACCAGTCATCAGCTGAAAGACCAGATTTCTGTTTTACCTTAGAAATATTTCTGGCTTTTCCAGGACTTCCACTGTTCTTCCATCTCGGTTTAACTCAGCTTAGAGTAAACCCTGATGCCAACATTTTTGTGACTCTCCTACCCAAACCATGATGCTCTCAGCCTGGACCGTCCACTTAGCAGGAAGCAGTGTCCTGTCCATGAAGTGAGAAGGAGGATGGCAGAAAGAGGGTTGTTTCTTAGGAGAGGAAATGGACAGTGTGCTCTTAATTGTAAGATCAGTCACCATTCTGGAGACTTTCATGAGAAGGCAAAGATTTTTTTAACTCATTTAATCTGGCAAGTGAAGCAACACTAAAGTTATTTAAATGTTTAGAAGATAGACCCATGATCATGTATGTCCTCAGTCATTTTCAGTTATCCCTGAGTCCCTGATTTGCTCTTTTTTTAAACTTGGTTTGCACTGAACCTACTTTTTGAAGAGGGGCCTCGTAACAACGTATTTGGGTCGGTTATAGTCCAGTATTTTAGGAAATGTAAGTACTCTGTAAATAGTCACAGTCTTATAAGGAACAAAGACTGCTTTTTCTGCAAATCTGACGGGTTCATATTAAAACCCCCCCTTTTTTTTTTATTGCGAATGGAAATTTCAAAATCTCCTTGCTGTATTTAGCTTTCTATTTTAGTAGGCTGCCCATGTACTTAGCTTCTCATATAAAGCATATATATGATCTTTCCCTTATTAACTTTTTTAAAGTTTGGGATGTCCAGGCCAACCTAATGATAGAATACTTAAAAATAGTACTGACACCAGCACCCTAGACCTGCCTGATAGGGACCTTTTTCACGCTGTCTGCCTACATCTTGGTAAAAAGAACATCTGGTGGGGGAGCTCCTGGGTGGCATAAACAGTTAAGTGCTCGACTACTAGCTGAATGGGTTGGCGGTTCAAACTCACCCAGAGGCTCCTTGGGAGACAAGTCTGGCATTCTGCTTTTGAAAAGTCACAACCTTGAAAACTGTATGGAGCACACATGGGGTCACCAGAAGTCCAGAAGTTGGAATCAACTTGCTGGCAAGTAACAACCTTGATTGTCTTATATATTGTTATAAACAACTTGAAATCATTTCTGAAATAGGTGCGATAAGGAGATCTGGTGGCATCATTAGTGCTTGTCATTGTTGTTATTAGTTGCTGTCCAGTTGGCTCTGACTCATGATGACCTTACGTACAACAGAATGAAACGTTGCCCAGTCCTGCACCATCTTCGTGAGTTTTGATACGTTTGAGCCCATTGTTGGCAGCTGTTGTGTCAATCGTTCCGTGGAGGGTCTCCCTTGTTTTCACTGACCCTCTACTTTGCCAGACGTGATGTCCTTTTCTAGCGATTGGTCTTTTCTCATGACATGTTCAAAAGAAGCAAGAAGTCTCACCGTCCTCACTTCTAAAGAAATTTGACAAGTGACAGGCATATTGATTTGTCAAGAAGGCTTACATCTGGGTTATTGATTTGTTGCTGTCTTTCAGGCATTCTGGTTGGATTCCTGATGCATCTCTATGTGTCGGGGCAGGTTACAACTGAGAGGCAGAATGTTAGATTGTGTCCAGCTGGGTTTTGGCCCCTTGCTCAGTGGCCTACGTTCCTCTGGAGGGAATGTATAATTAGCTTTTGTGAAGCAGAAAGCAGTAGCAATGATCCACGTTTGAAAACAGAACTAGAACTAATTCTACAAAAGTGGGACTAGTAGAGCTGAACACAAGGGGAGGTGGTCTCTTCCTATTTTCTAGAGCCAAAACCAACCATGCAAAGTAGAATAGCAGGTGTTTTCAACTCCTTTCCCCATGACGACTCTTGGGACTCATGAGAAGTTCAGAGAGCCATTGAGTGTTGGTGCAGGAAGGATGTCAGGAATAACGTAGCCCTCCTTTAATTTTGGGAGTCCTTGATGGTGCAAAAGGTTAGTGCGCTCGTCTCCTATTCCAAAAGTTGGAGGTTCAGGTCCACCCAGAGATTCCTCAGAAAAGATTGCCTGGTCATCTACTTCTGAAAAATTAGCCATTGAAAACCCTGTAGAGCACAGTTCTACTCTGACATACATGGGGTTGCCGTGAGTTGGAGCTGAATGAACAACTGTTTGTTATTTGGTTTTAATTCTGTCTTAGGTGTCTAGTGCTGCTACAACAGAAATACTACAAGTGGATGGCTTTAACAGACAGAAATTTATTTTCTTACCGTTTAGAAGACCAGAGTCTGAATTCAGGTTGCCAGCACTAGGGCTAGGAGGTCCTTGTCTCCTTTCAACACCTGTGGGCCCAGCCTTCCTTGAAGATATCCATGTGTCTTGTCGTCAGTCTTCCTCTTGGTCTAGGAGGTTCTCAGTGCAGGGACCCCAGGTCCAAAGGATGTGCTCTGCTCCCAGCTCTTCTTTCCTGGAGGTAGTGAAGTTCCTCTTCTCTCTGCTCACTTCTCTCTCCTCTTATCTCTTGTAAGAATAAAAAGGTGTGACTCAAGCAAGTGTGTAACTTGAGTAAGGGTAGGACTTGAGTAAAGGTGTGATTTGAGTCATACCCTTTGGTAAGACTGTGACTCAAGATACACCCCACACTAATCCTGCCTCATCAGCATATAGAAGTTAGGATTTACAGCACATAAAATGGAGGATAATTATGTAATATCACAAAATGGAGGATAATTACATCAGATCACAACATGGAGGACAACCACACAATACTGGGAATCATGGCCTAGCCAAGTTGACACATATTTTTTGGGGACACAGTGACAAATTTTAATTTACCTTGTATAATTTTTCACATGGGGAGATGAGGCAAGGGGCAGTGGTGAGCCTTTTGTGGGGTAACCCATCAGACCTGGGCTGGGCACCCAGGTCTCCTCTGCCCAGTACAGTCTTGTTCACATTCACCAGCATGACTCATCTCCCTTTGCAAGTCCTTTTACTTCTGGGCCTTTGCTTTATATTCCTTTATTTATAAGACTGAAAATGTGATTGTCTTAGTCATATAGTGCTGCTGTAACAGAAGTACCACAAGTGGATGGCTTTAACAAAGAGAAATTTATTTTCTCACAGTTTAGGAGGCAAGAAGTCTGAATTCAGGGCACCAGCTCCAGGAGAAGGCTTTCTCTCTGTTAGCTCTAGGGGGAGGTCCTTATCATCAATCTTACCCCATCGAGGAGCTTCTCAGCACAGGGACCCCAGGTCCAAAGGACGCACTATTCTCCTATCTCTTGTTTCTTGGTGATGTGAGGTCCCCTCAGACCTTACCACCCACATCTGTCCTGCTGGGGCAAGTGTTCCAAAGCTCCTTAGCTCCACCAGCAAGTGCCTGGAGGCACCCCACTCTGCCAGTAAAATTCGGCCAGAAGGCACTCAGTTGTCTTGCTCCGTAGGTAGGCAAACCTGAGTCCACCGATAAGTTCTTGGAGGTATTCCACTCTGCCTCCTGTGCAAAGGCACTCAGCTCTCTTGCTGGCCATCCACTCGTGGTATATGTTATAGGAGCACCAGATAACTAAGACAGTGATCATGCTATGAAAACCTTTTAAACTAAAAATCATCCTGTGCAAGTATGAGACATGCGCCAGCTTTCTTGGGTTTTTCTAATGCCACTGATTATAAGATGTACCACAGATGTAATGATTAGCTTCCTGGGGTGGGAGGAGGCACTACCACTATTTTAAGGAGGCCTTGTGGTGCAATGGTTAAGTGCTCAGCCGCTAACTGAAAGGTCAGTGGTTTAAAACCACCAGTGGCTCTGCCGAAGAAAAGTTCTGGTGATCTGACCCTGTAAAGATTTCAGCCTAGGAAACCTTATGGGGCAGTTCTACTCTGTCATATAAGGTTGCTATGAGTTGGAATCTACTCAACGGCCTGTGTGTGCATGTGCGCGCACGAAACCTCTTTTATGTACTCATCATATATAAAACAAGTCCTAATTTTGGAAATGTTAAAATGTGAGAAGTAAAATCATGTGACAAACATATCTAAGCTATGTGTACTGTATATAAAATATTTTATGTGCATGCTTTTGCTCCATAAAAGGCATGCCACCCATGGAGCCCAAATCGGTCCCAGGAGTGATAGTGGACCCCTAATGACTCATGCCACTGGAATCAGTGAGGGCTTTGGAAAATAACTCAGAAAAGTCATTTTGAACACCCCAACTGCTAGCTAGTAACTGGGCTAGTAGGCAGAAGTTTCACTGACCACATGTCTCAACCACATTTACCACATTTCTCACTAAGGAACGTCCTAAGTGTGGATGAAAAGGCCCTGAGATAGACAGCAGGTGCAGGCAAGAGGGAAGTGAAGAAGCTGGGTAATCCACACCCTGGGTTCTTACACTACATTATTAAGAATTTTTAAAATGTCCGTATGTGTGTAATACACTCAGACACCACACACACTTATTTACACATACTCACATATATATATGCATACATATGCTGTATACGTATATGTACATTTGTATAAAGGCTATCCACTAGTTTGCTGAAAATACATCAGGCCATGTCATCCATCCAGCCATCTTCATTCATTCATTAGCAAACATGTATTAAGCTCCTTTTATGGTGGCACAGTGGTTAAGAGCTTGGCTGCTAACCAAAAGGTCGGCAGTTTGAATCCACCAGCTGCTCCTTGGAAACCCTACACGGCAGTTCTACTCTGTCCTATAGGGGTGCTGGGAGTCAGAATCAACTCGACGGCAATGAGTTTGGTTTGTTTTTGTTTTTTTGTGTACCAGAGTCCCTGGGTGGCACAGGTGGTTTTCAATTGGCTACTAACCTAAAGGTTAGCAGTTTAAACCTACCCAGTGGAGCCACAGAAGAAGGGCCTGGCAATCTTTATAAAGATTACAACCAAGAAAACCCTATTGAGCAGTTCTCCTCTGTAGCACACAGGGTCAGCATGAGTTGGAATTGACTTAATGGCAACAGATCAAATTATGCGCCAAGATCTGTGCTAAAAGCTGAGGTACAACTATAAATACGATCCAGTCTCTGTTCTTTTACTGTTCACAGCCTAGTTCAGACAAAAGCTACATGAACGATAATTACTACCTAGCATGCTAGAGGCAAAAATGAATGTGTATGTGTAATGAAGACAGTACTCCAACTGTGCAGAATTGTGTGGTGTTTCGACACCCATCGAATAGGAGAGGGACACAGGGATTTCCCGCTGAGGGAAGAGCATGGACCAAGCACAGGGGCAAACATCATGTTGCATAGTGTGTGCAGGACAGTCAGTGCTCCATTATTGGTGACGTGTCACGTGTCATCTGGGGTGGTGAGCTCGTAAGGCCATGAAGGTAAGGGAGCAAATCGCAGAGGGCCTGTCTGCCATGTTAAGGAGTGTGGACTCATCAGATTAATGGAGGCCATTTCATGTTCTCCAGAGCCCTAAAGCTTCATCAAAGCCCCTGAGCAGCCCTCATGGGGCTGCGTTCAGAAGTACTTGATAGTGAGGGGTATGGAGTGGAGGAACCAATATGTTAGACAACCTGATAGCCTCAGTTTTATTTGTTTTATGTATTAGGTTCTATGTAGAAGTTTGAAGGCAGGGTTCTGGCTTTTTAAAATACACTTGAAAATCACTGCTTTTGGTAATGTTGCATTAGTTGCCATTGGAGCGACTCAGACTCACGGCAGCCTTATGTAACAGAATGAAAGATTGCCCAGTCCTGTCATCTTCACCATCGCTGGTATGTTGGCATCTTCCAGCACTATAGCAGACAGTGTTCTGTTGCGATCCATAAGGTTTTAATTGACTGATTTTTTTGGAGGTAGACCATCAGGCCTTTCTTCCTAGCCTGTCTTTGTCTGGAAGCTCTTCTGAAACCTGTCCACCATGGGTGACCCTCCTGGTATTTGAAACACCAGTAGCGTACCTTCCAGCATCATAGCAACACGCGAGCCGTCAGAGTGTGACAGACTGACGGGTGGTGGTTTGGTGATGAGGAATCATTAAAAATTATTAGAAATGGTGACAAATTAGTTTTATGTTTTAAAAATCAGCATTCTTCATTCAGATCAATGAATGTGTTTTATTTATTTCTGAACCCTGCCCCTCACCTAGCGGTACTTTGCATGTGGTAAACACCCAGTGAAATCTTCAGTGGGAATTATTTTAGGGATATGCTTTGTATACTGTTGCCATCAGGTCAATTTAAATACCATGCTGCCTGATAATGCAAAAGGTATTTGTAGAAATACAAAGTGCATAACTTTCTTCCTATTCTGTTTTTCCCTATGTAAAATCGAACTGCAGTGATTTTTTTTCTGAGCTTTCTGTAGATGTTTTTGAGACATTAGGTTTATAATTTAATTCCTTGGACCTGGTTGACAACTCCAATTCTGTATGCAGAATTGAACTTTGTAGAAAATAACAGTTAATTGTATTTTTTTTTTAATGTTTAAAATGATATGCTGGGCAAGTTTTGTTTCTCTTATGGACTATAGCCAGAATCCTACTCTTTTTCAGTTTGTTTAAATGCAGCAGCTTATACAACATATGTACATGTTCAGTTGAAGATAAAGGATATCATTATTTTTAGCCTATTAGAAAGAAAACCACTTTTTCTCTTAAATGTCATGATATAAAGTAATTTGAACACAGTTTCTGCACAAATCATTTTCAAGAGGTTGGCTGTCAAGTGTATATTTTTTTAAGTAGCACTTTCATAAGAACCAATGAGACTTTGCAAATTTAGATATATTCTAAGCCTGAAATGTGGTTGAAGATGTCAGTTTTCAAACAGCACTTTGAGAAGTAGTTAGCTTAAAAGTATAGCAATTCAGAGCAAGCTGAGGATGATTTTGAAGAGTAAAGTCTTTAAACCCTGGAAAGAAAGTTGACAGATTCACTACAATTAGGAGCGAAGCAGGTACAACTCCCACTTGTAAAACTTTCTCATCTCACCAACTTCTGATTCTGGCCTGAGAAAACCTCTAGCAAATTCTTTTCAGCCAATCTTTCCAGCTCCTAAATCTCCTATGCAGAGATTCTCCCAGTTTCCTTATGAAGTCATGCACAGACATAGAGCAATAGCATTGCACCCCTCCTCTCCTTGTTTTAAGGATAAATAAACTAGGCCTATGAAAAATAAGACTGAAATATGTTTTGCCCTTAAGCTCCGTGTATGTGTGTACCTACACATTTGTCTGTGTGCCCCAGGAAGAAGTGCCTTGAAACCCAAAGCCCAGCTTCTACCATCATTACCAATGTTTTCTCAGAGCTACCTTTATTCTACTATTTTGTAAAGGCTTGTTGATATATCCTGCACTTTGGGAGTTGGGTTGATATTATACGGAAATTGTACCTTCTCTGCTGTGTTGTTGTTATTGTTGTGTGCCGTCGAGTCGATTCCAACTCATAGTGACCCTATAGCACAGAGTAGAGCTGCCCCATAGGGTTTCCAGGGAGTGGCTGGTGGATTCAAACTGCTGACCTTTTGGTTAGCAGCCTGAGCTCTTAAGCACTGCGCCCCCTGGGCTCCTTCTCTACTGTAAGAAGTGAATATTTAAATATTAAAGATTTTTGCCTGGATGTCTGATGGTCTTGCTATTCTCAACTGACTGAGCCTTGTAATTGTATAGAGGCATAAATGAATGAAGTAGTTTTCTCAGTGTTTATTATTTTTGTACCACAATAACAGTATTTCATGGCCTTTTGCGGTTTTCTCACACACTATAAAAATTACCAGCCTCCCCACCGTCTCTTAATACTCTCCCCAGGTACATTTTTGGAGTCATGTCACATCTTCCTGAATTCACATAGACCCTGGAAGCCCACTGTCCATGGGTGGACACATGCTTACACAACAGAGGAAAAAGTGTAAAAAGGAGGGGCAGTGACTACAACGCTCTTCAGTAATTACAGCCCCTTCCTCATCCCATAAGATGAGTGCTGGATAGAAGATAAAACCAAAAAACCAAACCCGTTGCCGTTGAGTCAATTCTGACTCATAGTGACCCTATAGGACAGGGCAGAACTGTCCCATAGAGTTTCCAAGGAGCGCCTGATGGATTCAAACTGTTGACCTTTTGGTTAGCAGCTGAGTTCTTCACCACTGCGCCCACCAGGGTTTCCACGGTAGGAAGCTACTATTCCCCATGTGGCCTGGTATCAAATTACTTGTCTGCACTCAACAAACATTGGCTCTTTTAAAAGTAGTGAGAAAGGATATGGGCTTTGGAGTTGGAAGAACTATATTCAAATCCAGTCCCTGCCGCTTCCAAGTTTTGTGACCTGAGGCGCTTCCTTAATCTCTCAATTTCTGTTTCTTTATCTGTCACGTGGGAATTAGAAAATCTTTCACAGGATTGTTGGGAAGATTAAAACGAGACTTCATTTAGGAAATTCCGCTTATGTTAGTTTTAATATGAAACTTCCAAAACAGATGAATGCATGTCCCTGACTGAATATAGGTGGTGCTAGGTGGCAAGAAGGACGAGCTTTGAGGGAGGGGAGGAGAAACCTCTGATGATTGACTTTACAGCAGTGGTCATCCACCTTGGCTGCACATTAGCATCACCTGAGGGAGCTTCTAGCCCTCCCATTGCATAAGCTACCACCCCCCCCCATTCAATTAAGTGAGGATCTCTGAGGGTAAGCCCCAGGCAATAGTATTTTTAAAAGCTCCCCAGGTGATTCCAGTGTGCAGCCTGTTTGACAACTGATGCTCTGTTTGGATTGGAAAGGCTTCTGTTCTTCCACTGCTGGATGGATCATACCTAGACTTCTACAACCTATACTTTGTTCTTTTTGTTTAAACCAAACAGGGACTTAGGGGCCTTGCTAAAAGGAAAGTAGATTATTTCTGTTGGTCATATATGATTTAGTATGAATTAGATTTTTATAAAGTCCTCTCCAGAGAGCCAGTATTAATGGGTGGGTGTTGGAGTGGGAAAGAGAAAAAAGGTGTCTGGATATCTGAGGACAGGAACAGTTCACTAGAAGGGAACAGACATGAAAACAAAAGGAACTCGAAGAATAGACAGCCCGAAAGAGGAGCTGCTGAGGCTGCTTATGTGCTACTAAACACATCGTAGGATTTGATTCCTTGGTTTGGAGGTTTAGGGTCATGGTTTCATGGGACATCCTAGTTAATTGGCCTAACAACATGTTTAGTGCTTCTGTTCTGCCTCCTAGTTCGTTGTTTAGTGCCTGGGGTTTTAAAAGCTTGCAACCAGCCATCCAACACCTGCCTCGTTTGCCATGAGACCAGAAGAACTGGATGGTGCCCAGCTACCATTACTGAACATTTTGATCAAAGATTCTATAGAAGAATCCTGATCAAAAGAGGGAAAATGAAGAACAGAATTTTAAAATCTCATGGACTCCAGACTTTGTAGAGCCATGGAAGCGGGATGAACCCCTGAAACTATTGGCCTGAGATAATCTTTAAACCTTAAACCAGAAATGTCCCCTGAAGTCTTCTTAAAACCAAACAATAGTTTAGCTTCACTAGTGAAAAATGTCTGCCTTGAGCATTATGCTCTTTTAAGAACTGTCTCTACAGGATCAAATTGACAACAGCAACTCGAAAGATTAGATGGGAACCTTAGGGAGCAGTGAGTTTTTGTTAATGGGGAGATAACACTCAGAAAAGGAGGATGAGAATGGTTGCACAACTCAAAGAATAGAATGTCACTGAATTGTACACGTAGAAACAGTTGTGTTGGTGAATGCTTTGCAGTATATATTCTCAGCAACAACAAAAAATACTAGACAACCCAGCAATTTCAAGCTACTTGTTGCTTTTGGAAATGAGTTCTTGCAAAATCATCACCTAATGGCTGCCTGGCTTCTCTGATTGCTCAGGATTATGGCTCTGGTGGGTCATGGTTCTTGAAAACTTGCTACAATTTACAAGTCTGAGATGAGGAAAATTGTCTAAACAGTCACTCACACCCTGGATATAATCAAACTGTAACCAAAGATTAGTTAAATAAATGAAAATTAATTTGAAAAATAGCAAAAATAAATAAAAAATAAAAACAACATTTTTTTAAGAGAAAGGGCTAAAATAATTCCATACTCCAAATCTCTCTGACCTCTTTTTAACAGATGGTGCTGGGCCAGCTGGATATCCGCATGCAAAATAATGATATCGGACCCTTACCACAAACAATATGCAAAAATTAATTCAAAGTGGGTTGATGGCCTAAGTGTAAGCTCTAAAACTATAAGACTCTCAGAAGAAAACATAGGAGTGAATCATCATGACTTTGAATTTGGCAGTGGATTTTTGGGCATGACACCGAAAGCACGAACAACAAGGGAAAAACATAGATAAATTGAATTCTGTCAAAATTTTAAAAATTTATGCATCAAAAGATACTATCAGGAAAGTGAAAAAACAGCCTGTAGGATGGGAAAAAGTATTTGCAAATCTTGTATCTGATAAAGGTCTAGAGTTCAGGATGTATCAAGAACTCTTAACAACTCAACAACAAATGACAAACAACCCAATTAAAAAATGGGCGAAATACATGCATAGTCATTTCTCCAAAGAAGATATACAAATGGCCAACAAGCACATAAAAAGATGCTCAGCATCATTAGTCATTAGGGAAATATAAATCAAAACCACAATGAGATGCTACTTTACATCCACTAGGATGGCTATTATTTTTAAAGAAGGAAAATAGTAAGTGCCGGTGAGGATATGGAGAAATTAGAAATTTCGTACATTGCTGGTAAATCCAAAAAAGAAAACCCGAATCCATTGCCGTCGAGTCAATTCTGACTCATAGCGACCCTGTAGGACAGAGTAGAAGTGCCCCATAGGGTTTCCAAGGAGCGGCTGGTGGATTTGAACTGCCGACTTTTTAGTTAGCAGCTGAGCTCTTAACCACTGCACCACCAGGGCTCTACATGGTTGGTAGGGATGTAAAATGGTACAGCCACTATGGAACACAGTTTGCTGGCTCCTCAGGAAGCTGAACATAGAACTACCATATGACCTAGCAATCCCAATCCTAGGTATGTAGCCAGAAGAATTGAAAACAGGCATTTGAATAAAAACTTGTACATGAGTGCTAATTGCAGCATTATTCATAATAGCCAAGAGTGAAAACAGCCCAAGTGTCCATCAGCTGAGGAGTGAATAAACAAAATGTGGTACATTCATACCATGAAATATTGCTTGGCCATAAGAAGGAATGAAGTACTGATACATGCTACAACCTGGGTGAACCTTGGAAGCATCGTGCTAAGTGAAAGAAGCCCCGTCCTTTATCATTCTGTATATGGCGTGTCCAGGGTAGGCAAAGCCATAGAGACAGAAAGCAGATTATTGGTTGCCAAGGGCTTGAGGGAGGGAAAAATGGTCAGGGACTGATGGATAGGGGTTCCTTTATGGGTTGATGAAAATCTTCTGGAATAAGAGATCCATGATGTTTGCAGAAAATTGTGATTGTACGAAAAGCCACTGAATTGTACACTTGAAAATCTTTAAAGTGGTGAATTTTCTGTTATGTGAATTTTACCTCAATTAAAAAAAAATCTCTCTGACCACCACCACCTCCCCAGCTCTTCTCTAACTCTGCCAAGGAGTTCTTAAGCCAATCACTTAGCCATTACTAGAGGTTAAACCAGTTGCCATTGAATCAGTTCCAATAAATGGCAACACTTTGCAATGTGTAATAAGTGTAGAACTGTGCTCCATGGGGTTTGAAATGGCTGATTTTCCAGAAGCAGATCACCAGACCTTTCTTCTGAGGTGCCTCTGGGTAGACTCGAACTTCCAACCTTTCCGTTAGCAGCTGAGCATGCTAACCATTTGCAGCACCAGGGACTCCTACTAGAGGGTACTGCATCAGTTATCCTTTGTAATTTCAGTCTCATCCTATATGGCTTTTTCCTCCAAAGCCAAACTTCTTTAAAGAGTCACCTACATGGGTATCTTCACTTCCATTTATCACTCACTGCTCCTCAGGCTTTGCTCCCCAACAAAGCCCATGGAAACTTGATGGCAGGTAAGAAAGAAAACCCTCCCCCTGCTTACCTAGAAAGGTCTGCCTTGGCCCAAACAGAAGCTCAGTTGGCTCTTGCTTAACTGAGGGGCCTTACAGTTACTGAAACCGGCAACCTGGTTCCAGTGTGCCCCTGCCACCCAGCTGGACTCACACTCGTCTGCCAATATACAGCTCCAGGGAATGTTTGCTCTCGGGAACAGATGGACGACGCTGAGCATTTCAGGCACAGGTGATTCCTGCAGACTCAGTGGAGTCAAAGTCACACTTACAGAAATGTACATTGGGGTGAGAAGATGTGGTGCTGTGTTACTAGCAGGGTTTACGTGCTTTTAATTGTGGCTAATGTATAGAATGAACAAATCTGTCTTGGAAGAAGTACAGCCAGAATGCTCCTTAGAAGCAAGGATGGCAAGACTGTGTCTCACATACTTTGGGCATGTTATCAGAAGGGATCAGTCCCTGGAGAAGGACATCATGCTTGGTAAAGTGCAGGGTCAGTGAAAAAGAGGAAGACCCTCAATGAGGTGGACTGACACAGTGGCTGCGACAATGGGCTCAAGCATAACAACAATTGTGAGGATGGTCCAGGACCGGACGTGGTGCACCAGGTTGCTATGAGTCAGCACCTGACAGCAACAATGGACAGTCAGCTCTGATAGACGCCGAGATCCATCTCTGAGCCTACAGAAGGGTCCAGAAATGGAAGGAAATAGTATTAATCATTCTTCTAAGTTTTCTTTTTCCCACCTCCGTTTCCTGCTGGGGTCGGCAGAAACAGGATACTTTTTAAATTTTTTTCCTTTTTGCATCGTGTTATTATGATCATACCAGAAGACCTGTACGGGAGGCATGCTGAAATCGGGAGTAAAAATAGCATTTTCTGTCCTCCCACAGACGGTGTCTGAGTGCTCTGAACGTCGTCTTTTATAAATGCAGACTTGCTGCCTAGCTAGATAAAAGAAGCTGTCACTTCATTTCCATAACCAAGTCACTCCCTGGTGAATTCCATTGTTTTAGCAATAGAATTTTTGTAAAAGGCCTCTTATTTTGCCTGAAAAAGGTAACAGAAATGAACTTTTGAGAGCATATTCGACAAAACAATTAAGGAATGGGAGATTGTCTCCTTTTTTGATATGTTAGGAGTTGTAAGTGCGAGAATCCCCTGAGCCCTGATTTTAGGATAAACCCCTAAGCCTGGAAGATGGAGGAGGAAGGGAGAAATCCCCCTCCTCTCCCTTGAAATGGGGGTGTGTGCTCCCCTGAGACTGTTCTAGGGCCGGGTGACGAACAGAGGTTGCTCATTTGTAAAAGGGGTTTATGTTATTTTTAAAGAAATGTAGGAAACTTTTAGAATGCCCCTTATGTAAAGAAGTTTCTTGGAATTTGTGCAACATTATTGAGCAGGTATTTTCATTGGTCTCGGTACTCTGAAAGCAGACTGGGCTGTATCTTGCTGGGGTTCTCAGCTCAGAAAATAGAAGTTGGTATTTCCCCTCATGGGAGGTTAAAACGTTCTAACAGGTAGAATACAGGGTGGTTCATTATACAGTGAGAGTCCCTGGGGGGTACAAATGGTTAATGCGCTTGGCTGCTAACCGAAGGGTTGGAGATTCAAGTCCACCCAGAGGTGCTTTGAAAGATAAAGGCCTGACTGTCTACTTCTGAAAAATCAGCCACTGGAAACCCGATGGAGTACAGTGCTATTCTGATACAAGTGCCATTGTCTTGAGTCGGGGTCACCATGAGTCGGGGTCACCATGAGTCCGAGTCGACTTGATGGAAATTGTGTTTTTCTTCTGTTATACAGTATTACTTGTAAGTGGCACTAACAGGCCAGGGTGCATGGGCTCCCACCCCACACCCCTCTCCCTGCTCCCTTCCCCCTTCCACACAAAGGATCTTCGCTCCAAATATGGTATCAAATCTTCAACCCCACATTCATAGAAAGACAGAATTAGTGTGTTTCTTGGCACTTAGCCTGCACCCAGTAGACCATGTCAAAGCATCCCTGCCTTTGGTGTTTCCCCAGGTAATCCATAGACTCTGTGCCAAGTGGCGTGTCTGTTGTTCAGTGTTTACAGCGGAGGCCATTAAAATCTTAGTTTTAAGGTAGAATCGTTTTACTAGACTTCCCCTAAAAGGAGAAGAGTTTTCTATAGCACCTTTGTCTTTTGGTACTTTTGTTCTGATTGTATCAGAAAGTTGTAGTATTTAAACAAGAAGACAGCTACCTGGAATGGTTAAGGAAAAAAAGAGGTTAAAGTATAGAGTTTTTGTATCTGTTGGCTTTTAATTTAATAACATAGATAAGAAGAAGACAAATGGGAGGGATTATTACAGTTACAGAAAGTCCTCTTGATGCGAAGATTATGCAAAAGTTGTTGCTAATTTTGAATTTTGGGGAAAAAATAAATTTTATCTGTGAGTGGCTTTTCATCATGTAACAATGATACTACAGCTTTTTATTTTTAATTTTATTGGGCTTTAGGTGAAAGTTTACTGTGCAAATTAGTTTCTCATTCGGAAACTTATACACAAATTGTTTTGTGACATTGGTTGCAACCCCTACATTGTGTCAGCATCTCCCCAGTTCCACCCTGGGTTCCTCATGTCCGTTTGTCCAGTTTTCCTGTCCCTTCCTGCCTTCTCATCTTGCATTTGGGCAGGAGTTGCCCGTTTGATATTGCGTGCTTGAAGAACTACAAAGCACATTCCTCACATGTGTTGTTTTTTGTTTTATAGGCCTGTCTAATCTTTGGCTGAAAAGTGGGCTTCAAGAATGACCTCAGTTCTGACTTAGCAGGGTGTCTGGGGGCCATAGTCTCGGGGCTCCTCCAGTCTCTGTCAGACCAGTAAGTCTGGCCTTTTTTGTGTGAATTTGAATTTTGTTCTACATTTTTCTCCCCCAGTGTCTGGGACCCACTGTTGTGATCCCTGTCAGAGTGGTAGATGGTGGTAGCCAGGCACCATCTAGTTCTTCTGAGCTCAGGCTGGTGGAGGTTGTGGTTCATGTGGTCCTTTTGTCTGTTGGGCTAATATTTTCCTTGTGTCTTTGGTTTTCATCATTCTCCTTTGTTCCAGATGGGATGGGACCAATAGGTGTATCTTAGATGACCACTCTCAAGCTTTTAAGGCCCCAGATGCCACTCACCAAAGCAGGATAGAGAACATTTTCTTTATGAATTATGTTATGCCAGTTGACTTAGATGTCCCCCAAGACCATAGTGCCCAGCGCTCAGCGCCTGCAGCTCTGTCCCTCCAGGTGTTTGGATGTGTCTAGGAAGCGTCTGTGACTTTGCCGTGGTCTAGTTGTGCTGACTCTCCCTATGTTGTGTGTTGTCTTTCCCTTCTTCAAAGTTAATACTTGTCTACTACCTTGTTAGTGATTTCTCCTCCCCATCCCTCCCCTCCCTCGTAACCATCAGAGTTTGTTTTTTTCTGTGTGTATACCTTTTCTTGAGTTTTTTATAATATTGGTCTCATATAGTATTTGTCCTTTTGTGATTGACTTTTTTCATTCAACCTAATGCCCTCCAGATTTGTCCATGTTGTGAGATGATTCATGGATTCATCATTGGTCTTTTGCATAGTATTCCATTGTGTGTCCGTACCGTAATTTATCCGTTCGTCTGTTGATGGGCTATACTACAACTTCTAAAGCGTGATTTGAAGGTCCTGTAGCCACGCTTTTACATAGTAATATTTTGCACAATGAAAAGGAAGTTGTGGCTTTGATAGGAGGCTTACAAAGTTCTGTTTTAAATACCCTTGCTGAATTCCGTTATTTGTATCTGTTCAAAAAGACCTGAGGGTACAGATTCTGTCTTGTCATATTATCTTGACCCATTATTTGGTACTCTGTGACATCAGGCCAAATAAAATAGTTGAAGATTCCATCATATAACTGTTAACATTATGGCAAAAAAAAAGAGAGAGAGAGAAAAGAGAATGAGAAGAAAATATTTAAGTATTACTTTTCTTAAGTTTTTACTAATTTTGTTATTTTTATAACAAAAAAGCAAATAGAATAGAAACTGAAAGAGATTTAAAGTCAAAGGACTCCTCACATTTGCTGCTTGTGGATCCTAAAGGCCCGTGATTGGTAAATGCTTCATAAACTGTCAAAGCAAGAAGCACGGAGAGTGTCTCTGCGTTCCTCATTTTTACCAAGTGCTCCTGCAGCATCCAAATGAAACACTGACCTTTTCCAGCAGCCATGAACAAAACTCTCCTCCAGGGACCTGTGTGATGACTCATAGCAGCGGGAAAAAGGATGTGTGACCGAAGGTAACTGTGAGCCCTGGGCTTCTGGATCAACATGTCTCTGTTTCGTGGGTCCTGGGACCTTCTGTGGGGCTCCAGCAGCCCTCTTGGGACCAGAGTGGTAAATAAATAAGGCCAGGAAGGAATAAATTGTCAATGAAGGGCAAATACCGTCTAGGTCTATAAATTATAATTTCCTGAAGAAGTCATTCTATGACCATTCAGTGCAGATTAGGAATTATATATGTGTGTATACATATATGGTTAAGAGCTTGGCTGCTAACCAAAAGGTCAGCAGTTTGAATCCACCAGCCTCTCCTTGGAAACACTATGGGGCAGTTCTACTCTGTCCTGTGGGGTCTCTAGGAGTCAAGATTGACTTGACGGCAGCAAGTTTGATTTGGTTTATATATATATTTAAATTCTTAACCACTGCACCCCCAGGCTCCGTATATATCTATATGTATATATCTGTATGCATTATGGTTCAGTGGTAGAATTCTCATCTTCCGTGGGGGAGACCTGGATTTGATTCCCACCCAGTGCACCTCAAGTGCAGCCACCACCCACCCGTCTGTCAGTAGAGGCTTGTGTCTTGCTATTATGCAGAACAAGTTTCAGCGAAACTGCCAAATTAAGACAGACTAGGAAGAAAGGCCTGGCAATCTACTCCCAAAAATCAGCCAGTGAGAACCCTGTGGATCACAGTGGTCCAGTCCCCAAATGATCATGAGGATGGCACAGAACCAGGCAGCATTTTGTTGCATTGTGTGTGGGATTTTCATGAGTTGAGGGCTGTCTTGATAGCAGCTAACAACACACACACACGTATGTATATACATACATATATATGTATTCAGCTTAGATTTTATTTTGTATTTTGCTATTGATATGCAGACATGCTTTCTCCTGAATGCAGAGTTATATTTTATTCCATAGCAAGCTTTGCTGTGTACCAGTGAGGCGGTGTAACATGCATACAAATATAGGCACCTGCGTAGTCTGTATCTGTGCGTAGAGAATCTCACCTCTGTGGGATAATCAGTGCTAATAATAGGAAACCATGGCATGGATCAACATGAATTACAATTTTAAAAGAATTTGGTCATAGTATTCTTTTTCAGCACATTCCTTTCTTTGATTATGTTTTCTTTAGGCAGATAGCGATTTTAGATTTTATTCTCTGAAGACAGACCTATTAGTATCAGTAGAAAACAACCCAATGCGTGCTGGATACCCAGGGAATACCGGTTGGGAAGACACTTTGTAATGGATAATTCACACAAGTCATCAAATGTTGATTGAATGGGGACTGCGTGATGTGGTGACTAAATCGTTTTCTTCAGAACCTTCTTCAGTTTGGCCTTCATCCCACCCTTCAAAGCCCCCCCATTCCTAACCCATCCCCACCCTTCGAAGCCCTCCCCTTCTTACCCCCCTTAAAGCCCCCCTTCCTACCACCCCCTTCAAAGCCCCCACCCCGTTCCTACTTCACCCCCACCCTTCAAAGCCCCCCTTCCTACCCTTCCCCACCCTTCAAAGCCCCCCTTCCTACCCCACCCTTCAAAGCCCCCCATCCTACCCCTCCACACTCTTCAACCCCCCTGTTCCCACCCCACCCTTCAAAGTCCCCCATTCCTACCCCTCCCCAGTCTTAAAGCCCCCCCACCCCGTTCCCACCCCACCCCCAATGTCATGGACATCAGGCTCTTCTTGACATCTGTCTGGACACTTTGACTCAGGAAAGTTGTGCACTGAAAATGCCTCTCCTGGGGAAAGGTGAGCTTTTGGCCAGCGGGACTGACATTTGTTGTCCTTTGTGAGCAGGGTGGAGTCAGGGCTCTGGTTGCTGCTGGGTTGAGCGGGGCTCACCCAGAGGCAGGATTTCTGAACTCTGCAGTTACCGGCAGCCCTGGCGGCTGCTCTGTTTCTCGGAAGGAAATACAAAAAGTCAGCTTTACTTCTGAGTTGGAGAAAGAGGCTCTTGCAGCATGTTTGGTTGATTGGTCGAGCAGTTTCCTTATGGGCTTAGGTAATGATTTTTGTCCATGGAGAACGAAGAATTGAGGACGGGGCAAAGGGAAGGTAAAATGCCATGTTCTCAGTCAATCAGCAAGGACTTATCAAGGAGTTGCTATTTGCAGAAGCACTGTGAGGCTTACGAATAAAATGACTAGTGCCCTAAGGAAAAGAGATACAAATGGGGAGTCCACATGCAAAATAAGCCCTTCTGATTGAGAAAGTTGCAACCTAGGAAGATGAAGGAAAGGCTCGTGGAAAAAGTAGCACTTGAGTGGTCTGTGAAGGTATTGCAGAAAAAGTAGCACTTGAGTGGTCTGTGAAGGTATTGCCTGAAGTTTTTCTTGTGGATTGGAAATGTGAGCTCTCAGAGATGAAGAGGGAAGCTCACAGGGGCTGGTACATGAGAGGAGAAGTAGGAAATGAAGTTGGAATTTTATGTTGGGACTAGATCGTGAAGGTCTTAAACATCAGACAAACAAGTTGGAGCTTTTTCAGTAAGCTGTAAGAACCTGAAGGTGTGGCGTAGAGAAGTTGTATTATATAATCTCTGCTTTAGGAAGTTTAATCCAACAGAGATGAGTCCAGTGGTTGGGAGGAGAATATTGAAAGCAGGAGGACTAATTAGGTGATTGCTCTGAGAGAAATAGTCTGAACAAATATGGTGACCTTGTTGATAGAAGTTGACAACTAACAGACCGTGGGGGAGAGAAGACAGTGCTGTCAGTAGCATGAATAGGAAATGAAAGAGCAGGACTTGGTTTGGAAAAATAAGATGAGAAGTTGTGAAACAGACATAATTTATTTATACTGTATACAGGTAGTCCCCAACTTACAATGGGGTTCCGTTCCGCCAACTCCATTGTAAATCAGTTCTAATGTAAGTCGAATACCTCATTTGTTTTTTTTAGTTTTCATTATTATTGCCTTTTATTATCAGTATCTTTATAAATCTGATCTTTATTTGTCTTTGGGGGTTGGCGTGAATGTGAGAATGATAACATCAGCAGATTACATGCTGCAACATTGTATGTAGACACATGCTAGTAGGCTGACGATAAGATGTACAAAAAAAAGAAGGGACAATCCCTAAGTGCAGTTCCTGGTAACTCCAATGTGTTGTAAATCGGGGATTACCTGTATATATCTGGCGGATGGTTAGGGGAGCTGTTAGGACTCAAGATACAGATTTAAGAGCTGTATGCAACAAAAGGAAATTATTGTAGAAGAGAAGAGAACTGAGGTTATAGCTTTGGGGAATACACACCTTAGCGTTAGAAGGACTAAGAGGAGGGAAGAATCTGAGAAAGAGGAGATGCAGTCAGAGTGACTAAGGAACACGAAAATAGCACAGACTCAGAGAAGTCAAGAGTATGAGGTGATTTTGGTTGCCAGAGACAGAACATGAATGGACATGGGGAATCGGGTGGAAAGGAGGAGTGTGCTGTCACAGTATAGGGAGAGCAACTAGGGTCACGTAACAATGTGTGTACAAATTTTTGTATGAGAGACTAACCTGAATTGTAAACTTTCACTTAAAGCACAACAATAAAAAAAGAAAAAAGAACAAAAACGCAAACTGATTTAAGCCCAAAATGGAATTTGTTGGATCACATGTGTCTTAGTTTTCTATTTCTGTAAAACAAACTGCCACAATCATTACAGCTTAAATGAGTACGGTTCCTGTAGGTCAGAAGTCCAGGTGTGACTTAGCTTGTTCTCTGCTCAGGGTTTCATAAGGTTGAAATCAAGGTGTTAGCCGGGCTGCAATCGCATAAGGAGCTTGTGGTCCTCTTTCAAGCTTGTATGTTTATGGCAGAATTTAGTTCCTTGTAGTTATAGGACTGAGGCCTGTGTTCTATTGCTGCCTGTCGGCCAGGGCTGCTCTCAGCTCCTCGAGTCCACCCACAGTTCCCTGCTACGTGGTCCCCTCCATACGTCCTCTTAGGCTTTGAATCTCATTCGAGGAAGAGCCTTGTCCCTTTTAAGGGTTCACCTGATTAGATCAGGCTCACCAGGGATAATTTCTCTATTTGAAGGTCAGCTGATTTGGGACCTTGACAGTATTTGCAAAATGCCTTCACAGCAGAACTTAGATGAGTGTTCTATTGAATAACTGTGGGAAGATGTGTGTACACCAAGGGACAGAGGAACCTTGGGGGGCTGTCTTGGAATTTTGCCTATCACAGCATAACTAAAAAAATACAAGGATAAATCTAACTTTTGGCATGGCTAGATCATCGGGATTTAGACTTCTTATCTTTCAGCTTTGCTTTCTGCTACATAGCGTCATTCGAAAGTGTGTTTTCTTCACGAGGTGGTAAAAACAGCTCTTGGTAGCTTCATACTTCCGTTGCCTCACTAGGTGAGAACACCTCGTCCCTTTTAGTGCCAACGAGTCTGAGATGGACGTTTGATGGGCTTGGCTTTGGTCAAAACCAGTTAACCCTGCCTGCGAGGGGTACTGCATTCTGATTGGCCAGACTGGATCACATGCCCATCCTTGGCGCCAAGGCACCCGGTCATCCTGGCCCAAATAAGAAAAGAGAATGGGGGTGGGGGGAGTAGTTCAGAAAGATGCTGTTTGGTCAAAAATGCTAACCTAGTAAACACAAGAGAAAGAAAGTTGCAGGGACTGTTGGTGAACTGTATCAAATAAGAGAAGTCAGTCAGGATGAGGACTCAGAAAAAGCCGCTGTGTGTAGGAGGCTGAAAGCCTTTGAAAGAAGAGTCTACTTAAACAGGGGTGGACGTCACACTCCAAGGGTTGAAGACATAGGTGGTTTAAAAAAAAAAAAAAAAAAAAGACATGGGTGGTAAAATTGTTTTTTTGTGCCATTGAGTCGATTCTGACTCATGGCAACCCCATGTGTTACAGAGCAGAACTGCCCCACAGAGTGTCCTTGGCTGTAATTTTTACGGAAGAAGATCACTAAATCTTTCCTTTCCCAGTGAGGCTGGGTAGGTTCAAACCACCAGCCTTTCGGTTACCAACCGAGTGCAAACCTTTTGTGCTACCCACAGACGTGCAGTGATAAAATAGTGGCATCAAATTTATGCTGTGTTTTAATGTGTTTGTTGGTGAATGAGAGAAAGATGGCAGCCATTTGGGTATGGGGAAGGTCTTTAAGGACAGAAGTGACTGAGTATGTGTGTCGGCCAAGAGGCAGTTTCCAGTAGAGAGGAAATAGATTAAAGGAGAGAAAGGGCAGCATGGAGCTGGTAGGAGGAGAAAAAGGGTTAAGAGTACAGGTGGTGGGGCCACAAAACAAGTTTCCCAGATTCTAAAGTGTGTGGATTGGTGGTATTTTTGTTTGTTTGGTTGGTTGGTGTTTGTTTGTTTGTGATCGTTTGTTGCCTCTTTGGAATAGGCAGATACCATTTCTTCAGTATAGCCGTCATATACTAAGTATACTCAAAAGATCCCCAGCCTCTGTCTGCCCGTATAACTGACGGAAGGACTTATCCACAGAGCAGTGAGTGGTTCTCAAAGTGAGGTCCTGGGCCAGCAGCATCCGTAGAGCCTGGGGACTCATTAGAAATGCAAGTGCACTGACCCCCCGCCCCAAACCTGTGAGTCAGAAATTCTGTGCTCTGACAAGACCTCCAGGTGTTTTTGATGTAAATTCTGAAGTTGGAGAACTTGGGCCTCAGAGCATCTGCATCTCCCTTCCCTATGCCAGGAGGGTTTCCACAGTGGCTTTTGAAAAGCTGGGAGAATGGAGGATATAGGCTCTTGGTGGGGTGCAAGGAGGGCATTTATAAATCTTGAGATGGCGACTCTTCAAAAACCACTCATGAGTTAAAATCTAATGGATTGGAAGAACAGATACCGATAAGGAGGCTTAAAGGTATTTAAGTTAATTGTTTGCAGTTTGTGGAGGACTTTCATTTGGATGGTAGACATCAGAGAGGCTCCAGGTTGTTGGAGGACAGAGAAAGGTGAGAAGGGCTTAAATTACAGCTATAGACTAGATATTCTGGAGTATCCAGAGGAAGTCCTGACACCCATTCCAGATATGGATCCTTTAATTTAAATTCAGGTTCTTCTACTAGACACTCTTAGGGGTTGCGGAAGCGGAGCATGGCAGGGTCTCTTCCATCAAGGAGCTTATACACTTCTGAGCCTTCGAGACTTGAATAAATCCACTGGTGAGTAAAAAGACAGCAGTGTAACAGAGTGCCGAATTGGAAAAGACCTTGGGTCACGATGTATGGTGCAGACTGTCAGTGCTGGGGGCAGACGGGGAAGGAAGAAAGTGGCATCTCGTCACGGTCTTCTCTGAATGCGGGGACTGTCATTGCAGCCGGATTTCGCAGGTCTGACGGCAGAGTATTGGACAAGCTGGCTTCCGAAAGTCCCTTTTCTATCTCCCTTCTTTCTGAGTGTGCTTAAAAACACACACATACACAACAGTGACAAAAAAGCAGTTGCTGTCGAGCTGACTCTGACTCCTGGTGACCTCACGTGTGTCAGATTAGAACTGTGCTCCACGGGGTTTTCATGGCAGGTTATTCTGTAGATTGCCAGGCTTTTCTTTCAAGGTGCCTCTGGATGGACTCGAACCTCCAGCCTTTCAGTTAGCAGCTGTCTTGGTCATCTAGTGCTGCTCTAACAGAAATACCACAGTGGATGGCTTTAACAAAGAGAAGTTTATTTCTTCACAGTAAAGTAGGCTACAAGTCCAAATTCAGGGCATCAGCTCCAGAGGAAGACTTTCTCTGTCGGCCTTCTCTTCAGTGTTCCTCTGGATTAGGAGCTTCTCCACACAGGAATCTTGGGTCCAAAGGATGTGCTCTGCTCCTGGCACTGCTTTCTTGATGGTATGAGGTCCCTCTGTCTCTCTGCTCACTTTTCTCTTTTATATCTCAAGAGATTGCCTCAGGACACAATCCAGTCTCGTAGATTGAGTCCTGCCTTACTAACACAGCTGCCGCCCATCCTCCCTCATTATCATCATAGAGGCAGGATTTACAACAGATAGGAAAATCACACAATGCCAGGAATCATGGCCCAGCCAAATTGATACGCACATTTTTGGGGCACATTAATTCAATCCATGACAGCAGCTGAGCACCATAACTGCACGACCCAGGAGCTCCTCTGAGTTTGCTCAGGTTTGTCAGAACTGCTGGATCTAAGTGAAGGTTTGTATTCTGAGACTTGGAACTTGGAGCATGATTAATATTTTTGCTTGTATGAGAAATTACATGTTCTTCTGGGAATCTTAAGTAGAAAGGGGCTGAAATAGCACTTTTGTTTATTAGCTTCAGACAGACTTTCAAACTTAGTCCATTCACGGGGAATCATGAATGAGCCTGTCTGAGGATGCCTTCCTTTTGTAGGACAAAGAAAGCAAAGGACTGGTTTTCCTTAGTGGAAGAAGTAAGCTGGATCAGATCTGTGACAGCTGGGAACGAGAACACGTTTGAGGCGCACAGAGCATTTGCGTTGCTTTTCCTCCCTCTCCTTCCTGCTGTTCATTTGAACTAGTGAACAGGTCACCAACCTAAGAAGTAAGAGAGAAGGTTTCCAAGGCGCTTTTTTGTCTTAATTGTAGTGAATATGTATGTAACACATCATTTACCATTTCAGCATCCTTCACATGTAGAATTCAGCGACGTTAGTTACGTTTATCACACTGCTCAGCTGTTATCATTATCCGTTTCCCAGTTTCTCCATCATCCTTAACAGAAAACAGCTCAGTGTCCCCTAAGCATCCAGTTTCCCTTTGCCTTCCTCCCTCTGGCCTCAGGTCACCACTGATAAACTTTGGTTTCTGTACACTTGCCTATCCTGGATATTTCAAGTA
This sequence comes from Dugong dugon, assembly GCA_030035585.1. NCBI lineage: Eukaryota > Metazoa > Chordata > Mammalia > Sirenia > Dugongidae > Dugong > Dugong dugon. The sequence continues at coordinate 4,320,361 of CM057464.1, forward strand.
AGTGGGATCACACAATGTTTGTCCTTTTGTGTCTTAGTTCACTCAGCGTAATGGTTTCAAGGTCCATGCATGTTGTGACATGTATCAGGACCAGGCCATCCTTGAAGGCAGACATAAACTCATGCAGTAGCCTGGGAGATACATAATAAAAGTACCCTGAAGGTCAAGAGCAGGCCAGCACGTTTGGAACCCACTCCAAGGGACCAAACAGGTTGTTGTTGTTTTTTCAGAAACTTAACATGTAATTTGATATTCTCTTAGCCTTTCTTTTGGGGGTGTCTTGACTCTACCTGTGGCATGCAGGTGTCAAAACAGAAACTTCCTTCTGTTTCACTGTGATGATGGGGGTGCTTCATGATGCACTAGGAACGAGAGTCATCCTTTACTGTCACATCAAGTACAGTACTTGCATTGGATGATGCCCTGTAGCAGACACACTAGCAAATTACTAGTGCTTGTTGTCTGTCATTCTGATGGTACAGCAGTCAGAGGAAGAGTCGTCTCTTCTTTCAAGGTTTTGTGAGCAGTTATGTTACTCATTTCTTCATCAAAGAGACTCAGTTAAAATGCCCCTCCCCTCCAAAAAAGATGGAATGTTAGAAGCCGGTTGTAAATCTCTAGATCAGGTCAAATAATGCACATACTGTTTCCTGTGACCTGGGGACTGTGCCTAGCTGACTGCCTCTCAGCCTTCACTTTTCTGCTTGTATGTTATTTTTTTTTTAAAGAAAGGTCTGAGTTCTTCTAAATTAGGCACCCCCATTATAATTCACAAAGAGGAAGACCCCCAATGAGATGGATTGACACAGTGGCTGCAGCAATGGACTCAAGCATAGCAGTGATCATGGGGATGGCGCAGAACTGGGCAGCGCTTCGTTCTGTTGTATGCAGGGTAGCTATGAGTGGGAACCAACTCGACGGCACCTAGCAACAACAATTATAGTTCATAACGTTTATTTTTCCTTCATAATACTTATCAGGTTTTAACTACATATATATATGCATATACACATAGTTAATATATATATAGTTACAGAGTATATATATAGTTACAGAGCCCTGGTGGTACAGTGGTTAAGAGCTCAGGCTGCTAACCAAAAGGTCACTTCAGCCACTCCTTGGAAACCCTGTAGGGCAGTTCGACCCTGTCCTATAGGATCGCTATGAGTCAGAATCAGCTCGACTGCAAACATCATGATACCCTTAATACTTCTCCCTTTATCTCCTAAAAACCAAAACCTGTTGCTGTTGAGTCAATTCCGACTCAAAGTGACCCTGTAGGACAGAGTAGAACTGGTGGATTCGAACTGCTGACCTTTTGGTTAGCAGGCACAGCTCTTAACCACGGCGCCACCAGGGCTCCTATATGCATTATATGTATGTATTGTATGTATGTAGATATAATTTATACATGTACTTTACACACACCTGCCACACACACATAAACTCATGTTCTATGATTCTTTAATGTCTGTCGCTTTTAAGACAGTGAGCTTCATAAGGAAGTGGTCCTTGTCTCTTGTCCACCATTATATCCCCCAGGTGAACATAGCTCCAGGTGGACGTAGTGAACACTGAGAAAAAAAACGTGTGGTGTGCGTGCATGAATTAATGAGGAAGCATGTTGTAAACTGCATTCACTATAAAAAGCGATGGTTAATTATACTACTAACAGACACCTCCTTTCTCCCTATGTCCCATTTTTTCTCTCAAGTTTTTCATTCTTGATTTGGAGTTACACCTGTCAGTGTTCTACCAGTCCGTAATTTGAGATTTGTTAGTATTCATTCTTGCCTTTTTTGCGATAGGAGCGTAGCTCCCCGCCCCACCCCCTGAAATGTTATTAAACACACAATGCAGTAATACTGCAAGCCTCACCTTTGGTCAGTGCGTAGTCACATGACATTCTCTGAAAGAGGAAACAGGATTGGCCCTTGTGATGGTTTTATTTGAGAAGCAAACAGTGTTTTGGTTTACAGTTAGAGTCTACATTTTTCATAATTTCCAAAGCCAATAATTTAAGTTGCTGTGCCCTTAAGTATGCTTCTCAAGAGGACACAAGCCAGACTAACTTGATAGCATTGACCCAGGAGAGGCTATTCCTGGCTCTGTTGTAAAGGGAGGTGGGAGTTTCCAGGTGTGGAAAATACTAATGATTAGGGTATGAATAGGATATGAATAGGTCTTTTCTTTAAAAGCAACAAACAAACAGAATCTATGCAGTTCTTTCCCATTGGGGGCCCGGTGTGTCACTTCTGTGTGTGAGTGTTACCCTCAGTGAGTGGCAATGGCGGACAGCCAAATGGAAAATTTCACAGCTCTGCAAGCTAGCAGCGGAGGGAGCCCTGTGGTGTGCACTGAGCAGCGAAGCTCCTGCACACGCCTCTCTTGCCCACCTTTCTCTCTCCTTTTCTCTTTAATGCACTGTTTTTAGAGCAGTTTGGGATTTACAGAAAAATCGGGCAGAAAGTACAGAGAGCTCCCATAGACCCTTCTCCCTCTTGCCCACGATTTCTCCTATTATTAATATTTTGCGTTGGTGTTGTACATTTGTTAAACAGTCAGTGAACCAATATTGCTGCATTATTATTCATTAAAGTCCATAATTCACATTAGGGTTCACACGGTGCTGTCTGCGGCATTTTGACAAAAGCATGATGTCATATGTCCCTATTACAGTATCATACAGAACAGTTTCCTTACCCTAAAACTCCCCTGAGCTTCATCTTGCTCTCCACTTCCCCCCTCCCCCACCCCCTGGAGACCTCTGATCTTGTCACCTTCTGTAGAGTTTTGCCTGTTCCAGAATGTCACATAAGTGGAATCATCCAGTCTGTAGCCTTTTCAGACTGGCTTCTTCCACTTACCAACATGCATTTAAGGTTCCTCCACATCTCTGTGTAGCTTGATCGTTCATTTCTTTTTAGCCCTGAATGCTACTCCCGTTGTATGGATGTACCACAGTTTGTTTATCCATTCACCTATTGAAGGATATGTTGGTTGCTTCCCAGTTTTTGCAATTATAAATAGAGCTGCGATAAGCATCCCTGTTAAGAATTTTGTGTGGACGCTAAGTTTTCAGTAGGTGCGGAGAAGCTTGACTGCTGAATGGTATGTCTCCCTTCCCCTTAGCTGCCCCTCCACGCCTTCACTTTCTTCCGTCCAGAGACTCCAGACTCTTCGTTCCTGCCCCTCATCTCTCCTCCACCCCTGAGTAGAAGGGGTGTCTCAGCACATGGACTCTGCAGTCATTTGGGTGCTCCGGAGATGGGTGATTGTTGGTGCCAAGCCAAAGCTGGCGTTTGTATTCTGGCTCAGAGCTCAGTAACAGGCTCGTGACCACTAATAATACTTGGTGATTACACAGTACCTTTCTTCTCAGGAACTGTGAGTGCTTTGCAAAAGTGATCTTATTGATCTTCCCCACAAGCCAGTGAGGTAAGAAAGTGGCCCGCCATGATCGTCCTCCTTCCCACTTTTACAGAGAGTAAAATCGTTGGCTTATTTTGAGGCTAGGTGGCAAGTGTGCATCTCAGCTGGGATTACATCTGAAGTCTCCCAGAATTAGCTTCAACTTTATGGTGGCAAAAAAGACCAACAGTGCCCTGAGGCAAGAGCAAGGAGACTGTTTTTTTTAAAGGAAAGAGTACTAGAAAATGGTCTGTAGTGAATTCTAAATTAGTCTAACTAATCGTGGGAGTTCATCTATTGAGATAAGGCGTGATTTGATTTGATGCATTTCCTTTTTTCTTTTTCTTCTGTTCTCTTCCTATACTAGGTGTTTCTCAGTGGTCTGTGAAAGGAAGAAGGTCTGCTCTTGAGCCCAGGAACACCCCAGCTTCTGTGGAAAGTCTCCAGGGTGACAGACAGGCGGGGACGCCCTGTGAGCAGTGCATAGTGGATGTTGTAAGTCACTGACATCGGCACTAACTTGCCTTGTAAGGACCTGGGAATCACGGGCTGTAATGGAGCCAGGCTGATGCAGGGGTATTAGAATTAACTCTAGGTGATTATCCAGTTAATTTCTTTTTTTAGGGGAGAGGTTCTGTTTTTCTTTGCCATGAACTTGCCTTTCTCTCAGCTTCTGTGGGACCCTGCTCATTATCTACTTCTGGAATAAAAAGTGGGATTCAATGACACTTCCAGTGCAGGAATATCATTTGGATTGGTGCAGTTAAATAACACCAACTTTAGAGCAACCTTTTAAAACTGGGCTGTTACCATTCCTTTAGGTTAGTGGTTAGCAGGTAAAAGTCTCTAGGCTGAGGCTCAGCAACTGGGATTTCTACCCAGCAATAGTTTGTATTGATGATTTTTGTGATGATGACTTGTTACTATATTATGATTTTAATTATGCTTTTTATTTATACTTTGGTTTGATTGGAATTAAACTTCTGACTTGCAAAAGCTGCCATGTACAAGTATAGTTAGCTGGCTTTGGTGTTTGTCTTACACAAAACTGGCCTGGTTTAATGGTTTTTATCAGGTAGCTGGGTTGGAATCTTGAGATGAGTAATGGCCGGCCACCTTTCCTGAGAGGTTTTAGTATCCTGTGATTGAAGCAACGACTCAATGGAAGCTTAAAGAAACTCGTTCGCTATGAAACTTGAAGTGGGTTTGCTCAGCTAGAGTGTTTTCTGGAGATTTCACCTCATTGCTAAGCTGTGTTACAAAAAGAATACAGAAGAGTTTGACCCCAGGAAAAGAATATAGCCCCAGGAAACGCAGGATGGCTTAAGAAGTCCTCTGAGAAAGAGGAGATAGTGTCGATCTCAAATTTTAGAAAATGAAGAGCCAATTTAGACTATGGTTGTGTGTGTGTGTGTGTGTTCTACCTACCTATCTATTTTTAAGTTTTCAGTTTCTTAATAATTCTGTCATGAAACTTTTCCAGATGTTGATTGGCTGTATTTTTCCCCAGTTGCCTGAAAGAGTGTGAAAGCACAAGAGTGGGAGACTATATATTAGGGGAAAAGAGCATTGGCATTTGAAAGAAAAAATTCCACTAATTTTTTTTTGTATGTTTGTTTCATGGGTTCTAAAAATTTGTATTAAAGTTTGCATATTTGTCTGTATTTTCTGAGGGCTAGTCAGCGATGTTAAAATATGCTTATTAAATTCAGAATTTCCCAGTGCCTCAGAGTAAGCGCATGATGGGAGGCAGGCTTTCCTGGACCCCTTCAGCGGGTTTTCCTTTGGTGCATTTGATCAGGTTGGTTCTAGGCGAAAGGACACAGCCCCTGAGATCACCTGTCCTGCTCCTCCTGTGATGTCCATTTTCAATCTTGGACAAGTTGCTAACCCCCTCAAGTGTTGTTTTGTTAGAAGTCTATGTGTGGCTTCAAAAACCAGTCTAGTCGATTCCTACTCAAGGTGACGCCACGTGTGGCAAACTACCTGTTTATTGATCAATCAGCATTTTGGTTTGGGGGCCCCACAAGGGGCAGAGAATTGTATAAGGCACTTTAAAACTTACTAAAAAATAGATCTTATTAGAAACGTTTCTGTCGTTATCAAGGAGTAACTTTAGTCAACTGTTAGATTCAGGTGCTCCAGCAGCAGTGTGTTTCATGGAAATGGTGTTCGCTCTCAGGTAGGTGTTAGAATTCACTTCTGATGGTATTTTCCAAAGCATTTTTCTTCTAAAACACAAAGTGTCGTATGGAAAAGTGCTTTAAGTTTCAGGTTATATTTAAATGAGCAGTTCAGTTGCTACAGTCAAGACAGCTTTTGTTTCAAATCTGGTGGTGTTTTTTTGGGGGGGGGGAGGGGAAACGGTTGCTTTAAACTGCTCATGTGATAACCCTGTCAAACCTCAAACATTAAGTGGGGTTTTCTAAGAAGTTCTGAAGTGTAAACTTTAAGATGCCACATGGCAGACTCAAAATAATTTTTAAATCCTTGTGTAAATTGAGTGGGTTGAGAGGGAGGAAGAAAATACTGAATTCTAGTACACTTTTTTAGTGCTAAGGACTTTTTCTTCCAAACTTCATTTGCTTGGGAGGGGGAGGGTTCCCAGTTTCCTAGTAAATTTTGCAGTTAGTAACCTTTCATAATCTTGGCACGTTTTCTCAACACTGAATTCATGTTTTCCCCTTATTTTAGTGTAATTAATGAGAGGTCTAAACCAGGGCCCTGTGGTGCCCTTGTAAGAGGTGAAACACAGGCAGTTTTCAGAAAACATGTGTTTGTTCATAGACAGGGCATGGGTGTGCTGTGTGAACATTTGAGTAACAGTCATGACATTCGCTGGAATTAGTGGTTTCCATCCTCAACGGTCCTCATAGGTTACGCGCCAGACTCCCTACCCCTGCATTATACCTCTACCAAAAAAAAAAACAAAAGAACAAAAACTGAAACCCGTTGCCATTGAGTTGATTCCGACTCAAAGCGACCCAATAGGATAGAGTAGAACTGCCCCATAGGGTCTCCAAGGAGCGCCTGGGGGATTCGAACTGCTGACCGTTTGGTTAGCAGCTATAGCTGTTGAACACTGGGCCACCAGGGTTTCCATTACTCCTCTGCTTGTCCTCATTAACCACCTTCCAAACCTGCCACCATCTTTTTAGTGGATGGTCTGGCTCCTGAAAGCGTTGCGGGCTGGCTCGAAGATGTGGTATTTTGTACAAGGAAGGAGCGGCAAAGGAAATGGAACTCGGAGTCAGAACACTTGGGTTTTAGGCCTAGTGCTGCAGTTAACTGTGTAACCTTAGGGCGTTTTATGATGTGTAACACGAGAAAGTTGAGGTACATGACTCAGCATCCAACACTGTGTGAAGCACCAGCCTTGGCTGAGGCAGACTGGATCCTCCTTTTACCCTGTTTGGCTTCTAAAAGTCAACAGTTTGGCAAGACCTCAGTTTACATCTGCTTTTAGAATGCTGGGTCCTGTCTCATGGTAAACAAAGAAACGTGGTGTCTGTCTCCACTGGGATACCCTTTCCACAAGGTTTTCCAGGACACTGTGTGGCAATTTAAACTATCTAAGTGCTTTCTTAAAATTTAGTTTTAGTTATTTAAATTTAGGATCCACACTTACTGGTCTTTTAAAAATTAAACATTTGAACTTGATTTTTCTAGAACTATCCACCTTCATTATCAAGGATTGTGTAGTATATAAGCAAGGAAGTAGTATCTGTA